>CM057926.1:19417348-20617348 GCA_030141595.1 Chydorus sphaericus
AGTCTATGCTCCAAGACATGACTATTGGTGGAGAATACGTTTCTGTTGGTCCAAGTAGCAGTGGCTCAAGTATGCATACATGATTTTTTTTTCAAATATAAAGTTAAACAAAAAATAAGAAGTTAAATGTACGCATTTGCAATATTCTATGTTTATTGTTTATAGATTACTTCGACTGCTACGGGATTCGTGTCACCTTGCTTGGCTTTTGCGAGACAATCGTCATCTTTGGACAGCGTATCAGGAGCTCAGTGTCCAGATGGAACATCATTTAGAAATTTGAGTCCAACTTTGTTTGAAAATTGTCCTTGAATTGTGTAAAGTTATCTTGAATTATTATTACATTATTTAAAAAAGTACAATTTAAATCTTTGTAAGTCATTATGAGATAATGAAAAAATGCTACTAGAGTATTCGTACAGGTAGAGTCTCGGGTAGAGTATCAAAGAGATGGATGCTATGCTTTGTATTACATTTAGGATAACAAAAGTACTGTTCCATCACCACAAAAAGGCACTCATACGACATATATTGATATTTCTACCTTTAAAACATATAAGAAATTAAAAGAAACAAACAAAATATTAAATTTATAATATGAATGCCATTATTTTCAAGTATCCGAAAGAAATATTTATCTCTGGTCTCGTATTGTTGATGTTCTGGTCTTTTTAGTTGGTTATTTACAAGAGCAAGGACAGTTTTGGTGAAATTAAACGTATTGAGGGCGGAAAAGGGAGGGCTGGTCCTATTGCTGGAACAAATGCCGTCATATGGCCATTTTGAGGAGATCCTGCTCAGCAACTGAGAGCTATTGGGGTGCGTAAATAGCCATGCTAGATGACAAGGGTCAATTGAGCAGTCAAATGATCTAAAAAAGTAATTTAATTATAATCTTGATTCAATCTAAATTAAATAGAAAAGCATTGAAAGGTAAAAAAAATACTGTTGCTGTAAGAAATCTTACTTCCGCCAAGGTATAGAGTGGCAGCAAATTTGCTGGTCATTCTAATTAAAGGATATTTGAATACGGCAGATTCCAAGCGCTTCAATGGGTTCTGGGCTAATGAAATCCAAGTGTAGGTCCCTTTTTTCCCAATTGTTTTTTAAGAGTTCAATATTTATTTTCTAAAACTATAACACTAGTGTTCTATTACCTTGGGCAAAAGTGTCAGGAGGGATGACGGAGATTTGATTATTATCCAAGGTCAAGTAAATATTTGCCGAAGAGAAATTGAACGATCCAGGTGAAATAGTGGTGATCAAATTGGAGGTTAAATCAAGAGAGACTTGATTCGCAGCTGGAAAGTTGAATGCACACAAAGGGACCGTCGTGATTTTATTATAGCCCAAAAGGAGCGCAATGTTCACCGCTAAAGGGAAGTTGGGTTTTGATGTGCAGGGAATTGACGTAATGTTATTTTGAGCGAGGTCAAGGTGTAGAGCAATCACCGAACGAAAATTGAACACAATAGGTGAAGGGACCACCCTGATTTGATTACCTCTCAATAAAAGCCGGATACTCCCTACAGAAGGAAAGTTAAAGATTGCTTCGTCGGGGATAAATGTATTTGATTGTAAGAAAGGTTGATTGAAATTGTTGACGCAGAGGGTAATTCAAATGCATCCCAATGAATCGAATCAATTTTGTTGACGGCTAAATCGATTAAAACATTTGACGCAAAGGGAAATGAAAGACACCCGAAGGATGCGTGAGATTAAATTCCCACCTAAATAGATCTCAATAGTCCCATTTGTACCGTAATTCTGAAGAAACGCTGTCCCATTTTCGTATTGAATCTCCGTAATTTCATTATTGTCTAAACGTACTGTAAATAGGTAGGGAAATTTGGAGATTTGACTGGGCACTTTGGTCAATTTATTGGTAGACGCATCTAAAGAAACCACTGGACTCAACCCGGGACTAAGAAGGTTTCCAAGATGCGGCTCAATGCGGAATCGTTCAATCTTTTCCAACTACAGGCAACAGAAATGCCTGTCCTCGAATTGGCATAGTCAATGGACTCCTTGCAGATACAGGGAGAAATAGACGTCTCATTTGGACAGATAACAGCAGAGCATGATCTTAAAATTGCAAAAATCTGTAAAATATTTAGATAAAATAAGGATTTTAATAGTCTAATTGGTACTAATTATTTTTAAATGATTGATTCTCTAGTACCACGACGAAAGTTGCGAGAGAAGAGTTTTGTAGTTTTCCTATCATTTCCCAGTGTTTATAACGTCCTATAATTGCAAATAAATGCGGTTTTCAATATGAGATAATTTAACTATAACTCTATAAGCAAATTAATATGCTATAAATTTGTTTGATACACGATATATGATCCACCCACTTGTTAAGCTTTTAATTTTTTTTTAGCTTCCCCTATTACAATGATTTTGCTTCTTGTCCTCAGTTTAGGAATATGGTAGAAATTGTCATCTAATCTAGAAGTTCATCCATGAGATTTATATATTTAAAAAAAACTTAGGCAATGTTCTTAAAATACAATATTTAGAAGAAAACTGATAAATCTTTTTTACATTTATGTACGAGCTAAACATTAGATTCGAATTGAAATGTCTCGTCTATTAAGTTCTAGCTCCAAAGATTTTATGGAAAACTGGATAATACAATAAATTAAAAAGCCAGATGCCGGCAACCCCAACTTTTGAAATGCAAATATTCCAAACTAATTTTCAAAATAAATAACTTTCAGCCCGTCGAATAATTTTACAAGGAAAAAACCATAATAATTTTTGCCGTTACAAATAAAATGAAATATAAGATACCTGAATCTGATACTTCTGGGAAAGAAATGCCTAGAAGAGTTCGCTGCAAAATCAGGAATGGTTTTCAAACTGATCCACCAGCGGCTTATATTTTTTGTAGTATTCACCTACGTGGCTCATCAACATATATCTAATATCTATAATAAAGTATTTTAAACAAATAGGCGATAGACGATCTGACCAGTTAATTAACCCACATCTGTTTTTCCCCCACGTAAGTGTTTGAACAAAGAAGTCCAATAGGCCTATACCAGCAACACCAACACGTAAACTCTATCTCGCTCCAATCCAACTGTAAACACTTGTTAATTACCAAGCTGAACAGTCGTCGCTGCTACCGAAATAATTATACTTTGTATGAACACATGTGTCTTTATCAAATAATTTTTTTTACATAGGCCTATTCATTTTTAAATCTCCTGAGAATTTTTAGTAAGATTTATTAGCTTTGAAAGTATTTTTACGTAGATTTCTGGTTCTAAATTCAGATTTTGAGGGCTGAATATTTTCAGTTAATTGGCATTATTATCTGCTGTTCAAATAAAAGGTAGTTGTCACTAAGTTTGACTATTTAAATACACTACTTTTACTTATTGTATAGGAAGGTCCTCATTATCACCAGATTGACTGGGTAAATCCGTAAATGCTGATTCAAAAGGCTATGACCATAACCCAGGTATCTTCTTAATAATAATATCAAAGAAAGTGACAATGTGCTTATGTTAAACTTAATAGATGCAAAACCTTTCGTAACAAATTACAATTCAATGATATAACATAAGAAGTTAATTTATTTTATTATTCCTTTTTTTATTTATTATATTTATGTACAACAGGTTTGTGTCCACGTGCCGAGCGTAAATTATTCATATTAGAAGCAAAATAATAACTTTATAGACTAATGCGTTGAAATATAGCTTGCGTTTTTACGTTGATATATGTAAAATAGAGAAGGTGGAAGTATCATCCGTTCTATTGGCGGGAGCGTGAACATTTAATTACTCTCAAGAAGAAACATACGTTTAGAATCCCTTAGTTTATACAGGAAAGCCTATAGGGGAATTAAGTCGACCGAGTGTTGATTTACATTTATTGAGAGAAACTAGTTTTTGTATGCGGGCCGGTTGTTGTACGTTCATTATAAAAGCGGATACATCACCGAAGTTCAATTTATATTTTTCCGTTTAAACGCGTGATGTTAGATAGAATTAAGATTTCCAATTAAGCCAAATTGTTGTCCATTATTTTATAGTTTTATTTAATATTTGACTGTTATTTAACTAAAACATGAAAAAAGCAAATGAACAATCTACAGAAAATTATTTTGTCAAAGTAACGTTTCAATCAAATGTAATATTAGGTCTAGCTATTGCAAATTATTTATATTTAATAAAACTAATATACTTTATAAGGTATTTGGTTTAAATTCTTTAAAAATATATATAATCATTTTTCAGGAGAGAATTTTGTAACTCGGCGTGTATTTCATTTACACATTGCTGAAAATGTATGTTGTTCTAGTTATTGTTATGGTAATGTAGTCATTACTGAATGAAAAGAGAATGAGATAAATCAGACAAAAATTTAGTGAGAGAATTTTCTGTTGTACCAAGCTATTTCGTAGGCGAAATAACCTTTAAGATTATTCATTTCTTTGAAGATCGTAAGAGAGAAACCATTAATTTTTGAATCGAACCGAATCATACCACCTTCTTCCTCAAGCCTGTGAAGCATTTGTGCCTCCTTTGAAATTCACTAAGCTTCTTATTCTCATTCTTGCTCAAGTGAATTTCCATGCCCTTTGACGAACTCTGCCAAGGATGCCGGACTCGATCAAGTCAGGGATAACGTTCCATTCTTCCCAATCGATATCAACCTTGAGGTAGTCTATGATGGCGTTTCTCTCCGTGCATTGGTGACAGCATCCGGTAGATAGAAGAGAGCGTCATGATCTCCACAGTTGTTGCATTCATCTTTTTCAAATGAAGTTGCTTCCCGCCTTTACGGCTGTTAAAGTCCCGTTTTCTGAACTTAAACCGATGGGATAGAAGTGGAATCTTTGATGAGCGATTGTCAGCCTCCAAATCCATCGATGGATCAAAGGAGTAAACCTATATTCAGTTAATAATTATTAATGTTTTATTCGAAACATATTTTAGGTAGCAAACCAAATATACCTGACAGCCATAAGATGCCATTGCCTCGTCGAAACTCCATTCGTTATTTATGCCGATAGAGTAAACGAGACAATTGTCTATTTTGGGCCCTATTCCGTTATCCAAGCAGATTGCCTTTTGACCATACCATGAGTGCCTGATTCCCGACTCTGGTTACGACTCCACCATAATACCCGACACGTTCACAGGCTTTTTCATTAGGCCATTTAAAATAGTCCATTAGTTGGACAGCTGTAGAAGATTTAAAAAAATCCCTTCGTAGGTTTGAAGAGTTAAGTATTTGGTGGCCATCGTGAAGAATATTAATATCGAATTTGTTTTCAAACTGAATCGAAGTGAGTAAGATGGTGGTAACTATAAGGAGTGCACTGAATAAAATTTTCTTAATCTTATTCGATAAAGTATAGGTTTGTGATTGTCATCGTAGTTTTTTTTTTAAATAAGGCTGAATATTTAAAAAAATGATAATTGTATTGATTTCCATTTATAATAATAGGAATACGATATAATACGACTACCGACGATGATGTGGCTGGAAAACGGTAAAACTATGAAAGCTGCTGTTGAGGTGTACTGATGCTGAGGCTCGAATGACCTTTGGTTGTACTCCGTCAAGTCTAAATATAATGAAGAAGTATCTTGAAAATCTGGTTTTTAAAGAAATATTTTTTTTTGCTTACGCTCACGCATTATGGTAATGCAACCACTGTACTGTATTAAGGTGAATTGTGTTTCGGTTTTGATGTCTACAATACAATATAATATCTCCAGAAATTTATGAATAATAAAAGTAACTAATATTAAATCGAATTTATCGTTGGATTCTGATAAGGTGTACCGTATACATATTTTTTGTATGAAAATCAATTTGAACGATTGATACGTACGCTTCGCACATTATAGACGCTTAGTTACCGTTGTGTAGATGGAATATAAGTCGACAAAAACCAAAGCTTGATGATCATATTCGAGGTATATGAATCTATTACACTAACAAATCCGATTCATCAAATACTAATTGATAACTCAAAAACTAACAAATTTGTGTATCAGTTTACAATCCTTGAAAAAAACTAAACCCTTATGCCTTCAAAATGACAAAGAGCAAACTAGTTTGCTTTTAAAAAATTAAAAATAATCTTTGAAAACCAAAAAAAAAAATAATTTATATATATGTATTTTTATTTTCAAATATTTGCAATCATCGTTATAGGTGGTAAATCGACTCTCTGGACATTTAGTATTTCTTGTAGTCGTTGTGCTTGTAGTCACCATGGGAGTAACCAACGCGGACCTGAGCGTGGACCTGGTCGTCACGCTTGATGTGGGACTTGCCGGGGAGGTCGGTCCACCACTTGGTCTCAGTGTTGTCCTTGCTGCGGGTCTCGTGCTGGCCGTAGGTCAAAAGCTCTCCGTAAGCTGTCACCGCCATAGCCGTAGCCCTTGCCCTCACCCTGGGAAGCACAGTCAACGTTGTAGTAGGGGACGTGGGACCAGTCGACGGTCTGCTTTCCGTAGCCGTACTCGGCAGCGGCGACGGCGGCGAGAGCCAAAAGAACGATAGCGACCTAGTTCATTAAGTCAAAAATTATATTTTTTTTTATAAAGAAAGGAATGGTAAGTTCTCGAAATAGTACCTTCATTATGTTTTACTGTTGAGAGAACAAAACAGAATGATTTTCAATGATTCGCCACCTCCTTTTATATGAAAACGTTGCGAGTATAGTTCAAAAGAACTGGTCTTTTTTAAAGGTAAAAGCAGGCGACTTACCTACTTTTACCATGTACTGTTAGTTCATTCTACTTTCATTTTTACTGGGACAACCTGATTTAAAACGTTTTTCGGGAAAACTATTTCATGTTCGATGTTAGACGTAGTATTTCTTATTAAAAACGATCAATTTATTAAATTTCCATCCAGCCTTCCCTATTATAAGATGAATGCAATATAATTTTTTTGTACTTAACATTAATACGTTTTATCGTAATATGTCAGTGTTTGAAAATCATTTTATAAATATATTATTGAATATTCTTCAAGATATTCGAATATTTAGTCTTTGCGATAAACTTTGAAAATAAATACAAAAATAACTAGACAGTATGAAAAATTATACTGTCTAGAAATAGATGGTGACTTTGTTTGACGTTTTCCAATTTGATTTATTGTTGTCTGGTGTCAGAAAAGACGTAATAAAAAAGTTGTTCAAACCGGTAAAGGAAAACTGGAATTTATATTTAGAGGTGTGTTTAAAAAATGTGATGGCAAAGGAATTATTTATTTGAGAATAAAATGAAATCTAAATGAATTAATATTTTAATTAAAAGTTTAGAACAGCCTGAAATAAATAAATAAATATTGTATTAATAAATATTATTATTAATAAATCTAAATAAAATATTAAAACTAATAAACATTTCCATAAATTAATATTATATTAAATAGATGAAATATTATATTAATGGTAACTTCCTTTCTTTTTTGTGAGTTTAATTGAATGAAAGTGTGAGTTAAATAAATTCAAATTTGAAAAGAATATTTAAATTGTAGCTGAAATTTTGTAAGGTCCTGTCGCTAATATTCGAAATCGTGTTGTGCTAAAATAAAAAAAAGGGAAAGTAATATTGGCTAATATGAGCAAAACTTTATAGTAAAAGCAAAATATCTAAAGATATCTTTTGCACAGTTAATAGGACGTGTTGCCAATAAAACTAATGCGACATGTTCGTGTTGCCAATAAAAGTCAAGGAGAATAACCACTTCCTTTTAAAGTAAAATTGGAGTTAAGGTAACAAAAAAAATACAAGAAAAGTGCTGATACCACACCTGTATAAAAAGGGGAAAGAGATCAGTTAAAATCATTCTGTTTTGTTCTCTCAACAGTAAAACATAATGAAGGTATATTACTATTAAGCAGAGAACTTAACGTTCTTTCTAAAAAATCTAATTTTTGACTTAACCAACTAGGTCGCTATCGTTCTTTTGGCTCTTGCCGCTGTTGCCGCTGCCGATTACGGCTACGGAAAGCAGAACCGTCGACTGGTCCCACGTTCCTTACTACAACTTCGACTGGGAATCCCAGGGTGAGGGCAAGGGCTACGGATACGGTGGAGACAGCTACGGAGAGGTTCTTCGTTACGGCCAGCACGAGACCCGCAGCAAGGACAACACTGAGACCAAGTGGTGGACCGATCTCCCCGGCAAGTCCCACATCAAGCGCAACGACCAGGTTCACGCCCAGGTCCGCGTTGGCTACACCCACGGTGGCTATGGTGGTGACTACAAGAGCAACGACTACAAGAAATACTAAATTTGATTGAATAATCCAATTGAGTATACGTTTACAGCTATCAAAGATCGCAAATAATAATAAATATGTTTTGAATGAGTTAATAGTTTATTGTTGGTTATGATCATTAGTTTTTTTTTCTATCATATTTTCGACTGAAATGAAGAGAGGAAATTGCAAAGATAGTTTTATACATATAAAATATTTACTTGTAAGACAACCTTACAGAAAAGTTCAGCCCCCATCTTCGATATATATAGATGATGGTTTTTTAGCTTAAATTTAGCTTATTGGTTGAATTCAATCAATAACTTTGTTTGTAACTCAGTTATACTAGAGTGATCTAAAGTGTTGAATTTAATTTTTTTTATTCTCATGGTTACTATCGCAATGTCAAACATCTTTACAAGAACTGTTGTATTTAGCAGTAAAATGTGGGTACTTTTCTCCGGAATTGAAGCGATTTACTTGTTGTTTTTTTTCTGTTTAAGACGGTTTTGAGTTTTGAAAATGTCTGATAGAATGAAACGCCTTTTATAAGACTGTGTAACAATCTTATTTCAAATAATTTTAATATTTCAATGAAATTATAATTCCTTCGGAAACCTATGCATTCCGCCTGTTGTCTGCAATATAAATGCAACATGCTACAATATAAATACATATACTTATTTAAAATTGATTTATCCAGATTCTAGAAAACTAATTGTTTTCTCGTTGATCTCGTCATTGCCAAACGTTAGTAGTAAAACAATCGTCTTTTCAAATTGCCACATTCAATTAAATAGTATATTTGGTTAGACTAGAGCTGTTACAGGAGTAGTCAAGTAAAATGATTCAATTATTTTGCGTTTTTTAGCACTGCATCATTTACATACATATAAACATATTGGAAATTACAGTAGGCCAATATGAAGTAAATAAGGGTTCAATTTCATGTGCTAAAACGAAATACATGTATACAGCATATTTGCATCAAAAACCTAACAATCGAGTGGATTTTTGAATTGGGTGAAAGCTTACAAAACTAAATAAAAAGTAGAATAAAACGTTCGAGCATTTACTAATGGAACCTGTTCTCATTAAAAATTTAAATCAAGGGTAGGTCATATAGAATATGGCAATTTCATTTTTGGTGCTAGTCTGACCAAAACGTATAAAAAGGAACAAAAGTCCAATTGAAATCATTCAGTTTTGTTCTCTCACCAGTACAACACAATCAAAATGAAGGTAGAAAACAATCCCATAAACAATAATTAATCTTTTTCTTCAATTAAAACATTTATTTAAAATAATTTATTAAATCTTAAGGTTGCTATCGTTCTTTTGGCTCTCGCCGCCGTCGCCGCTGCCGAGTACGGCTACGGAAAGCAGACCGTCGATTGGTCCCACGTTCCTTACTACAACGTTGACTGGGCTTCCCAGGGTGAGGGCAAGGGCTACGGCTATGGTGGTGACAGCTACGGAGAGCTTTTGACCTACGGCCAGCACGAGACCCGCAGCAAGGACAACACTGAGACCAAGTGGTGGACCGACCTCCCCGGCAAGTCCCACATCAAGCGTGACGACCAGGTCCACGCCCAGGTTCGCGTTGGCTACTCCCATGGTGACTACAAGCACAACGACTACAAGAAATATTAAATGTACAGGGATTCTATCTACTATCTATAATGATGATTGCACCCATTCGCAAATAAAAAGTATATACATGTATATTGATATTTTTTATTATTATTGTCTTAAAACGAAATGTAGTTTTTTTTAATTCTTAAACGTATTAGACACATAAGTTCTAGTTTATTTATAAACAAGAATAACATGGTAGGATTAATGCGCAATTAATTATATATATTGTTTTGATATATATATATTAAACAAACAAATGGGATATGGTCAATTGTTTTGGTGAACCTGATGAGAGAATAGGCAAAGGTTTAAAAAAGTGAAAAAAAATCAAGTGTATATTGGATCGGTCTTAAAAGTAGAATGCAGTCTATAGTCACTGGGTACGTGTTATTCGAATGTATACTTTTTTATGGTAGTCTTATTTCAATCTGTGAATATCAATTTATATTAGTCTGGTTTTCATATCGTTGTATTTTTGTTGAATTTGTTCAAAGTGTACATGTTACCAATGGTGATGTTACTGTTAGAAAAATTAATATAAATAATTATTAATATTTATATTAATAATATAAGCTACATCAATAAATTAAATACTAAAAGTTTCTCATCTGAATCATTCAAAACATGTGAAAGAAAATAAATTGCGTTCGTAAAACGGTAACGTTTTTCCTTTTAGTAATAACCCACACAGCACCGGGATATCTTTGGGGTATTCTACTTTTATCCAGCCGGTTATTATAATGACAACGTAAGGATAACCACGTTTCCTTCCAAATTTTAGCAGGAATGGCCGAAGGAACGTTTAATATCAGAACATGCACAATTTTCGGGCCAAGTTGTTACAAATCATGAATATTCTATAACTTATTTTTATCTAAAATATATCTTTATCCTCTATATAGAAAAACGGTGCTCTTTTCTCATTGCTCAGTATATTTTGGACCAACTTACCTTTTCCATACATAAATATATATGTAGACCAATTTTAGGATATATAAAGCCTTACTTAAAATTATCAAAATTTTATCAGAAATTAAAGAACTCGTTTCCATGACACACAAACCTTTTATTAATTGCTTTAAAACTTAACGCATTAAATTCACTAGGTAAAAATAGAATTTGAAACAAGTCCCGCCAAGGAAAACACATATAATATCAAAAGAATAAAAAAGAAATAAATAAAAAGGAGGGTTGCAATCGAGGGGTTGGAAACTATTATTTCCGTAAAAAATATACACAAACATTTTGATGACTTAGTTAAATACGGAAGATAATAAAAAAGAGAGTCAAGTAAGTAAACTTAAGGGAACCGGTGGACAATTTAGAAAACTCAGTGAGCTAAATGTCATTAACACCAACACTGAATAGTGAGTTAACATTTTCTATTTACGAAAAAAGAGAACAAACGGAATGCCCGTTGGGATAAGAAAGGGTTCTGCTACCCCGTATTATCTGAATTTAAGGGGCCAGTGTTTATCTCGGTGTTTATGTTGTAAACATGCGGTTTTTTTTTAAATCTTCCTCGTTAAATAAAGTAAATGGCAAGTAAATGAAATGGAAAAAATAAAAAATGGGTGTTATATTTAGTGATAAATTAAAAAGCATTTTCAATAAACTTGGTTTTACTGACTGGGCAAGTATTGCTTTGATTGGCGACCCCTGAGAACTGGCTGTTGGCTGAACTCACGATAAATGATGAAGATGAAATGTTACAGAATGGTAATCATAACCAACAAGATGATTGCATTGACTCTACAGCTCATTCGATGAATACCACCTCCAATGACGTGGATGATATGATGGTTGTCGTAGTTTGATGACCCCACTATGGCCGAACTCACAAAAATTACACCACCCTTTAGCAATACGACAGAGCTCGCGACTGAGAATGTAATCGAGAGCATAGGCGCCGACTTAACGGGGCGGCGGGGTGGCCGCCCCCTCTGAAATTTAGGATTTTAATTTTTTTAATTTTTTTGCACCACGTTGGTTGGATTTTTTCCGGCAAACCGTACCGTCGTCCCCTCTGAAAATTTTGGAAGTCGGCGCCTATGACCGAGAGCAAAAATGAAGACACTGGGACCGTGGTATCTGTTCCGTCATCTTTGTATAGTACTTTGAAAGGAAGAGTTGTTATTAGAGAAAAGGAAACATTGACAAAGTGTACAGAAACTTGGCTAGGTTCACAACAGAACAAGCTGATAGACTACAACGGACGGACTACGCAGTCGATTGCGTCAATCTTACTTAAGAGGAACCCGAGTGCAAACTTTAAAAAAACAACATTTTCATGGGAATGTGGATGATGGATGGCGATGGAAGATTTGTACGTTTCAACAACACGTAAAACGGTTGCACCAAAGAAAAGTATCAAAGAATAAACCGTAAAATCTAGGTAACAGTCAGTTTAGAGATAATGTAATTGCAACTGTTCTTCACGTTCTTTAGGAAATAAAAGTAAATTATCCAGCGGATCGAACACTCGGAAAAAGATGATTGCAAATGCCCGTAAAGGTAAGTCTAGTCATATAAATTGAAACGAAGCAAATGTGCAGAAGTAATAACTGTTGTTAGTTTCAGATGGATGCGATGGATCTCATAACAGCGGTCAGGTGGAACACCAGCTGGCGCCTTCCACCATGTCACCTGAATCAGAGGGTTTGTTAATACTGAGGATAGTTTTGGAGTAGCTTCTGTCCCCAGAACACTTTTAGAAAAAATAAACGAGCAGCACCGTTTTCAAGTTGGCAAGAGGTCTAGAGCCATCCATTATATGGATCGAATTTTAAACCAGTATTGTATAAATTAAAAAGAATAATGAGCGGAAGAAAGTGGTATGAGATTCAACATGAAAATATTCCAACCGCATATTCTACAGAAAGAACGATTGACAAGATGATCCAGTCATATAACATGTCAACGAGGAGGGGAAGTGAACGTTAACATGCTAGCAAAAATTTTGATTGAACAAAATTTCCCTTTTGTGGTCGCCATAGCTGAAGATGCTACTGGAGTTGTTGGACGAAGGCAATATGACGTGAAATCGAACTCATTAAGACGAGGAATTTCCCTCTCCAAGCTAATGGATTACCGGATGTTCATTTCAATCGAAAAATAAATTACAAACAGGAATATATTGAAGTGTTATAAGCATAATGACTTTTTAGACATTTAGTATTTCTTGTAGTAGTTGCTCTTGGAGGTGGAAGACCTCCCCGGCAAGCCCCACATCAAGCTGTTTATTAATTTTCTTTTTCAGGTTATGTGGCCATATTCCACAGGCAAGTGTCCGACAGGACCGTAGCTGCCACTTTTTATGCTTTTCATTTGCATAGTCATAAGAAACAAGAAAAATATTAAGAATAGTTGTTATCAAAGTAAAAAGCGCTTTTTACGGCAGGGACAGGTAATGCTTCAAATTTAAGGATCTTGTAGAGACAAAAACTATTTTTTGGTTTTCTATACTTCGGAAGTTTTGATTTCGATGGTAAAATCCCTTCATTGTCATTCATTTTCGGAGGTTTTGTTAACTGCACAGCACGATTTATCCTTCCTTCTTATTCATCGGACAAAACATAAAAATTACGATTTTCCGTATGCATAGGATGGAAAGATGAAATAGTCAGAAGATTTCATCAAGCTTCTATTTTCATGCTTTACTTTCAGATTTTTTGGTGATTGGTCTAATTCGTTTTGCTGTTTTGTATTGGCCCAGGCGGCACACATATATCCTATAGATAGCCGATTGCCAACTTTTTGGATATCAAACTAGATATTTCAGAGATATCCAAATGACCGGTGGGTCTAGCCCGTTTATATCTTATAGATATCTATTTTGGGGTCTCTGAGCTATATCTTGTTTCTCTTGAAGATATCTTTCTGGATATTTTAATTATATCTTGCGGGATAACTTTTTGGATAACATAAAGTTAATAGCAACTAAATTATAATTAGATTAATTTAAATAATGGTTCATCTTTCCATTTGGTCTTTCCTTCTCCTTCTAATTTGTATTTCTGATAGTCGAAATCATCTTTTGTGCTTATGTTTCAACCTTTGAAAGATGGAGATGCCGTAGCCGACCATATGAAGTTATACTCTACCCACTAATTTTGGCTATATATATACTTCAAGATCATTTTTTAAGCAAATTTAGGGATTCTTTGTACTTTTGAAGCCAGCTAACACCGAAACTTCATTATGTCCCGGATCGTGATTTAATTTCAATTCTATTAAAACTTAAAGATAATTTATCTTAAATGAGATATGAAACAAGATATTGAGAAAAGATATCCAGGATGAGTTATCTCGGAGATATCTATAAGTGATCTAAAAGCTAACTTTAAAAAAAGAGATATCAACTTAGATATCTAAAAAGTGGCCCAGGACAGTTATCTCCGAGTTAACTAAAAGTGGTAAAAAAGCTAAGATATGGATAGGATAACATGCAAGTTAGACGGATATCTCATAGATAGCCTATGGAGATTGAGTGCAACCTGGGGGTAATTTTTGTGTTATGAAATTTATTTTTATCTTCTGGGTTTTTTATGGATCGTATTATCAGTAAAATATCATCTACATATATACGATAAATCTGTGATTTTTTTTCTAAATGCGACACATTTAACAAGATTAGATGTATTAACTAAAGGAGACAACTACAATTATATTGTCACGTATGTGTAAAGATAGATGATAACGATTTATTTATAATTATGTATGTTCTATTCAACTCTTTCTGAAAGAGGTACCTAGAGCATCTCTTGTTATATTTCACCGTGCAAATTCCAATAATTCTACTTTTACCATGATAAATGTGAATTATATGTAAGACATGTGGGCTCTCTCATTCCCCACAAGGTTAAGAGAGACCATTAGGGCTGGCGATACTCGATATTTTCGCGATATTCGATTCGATGCGATTCGATGCGATTTATTTAGATATATCGGAGATATCGAAAAAAAATTAAAAAGTGAGGTTAATACGCAAAACATTTATTCGAAGTTATACTTCAGGTCCCCGAAAAAAATTCATCCAACATTTGCACATAACATCACATTTGACTTTTTTAAATATCACGGAAAACACAAACTGAGTTAACATTAATCAATGAGTTTCAGGGTAAAAAAATATTATGAAAAATTAGAAAAATGATGAGATTTAAATGGAAAACTTGGCCGGATTAAAAGAGAGATCAAATTACGCATTCTTATTTAAGAAGAGGATCATGTTAACATTTTCGGCAGAAATTGAGTTGCGCTTCTCACTGATGAGCTCTCCTGCTTTGGAGAATAGTTGTTCTGACGGCACGGAAGTCGCCGGAATGCAGAGGAATTTGCGCACAAGCGGGAGCAGCGGCTGAAACATGCCATCCTTTTTTTTGCCCCACCACCACCTCAGTGGATCGATGTTTCGGGGTTGAATTGGCTGATCCGCGTAGTCAGCCACCAATACGAGCCTGTTGGCTTCCCGGTTCGGTCCATTTCCTCTCCGCGAGTTGCTGGAAGCCAAAGATGAATCATGACTACGCCAGATGGAAAAAGGGACGCGTGGAGTTCTATCGGGATCGGCGAACAGGTCCTCGGATGAGGGCGGCTCACTCTCGGAGAACTGAATCAAACCTCGGAGGCGTGACTGGGCACTTGCGTGGTCCTCTTGGGTCAAATGCGGATGTTTAAATCTAGATAAATAAAATATAAATAAAAGAAACCGGTTTACTATTTTTTCTCAGTTACCTGGGATCCAGATAAGAAATAATAAAATTGATGTGCTGAGCTCAATATTGCGGAATCGCGATCGTAGGCCATTGAGAAGCTGCTCTTGAAGCTCTCTCAACAACGGATCCGGATACCGTTGTTCTGCGATTGACGAAACCAAAGAAGCCTGAAGCAGCCGCACTGCTGGAATCATTTTTGATAGCGAAGGATATGTTTGGGAAGACAAGTCGGTCGTAATTTCTTCAAAGGGGGCCAATATGTTAACCAACCCTGACAGCATCTCCCATTCATAGTCCTGTAGATCCAACTCGGGCCGATTAACCTCTCGACAATAAAGCGCATCGCACACAGATTCCTTTAGTTCAAGAAGACTACGTAGCATAATGCAGGTCGAGTTCCACCTTGTAGGTACATCGGCAGCTAGGGTTCTTTTCGATGACCGAGGAGCAGCGAAGTATTTGAGTTTGTTCGACGCAATGTTGCTCGCATGAAAAAAAGTAACGATTGCTCTAGCTTTTGATAAGAGTTCCTCTAACTCGGTGACAGCCAGGTCATCTTTGATTACTAATTGGAGGGTGTGGGCGAAGCAGGGATAGTGCCTCCAAGTGGGAATTAACCTAGCAGCTGCTATCATATTGGCCGCATTGTCGGTGACCAACATGACAACTTTATCAAAGATACTCCACTCCCTTGCGATGGTGATGAGTCGGTCTGCTATGTTTTGTGCCGTGTGGCTCTCTGGGAAGGAGACAGTTTCTAGCACCCTGGACACCATCTGCAAGCGCTCGTTGATGAAGTGGACCGTCACTGTCATGTAAGACTCTTGGTGCCGGGAAGACCACATATCCGTAGTTAGAGCAACGAATGTGGCGCCAAGAAGCTCCGCAAGGAGATGTTCCCGCCCAGTGAGGTAGAGATCTGGCAAGTAGTTTTGGGTGATGGTATTTCGGCAGGGCAATTTCATGCGAGGATCCAGAACGGTTACGAGAGCTTGTAGATTGTGATCGTCGACAATGCAGAGGGGGTACAAGCCACGGACGATGAAGAGCATGACCGCGCGGATGATGTGTCCGAAGCGGAATCCATCTCTTTCATATGGTTCTCGTCCGTGCTCTGGAAATGTAGAAATTGTGATTAAGATTTCAGATAACGTTGATATAAGCTACTTATAGAATTACCTTGTTCGGGAGTGGAGCACATTACTGGTGAACCAGAGATTGGAGTAGAGAGGCTGAGTCGAGAGGAGGAAACTGTCGAGGTAGAGCGAACCTGACTCGAATTGGATGTGGTCGGCATCTCATCTAACTCAGAGGGCCCTAGATGGATAATAACAAGTTATTTTTTTGAAAAAATTAAAAATAGTAACAGTTAATTACCAGCACCAGGAGACTGAAGGTTTCCTTCACCGGCCACTTCAGATGAGGCAGTTGTTGAAGGAGCCCAATTTGCAGAGAATCCTGCTTCATCTAAAGTAATATTTAAAAAAATATTAAATTTTGCACATCTTGAGTAAGAAGAAGGCATGAAGGTACCTTACCTTCAGTATCAGAATCACTGCTTGAATGGGCTCCAGCCTCGTCTTCATTGTCCACCTCATCCAGCAAACCTGACTGACGACTGGGCCTCCGTTTCGTCCCTGGAGTTCTTCGTCTCAGATGAGGGAGGATCAGATCATAGGCTGCTGAGTGGTGGACACGAAGATGCTGGATCATGTTCGTGGTGTTGCTCCTGGAGGGCAGCGATGCCTTACAGGTGTTACACTCCGTCACCTTGTGGCCCAGCCTCCCTTGCTTGGTGAAGTAGTCCCAGACAGGGCTGCGAATCCTCATTCTAAATTATAAAATCAAGTTTAAAATTGAGATGCAATAAAACAGTTACAGTAACATACAGTAACTCAATAAATGTGAATAATGCTGTAGTAAAGTGATTCTTACCTTGAAATGTAGGATGTTCGAGATTAAGGCAGATAACAATTTGATTAAAAACACGTGAAGGGAACCGGGTTTGTTAGTTTTAAAGGAAAGTTCGGATTATTACGGCGATTTAAGTAGGGAAATATCAGTTGGAAGGAGATTTCTACTCAACAAAAAAATCGGAAGAGAACTGTCAGTCATGCTGTCAAAGTTGCCGACGAGATAACTAGCGCCACCAACGATGTATCGGAGAAAATCGTATCGAGTGGTATCGATACAAAACTCCGATATATCTAAGCCCGACATCGAGTATGGCCAGCACTAGAGACCATCTGACATACTATGTGGCCGTTAGGCCTTATATAGAGTCTTAAAATACATACTGAAATACCTTAAATACAGTCTTTCGAAGATACTTAAAGAAGGCTCACGTAAACCTTTATTTTACACGTAACAATATTATATACTCTATAGTCTGTATGCAAAGGTTTTGAATTATGAGGAGTGAAAGCAAATTTAGCTCGATCATATAAAATATATATTGTAGATACAACTCAAGAATTCAGAGTAGAAATTCTTAGAGATTTTAGAAGAATAGAGTATCACTTTGGTTGAGAAATAAAGATGACTTGGTCAACGCCCAGGTCCGTGTTGGTTACACCCACGGTGGATACGGTGGTGACTACAAGAGCAACGACTACAAGAAATACTAAATGTCTAAAAATTATATGTATTTATAAGTCTTCAGTAAATGACTGGAAATATTTAAACAATACAGAAGTATCAATATATATTTGGGTCTCTATTTTTCACTAGCTGATAGCTTGACTTTAGTTATCTGGGCAGATTTTATTCTATCCTTTTTTGAGTCATTTGAAATTTAAATAAGAAAAATATATAAATTCTAAATCTTCGAGAATTTTCTAAGTGAAATAAATGCATTGATGAAGGAAGGTTTACCGATTCAATTAATTGTTAATTGGATTAAAGTTTTGATTCAAATCAATTCCTCTCAGGAATAAAATTGACCAAAGTCGGAAAATTAATCAAATTCACATTCAAATTATGCATGCAAAACAATTATTTATTAGTTTCAACGCGATCAAATAGATTTATTTTTGTTGAATTTATTTTAGTTGCATAATAGGAAATATTACTTTACCGAAAACCTAAGCCATCACAACTATTAAATTTTCCATTTTCTTAGTATGAGCTTTTGGAAATAAAACCACCATATTCAATCTAGAGATAATCAAGCTATTTTATGACTACTACAATGATTTTTTGCGGTCCATTTTTTAAGTAAAAAATTAGTTTCTATATCTGATCGTCAATCAAACCATAATTTCTATCATAATTTTAAAAATTCTGGCTATAGCTTTATTCAATTTTAAGCAAACTCGAAAGTGTCAAAGCAATCAAAAAGAAAATACAATCTTTTATAAAAAAAAAAGGTAATGGATAAAGTTAAATCATAAATAAACAGAAACTAGTTTATAATTTCTTTATTTTTATTATATTTGAGAAATCATTGTTCGTAAGTGGTATAGGTATGTAAACCTAGGTTCTCAATATGAGGCACACAAATTGGGAAATATCCCAACACTCGAAATAACTTTATTTAGTATTTCTTGTAGCTGTCCATCTTGTAGTCGTTGCTCTTGTAGTCACCACCGTAACCCTTGGTGTAGGAGACGTGCTGCTGGGCGTGGATCTGGTCATCACGCTTGATGTGGGACTTGCCGGGGAGATCGGTCCACCAGTTGGTCTTGGTGTCATCCTTGCTGCGGGACTCGTACTGGCCGTAGTTCAAAACCTCTCCGTAGCCGTAGTCATCGCTGCCATAGCCGTAGCCCTTGCCCTCACCAAGAGACTTCCAGTCGAAGTTGTAGTAAGGAACGTGAGAGTAATCGATGGTCTGCTTTCCGTAGCCGTAATCGGCGGCGGCAACAGCGGCGAGGGCCAAAAGAGCGATAGCAACCTATGCAATCAAATTTAATGGTAATATAATTTGGGTAAAAGAAAATTTGTCTGATGATTAACAGCACACCTTCATTGTGATGATTGTGTTGAACTGTTGAAAGAACAAAACTGAATGATTTCTACGGATTTTTTGTCTCCTTTTATACTTAGGGTATTGCTATGATGGAAAATCTTTGCCAATATTTTAGCAAAAAAGTTTTAACGCACTAACAAATAGAATTTTTTTTTACGGGCAGAAAACAAGTCTTCTTAGTAAGCGTGTTTGCTTTCTAAATTTTGTCTTAGAATATGACCATATTCACTTTCGCTTTTAATCTAGTTAAGCCTGGCTTAAAATATATTTTTCGAGAAGAAAAAACTTGATTTTTATTGACGAGCTTCGTTCTTAAAAATAAATTTAGTTATTTTTGCAAAAGTGTATTACTATTTGCACCAATTTGGAGCAATATTGTATCGGAAATTTATTTATTTAATTTTTTTTATATTTTCACCTCTTAAACATTAGTTTTCAATTAATCGATTTTGTCAATTAATCAATTTTTCAATTAATACATTTTTGTGTTTTCCACCATGCCAAACCATTTTATCGAAGAAACAAAGTATATTTATAGTACGTAGCCTACTTAAATGGATAAAATATGTTTCAGTAATTGATATTTATTTGGTGAATGAACTTTGAGTTGAAAAACAACTACTCGATTAACTAATTAATTATTTATGCTTTACCCTCTTTCATGGTATTGCTAGTAAATTATTCTATCTTTTTCATTTACGTATATTCATAGAAATAACCGTAATTCGTTTTTAAATTTGATTCCTAATATATTTAAATCTCAGAACTTATGCTGGTTGAAATTTCTTCATTAAAAAAGAGATATGATTTCAAACATATATATTTATTCTTTGACAAAAATTCCGATCTTTCATTCTTCAGGTAATAAGCATAACTCAGTAGGAATACATTCCAGCGATTCAACATCCATTTAGTATTTCTTGTAGTCGTTGCTCTTGTAGTCACCACCGTAACCACCGTGGGTGTATCCGACGCGCATCTGAGCGTGGACCTGGTCGTCGCGCTTGATGTGGGACTTGCCGGGGAGATCGGTCCACCACTTGGTCTCAGTGTTGTCCTTGCTGCGGGTCTCGTGCTGGCCATAACGAAGAACCTCTCCGTAGCTGTCTCCGCCGTATCCGTAGCCCTTGCCCTCACCCTGGGATTCCCAGTCGAAGTTGTAGTAAGGAACGTGGGACCAGTCGACGGTCTGCTTTCCGTAGCCGTACTCGGCAGCGGCGACGGCGGCGAGAGCCAAAAGAACGATAGCAACCTATTTTTTATTTGAAATATGGATAAATTAAAATGGTATTCAGATATGTATTTTAAAAAGTTAATATTAGGATATATACCTTCATGTTGATTGTGTTGTACTGGTGAAGTAACAATGATTTAAACGGATTTTCAACACCTTTATATACAGGAATTTTCGCAGCAGTTTGGAATAAGGTATCGTTTATATCACTTTCACTCCGCCATCTTAATATACCTTCACTTTACATCTTAAGTGCAGCCTGTTTTTTTTTTACATTTTTATTGGCTTGCATAGTTGCATGACACATTTTCTTATTTATATTTTTTTTCCATAAAGTGGTGTAATTATGATAAATCCTTAATTTGATTTTATAGAAAAAACTTTATTTTTTTTTTCTTATTAACCACATTATTAATGGCAAATTAAATGCCAAGCTAAATGTCGCAATAAAAGCGTTATCTTTAATGATCAATGTGCATTGTGCGTCTATGTCTAATCCACTATTCGATAACCCTTTATCTAATATTAATTTCTGTATTGTATTTATTACATATTTACTTAAATACTTCCACTCAAAGGATTAAAAAGTCGAGAAATGAAATTAAATAATTGCCCAGGTCGACACTTTATCTGCTGTGAAAATTTTAATCGACTTGATTTGACACTCTTAAATATTTTGTTCCCTCATTTTGCGGTTTCCCTTTAGGTCATTGACTGTCAGATCTTTTCGTTTTCCCCTATAAATTGCTGACTATGATTATACGATTAGCAAACTAGATAGCAAACTACTTTCTCCTCTTACTCTCTCACCGTACATTCTCAACAAACAAGTTTTTTTTCAATATCGTATTTCTATTTCATTATCGTATTTCTAAAAATATCGATTGACTAAGAAATAACTTACAGTTTACAAATGCATTCGATTTTAGATTCGATCTGTAAAAGAGGAATCATTTTGAAAAAATTCCATAACTAATGGTCATTCAAGAAATGTACAGTACATTAAAATTTCATGCAATAAATATTGAATAATTGATGTGATCATATCTTATTAGATATCTTCAATTATTTGTGAGTAGTATCTTTTAAAGGAAAATACTTCAAAAAGTTGTTAGCGGCCAACCTACCAACTAATAACCATTAATATTCATATTTTTTATAGGAGGTTATTGACTATAACCAGTTTGTTTAAATGAAAAATAGAATTATTTATTTTGCTTTTTCTAAATTTATTCCTGTTTAAGAATTCGTACACATTACGCCAATTTATTGTGTCACCTGTAGGTCATTGACACCTACGCTAGCATTTTATACTTTCAATGCTATGTGTGACTCGATTCTCATTAACCAGGTCACAGAATCTAGTACTGCTATAACCAGATCACTTTCTCTCCAAAAGGGGCACGGCATTTCAAGTTCGCGTTCACTTCGCGTACGATTGCAATCAAAATAATTTATCACAAGAAATTGGCAAAGAGTTTTGAAAGTAAACTTGAAACTTTAGTTATTTAAAAAATAAGATCATGTAATCTTAAAGGCCTTATTTTTTTCTAATTTAGTCAAGAACATTACAATAAAAAAAATAATGTAGTTAAATACATAATGTAATAATTTTCTTAATTTACAATTTACCGGAAACAAAATCTGAAATAATTATGTATGCTTAATTCATTAAAAAAAAATGATTGAGTTATTTCACGATCCAAACGGTGTCCCAGAAAATGCTGGCCAATCAGACATCGTTTCTGCCAAACACACACGCCTACACACCCTTTCTCGTTTATTGGAATAATTTGTTTCATTTTTCAAGTTTGAATCCCTTAACACAACGTAGTCGCATAAGAGAAAAGTAAAAGTAATACAACGTGCAATCTCAATCCCTTTTGAAGATAACATTTGCGAATAGTACTGCTGAAAATATTCATGTATAAAAAGGTGTTGGGAATTCGTTTAAATCATTGTTACTTCACCAGTACAACACAATCAACATGAAGGTACATAATACTAACCAAAAAACAATATTTTTGAATTCCATTTTAATTTATCAATTTCTTACATGAAATAGGTCGCTATCGTTCTTTTGGCTCTCGCCGCCGTCGCCGCTGCCGAGTACGGTTACGGAAAGCAGACCGTCGACTGGTCCCACGTTCCTTACTACAACGTTGACTGGGCTTCCCAGGGTGAGGGCAAGGGCTACGGCTATGGTGGTGACAGCTACGGAGAGCTTTTGACCTACGGCCAGCACGAGACCCGCAGCAAGGACAACACTGAGACCAAGTGGTGGACCGACCTCCCCGGCAAGTCCCACATCAAGCGCGACGACAACGTCCACGCTGAGATGCGCGTTGGCTACTCCCACGGTGGTTACGGTGGTGACTACAAGAAGGACAACTACAAGATGGACAACTACAAGAAATACTAAATGAGAATGATTTGATGAATTGTTTTGTAATAATGCCACAATGTGCTTTATATTAAGCTCATTGATTGGAATTGTGTCAGAAATAAGAAATATATATATATATTTAATAATTAAAATAACTATTTTATGGTTTTTCAATTATTCCAGTTGACCTTTGACTGGATTATAAATAATTATAAATATAATCCTCTTTTATTGTATGTTAAAGATTTGATAATATTTCACTGCGATTTTTAATA
This sequence comes from Chydorus sphaericus, assembly GCA_030141595.1. NCBI lineage: Eukaryota > Metazoa > Arthropoda > Branchiopoda > Diplostraca > Chydoridae > Chydorus > Chydorus sphaericus. The sequence continues at coordinate 19,440,820 of CM057926.1, forward strand.
TTTTAAGGAACGCATGGACACATGGTATACAGGCCTACAGAGTTGTCGAAAAAAATATTCCAGATAGGCTTACTCACTTTATCCGTTTAAAATCCTCCGTTTTCACAACATGTTACATTTACTTATTTTCTGTCTGAAAAGTGGCAATGCCGCTTTTTTTATACATTTTTTAAAACGCAAATAAATGAAATGCAGACGTCATGTTTTAAAAAATGTCGTCAGCGAAAGTATGTGATTAGCAAGTGCATAAGTTCTCCGATGATGGCTACTGAGCAATTTAACTTTTTCGCGTTTTTTACCAAAATAATTACTCGCCATATGAATCATCATAATCGATGATACTTGTCAATAGCATAAAATCTAAGTAAATACTCTAAGACTATAATAAATAAAAATCTTCTATATTATGGACCTTTTGGTACAAAGGTCAACTTATTAAGTAATATCTTGAATAACAACACTAGATTACTTTTAATATTTACTATTTAACACTGTCTTTGAGATGGCTTATTGAATCATCATAAAATATCTCTAATTAGCCCTGTATTGATAGCTAATTTTGATAAACTACTTATTTAAAAATATTAATTGGTATTACTAGTTAAAAGTTTGGAATCCTTCGATGCTCGACTGCTTGTATACTTGTTATGATAAAGCCCATAAAGTTTGCTTGAGGGAAAAGAATTTGAAGTCATTGCTCTATTTATTTTTATTCCGATAAATTTTAAGTTACAGAAACAAATAACTGGACGGTTCTATGCCAACAACTATCGATATAACACTTATGAAATAAGTCGAAGCATTAGTTAAATTTATAAATTTTGCTATAGCTTTTAAGCCATGGAACTGATTTAGTTTTTACTATAATATTGTATTACTTCTAGAAATGAAAGATAAAGCCGTCATATCTACAATTTTTGTTTTGGAAATCCAAATCAAATATAAAATCAAACGTAACTAAAAGCGATTGTGCTACAAAAACTAGCTCTTTCGGTGAATTGATGAGTTAAATATAAACCAATACAGTGAAACACATCATAATTGAAAATAATAACATGATAAATAAAGATTGTATTAAAATTTAATACAACTTTAACAGCACTGAAAACTGGGTCTTTAATACTGCTAAAGTTGATTATTCAATGTTACGTTTGATCGTCTTTTATTTCTAGTAAATAATACTTTTCTTTGCGTTTGCTCTAACAAATAACCTTTATTTGTTTGAATTCAATTCGCAACTGACTTACATCTCAGAATTTATGGTTGAAATTGACAAAAATATATTATTTTTTAACATATATATATTTCTTCCTTGCAAAAATTTCCAATCTTCAATTCTTCATCAGGTAATAAGCATAACACATCCAAGTAAACTCATCTAGTATTTCTTGTAGTCGTTGCTCTTGTAGTCACCACCGTAACCACCGTGGGTATATCCGACGCGCATCTGAGCGTGGACCTGGTCGTCGCGCTTGATGTGGGACTTGCCGGGGAGGTCGGTCCACCACTTGGTCTCAGTGTTGTCCTTGCTGCGGGTCTCGTGCTGGCCATAACGAAGAACCTCTCCGTAGCTGTCTCCGCCGTATCCGTAGCCCTTGCCCTCACCCTGGGATTCCCAGTCGAAGTTGTAGTAAGGAACGTGGGACCAGTCGACGGTCTGCTTTCCGTAGCCATATTCGGCAGCGGCGACGGCGGCGAGAGCCAAAAGAACGATAGCAATCTACTTTTCATTTGAAATATGAATAAATTAAAAATGGTATTCAGAAATATATATTTAAAAATTAATATTAGGATATATACCTTCATGTTGATTGTGTTGTACTGGTGAAGTAACAATTATTTAAACGGATTTTCAACACCTTTTTATACAGGAATTTTCGCAACAGTTTGGGGAAAGGTGTCGTTTACCACTTTCACTCCGCCATCATGCTTAGTACCTTCACTTTGTTTCTTAAGTGCAACCTTTTTTTACATTTTCATGTGTTTGCATGACACATTTCCTTGTTTTAATTTTTTTTTCATAAAGTGATGTAGTTATTATACATTCTTAGTTTGGTTTTATAGAAGAAACGTAAATATTCGTTTCTTAATCAAATTTATGCCGAAATTGTTTGTTTTTGAATTAACCGTAAAATGTGAAAATATCGTTATCTTTAATGTGTGTTAGTACCTATTATTTGATATAGCCTTTAATCCCTCCCCAATACACTTATTTCTTTTACCTGTTTTTCTAAAATATTTGTTTTTCTTAAGGGATTAAAAAGTCGAAAAATTAAATTAAATAATTTCTCGGGTCTACACTTAAATTGTGCTGAATGTTTAAATCGTCTTGGTTTGGTACTTATAATTATTTTTTTCCTCCCTATAATTGCGGTTTCCCTTTAGACTCTCACATTTTTTTTCTTGATTTCCCATATAAATTGCTGACTTTGATTACACGATTAGCAAACTAGATAGCGAAGTATACTTTCTCCTCTCACCGCACAATCCGAGGACATTCTTTACAAACACGTTATAAAGTATTAGATATGCTATAAAATAGTGACTTGAATTTAACTTTAATTATTTGTGACCACATTCTTTTTAAGGAAAAAGCCCAAAGAATTGGTAGTGACCAACCTACCAACTAATATCTATTTATGGTAATTTTTTAAAATATAGAAGCAGGTTATTGATTATAACCAGTTTATATCAAACCAACTTATATGGAAAGAATAGTATACTATTTTTGTTTACTTTCTTCTAATTTTATTCCTGTTTAAGGATTTTCCTTTTTTTACAGTACTGTTTTTTAGTGTCACCTGTAGGTCATTGACACCTGGGGTAGCATTGAACTTTCAATGCTATGCGTGACTCGATTTTCATTAACCAGGTCGCAGGTCGCTGGAACCAGTGCTGCTATAATCAGATCACTTTCTCTCCAAATCGGGCGCGACATTTCAAGTTCGCGCTCACTTGAACGATTGCAATCTAAATAATTGGCCATTGACAAAATCGGCAAAGAGTTTGAAAAGTAGACCTGGAATTTGAATTACTTTGAAATAAGCAATATGTAAGTATATCTTAATGGCATCTTCCTCTTTATTTCTATAGTCATGCCAAGAACATTAAAATTTCGAATATCTTAAATTCACTATTGTAATATTTTCCTTAATATGTTTGCTGAAAAAAATCGAAAGGAATTACATATCTTTATCATCTTATTTTAGAAATATTTTTTTTTTATCCCCAGAAAATTCTGGCCAATTGGGAATCGTTTCTGCCAAACACACAAATACACACCCTTTCTCGTTTAATGGAATAGTTTGTTCTATTTTCTAAATTTAAATTCCTTATCCACTTTACAGAAAAGTAAAAGTGATTCAACGTGCAATGCCAATTTCTTTTGAAAATAAAAGTTGCGAATATAGAAGTGCTGAAAATATTCCTGCATAAAAAGGAGTTTCAAATCCGCTTAAATCATTCAGTTTTGTTCTCTCACCAGTACAACACAATCAATATGAAGGTACATACACCCTAATATTAATTAATATGTCTTAATACCATTTTAATTTATCAATTTCTTACATGAAATAGGTCGCTATCGTTCTTTTGGCTCTCGCCGCCGTCGCCGCTGCCGAGTACGGCTACGGAAAGCAGACCGTCGACTGGTCCCACGTTCCTTACTACAACGTTGACTGGGCTTCCCAGGGTGAGGGCAAGGGCTACGGCTATGGTGGTGACAGCTACGGAGAGCTTTTGACCTACGGCCAGCACGAGACCCGCAGCAAGGATGACACCAAGACCAACTGGTGGACCGATCTCCCCGGCAAGTCCCACATCAAGCGCGACGACAACGTCCACGCTGAGATGCGCGTCGGATACTCCCACGGTGGTTACGGTGGTGACTACAAGAAGGACAACTACAAGATGGACAACTACAAGAAATACTAAATGAGGACAATATGATGATTGATTGGAATTGTTTCAAATATAAGAAATATATGTATTTATAATAATAATTTTTGGGTTTTACATTGATGTTTAAAAATTGTTCTTCTTTGACAATGATTAATTCAATAATTTTAAGTATTATCATTTTTTGTATATTTAAGATTTACTTGTATTTAACGGCAATGTTGATAGTTGGGGAACACATGGTATGCATGCCTGCAAAGTCGTTGGATGAATTTTTATTCCGGTTTTTCACTGCATCCGTTTAAATTCCGTCATTCGCAAAGCACACGCAGACATGCTACATTTGCACATTTTATGTATAAAAAGTCATTCCACTTCACTTTTTGTCCTCATTCTTAAAATGAAAATATCCAAGAAATGCTTATGATATGCAAAAAATGTTAGCCAAAAATTCTGCTAATGGGGCCTCTATCAAGACAGCACGTACTCATAAATAATTATGTAAGTAACATATTATTTTTAAGTCCATAGTTTCTCTGATGATAGCTATACTGAGCTTACACACTTGCAAAATGTTGTATTATACCAAGATGATTTTACGGTAGGCCTTTATGAACAATTTAATCGAGAACACTAGTCAGAGATCAATAACATTACATGTAAGTACCCACTACCTACCAAGAATACTACAAATTAAAATATTTCATTTTATGGCCATTTGGTAGGTCTACTAACTAACTAATAATAACTTCATTAACAAAAATCTTAATGGGCCTACCATATAATATTTAAGATTCATATTGTTTAAAATATGGCTTATTGAGCTATCATAGAACATCTAAAATTTCATTGGTAAATGGTTTTGATAGATCGGTAATTAAAAAATATATATTTGATTAATAGTTGAATCATGTGATGCTCTACTTGTGGACATCATTTGGAATTGTGGACGTCGTGGACAAACAATCGAAGCTGTATATGGTCGATAAATTTTAAATTACAAAAACAAAGAGTTGGGCGGTGGTATACTAACTATCTATAAAATACCAATCAAAAACTTGTAAAACATTGGTTGAATTTTTAATATTTATAATAAGGTATAACGTTTTAGGCGTAGAACAGATTTAATTTTTACTAGAATATAATTAAAAATACATATTTATACTATAGCAAAATTCATTACTTGAGCTGAAAATGTAAGAAAAAGGCCTCATATCTTTGGTTTTTATTTTTATTTTTAAAAGCCCGTAAAATATCAATACCAAATGTAATGTGCTATTTCTTTACTACTCTATATCTATTTTATATAAAAATACGAGAGCTAAATAACAAGATTTAAAACGCAGAAAATTAATTTTATATATATGTATTTTTATTTGCAATCATCATTATAGGTGTTTGCAATCATCATTATAGGTGGTAAATAGACTCTCTGAACATTTAGTATTTCTTGTAGTCGTTGTGTTTGTAGTCACCATGGGAGTAACCGACGCGCATCTCGGCGTGGACCTGGTCGTCGCGCTTGATGTGGGACTTGCCGGGGAGATCGGTCCACCAGTTGGTCTTGGTGTCATCCTTGCTGCGGGTCTCGTGCTGGCCGTAGGTCAAAAGCTCTCCGTAGCTGTCACCACCATAGCCGTAGCCCTTGCCCTCACCCTGGGAAGCCCAGTCAACGTTGTAGTAAGGAACGTGGGACCAGTCGACGGTCTGCTTTCCGTAGCCGTACTCGGCAGCGGCGACGGCGGCAAGAGCCAAAAGAACGATAGCGACCTATTTTTTCGACAATAAATTGTACAAATTAATATTAGTTAAAGAAATTTTAGTTTTAGATAATATTGTACCTTCATGTTGATTTCACAGTTGAGGGAACAAAACTGAATGATTTCGACTGATATCTGGTCCCCTTTTATACTCTACTGTGATAAAACGAATTTCACAAATGTAGTATCAAATAGTCAGTCTATGACTGCTGTTCTCGATTTGTATAGGCGTGAAGAACAGGTTTCATTGGTAAACGCATGTGTTCTAAATGTGTAATCCACTTTCACTGTACTACTACATTTGCTTTCAGTTTTCACTCTTTTACGTCATCCTAATTAAAAAGATTAATAGCTGAAATTTTTTTTCTTGAAAGATAATATTAATACCCAGTGAACGTTTAATGCATATATATATATATTAAATATGAAGTGTTTTCGAATAATGTTGGTTTTACGCAATATAAAATTAGTGTAATAGGTGATGAAAATTCTATGATCAATCTTTTTACTTTCCTCACATGCGGGGAAAAGATATCTTATACGCTTATTATATTACCTTATTAATAAACACACATAGAATTGCAAATTTGACTATTCCGGTTCTATTTAAGTAATTTTATTTTACGTTCGCATTCTACGTTTAAATCAAATTGGAGTTTTTCTAATGATATAAAGAAATAAAAAATTTAGTTATGGCGATTTTTCCCCCCTGGCCAAGTAAATTACTCACAAAGGTGGGCATCAGAATTATATATTTTATGGAAGGTTTCGTCGTTGATTAATTATTTTATTTGAAGTCCAATACTCCAATTTAAAAAAAGCAATTGGTTTTAAATCAAAATTTTCAAAAAGGATTGATTTTATTAGCGTATAGCTGGATAACAAATTTACTTGTCGTTAAGTTTCACCAAAAAGAGCATGTAGGAAAATACAAATTTATATTTTATTTTGACCGATACAAAGTTATTTGTTTATTGTTATACAATAACTCCTTTTTTTAGGTGTTTAAAATTTTGATAAAATTATGGAGTATTGATAACACATGTCCGTAAAAAAATTATAAGACTTTTCAATAAATGTATAAAAAGAAAAACTAGCTTCCATGCATTGTTTATATTCAATTTCATCGTCTTATTTCCATTAAAATAGCATTCTAACTTTATTACAATTATATTATTACCATGAAAGATGGGACGTATTATAAGATATGAAAGCAATTTCGTTTCTTGGCAATGAAATACAACTATTTTTTTAAATGCATAACAATACAACATTTTTAACATTATTCTAATTATTGAACATGAAAGAAAATTCATAAAAGTAAAAAAAAATCAAAAATATAAAAAGTGGTTTTACGGTTTGAGTTACCATAATCTATTTCAGAAACGGCCTAAACCGGAAAGATCAGTCTAGACGTCTCCCCTTCGATTTTCTTGGTAAACCGGGGTAGAACCGACCAAGCAAGTCCTACAGAAACAGGATCCGTGATACCAATATTTCATTAAATAATTATAAAAAGGGGACGTAGGTGTTTAAATAAAAATGCAAGTGAAATACTAGATGATTTTAACGACGACGTGATGGGATTTGTTTAAAAAATCATCTCAATTTCTTGGAGCCATTGATTTATTAAAAGATTTATCTCAATTTCTTGCACCACAACGACACAATTTTTTTAGCCGATTGTTTAGCAAATAAAAATTTAATTCCATCACTCTAAAGTGAAAGGAAACTGTAAATGCAACACTTTAAAAATCTTCCACTCAAAGAAATATTTGAAAATGAAATAATGAAAAATTTGAAATGCTCAAATTCATAAAAAAATATATGTATTTTTGTAATAAAATGGCTTTATAATATAGAGCACATTGGAGCAATATCCCAAGATATACAAGTTAACTTTATTTAGTATTTCTTGTAGCTGTCCATCTTGTAGTCGTTGCTCTTGTAGTCACCACCGTAACCCTTGGTGTAGGAGACGTGCTGCTGGGCGTGGATCTGGTCGTCACGCTTGATGTGGGACTTGCCGGGGAGATCAGTCCACCAGTTGGTCTTGGTGTCGTCCTTGCTGCGGGACTCGTACTGGCCGTAGTTCAAAACCTCTCCGTAGCCGTAGTCGTCGCTGCCATAGCCGTAGCCTTTGCCCTCACCAAGAGACTTCCAGTCGAAGTTGTAGTAAGGAACGTGAGAGTAATCGATGGTCTGCTTTCCGTAGCCGTAATCGGCGGCAGCAACGGCGGCAAGAGCCAAAAGAACGATAGCAACCTACAATTGATTGGAAAATAGACAAATATAGGAATCAAATAAGAGGAATCAAATTTCGATAAAGTTTTAAAATGTAGCTTGCCTTCATTTTCTTTGTGCTGTACTGATGAGGGAACGAAACTGAATGATTTTAAGCGATTTCATCTCCCTTTTTATACAGAAATATTGCCAACACTTATTGGTGTCTACCTTCCCTGTAAACTATGCGTGGGTTTCCCTTCACTTATGTCTAGACGACCTGATTGGAAAACTTTTCCTTAAAACTTTTTTTTTCACATGGCGCAAATTCAAATTCTGAAATTTTCATTATGAAGTTTAAAAATTACTTTAGTTAATTACTTAGTTACGGTAGTATAATTTTTGTTTTGGAGTTATGTTTCCATTTTATTTAATACTGTAATTACTTATCAGCATTACTTTTCACTAAATATATAGGCCTTAGTATTGTTTATAAGTTTAAGGCGAGAAACATAAAAAAGAATAAACATTGATGTTTTTAATTTTCCAAAAGAATCAAAGAAAGTAGATTTTACTCTAATTGGAACAGCAGTATATCGAAATTCTTATGCATAATCATCTAATGCGTATTTAGGTAGAGGGAATGAACTTTATGTTATGTTTATAACATGATAGGAACATCTTTCTTATCTGTTGGAATTTATCTTAGGAAAGGCTTTATTGTTTCTTCCTACACTAGTTTGATCATTCATTTGAAATGTGCATATTGACGGCGTCAATTACCAATTAATAATAATAATACATTTCGATTTATTTAGCGCCCTGTGCCCTTTACATTCTAAGAGAAGACTGTTAAAAAGCGCTTCAAGAAGTAGGAAATCAACAAAAGTCAATTTACATTAAAAAAAAGTTTAAAAAGATATGTCTTGAGACCATTGGGGAAAGACTCGAGAGAGGATCTTGAACATAATTCAGGGGAGGGGGGAGGGGAGGGGGGGAGTTCTAAACGGTAGGGGCAACAGAAGAAAAATTCCTACAGGTAGAAAGATCGTACAGGTAGGAAGGTGCAAATAGCAATTGATGACAATTTTGTTCAATCAAATTTGTTTTATGAGCAATCTCATGTTCTTCTTTTTCTCCTACTCTCTCTCAAATAAAATATTGATATTAACGACGAAATAAAAAAATTAACTTTCGAATAAGAATCTCATTCCAAAAGGGAAAAAATTAAATAGTTATCGCTTAGAATAATTTTATAAAATAAGTGGAAACATAATTCGCATAAAATTTATATTTCTTTCTTGCAAAAATGCAATCACGCATGACAAAATACGGACTCAATTTAGGACCATATAAAAAGTAAATAACACAAAATACTAAAATTTATTTAGTATTTCTTGTAGCTGTCCATCTTGTAGTCGTTGCTCTTGTAGTCACCACCGTAACCCTTGGTGTAGGAAACGTGCTGTTGAGCGTGGATCTGGTCGTCACGCTTGATGAAGGACTTGCCGGGGAGATCGGTCCACCAGTTGGTCTTGGTGTCGTCCTTGCTGCGGGACTCGTACTGGCCGTAGTTCAAAACCTCTCCGTAGCCGTAGTCGTCGCTGCCATAGCCGTAGCCTTTGCCCTCACCAAGAGACTTCCAGTCGAAGTTGTAGTAAGGAACGTGAGAGTAATCGATGGTCTGCTTTCCGTAGCCGTAATCGGCGGCAGCAACGGCGGCAAGAGCCAAAAGAACGATGGCAACCTATTCCATTTGTTGAAAAAGATTAAAAAAAGATATGCATTTTTTATGGTTACAGTATACCTTCATTTTGATTTAGAAGTTGTTGTACTGTTGACAGAACAAAACTGAATGTTTTCTACTGATTTCTTATCCCTTTATATACACAGCTGATTTGCAGAAAGTGTTAGGAACACCTAATTTTCTCATATATTATTCTACACGTACTACCTTCACTTTTAATCAGGATTATATTGAAATCTAGTAGACAGACTTTCAGTGAACACACGAATTTTTACAATGTTAAAATTTTCTTATCATATTCAAATGTAAACAGTGTTATAAATTAAATATCACTATATTTATAACGTTATTTTTAGTTTGAAAGTTTTCTTTTTATAACTTTATTTTTGTAACGTTATTTTTAGTTTAAAAGTTTTCATTTTATAACTTTATTTTTCTCATTTATCAAGAAATGTCCAAGAAAATAAAAATTAATTATATTTCGTTACACATTTTTACATTTACTGAATACATGTGGGATTTTGTATAAATCATATTGTGCAAACAGATCAAGTTCACGCATAAAAAAATTTAGAACAGTAAATTAACTATGACATTTATATGGATAATTAATATACTTAATTAATTTTTAAATAAAATAAATAATTAATATACTTAATTAATTTTTAAATAAAATAAATAATTAATAATTAAATAATTTTTTTTTATTTCCTGTTTAGGAGAATAATATTCAAAGAAAAGAACCAGAAAAACCTAGAAAAACAAGTTTAAATGGCCTTGGGAAATTACTTTGCAATTCCGCCCCTTTATATTTGAGGGGTGTGTCGTTACCATGTCATTTAAGCCTTTGCAAAAACTGGACTTACAATAAAATATGTAAAAACGCAAGCAATAACGATGTTGAGACAACTTTTACCTGTTCACCCTGCTCTAATTTTTGTATGTTATTATTTTTGCGAAAAGCGAGCCCCCTTCTACCCTTTCACACAAGTTCATTCACCCATATCCTATTATACGAATTAATTGTTCTCAAGGTTGACTAAAACTGTATTTTGAAAGTTTGCATTAAAAACATAACAATTTTCTTATTTATTTAAGATTTTCACATTAGGTTCGAACATTCTTTTGAAATCCCAAGAACGTCATTTGACTTGTTTTCTAAAAATATGGTGCGTCTTACACATACTTGATGTAGAACTATAACAATTCTTCAACTATAAAAATTAACATATTTGAATTTATTCAAAAGATTAATAAGCACGATAATAATACAAAGCTGATAATTAATCCTGCTGTTGGAAATAATAGTCAAATAATAAGGAATGCGATCGAATGCACACCTTGAAAAATTCAGAAATATTTTTTACGTACATTCTTGCCTGTTAAAATGTCATTGATATCTTTTTTTTATACCACTTTCACTTAACAACAAATATGGCGTTGTTACTATAAACAAGGGGCTTGACATTTACAAGTTCATTAACCTATGCTATATCCTACACTAAATATATAATACTACTAAATGGTTTTGTAACCGGTTTGGGACTGCATGTTGAAAGTAAGCTTTTAAATTATATTAAAATAATTACAAACCGTGACATGTTTATGGCTATCTATGAAATTGTTGTAAAAGTTAAAAAAATATATATTCATAAATAATTGTAAACACAATTTATAATACTTTAAATCTTTATATAACAAATGTATGGTCACAAATTATTATTTGACTTAAAAATTAGTATATTATTAGTCGATTTAAAAAAAAACGGGACCAACATATACGATAAACAAATTGTGAAAAACTATTAAAAATCAGGGCGTCAAGAATCAATATGAATAAAAGAAAGCGGATTGATCGTTATTAGCATCATCTGAGCATTATTATTAAAAATATATATATTTCCAATCTATTAAGTTGAGTGTTTTGTCATAAGGAATACAGCCTTTTCCGAAATTACTTAGAAGACAAGAAGGGTGCTGTAAGCGATAGATTTGACATTTTCAAATTCATTCGCACCTATAAGTTATAACAATGGGGACCGGCCAAACCGGTAACTTTAGACAAAATAATCTACTTTTTACAGTTTTTTTTAAAGAAAAGCTGCCTTCCGAAGAAAAAAATAAAAAGTAAAAAATAGTTAATGTAGAGTGCTATATGTTTCACACGATGGTATACTTGATTTAACCATTTGGTGAACCCATTTGTTATAAAATTTATTGGGAAACGTGTTGTGCACATTTAGGAAAACGTCTTGTATGAATCTTTTCTATTTAAAACTCGTTATCTTAAGTTACCATATCCGGAATGATCCGATTTGACGGTATAAAATAATTTTATACACTATATGGATGTTGTTTAAAAAAGTAAAATCTTCATAAACTCACAAACAGTACGGCAAGTAAGACTACAAAGACGAACAGTAAGGCGTACATTTACATACGGAAAATATGCCAACAAAACATATATGCTCTTGTAATTAAGTAATTCTTCATCGTATAAACTGAATTTCATAATCGATTCAAATAAAAACGGTTCAATACAAAAAAACTGTAAAGGAAAAGCTAGCAAATCAGGTCGTCTAGACGCAAGTGAAGGTAAAATACGCGATAATTTACAGCAAAAGTAGACACCAATCAAAGCTGCCAACATTTTTGTATAAAAAGGAACGTGAAATCATGGGAAATCATTCAGTTTTGTTCCCTTACCATTACAACACAAAGAAAATGAAGGCAAGCTAATTACCAAACAAAAACAAAATTACTTGACTAATTCAATTCTTTTTTTATCAATTTTTAAAAAATGGTATAGGTTGCCATCGTTCTTTTGGCTCTTGCCGCCGTTGCTGCCGCTGATTACGGCTACGGAAAGCAGACCGTCGACTGGTCCCACGTTCCTTACTACAACTTCGACTGGAAGTCCCTTGGTGAGGGCAAAGGCTACGGTGGCTACGGCAGTGATGACTACGGCTACGGAGAGGTTTTGAACTACGGCCAGTACGAGTCCCGCAGCAAGGATGACACCAAGACCAACTGGTGGACCGATCTCCCCGGCAAGTCCCACATCAAGCGTGACGACCAGATCCACGCTCAGCAGCACGTTTCCTACACTAAGGGTTACGGTGGTGACTACAAAAGCAACGACTACAAGATGGACAGCTACAAGAAATACTAAATCAATTTATTTGAAATTTATTCGCTCATTTTTCTTTGTATTTTTATTAAAATATAAAGGTATTTCTATTCTAATGTTTGTTCTTTTAAATTTCAAATTTATTGCTTAACGCAAACATACGATTTCAAAATATTCCCTTATTACTCTGTCTTATTAATTCTTATTACTCTAATTTTTTCACCTAGGTATTTACTATTTTTAAAGAATTATTATATGAGTACATTGCCTATTATAATAGTGTGTTTTATGTCCAAACCCTAGCTATTTATGTAATTCTTTACATCTAAACTATAGCAATAAGGAGCCTAATGTATTTTATGCATACCTAGTTAAAATCCATGTTTAGTATGAGTCATATCGTAGGCTTCCTACTTTTTTTATTTAAAAAAATTATGTTAAAAACGGAAATTGTTTTGCCAATTGTCAGCTAGTATTAAATCAATATGTGAACTCAGTTACATTAATCAAGTTTAGTCCCAAAGAAACTTGGTATGACTCACACCCTTAATTATTACATTTTCTATAGTATTTTCAAACATTTTGTTAGAAAACACATTCCGTGTTTAGTTATAATTTGTCTATCTTAACAACAACTGAAACATTCAAAAAAGTGGTAACCTAATGTGGAAATTATTAAACCTAGGAGTATCTCAGTATGATGATTCAACCAAAAGTACGGCCAGTGGGATATAACCCAGATCTAGTAGGATCTAGAATACATTTTAAGTTATGAGTTAAAATATTGCTTCAGCCGACTGCCATCGGTACGCTTAACTATTTGCCTATCGGTACGCTAATTTTCAATAACGGTAAGGAATCGGAAAAAATTAAGATTGATTTTGAAAACCATCCAATAGAAACGAAATAAAGTCACTTGTAAAAAAAGGTTTTATCTGTTTCGATGAAACCCACTTCGTCGCTGGCCAAACCTTTTGCATAAGCAATATGGTGAAATCACTGAAAACCAAAATTTGTATGAATATATTATTGAAATGTTTGAATGATTCATATTGAAAGAGTTGAATACTTGTTGGTGGCGCTTATTTTTGAGCAATTTTACTTAATTTTCAATCTAATTCCATATCTATATTAATCCTTTTAAAGTAAAATATCCATGACGCAAAAATACAATTAAATTTCAAAAAGGATGAAGCAAACGACATCTAATCAGTAATAGATTTAACGAAAACCATGAAAACGAAAATTGGTATAAACAAATATATTTCTTTCTTTAATAAACGCAATCAAACGTGATGATATACGAACTCAATATAAAACCGTACAATAGGTAAACATTCCAAATAACTAAAATTACTTTAGTATTTCTTGTAGCTGTCCATCTTGTAGTCATTGCTCTTGTAGTCACCACCGTAACCCTTAGTGTAGGAAACGTGCTGCTGAGCGTGGATCTGGTCGTCACGCTTGATGTGGGACTTGCCGGGGAGATCGGTCCACCAGTTGGTCTTGGTGTCGTCCTTGCTGCGGGACTCGTACTGGCCGTAGTTCAAAACCTCTCCATAGCCGTAGTCATCGCTGCCATAGCCGTAGCCCTTTCCCTCACCAAGAGACTTCCAGTCGAAGTTGTAGTAAGGGACGTGGGACCAGTCGACGGTCTGCTTTCCGTAGCCGTAATCGGCGGCAGCAACAGCGGCAAGAGCCAAAAGAACGATGGCAACCTATTTTATTTGTTTAAAAAATTAAAAAAAAAGATCTTTATACAGTTTTTTTGGATGGTTACAGTATACCTTCATTTTGTTTAAGAAGTGTTTTTACTTTTTAGAGAAAAAAACTGAATGTTTTCTACTGATCTCTTGTCCCTTTATATACACAACTGTGAATTGCAGAAAGTGCTAGGAACACCTACTTTTCACATAAATTATCACGTATTACCTTCACTTTCAATCAGTAATATATTCAAACCTTATATAGACTTATTTTCCAGTGAACACATAAATTTCTGCAATGTTAAATTTTTCTTATCATATTCAAATTTTAACAGAAACTTTCCTCTGGCAATGTATATTTTCAGTTTAAAATGTTTCTCTTTATAAGTGAATGTTTTCGCATTCATCAAGAAATATCCAAGAACAAAATGTGTATATATATTTCGTTACATATTTTTTACATTTACTGAAAACATGCGAGATTTTCTATAAATTATATTGTGCAACAGATCGGATTCGTGTATTTAATTTTTTAAAACAATAAATTAAATATCACAATAACGTCTAATTTGTAGAAATCTCTCTAAAAGTGAATTCATAAAAATTAAGACAAATTGCCCTAGGATGATTGATGCTAAGACCCAAAATCTGTTGAAATTTTAAAGGAAAGTTTTAAGACAAATCGTGTCTTAGCATCAATTCTTAGACAATTGGTTTTAGAGAGATGGATGTGCTATCCAAGTTCTCAACCCGTCTGGTAACCTTTGACAGTATTTTCCAATTATTTTCATTTACAAATGTGTTCACCAAATTGAGGAATCAGCTATACCATCGTATTCAGTAAGTAAATCTCTTCAATAAATGTTTTAAAACTATTTCTTTAAAAGGGAGTTATTCCTGAAAAAACTGTAAAAACTAAGTTTATTTTGTCTGAAGTATCCAGATTTGTTGGTCCATATTGGTATAGCAGCTATAGAAGGAAGTTGAAAAATGCCAAACTCATAGCTTACATCAAAACCTTTCCTGTCTTTTAAAAGTGGTTACGGATCAGGTTTTATTTCTCATGACAAAAAACTCAACTTAGCAGATTTAAATTATTTTTTTATTGGAGAGTTAATTACCAATTCATAATAATAACGTTCAGTGCTTTATTTTTATTGACTTTGATTATTGACAATCTAGTTTAAAAGTTTTTCATAATTGTGGTATCGTATATGTTGGCCTCATTTTGTTTCAATCGATTAATATACTATTTTTTAAAGTCCAAAGATCATTTTTCGGGGACCATTGATGTTAAAGTGTTATATGGAAAGTTTTCCAGTCGAAGTTGTAGTTAGAATGTATAGAATTTTATATAGAATTTTAGTTAGGTAAATAATTTGATTCTAAAATTTTGTTTGTCTTCATTTTCTTTGTGTTGTACTGGTAAGAGAACGAAACTGATTTATTTCCAGTGATTTCCAACTTTCTTTTTATACACAAATGTTGCCAGCTGTGAGTGTTGTCTACTTTTCCTGTATAGTATCGCGTATTTTACCTTCACTTGCGTTTAGACAACCTGATTTTAACAATTTTCACTAATTGTTCTTCTTTCTGATTGATATTTTTTCTGATCTTGTATAAGAATCATCGATAGCCAATATTATGCTTTGGTTCATAATTGATTTTTATTTAAAGGTATAGCCCACTTTGGATATACATTATTAAACTGGTTACAGAACCATATATTTCTTAGTAAAAGTATAGGTGAATGAACCTGTTCATGTCAAGCCACTTGTTTATGATCATATTTGTTCGCGAGTGAAAGTGATCGATTCTCGTCATTTCATTTCGCGTCAAAGAAGGTTTTTTTTTCAATGCAAAAGCAATTATATTAGCAGAATGTGTATAAATGATGGGGTGAAATCTTTTTGGATAAAAAAAGTACGGTATGAGCTTTATTATTGAACAAATCTAGTTGTTATTCGTGATGATATCATATACAGTATCTCTAGGACACGCCGCGCGCCTTATTTTTACATAATATTAATTAGTTGTTATAAGATTGTTCATATCAATGTTCAAATCAAAATTTGGATATTTTAAATTCTTGAATTTAAAATATCCAAATTATAATGATAACACTTTGATAATATCAAAACCTAATTTAATGCTTTTTATTGATTTTTTAACAAATTATTTGTGTCTTTACGATATAGGTGAAAACAAACTTGTGCGTGAAAGTAGCCCAGATTTTTAATTTCAACTTAAAAATAAAATTACAAATTAGCACAAATTTAGAAAAATGTGAGTTAGTGTATGCCATTCGACACATTGGTGTTTATTACATCCGGTCATTTACTGAAAGTATTTAGTTTTGGGAAAGGCTTTAATAAATTGACAGTTCGACACATCTAAGTAATGACACACCTTCTAAATAAAAAAGGAAAAGAGTCACGTACTTTTACAAAGCCATTTAGAGTATATTTTTTTCAGGTTTTCCTATAGACACCTTAACACTTGCTGCCAATAAAACTTAGTGTATATAAAGCGGCAAGAAATCATTAGAAATCATTCAGTTTTGTTTACTCCGCTGTACAACTTCAAAACACACTAAAACAAAATGAAGGTATACTATTATCGTCCCATAAGTTTGTAATCATCCTATTTTTAAAATGATGTTTTTTTATTTAATGGAATAGGTTGCCATCGTTCTTTTGGCTCTCGCCGCCGTTGCCGCCGCTGATTACGGCTACGGAAAGCAGACCGTCGACTGGTCCCACGTTCCTTACTACAACTTCGACTGGAAGTCCCTTGGTGAGGGAAAGGGCTACGGCTATGGCAGCGATGACTACGGCTACGGAGAGGTTTTGAACTACGGCCAGTACGAGTCCCGCAGCAAGGACGACACCAAGACCAACTGGTGGACCGATCTCCCCGGCAAGTCCCACATCAAGCGTGACGACCAGATCCACGCTCAGCAGCACGTTTCCTACACTAAGGGTTACGGTGGTGACTACAAGAGCAATGACTACAAGATGGACAGCTACAAGAAATACTAAATCAATTTATTTGAAATTTATTTGCTCATTCATTAATTTTCTTTGTATTTATTGAAATATAAAGATATTTATATTCTAACGTTTTTATTCTAGATTTCAAATTTATTGCTTAACGCAAACATAAGATTTCAAAATATTCCCTTATTAGTCTTATTACTCTTATTACTCTTTCCTATTATTTCTTTTTATAATAATTTTTTTTGAGTTCATTTTTTTTAGTTCATTGCCTATTATAGTTGTGTATTTTAAATCCAAACTGTAACTATTTATGTAAAACTTTGCATTTAAACTATAGCAATAAGGAGCCTAATGTATTTTATACATACCTGGTTAAAATCCTTGATTCATATCAGTCATATCGTAGGCTTCCTCCATTTTTTATTTTAAAAAATGTTAAAAACGGAAATTGTTTTGCCAATTGCCAACTAGTATTAAATCAATATGTGCACTCAGTTACATTAATCAAGTTTAGTCTTAAAGAAACTTGATATGACTCACACCCTTAATTATTACATTATCTATAGTATTTTCAAACATTTTGAACAAAAATTCTATCTTAACAATACCTGAAATAAAAGAAAATGTGGGAACCTAATTCGAGAATTATTAAACCAAGAAGTATCTCAGTATGATGATTCAACCAAAAGTACGACCAGTGAGATATAATTGGAATCTAGTGGGATCTAGAATACATTTTAAGTTATGAGTTAAAATATTGCTTCAGCCGACTGTCATCGGTACGCTTTACTATTCGCCTATCGGTACGCTAATTTTCAATAACGGTAAGGAATCTAAAAAAAAATAAGATTTATTTTGAAAACCATCCAATAGGAACGAAATGAAGTCACTTGTAATAAAAGGTTTTATCTGTTTGGATAAAACCAACTCTATCGCTTTCCATACCTTTTACGTTATCAATATAGTTAAATCACTGAAAACCAAAATTCGTATAAGTATATTTTTGACAGTTAACATTGCAAATAAGATATACATAATCAAAATAATTCAATGAAGGGATAAAAATATTCCTATGAATTGAATATTATAATAAATTGTGTGCTGAAACTTAGAAATTATCAAGGAAAAAGGTTTTTTTCCTTGGGACACAAGTATACACATTGCATTGAATTGATATAAGCATTTTGATTTGAATTATTCATATTGAAAGAGTTCAATACTTGTTGATGGTGCTAATATTTGAGCAGTATTGCTTAATTTTCAATCTGATTCCATATCTATATCGTTCTCTTTCAAGTAAAATATCGATAATACAAAAAACCAAATGTTTTGGTTTAATTTAAAAAGGATAGACAAAAACGACATCTAATTAGTTTTAGATTTAACGAAATCCATGAAAACAAAAATTGGTATAAAAATATATATATATTTCTTTCTTGAACAAACGCAATCAAACGTGATGATATACAAACTCAAAATAAAACCATACAATAGGTAAACATTCCAAAATACAAAAATTACTTTAGTATTTCTTGTAGCTGTCCATCTTGTAATCGTTGCTCTTGTAGTCACCACCGTAACCCTTGGTGTAGGAGACGTGCTGCTGGGCGTGGATCTGGTCGTCACGCTTGATGTGGGACTTGCCGGGGAGATCAGTCCACCAGTTGGTCTTGGTGTCATCTTTGCTGCGGGACTCGTACTGGCCGTAGTTCAAAACCTCTCCATAGCCGTAGTCATCGCTGCCATAGCCATAGCCCTTTCCCTCACCAAGAGACTTCCAGTCGAAGTTGTAGTAAGGAACGTGAGAGTAGTCGATGGTCTGCTTTCCGTAGCCGTAATCGGCGGCGGCAACGGCGGCAAGAGCCAAAAGAACAATGGCAACCTATACCATTTAATAAAATAGCAAATTTTTAAAATATGATGAGTAACATCTTGTGGGACGATAATAGTATACCTTCATTTTGCTTTAGAAGTTGTACTGTTGAGAGAACAAAACTGAATGATTTGAATGGGATTTATTGCCGCTTTATATACACACAGTTTTATTGGCAGCAAGTGTTATTACTACCTACTTTTCACATATATTCTGCACGTATATTACCTTCACTTTAAAAAGTTGTCGAGAGGAAACCCTGTTAAACATATAGTTTAAATTGCTATGGTGTGTAATTACTTGCTGGGTCACCTGGGTGTGTTGAACTATCAATTCATTAAACGCTTTGCCAAAACTTTATTTTCAGTAAATGGCCGTATGTAATGGCCATCGGTGTGGCGAGTTACATTTACTGACTCAAATTTATCAAATTTTTTTTTTACTTTATTTTTTAAATTGTGCTTCTGTGAAAAGTGAGCTCCTGTGAACTTTCACGCATAATTTTTTCACGTGTATCGCATAGACACATTCAATTAGTTCAATTGGTAGCCTTACTCTGTATTTATTAAAAAAAAAACATTAAAGAAGTTTTAATTAGGAATTAGATACTATCGAAGTTTTAGAATCATTATAACTTTTTTTTAATTAATTTAATTTATTGTTGAATTTGAACGTTAATTTGAAATTAGAATAATTTTAAGTTGGTTGGGGTGTCTCATAGATAATGAATGTGAAACCGTCACGAATAACAACTAGACCTATTCAATAATAAAACTAATATGTATTCTTTTATCGAAAAAGATTTACACCATTTATTCTGAACTACAAATCTTGCTGAAAGAAATGCTTTAAATTTTTGTTAAAAATCTTCTTTGTCCTGGAATTAAATGAGAATCGATTACTTTCACTCGCGAACAATTATGGTCATAAACAAGTGGCCTGACATGAAAATAAGGTTCATTCACCTATACTTTTACTAAGAAATATATGGTTTTGTAACCTGTTTGATACTTTAAAACAAAACTAGGCTACGCCTAATTAATAAAAATCAATGATGAATTAAAACATGTTATTGGCTATCAATGGTAATTTTACCATCATTAAGATCAGAAAACTTTTTTGATTTTTTGGAAAAACGCAACTTTAAAAATTGTCTTTTAAACTGCATGTCAAAATCAACTAACAAATCATCATCAGCGCTCGAATCAGTTCTCCCACCTAGAAAATGATAATGCATTTAAAAAATAGAATATAATAAACGATAAAAAAAATTCCACGATAAATAATTCCTGAAAACTGTTAAAATCAGGTTGCCTAGACGCAAGGAAAGGTCAAATACGCATTTATTTACAGGAAAATAGCCAGCAATCACAGCTGACCTTTGTGTATAAAAATAGATTTGAAAATCAATCAAAATCATTGTATGGAATATTTATTTATATAGGGCTGTTCAACCCCTACCTACAAAAATACTGACAACGCCGCATTCGGATAACCACTTCGGCACGAAATTCAAAAAATATAGCTTGAGGGCACCTTTTTTGAATTTGGTGCACAGACGGTTCGCCAAGGTCGGGGTTGTCTGCTGACGCGCACCTGGGGGTTGAATAGCCCTATATAAATTATTTAAAGAAAGTTGGGAACGAAACAAAATTATAAAACATAATGGTTTATTCAAAACCAAATAATTGTACCTAATTGGCTACAGAAACTAAAATTTCATAATCAATTTTATTTGAATGTGTGCCATACGAAACCAAATTTAAGAAAAAATATGCAAATCCGGTCGTCTAGACGTAAGTGAAGGGAAACCGCGCTTATTTAACAGGAAAAGTAGATAGGACTCCTGCTGACAATATTTCTGTATAAAAAGGGGCATTAAATCACACAAAATCATTCAGTTTTGTTCTCTTACCAGTAAAACACAAAGAAAATGAAGGCAAGCAAATTAAAAAAATCCAAATCGTTATTTGTCTAGTTTAAGTTCTACACTAATCTATTTTTAAACCAATAATATAGGTTGCCATCGTTCTTTTGGCTCTTGCCGCCGTTGCTGCCGCCGATTACGGCTACGGAAAGCAGACCATCGATTACTCTCACGTTCCTTACTACAACTTCGACTGGAAGTCTCTTGGTGAGGGCAAGGGCTACGGTGGCTACGGCAGCGACGACTACGGCTACGGAGAGGTGTTGAACTACGGCCAGTACGAGTCCCGCAGCAAGGACGACACCAAGACCAACTGGTGGACCGATCTCCCCGGCAAGTCCCACATCAAGCGTGACGACCAGATCCACGCCCAGCAGCACGTGTCCTACACCAAGGGTTACGGTGGTGACTACAAGAGCAACGACTACAAGATGGACAGTTATAAAAAATATTAAATAAATTTACTCGAAATTTGTTTGCTCATATACCTACGTTCTTTATATTATTGAAATATAGAGATTTTTATCCTCAATATTTTCTTGTTCATTAATGGGTCACTACAATGAATGTGTAATAATAATATCATATCATATATCATTAGGTTGAAAACTAAATTAAACAAATACTTTACTTTGAGGCGGTCAGCTGAACTTTCTGAGGCGGTAGTCTCCCCTTAGACTCTTTCTTTGTTTAATCCCGTCTAAACTATATAGAACTATATGCCATGATGCAACACATGTAGGGTCCCGTGGTGACTCCCAGAGGTAGGAAGTTTAACAATATTAATTCAACGTGTTAACCTGCGCGGTTTAACAAGTTTTTCGTGTTTGTTATGAATGTGTAAACGGTGCTTAGTAAATTTATAACTATTATCATTATTATATAAAATATCTCAAATATGAAGCAAAGTAGCAGTGGTTGGATTAACTCAAATACGAGGTACATTCAGAACGAATTCCTATATTTCTGTTTTTTAGATAAGTTTAGCACATTCAAATTCAACCATTTTTATCAAATAAAGATAAGAAATTTCAGAATGTTCTTGAACTCATATCGTATTGACAACCGGAATGATTTCTTAATTACTGCAATTATAAAATAGGGGGGGGGGGGGTCAAAGAATCACAATTGGGAAATAAGAACGGAAGAAGCCAGATTCTACAATATTAGAAAATTCTACATTCAAAATATTCATTTATATTCAATCAATATGAAATTTACAGAAAGTTAAAACATCAAACATGGAGTCAGTAAGAGGTCATTATGAAACGATAACTCCAAAACTAAAAAAGCTATTTTAATTCGGTTTACACCATTTAACGCACGAATTTGCCGTCCACTCTCCGAACCAGCAAATCAGTGTTGTTGTGAAGTTATATATCCTGCCGGGGACTTGGGCTTACAATCTTACTTTCCTTTATTCTCCCATTCCATTACTTCAATTATATTTCCCTTAAAGTATTTCGGGAGCCTATGAATATAGCCTAATGGTTTTGGGAGCAAATTTGCTTTTTCCATTATGCTAAGGAACGGAACAAATGATAATTGTTGTTTGACCCTGGGTTCAACACTAGACTGGAGCTGAATTTTTTTATTCCCGGTCAATAAAGAAAAATGTAGTCAGGGGATCGTACTGCTCCCAAAACAGCTGCGTTGCATAGAAAAACGAAGTTCGAAAATTTCGCTCAAAAAGGGGGGAAATGAACTAAATGCATACGATCATGCATGAAACAGTGATTATAAATCAAAGAGCATCATAATTATTGTTTTTATGTAAAAGTTTTGGATATTTTGATATGTCTGAATGAATGAAACAAAATAAATTATTAATAATCAATATTAATAAGTCACCTAATTTATTAGAAGAATATTTATTTTATTCTTACAAAAAATACAATCAAACGTAATATAGAAGTCCCGTATAGAAACATTAAGAAATGCCAAAATTTATTTAGTATTTCTTGTAGTCGTCCTTCTTGTAGGAGTCGTAGCCCTTGGAGTAAGAAACGTGCTGCTGGGCGTGAATCTGGTCGTCACGCTTGATGAAGGACTTGCCGGGGAGATCAGTCCACCACTTGGTCTCAGTGTCGTCCTTGCTGCGTTTCTCCTCCTGGCCGTAGTTCAAAACCTCTCCGTAGCCGTAGTCGTCTTTGCCGTAGCCACCATAGCCCTTGCTCTCACCCAGAGATTTCCACTCAAAGTTGTAATAAGGGACGTGGGACCAATCAACGTGCTGCTTTCCGTAGCCATAATCGGCAGCGGCAACGGCGGCGAGGGCAAGAAGAACGATGGCAACCTATTAAATTGGTTTTTAAAAATTCAAATTAAATTGAAATTGAAATTTTTTTTTAATATTTTGGGATTCAGCTTGCCTTCATTCTGTTTGTATTGTACTGATGAAAGAACAAAACTGAACGATTTTTAGTGATTCCGTGTTCTTTTTTATACAGAAATTTTCTTAAACGTTATCGCTATCCTTTTCCTGTAATTTGTGTGCATGTTACCTTCACTTGCGTTTTGGCAACCTGATTGAATAATTTGAGATAAAGGTGTAAACTTTCTTTCTGTAGTACAACTTTTATTTTCAAGTATTTGGTTTTATTATTTTTATTTTATGGTTGAATTAAACATTCATTATTTTTACTTTTTCTAAATTACCAATATATGTTTCTAAGTACACGACGATGATTTAAGGTTCCTTCCTAACGTATGTTTTAGGCCTATTGACCTATTGTCTTGCTTACGGTATACGATTTAAATATGAAATTTTAAATTTTGTTTTACATTTACTTCACTTTCATTCGGTTTCTTTAAGTGGCAGCTAACTTTAAGTTGTTAAACAATAAGTTCCTGAACTGGTTTTCATTTATTTTGGATAAAACCTGGTTATATGACATTTCGTAGTAGTAGTATTGATAAATGAATTCGTCAATGTCGAGTCACTTAATGCATTAGTAGTGATAAAACCACAAGTAGAATAATCTGTTGATATAAGAGAAAGGGACGGGGAAACAACTTTTTTTGTGAAACAAGTCAAACAGATTTAGGATTTCACAAAAATAAAAAAATAAAAGGTTCGTTTCGTGGTATTCTGCAGTTTTTTTGTCAATTCACATTTATGAAAATCTGCGTTAGTGTTTCAGTATAATATTTGCTAATACAAATGAATAGTTTTGAATCCATAGAAATAAATAAAATATCAGACTAGATATCTAAAATGCACACACAGTTTTTTAATTGAAATTTTGACAAATATTGTTTAAAGAACTAATAAGAAGAACATGTTAAGAAATGATTCTGGAATTCATCATATTCAATTTCATAAAAATAAAATTTTATATCACAGCTCATAATGTTAAATCACTTATCTATAATATCACATCTGATGTCTGCTATGCTTAAGTGAATTAGTGGTTAAATAATATTTTTTTCTCATTACTTATTTTATTTAAACAATGGAATGTTCTCTAACCTTTTCAACCATTTACGATAAAGTAGTTGGTTTTAATAAACTTAAATAAAAGAAATGGGAAACTTTTTCTTTAATTTCTTAATTTATTTTCACAGTGGGATGGTCTTTATCTTTTATAACTATTACGGTCAAAGTAATAGAATTTCATATAGTGGTAAAAAATATGAATGAAGGAACCTTCGCTCTATGGCATAAAGAAAAATGTCTTTGTAACTCAGGAAAGTAGTTGGAAGTAAAGTTTTATTCTCTAATCTATGTATATACATATATGTTGCTAGGCAAGTTAATTAACGTGTTTTAATGCAATTGTTTATGGGATTAAAGTTTATTCGTAAAACTAAAATTGCACTTAGGAAGCTTAATAACTTTCTCTAGGCTCCTCCTCTAAAATTCGGAGCAATCGGAGAATTTCTTTCCACCGACCGACGCCGTTTCTCCTTTATATATAGATTTTCACTAGATTTTTCCCATCAATATCTTCTAGACAAGACATCAAGACTAGAACAAGAATACCGTCAAAACTAGATAATACTAAGGTCTTATGTCTTCTAGTGGCTTCAAGTCTTTAAGTGTTTAATTATAACATTTAAGTGGTTATAGTGTTAAAGCTAAAATCTCAACAACTTTTCTTTCGGAGAAAGCCTTGTTATATGATCATTTCGTAGTAGAAGTATTAGTAAAAAGAACCTGTTTTTGTCGAGCCCCTTAATGTTTGGCTATTGATAATCTCATATGTAGAATAATCTGTTGTAAAGTGAAAGCGGTGTCGAAACAGCTTTTGTTGTGGTACAATCACAAACCGATTAAGGATATAAATATTGATTGTGAATATTGAAAGTGAATATAGATGGATACGAAGATTGAAATATTTTAAAAAGGTGGAAAACTTTTTCATTCAAACATGTAATCAGCATTGGTAAAGGCCTGAAAACTATTTTAAAAAATTAAATTTTGATGATTTTTTTATTTCTGTAAATGGAAAAATATCATTACTTATCTAAGTTACGTGCACAATTTTCAATACAAATTGAACAAATATTCTTTTTAGAAGAACGTTTGAAGAAACTATTGATGTATTTCAACACATTACAACATTCTGGTGTTCAACTTTTTAAAATATATTTCAAAACAGAAAAATTTGTAAGAAATATGTAAATATTACTTGATATTACTCTCAACAATAGAAATAGTACACAATAAATTAATTAGCAATATATTCATGCCTTATTTCTAAACTCACTTTCACAACGGAATGTTCTAGAGCTTTAAGTGCCGTTTAGGTAGGAGACGAGAAACTTGAAAACGAAGAGTTAGAAAAACTTGTTAAAAAACTTGGGGACAAAAAAAGGGCTCGTTTTTCGCAATGGCGAAAATAAAAATTTTAACAGGTTTAAATTTGGAGCATTGTGAATGTGAATAGTAGTTTGTAACAACTCTTGTGCTTACTACAGAATCAGAATACAATGCGTGAACTTGATATAATAACCTGGAGGCGACACACCCCTTTCCCACAATCAAAGAAAAACGGGAAAGCTGCAAGAGGCCATTTCAACTGGTATAATCAACCATGTTTTTCCGAAAGTGATTGCCATCAACGGGAAATAAAATTAAACTGAAAATTATCAATTTTAAAAAATAAATTAATTTTTTTCTTTTCTATTTTCTGATTATCGTAAAACATAGTTTTCAACGCAAGAATAACAAATTTCTCATTATCTATACAAACACATGCATACATTTATATATGTATTCATCGAAAATCGAAAATTCTTTTATTAGTTCAACTAGGGTTTCATTTGAAAATAGACTATTTATTTTGGTCTGACTGGAAGTCTCATAATGCATTGAGGAAGTAGAAAATCACAATGTTTTGACAAAAAATGAAAAGCGAATGATCATGCATGTTATATTTTTTAGGCTTAAAACAGTGTCGAAAACCACGGTTCATTTGTTCTTCTTCTAGTCTTGAATAACTTCTGTGCTTAATTACAAATAATATGTGTGAAAAATTGAACAAGTAGAATAATAATAATAAAAATAATAAAAAGAAATCTATTCAGTGTATTACCAAATTTCTGCTATAGTATCATTTAAATTTTATGAATATATACATTTTGTCAACAAATTATAATACCAATACCAAATGATACATTTTTTTCATTTCAATTAGGTTTGCACCTTCACCGACACAAGTGAAGGCAATTCGCGCATAATTCTAGGGAGAAAGTCAATAGCAATTGCTACTGTCAATTATTTCTGTATAAAAGGAGTCGAGAAACTGGTGTAAATCATTCAGTTTTGTTCTTTCACCAATACAGCATAAACAGAATGAAGGTATATTAGCAATTTAACTATTTAATAAAATCGTTATTCTGATTGAGTCATTGAACCCTTTAATTAATCTATCTATTAACTTAATGTGAAGGTTGCCATCGTTCTTCTTGCTCTTGCCGCCGTTGCCGCTGCCGATTATGGCTACGGAAAGCAGCACGTCGACTGGTCCCACGTCCCTTACTACAACTTTGAGTGGAAGTCTCTTGGTGAAGGCAAAGGCTACGGCTACGGTAAGGACGACTACGGCTACGGAGAGGTTTTGAACTACGGCCAGGAGGAGAAGCGCAGCAAGGACGACACTGAGACCAAGTGGTGGACCGATCTCCCCGGCAAGTCCTTCATCAAGCGTGACGACCAGATCCACGCCCAGCAGCATGTTTCTTACTCCAAGGGTTATGACTCCTACAAGAAGGACGACTACAAGATGGACAGCTATAAGAAATACTAAAACTTATCTTAGGATTTAAACGTTGTCCTTATTTGTCTCACATTGAGTACTTTTACCATCTTTAAGGATTGAAAATGTTTGAAAATGAGAAATACATATATATTTCTTATAAAAACTGACATTTTTTTATTAAACGCCGATCATAAATTTTATTTTTATTATTATTATCTTTATTTTTTATTTTGTAAACTAGCTAGCATTCATTTTATTTAAATCAGTAATTTTTCAGTAGATTAAAAGTATAGTTATTTAGTTATTGGCAAGAATTACTTTTATCTTTCAACCAAATTGTTTTCCGAGTAAATGAAAGTTTACTTATGAACTTCTTGAATTGTTTTTGGTTATAAAGCTTCATTGCCAACTTTTTATCCATTTTGCATCATATTTATGAGAAAACGACGCACACTATGAAAATTAACCACGAAAAGGCAGTACATATAGTTGAGGATTATTCGCTTTTCCTTTCCTATACGTACTCGTTCCAAAAACAGTCACAATCGGAAGTTCTCTTAAACGAATCTATATTCGATCGAAACTGCACGTCCAAACAGTAATCCTTTCAATTCGCAATGACAAGGAGGAAGAATTCGATATTCTTCCTATGGAGGTTTTATACGAATTTTCATTCGTGAACATCTTTTTTGTCCTTGGTTATGAACCTATGATCATTAAACTATAATTTTTTCAATAGAAAGACATTGGGAGAATCAGAAAATAATTTCTATGAAAAGTACTATTCGTCGCATACTCTACCGATTCGTCGAATTCTATTTACTAAACTAAAATATGGAATGTTTTTCACTAAGTAATGGTGATTTTATTTTGAACGGACAATGTGGTGGGCACCTGGGCGCATTTCCATGTTTCCAAAATTTTAGTCGAAAATATTGAATTTAGGTAAGGGGAAATGTGATATGAAAAAATAATTAGTTACTGCTTTAAAAAAAAGTACAAAACCCTGTCTATTGTTTCAAGGCTCTTGGCAATATATTTATGAGACCAAGATGTCTCGTATAATAGCCTCTCATTCATATAGTCTACAAGGAACTCTTTCCTATTGTTGCTTAAAAAAGACTAGAGCCGAAATGGTAAGGTTTGGAAAACTATTCCAACAAAAATACACTTGCAATTTCTAAAAGAATAAATAAAATTATAGCTGATAAAAAAAGAGAATCAAGAAAAAAAGGAAAAGTAATCGCGCGAAATTGATAAATCAGCAATGGTGTCTCTTACTTTTTTATTTATTTTTTATTTGGTCGCACACTTTTATTATTTTGGCACAAGTGTCAATAACTTAGTGATGACAAAAAACTCAAATATGTAAAATAAAATCTTGAAATGATACTTTGTATTTTCTATTGTTAATGTTGGGCAACTGTTTTTATCAGCTTTAATGCATATGAGTTTTGCTTAAATACATGCAAAAAAATAAAATAGAATATTAATTCCAAATCTTAATAACTTATCATTTCCAAATTTATTCAAAAGTGGGAAATAGATTTTATAATAAAAATTACTAACTGGCTAGCCTAAAAGATAATATTCAATCAGAAAAGATTTCAATTAAAGGCATTAAAAATTTATTTATCATAATTCGTAATATAAAAAAATATAGATTCTACACAACAAGTTTCGCCGAATTAAAAACAAAAAAATAAAGAGTAGAGGAAATGCAGAAAACATAATCATGTAAAAATAAAAGGAAGGTTAAAAGGTTTTTAAGGAAAGTTTTCTTAAAGGATATGTAAACAAGGGATGTAAACAAAAGATACATGCACCATAATAAGGTTTTTTATGCTTCTTAGAAATATTTTTGAATAGGTTGTATTGGAAAAGTAAAATTAATAGTATGAACAGTCGCTACAGTAAAAGTTGATCATAAAAAGGGAAAATCTATCGGAAAACTGTTTCATATAAAAGGATCCAAGAATTCAGTGGAAATTATTCAGTTTTGTTTTCTAACCCGTAAATAAAATGAAGGTAAGACATTGTCTCCCATAATACCATTCTTTAAATAAAAATGAATATTACTTAATTTTTTAATTATGGAACAGGTTGCCATCGTTCTTTTGGCACTCGCCGCACTTGCCGCCGCCGATTACGGAAAGCAGCACGTCGATTGGTCCCATATCCCTTACTACCACTTCGACTGGAAGTCTCTTGGTGAGGGCAAGAGCTACGCTTACGGCAAAGACGACTACGGCTACGGAGAGGTTTTGAACTACGGCCAGGAGGAGAAGCGCAGCAAGGACGACACTGAGACCAAGTGGTGGACCGACCTCCCCGGCAAGTCCTTCATCAAGCGTGACGACCAGATCCACGCTCAGCAGCACGTTTCTTATTCCAAGGGCTACGACTCCTACAAGAAGGATGACTATAAGAAATATTAAAAATTTGATGTGTAAAGTTCTAGGTGTTTTCCTTATTTGTATCACATTGAGTACCTTTACCCTCTTGAAAGGTTGGCATTTTTAAATAAAAAATACATCTACTTAATTTGAAATTTTATTTTTAAGTTTCAAAAATTTGAATTCTTTTTTTTTCTTTTTTGTTTTCTTCTTCCTTCTTGAAAATGGGTTTGAATTCCAGTCAAACTTTGAATTCTTTTGTAATTTGTTATATAAATTAACACTGATTATTGTAATTTAAAAGTTGAAACCCACCATTTTAAATAATCATTCCACGTCAATACGGCTTGCAGATTGCTTTAAAAAGTAATATGCTATATTTATACTATATTAAAACTATAGTTTTATAACTGTAATACATATTAAGTTGTAGGTTCACGTTAGTCAGGGTTGTTTTAAAAATGTATATCTTTTGAAAAATTCACTGTTCTTCTCCGGCGAATTCGGGATTAAGCATTTAAGCTCCATACATGTTATTTGTTTTTATATTTTATTTACTTTATTGTGCGTTTTTTGTGCTAACATTAAGGTTTGATAATTAAAAACAAAATTTATGGTTCGTAGAATTGAACTCGGTTCATGATTAAACAATTTTTTTTATCTGTAATTATCTGTAATAAATAATGAAATACACAGGCCTTACCATTTGAAAAGCGATACATTTCTTTTGTATGAAAAATTTTATGATGAGGGAAGCGGGCTTAATTCCAGAAAAGTAAAATATGTTTCAGTAAAATCTAGAATCCTAATGCAAAAGGAGACATCCTTAGCCCATGAAGAAAGGAATGATGAAATGAGGGAGTGCGAAGATGAGCACTACGGTAAATAAAGTCAAGACAACAATAATATTCATAATTTGCACTATACCATGTTTTATCTTTCTCTTGTGATTATGTCAGAATCGCCGAATGTTTGATTTACATAATTTCGTTTGCTTCACTGTTGACATGAAATCAAACATGCCAACGGTCAGAACAGCGATGCATTTAGCAAAAAAATACCAATCCAAAAGCAAAAAACCCAGATAATATTGTTTTTATAAGTAGTAAAAAATTTCGTTTCTTATTTATATGAAAATTTGTAAAGACTATTGATTAGGAATTTTTTTCTTCGCTTTCAATAGTTTTTTAATCATTTGAAACGTATTTAAAAGGTATTAACTTAATTTCTTTATCCATTTCAGGTCAACATATTTTAGAATACTTAGAGAGGGGAAAAAATTTCTATTACATGCTTACAGTCACCTGGCGAGCACAACGTTTCCGATTTCAGGAACGCGTTACTATCCGGAAACCACTCCCACACTTTTTCCGACATCGGGTCATTACTTGGTCACCTTTTGGTCAATTAAAAGACTTTCAATAATCTATATTTTCGAACAAATCTGGGATAATAATGATTAAAATAAGAGCATAAACTCAAAACAGAGTAAATTTGTAATATTTATTAATATTTTTTTCGAAACATTCTTTAATTTGTATGAACTGGACTTTCTATTCTTCGAAAATCATTCAAATATATACCTCAGCAGTTTGATCAACAACGATCGGTCCATTTTTTCCAGTTTATCAATTTTATGTTTACAAATGTAAAATACTATTTAACTCGTAATAAAAACAATTCAACTGTTTTGTTGTGCCATTCTGGTATTCTCAGACAGGCTGCCTCCATAAACAACGTGCTTTGAATGTTACCGTTCATAGAACTTCCGTTCTCCCATTATTTCTTAAATACTCAAACTACAATTGCATTTTGGAAGCTCAAATACTTTCTCTAAGCTTCTCCTTCTAAATCCTTGGATAAATCAGAGAATGTCTTGCCATCACCTGACACCATTACTGCTTCATACGTAATTCAGTAGATTTTCAACACCAAGGTAAAAAATCGTCGTCTAGAACCTATCGTTTTTACGACGTTATTATATCCAATGAAATCAGAGTTAATGAGGAAATCTTCTATCGACCTTACGTCAACGTTTACCCAGTAAAAAAAATATAATAAAATAAAAGTATCTTTATTTTTTAAATACCATACAAAGAACATAAGCGAATAATTCACATAAATCTATTTAGTACTTCTTGTAGCTGTCCATCTTGTAGTCGTCCTTCTTGTAGGAGTCGTAGCCCTTGGAGTAAGAGACGTGTTGCTGGGCGTGAATCTGGTCGTCACGCTTGATGAAGGACTTGCCGGGGAGGTCGGTCCACCACTTGGTCTCGGTGTCGTCCTTGCTGCGCTTCTCCTCCTGGCCGTAGTTCAAAACCTCTCCGTAGCCGTAGTCGTCTTTGCCGTAACCGTAGCTCTTGCCCTCACCAAGAGACTTCCAGTCGAAGTTGTAATAAGGGACGTGGGACCAGTCGACGTGCTGCTTTCCGTAGCCGTAATCGGCAGCGGCAACTGCAACGAGGGCCAAAAGAACGATGGCAACCTATTCCATTGGTTTTGAAACCAACAAATAAAAATTGCATTAAAATAAAAATATTCTTTGTTTATATTTTGTAAAGTTAGCTTGCCTTCATCTTGTGTTTGTTGTACTGGAGAATGAACAAAACTGAACGATTTTCCGTTATTCCGTTTCCCTTTATATACAGAAATTTTCTAACAAGTAAATATACTGTCTACTTTCCTGTAATTTATGCACGTTTTACCTTCACTTTAGTCTTGGCAGCCTGAATTGAAATTTGCGATAAGGTGAAAACTGTGTTGTTTTTTCATTACTTTTATTAATTTTAATCACTTATTTTCCTTTTCAATGTGATAATATAGTTTAACGTGGATTTACTTTTACTTTTTGTTTTTATAAATAAATCATTTTACGTGTAATCCGCTGATATGAAATTGAAGGCTCCTTGATTTTTTTTTCTAAATCAAACTTATTTCTTACCGTATACGATATATACATTTAATAAAAAGTTTCGTTTGCAAAATATTTTAAATTTGAGGTTTGCTTATCTTCGATTCAGGCAGATTCACTTGAAGTCTTTAAGTGGCTAGTTAACATTCAAGTGGTTAAGCCGTTACGGTGTTAAACCTTTTAGTTCAAAAACTGGTTTATTTTATTTCGGAGAAAGCTTTGTTATATGATCATTTCGTAGTAGAAGAATTGGTTAATAATCCTGTTGTTGTCGAGCCCTCCAATGTTTGACTATTGATAATCCCATAGGTAATATATTCTGTCTTGAAGTGAAAGTGGTATCGAAACAGCTTTTGTTGTAGTACAAGTCACAAACAGATTTAAGATATAAATACTGTATATGGATATTGGATATGAATATGGATGGATAAAAAGATTAAATATATAGTACCAACTAGACTTATAAGTACACCTTTCATTCCCCATAAGAGTACGGGTTATAGTGTTACCAGTATTCTTGCGAAAAGTAGACGAAACTTAATGCGGAGTTTTTTATCCTGATTTATCTTCTACTCATAACCTGTTAGACCATCACTCTGAATTATTTCATATTTTTACCATCATTCCCCATCGAGTAAGTGATTAGGACACCTCAATATTTCTCATTTAAGCGAGGGTTAAAAATTTTAAAATACAGTATGTACAGTATGGTTCAAATAAACTTGAGGGACACAAAGCACTAATCAGCTAAGGGCCCCTCAAGTTTATTTGAACCATACTGTACACACAATAAAATAATTAGAAATTTTTTGTTCACTTATTTCTAAACTCACTTTCA
Organism: Chydorus sphaericus; assembly: GCA_030141595.1. Lineage (NCBI taxonomy): Eukaryota > Metazoa > Arthropoda > Branchiopoda > Diplostraca > Chydoridae > Chydorus > Chydorus sphaericus. Next base: position 19,474,433 of record CM057926.1, read on the forward strand.
AAATGGAGTGTTCTAGAGCTTTAAGTACCATTTACAGTCAAAGAGTAAAAAAACTTGTAAAAGATATAAAGGGGTTCGCTTTTCGCAATAGCGAAAATACAAATTTAAACAGGTTTAAATTTGGAGCATGGTGGATAATTAAAAGGGTAACAACCTTTATGCTTACTATAGAATAAGACAAAGTGCTTGAACATGATTTAACTAGAGGGGACACTTAAAAAAAGAAAAAGGGGGAAAGTTGCAAGTTCATTGTGTAAGGCCATTTCAATTGGTTAAATCAATCTTATTTTTTCGGAAAGCGATTGCCATAAACGGGAAATGAAATGGAACTGAAAATTTTCAATTTTACTTTTCATGAATTTTTATTTTTATAATTTTGTGATCACCATAAGAACACCATAAAGTAGTTTTCAACGCAAGAATAAAACATAGGATGATTGAAAATCACGACGTTTTGAAAGAGTGAAAGAGAAGAGTTTTAAAAGAGTTAATATGAAATTAATATGTATTATTATTCAATAATACATATGCATCTAAACTACCAAATCTAAAATTAATTTTTTTCCATTGAAAACTGGAAAATAAAAATAAAAAAATGGGCTATTCTGACATTTGTCTCAAATTGTAAAATTTCCGTCTTTTATTAGTTTATTAACCAATGTTTAGTGCACAAATAGACTATTTGGTTTGACCTGAGTGGAAGTCTAAAATTATAGTGAAGAAGCAGATAACCACAATGTTTAACCAAAAAAATGTAAAGCGAAAGTCAATTTTTCACGCATAAAAATTTGTAGGCTTTAATCATTGTCGAAAACCACTGTTCATTTGTTCTTCTTCTAGAGTCTTGAATTACTTTTGCGCGATACTTTTTTTAGAATAATAATAAATCTATCAAGTTCATTGCCGAATCCCTACCAGCAATTTTATGAATATATACATTTTGTAAACTAATTATATTGCAAATATTACTTATAATTTTTTTTCATTTCAATTAGGTTTGCACTTTCACCGACACAAGTGAAGGCAATTCGCGCATAATTCTAGGGAGAAAGTCAATAGCAATTGCTACTGTCAACATTTCTGTATAAAAGGAGTCAAGAAACTGGTATAAATCATTCAGTTTTGTTCTTTCACCAATACAACATAAACAGAATGAAGGTATATTTGCAATTTAACTATTTAATAAAATCGTTATTCTGATTGAGTCATTGAACCCTTCAATTAATCTATCTATTAACTTTATATTGTCAAGGTTGCCATCGTTCTTTTGGCTCTTGCCGCCGTTGCCGCTGCCGAGTATGGCTACGGAAAGCAGCACGTCGACTGGTCCCACGTCCCTTACTACCACTTCGACTGGAAGTCTCTTGGTGAGGGCAAGAGCTACGGTTACGGTAAGGACGACTACGGCTACGGAGAGGTTTTGAACTACGGCCAGGAAGAGAAGCGCAGCAAGGACGACACCGAGACCAAGTGGTGGACCGATCTCCCCGGCAAGTCCTTCATCAAGCATGACGACCAGATCCACGCCCAGCAGCACGTCTCTTACTCTAAGGGCTACGATTCCTACAAGAAGGACGACTACAAGATGGACAGCTATAAGAAATACTAAAACTTGATATCTTGGGTTTAAAATTTTGTCCTTATTTGTCTCACATTGAGTACCTTTACCATCGTTAAGGATGGAAAATGTTTGAAAATGACATAAATGAAAAATACATATATATTTCTAATTGAAACTACAATTTGTTGTTATTTTGAAATGCCAATCTGGAATTCAATTTTTAATTTAATCATTTCATCTTAGAACTTATTCATTAGTTAACAATCACTTTACTTGAAACTGTAAATTTTTATTAGATAAATACTATGGTAATTCAGTTAGTGACATGAATTACTTTTGCCTTTCAACAAAATCGTTTTTCGAATTAAATTAAAGTTAACTGACGAACTTCTTTAATTGTTTAATTAATATTATTTCCTATGTGTACTCATGCCGACAGAGCACAACATTTTATTAACAACAGCAACAATGGACGACTTTTGCACTTTTTCAAACCAGTACCATAAAATGTAGAAAAAATCAAAGATTTTTTTCATATTACATGTCCCTATACCTAAAACCAATATTTTCGGAGATATTACGAAAAAACTGATAATAAGCCACGCCCCCTGCCCCGCCCACAAAAAATAATAAAATTCATCATTAAATCGGGAAAAAAATTTCATTCATTTTAAAGGTTAAAGTTATTAGCGTGCGACGAATAGTTGTTTTTATATAATTTAATTTCTGAATCCCCTAATGCTTTTCTTATGGAGAAACCCGCAGGGCGACCTAAAAGTGTAGGACTGCCTCCTCATAGAGCCCCTCCCACTTTCTCCGGTTTTTCGTGAATAGCTCTGAAAATACGTGTTTTAGGTATAGGAACATGTTACTAAGAAAAAATCAAGATTTTTTGCTCGATTTTTTGGTTATGGTTACAAAAAGTGCAAAAGTCGTCCATTGTAGGTTCACTCGGTGGTTCTCTTAAGCGAATCTATATTCGATCGAAGCGTCCAATCGAAAAAAGTCCAATCATAGGATATATACGACAATATACGATCGGAAATCTAATCAGAAGAATGTATAATTTCCGTTAAATTCGCTATGACAAGGACGAAGAATCCGATATTTTTCGTAAGAAGGTATTTAGATGAATTTTCATTCATGTATATCTTGTTTGTCCCTGGTTATGAACCTATGATAATTGAACTGTGGATTCTTCAATAGAAAGGTATTAGGAGAATCAAAAGATATTTAAAAAAAATAAATATTACCACTCGTCGCAAACTCTACCGATTCGTCGAATTCTATTTACTAAACCAAAACATCGAATCTTTTTCACGAATTTATCGTGATTTTATGTTTATTTTGGACGGGCCATGTGGTCGGGCACTCGGGCCCATTTCCTTGTTTCAAAAATGTATCCGAAAATATTGATTTTAGGTAAGGAGAAATGTGATAGGATGAAAATATTAGGGTTTTCCTTATTTTCTTTTGTTACTGCTTTAAAAAAAAAGTACAAAACTCTGTCCATTCTTTCAAGGTTCTTGGCAATTTTATTGGTTATAGTGAATTACTGAATATTTAAGAAACCAAGATGTCTGGTATAATAGACTCTCATTCATATATAGTCTACAAGAAACTATTTACAATTGTTGCTTTAAAAAAGACTAGGTCCGACGAATCGATCAAGTTTAGAAAACTATTCCAACCAAGTTACACTTTTACTGCAATTTCTACAAAATAGGATTATAGCTGATAAAAAAAGAGGTGAATCAAGAAAAAAAGGAAAAGTAATCGCGCGAATGTCATAAATCAGCGTTGGTTTCCTCTTACTTAGTATAAACAGTCACTACAGTAAAAGTTTATAAAAAAAATGGAAATCGGAAAACGAGTCGAGATGCAATATAAAAGGAGTCAAGAAATCCGTGGAAATTATTCAGTTCTGTTCTCTAATCCGTAAATAAAATGAAGGTAAGACAAATTTCCACCATAAAAGAATCATTCTTTTAATTCCATTTTACAATACTTAATTTTTTCGTTATGGAAAAGGTTACCATTGTTCTTTTGGCACTTGCCGCCCTTGCTGCCGCCGATTACGGAAAGCAGCACGTCGATTGGTCCCACGTCCCTTACTACCACTTCGACTGGAAGTCTCTTGGTGAGGGCAAGAGCTACGGTTACGGCAAAGACGACTACGGCTACGGAGAGGTTTTGAACTACGGCCAGGAGGAGAAGCGCAGCAAGGACGACACTGAGACCAAGTGGTGGACCGACCTCCCCGGCAAGTCCTTCATCAAGCGTGACGACCAGATCCACGCTCAGCAGCACGTTTCTTACTCCAAGGGCTACGACTCCTACAAGAAGGACGACTACAAGAAATATTAAGAAATTGTATGTGTAAATTCTATGTATTGTCCTTGTTGGTCCCACATTGAGTACCTTTACCCTTTTCAAAGATTAAAACTGTTTATAAATCATAATACATATAATATGTATATATATACATATAAAACACGAAAATTTCAAATTTCAATTCTTTTTTTAATTTTTTTTTGTTAATTTTCAAGTAGCTAGCAATCATTTTAATTAAAACTGGAAATTGTAGTTTAAAAACGAAAACCCCGTCATTCTTAATAAAAATTTCTTATTCATAAGATTATGCGATAGAAGGATCTATGTACACATTGCAGTGTAGTAGGTAATACTCGTTACTAAGGCTGAAGAACGGGGCGGTTTTATCCAAACTGATCCTATTTCAATCCGACCCGAAACCTTTCCAATTTCACATAGCTTTGTCTTAACCGACCCGGGATAATCGTTGTCCCGTATTGTAACCGATGGTTGAAATAAAATTAGATGACTCCCCGGCAAGTCCTTCATCAAGCGTGACGACCAGATTCACGCCCAGCAGCACGTCTCTTACTCCAAGGGCTACGACTCCTACAAGAAGGACGACTACAAGATGGACAGCTATAAGAAATACTAAAAGTACAATGCTTTGGTTCAAGACATTGTCTTAATATTTGTCTCACATTGAGTACCTTTACCATCTTCAAGAATTTTAATTGTTTGAAAATGAGAAATACAAGCATGTCTCGTTTTTTAAACGAAAATTGCAAACTTTATTTATTTTTCAATTATTTTAAACTAAAAACTATATATTTATCAAGCTATTATTTAGAGAACAATGCAAATATTCAAAAATGAATAAAATTTGTTGAACACCATAACTGTATTTTTATTTGTTTTCCGGTTGTGAAAGTGCAAAAATTGATGACTATAAGATGGACAGCAACAAGAAATACTAAAACATATGATATATGAGGTTTAAAGTGTTGTTCTTATTTGTCTCACATTGAGTACTTTTAACATCTTAAAAAATTAAAATAGTTTGGTTAACATGATTTTTTTACGCAAATCTCAAACTTGTTTTTTGTCAGGTATTTAAAACTTCAAACTAGATAGCAATCATTTAAATGAAAACTGGGAATTTTAATTAGTTTTATGTTCTACTAATCGACAGTTATTGCGAAATTTCAGTAATTGAAATAAAACTCTGTTTTGAAGGGGTTGGTAAGTTAATGATATATCCATTTATATGCAAGTCCTAAACTTATTGAAAAGAAATCAAACTCCTTGAAACAAATCATTGAAATTTCATTAATTTAGGTTGTAAAAATTGATTTTTTAAAGTTTTGGTTTAAAATTACTAATTCCTAAATTAACGGAGAATGGATTTCGAAAGAAATAATTATGAAAATTATAAACTAAAAAGAATCAATGATGAGAAAACTGTCATTGCACCTGGTAATATTTTATGATCAATAAGCTTCTATTTAGCAAGTTTCATATACTTTCAAACGGAAAAAATGGAACACCCAAAGACACAAAGTACAACATGCATTTTTATATGTTTCTTAGAAATAGTATTTGATCAGGTTGTAAAATAAAGGGAAAGTAAAAGTATTTACAATCACTACAGTAAAAGTAGATATTCTAAAAAGAAAATCTATCAGAGAATTTTTAGTATAAAGCAGTCAAGAAATCCGTGGAAATTATTCAGTTTTGCTATCGCAACCAATCATCACAATCAATAACATGAAGGTAAGCAATCATACTCCAAAATATAAAACTTCTTTTAATACAATTAAACAATAATTTATTTTTAATGGAATAAAGGTTACCATTGTTCTTTTGGCCCTCGCCGCCCTTGCCGCCGCCGATTACGGAAAGCAGCACGTCGACTGGTCCCACGTCCCTTACTACCAATTCGACTGGAAGTCTCTTGGTGAGGGCAAAAGCTACGGTTACGGTAAGGACGACTACGGCTACGGAGAGGTTTTGAACTACGGCCAAGAAGAGAAGCGCAGCAAGGACGACACCGAGACCAAGTGGTGGACTGACCTCCCCGGCAAGTCCCACATCAAGCGTGACGACCAGATCCACGCCCAGCAGCACGTTTCCTACTCCAAGGGCTATGATTCGTACAAGAAGGACGACTACAAGAAATACTAAAAATATAATATCGAAGATCTTGATGCCCTTATTTGCCTCACATTGAGTACCTTTGTCATCTGTAAACATGGAATATGTTAACAAATGAGAAATATATTTGTTATTAAAAAAAATTTACGCCGCCTACTCAAATTCAGTTGTTAAACTATTGCAAATTTTAATTGAGTCAGAATCATTGAGATAAAAAAATGAAAATTGTAATTACTAGTAATTCAGTAATAAGTTTGAAATTGTGTATTTGATACTTTAATTAAAGTACTTTTAAGTTACGTATACGCTGATGTACTGATTACAAGAAAAAATCAGTTATTTTTTTAATTTTTAAATAGGTTTTTTCTTCTTACAAGGATAAAAACCTATCTTTCTCAATAGTTTTCAAATTATTACAATCAGAGAAGACCTATTGATTTAAACATAGCCGGCGTATATTAACATCTTTCATGATTATTCTTTCATAGGACTGTAGTGAATAATGGCTGAGTTCCAAGCTATGTTAAAGTTTGGAAAAACAAGGTTTCCAATACCAGGGCACTATTAAAATTAAACGTAGAGCGTCATAGGGGAGGCAAAAAGATTTAGTTGTACATCACGTCTAATCAGTATTATTAATCAAAGTGTATCATCTATAATCAAAGCCTAATATAAAAATTTCCAATCATATGATATATAAGACAGTATACGATCGGAAATTAAATCAGAAGTAATCATAATTTCCGTTAACTTCGCTATAACAAGGACGAAGAATCCGATATTTTTCGTATGAAGGTATTTCGATGAATTCTTACTAATGTACATCTTTTTTTGCCCCTGGTTATAAACCTATGATCATTGAACTGTGGTTTTTTCAATAGAAAGGTACAAGAGAAAGGTACTAGTCGCAAACTCTACCAATTCGTCGAATTCTATTTACTAAATCAGAATATCGAATCTTCTTCACGAATTTATCGTTATTTTATGTTTATTTTGGACAGGCCATGTGGTCGGGCCCTCTATCCCATTTCCTTGTTTCCAAAATGTATCCGAAAACATTGATTTTAGGTATAAGGCAAAATGTGATATGATGATGTGATCTTAGGTTTTTCCTAATTTTTTTTACTGCTTTAAAAAAAGTACAAAAATCATGAAAAGTTGTCTGGTATAACAGACTTTCATTCATATATAGTCTACAAGAAACTCTTTACAATTGTTGCTTTAAAAAATGACTAGGTCCGACGAATCGGTTAGGTTTAGAAAATTATTTCAACCAAGTTAGACTTTTACTGCCATTTCTACAAAATAGGATTATAGCTGATAAAAAAAAGAGGCGAATCAAGAAAAAAAGGAAAAGTAATCGCGCGAAAGTCATAAATCAGCGTTGGTTTCCTCTTACTTAGTGTAAGCAGTCACTACGGTAAAAATTATCATAAAAAGGGAAAATCTATCGGAAAATTTTTCAATATAAAAGGAGTCAAGAAATCAGTGAAAATTATTCAGTTCTGTTCTCTAACCCGTAAATAAAATGAAGGTAAGACATTGTCCACCATAAAGGATCATTTTTTAAATTCAATTTTACAATACTTCATTTTTTAATTATGAAAAAGGTTACCATCGTTCTTTTGGCACTTGCCGCCCTTGCTGCCGCCGATTACGGAAAGCAGCACGTCGATTGGTCCCACGTCCCTTACTACCACTTTGACTGGAAGTCTCTTGGTGAGGGCAAGAGCTACGGTTACGGCAAAGACGACTACGGCTACGGAGAGGTTTTGAACTACGGCCAGGAGGAGAAGCGCAGCAAGGACGACACTGAGACCAAGTGGTGGACCGACCTCCCCGGCAAGTCCTTCATCAAGCGTGACGACCAGATCCACGCTCAGCAGCACGTTTCTTATACCAAGAGCTACGACTCGTACAAGAAGGACGACTACAAGAAATACTAAAAATATAATATCTAAGATTGAGATGCCCTTATTTGCCTCACATTGAGAACCTTTGTCATCTGTAAACATGGAAAATGTTAACAAATGAGAAATATATTTGTTATTAAAAAATTTTACGCCGCCTACACAAATTCGGTTGTTAAAATATTAAAAATTTTAATTGAGTTTGAAATGATTGAAATAAAAACTGAAAATTGTAATTACTAGTAATTCAGTAATAAGTTTGAAATTGTGTATTAGATACTTTAACTAAATTATTTTTAAGTTACGTATAACGTATACGTTACGTATAACAACCTATCTTTTCTAATAGTTTTCAAATTATTACAATCAGAGAAGACCTATTGATTTAAACATAGCCGGCGTATATTAACATCTTTCATGATATTCATTCATAGGATTGATGTGAATAATGGCTGAGCCCCAAGCTATGTTAAAGTTTGGAAAAACAAGGATTCCAATACCAGGGCTCTATCAAAATGAAACGTAGAGCGTCATAGGGGAGGCAGAAAAAAATCTAATATTTACTGAATTAGACATTGGATCAAATACTCATTCAATATTTTAAAAACGCATATATAGCTGACAGCTAGATTGACTTAATCCATACTCGTTCAATATTTATAAAACATATATAGCTGAAATTGACATGATAACTATTAAATATGAAAAAATAATGATAGATTATCCAAATAATTCAAAGATTATTTCCAATATAGGACCAGACACTGTCTAAATAGTATGTTGCTCGGTTATCCGAGAGCCGGATTTCCTAAAATTCAAATGATCTCATTCAATGATTTGCACAGTTTTATCACTCTTTTATATTTTCGAATACCCCTAACAGTTCTGCAGTATGTTCTATTTACTTCTAGTAAACGTAGTATTTCATCATATACTTTTACTTTTCGTAATGACAATTTAAATCAAAACATTTGAGATATGAAAAACTTTTATTTTCTTAAATGCTGATTCCATGTGTTTTAAGGAAATTTATTCTAACAAATTTCCACATATTTCCCATAATCTCAATGCTCCGAATGCCGAATGCATTTCAATGTAATTTTTCCCTAATTTGTATATGTACATAGTTTTCTTTAGAGTGAGCTTTAATATGGTTGATAAACAATAATAACTTTTCAATTGTTAATGTTTTTTAAAACATTTTTTTTCATTTCATTCATATATTTGTAATAATAGAATTTGTGTAATCGAGATCGCATTCATTTTATAATTTGAAGTCCCTCATTCTCCCGTAGTGGGTTACTTTATTGACACTTTGGAACTCAATTTCAAACAAAATAAATTGTAGTAACAAATTCTATTAAAAGTTCAAAGTTTTAAGTTTTGTTTTCCTGATTAGACTTAAAACACTCTTTAAAATATGAATGCATTTTCTATAAGAAAATATTTATTTGATGATTTATTAACTTAAAAAAGAACATAATTATTTCAAAGCCAAGAGTGGAGTTTAAGTGTTTAACATCCGCAAGCGAAATTCGTTTGTAAATATAAATATATTTATTCCGTAAAAAACATTCTATAAAATATATATTATTATTACAAATATGGGGCTTAGGGCCTATATTTAAACGATTTCATTTAGTATTTCTTGTAGTTGTCCATCTTGTAGTTGTCCTTCTTGTAGTCACCACCGTAACCACCGTGGGAGTAACCGACGCGCATCTCGGCGTGGACGTTATCGTCACGCTTGATGTGGGACTTGCCGGGGAGATCGGTCCACCACTTGGTGTCGGTGTTATCCTTGTTGCGGGTCTCGTGCTGGCCGTAGGTCAAAAGCTCTCCGTAGCTGTCACCACCATAGCCGTAGCCCTTGCCTTCACCCTGGGAAGCCCAGTCAACGTTGTAGTAAGGAACGTGAGAGTAGTCGACGGTCTGCTTTCCGTAGCCGTATTCAGCGGCGGCAACAGCGGCAAGAGCCAAAAGAACGATAGCAACCTTTTTAAATGAAATTAAAAAAAAGAAATGATTAATTGAAGAAAAAGATTATATATTGCTTATGGGAATTTTTTGTACCTTCATTTTGATTGTGTTGTACTGGTGAGAGAACAAAACTGAATGATTTGCACATATTATTTGGCGTCCTTTTATATTTAAATATTTACAGCAGTTTTGCAATAAGTTTGTTATCTCATTTTTTAAGTGCAAGTAGCATCGGAATGCAACTTTCACTTTTCTTCGAAGCAACCTAATTTTAAATAGTTTGGAGAAGACTTTAATAAATATATTTTTTTCACAGAATTTTTTTTTTCAAATTGGCAATATGATTTGATTTTATGGTGTGTATTGCCCAATTATTAAAGAAAACTATCAATTTTCTTGATTTATTAATGGTTACATATTTTGTATTTAACAGCGCGTCCGCGAGAAACCGGGCGAAATAGTATATGGCGGGTCGGGGTGAAACCACTAATTTAACGCTTATTGCGCTATAAATAAAATTAGCATTTGGAATAATCAATTTTGTAGAGAAAAAAATTGCGCATACGATGGTGTATCTTAGTATTCTAAAATCATTAACAAAATAAATTTATTAATTTAATAAGATTTTTGACCGGAAGGCATGCATTTGACGATTGAGAACGCCTGACCTTGGTGGGTGGAAAAGGGGTTAGTAGACATGGAAAAAGCCGTACCTGCCGTCCTCCTATTGACCTTCATTAGCAAAAAGAAAAAAAAGCTCCTTTTTTCAAAAATAAATTTTGATTGAATTTTTTATTATTGTGAAATTATGATTATAAACTGATAGAGAAAAAAATACTGATCAAAACCCTGCTTTTGTTTTTCCTATAAATGCAATAGCGCAATAGTGCAGAAAAAGCTTTCACCCCGACCCGCTCGCCCGGTTTCTCGCGGACGCGCTGTTAACTAATACAGTAGAGCATTATTCCATTTCAGATTTCTCTCATGCATTTTTCTTATTCATACTGCGTGCTAAGCTTTCGGAATGTCCGATTTCTAACTATATATAAATATGATGAAAACAAGATATGGTATGTGATTCTTATGAATTGTTATCATAACATTTGGTACATGTACTGCGTAAATGTTTTCTGATAAATCATGTAAGATTTTTTTTTTATGTTTTCAAATTCTCAAGGAAGTATATATGGAACTTGAATTGATTTATAAACGTTTGTTTCTCTACATGTACTTATCATCAAGTTGGATAGGTTTTTTTTGTAAAAGCAGTTTCACTTCTTCGAATATTTAACAAACTTTGAAGAAACAAAATGAATACAGATACAACCAACATAAAATACAACGAGCGAAAGTTAATATTCATCCGAGGCTTCAAATTAAAAAAAAATTCCCGGTTCATCTTCACATTTATTAACTTCATCGTCTTTCTAATTGTAGACTGAAAAATAAAATAAAAATACTTGTTTTGTTTTATTAAACAAAATAATATACGATGGTTATATTTGGAAATGAGTAACTGATAATATATTCAAAAAAATCAAATATAGTTAATGAGCTTAACGTTAAATAATTATACTACCATCGTAAATTACTTAAATCAAAGAAAAGTGAAAGTAGGCCTAATAGGAGAAAGTTTTCTGTATATTTAATTCCTATAACTATATATTGTCAAACATCCATTGGTAAATTTGAAGCTATTTTAATAAAAGTAGGTATCTATTTAAAAAGTAAAAACTTGTAAACTAATACACTGAACCATTGAATTTTTTTTTGCAAATGACACAGCAGAAATATAACTTTTACTACCTCTTTCTATTTACGTTCTTGTTTTTTTTTTGTCTTATTCTCTTATTTGGATTTATAGAAGGTGTGTTAAGAACAAACCATTTTTGCAAGGTTTCTCCTTTCTTTTATTAAATTAAGTTAGGTAAACGGGAGCAAAACGACAAGTTTTTTTTTACTTTCTCCTTCTTCACCTTGTCTAGAGGTGAACAGACTTGGAAAACCGGTTCAGCTTATTACTCTTATTTCCTTCTTTAGAGTAAACAAACAAACATAAAAACTGGTTTTCAATGATACGAATTGTTATTGTATTAAAATGCTCTATTAGCCTATTGACCAGAAAATAGTTTTCATTGAAATGCAGTTTGACTACTTGTTTGGCGTACTTTGTTTCAGTTATTTATTTACTACTATATTTTCCACATAGTAATTTATTCTGTAAACAAATAAGTAAAAACCAGTTTGGCTAATATGCAGTTTTATACCAAACAACTGTTTAGATTTCAAATATAAATAACGTGAAAGGGTGTGTATACGTGATGACGCAGGCATACGCCCTTTCACGTTTATGTGCATATATTTATATATATATATGAAGAACCTTAACCGAAATTCAACAAAAGAAATATCTACATAAATATACTGGTGACAATTTTTAGCCGAACAAGCCTATGTAAAAAATGTGATTTAACCAATTTTGCATTAAAAATAATTTAACTTTTAGCACTTGAAATGTTTTTCTTTATAAGTAAGAGAACTTGATTTTTAAAAAAAGTAAAAGTGCACTTGGCAATTGGACTTTTTCCTTCTTTTCCTCCTTTCGAATGCATTTTAAAGCCAAAAAATACTTTTCCTGATTCTTTGAATTGAAGAAATCACATTTCCAATATTTAATCAATACATTTAAAAACTTAAATAACTGGTTACGTGGGCACATTTTGGGATGTTACGATATAAAAACGGTCGTGAAATAATTTCAAATCAGTCTGTTTTGTTTACTCAACAGTTGCAACTAAGGAAAATGAAGGTAACAATTGAATAGATTTGCTATAAGCATTGATACATTAAAAAAGATATATCAATACATATTTATTCCTTTTAACTACTTGTGTATGCAATATAGGTCGCCGTTGTTCTTTTGGCTCTTGTCGCCGTTGCCGCCGCCGACTACGGCTACGGAAAGCAGCACGTCGACTGGTCCCACGTCCCTTACTACAACTTTGAATGGAAGTCTCTTGGTGAGGGCAAGGGCTATGGTGGCTACGGCAAAGACGACTACGGTTACGGAGAGGTTTTGAACTACGGCCAGGAAGAGAAGCGCAGCAAGGACAACACTGAGACCAAGTGGTGGACCGACCTCCCCGGCAAGTCCTTCATCAAGCGTGACGACCAGATCCACGCCCAGCAGCACGTCTCTTACTCCAAGGGCTACGATTCCTACAAGAAGGACGACTACAAGAAATACTAAACTTATGAAGTAAATGTGTTACTTTTAAAGAATGAAAATGATAAGAGGAATAGAAGTTATGGACGAAAATTAAGGACGTTGTTAAAATAAATACTTGTAAAATAAAATTGTTTACTCAATTTCTTTTTTACCAAAGGGAGAGTTGAAAAAAAAATTAAATAAAAAAAATTACTTATAACCTAATCTTGCGCGATGTATATTTATACGACCAAATATTTAATATGTAGATTTCCCAGAAAAAAAAGAAGGTATAAAAAATGGTGCGAAAATATGAAATGGCTGTTTCAGAAATAAATATTTTAAATCCGTTTTTGTTTTTGGTAAGTTTTCTTACTAATGAGGCTGCTATAAGATATTTTAATCTAGAAATGAATCGCTAGTTCGTTAGCTCGTTAGTTCGTTAGTTCGATAGTTAGGTAGTTCGGTAGTACAAAATAATTAATACCAGTCTTTGAAATAAAAGAAACGGGTTTATTTCACTCTAATGTAAATATTAAATCAAGCAGAATGGAAAATGTTCTTTTAATTAAACAAATTAATATTTCATGGTATTTTATCAATTTGATCTAAAGAATGGTGAAAGTAATATAAAAAATGTGCCATTTAGGTAAAGGTAAATAATCACATAATGCCCTTGCCAAAAGTAACTGTTCCCTTGAACCACTGAGAGTATTCCACTATAAAAGGAGCCAATTATTGAAAATTATTCAGTCTTGTTCTCTCACCAGTACAGCACAAATCAAAATGAAGGTAAGAATCTCATATCCCTAAAATTAAATTGAATTTCATGAAATCAATCATTAAAAATTGTAATACAAACAGGTCGCTATCGTTCTTTTGGCTCTCGCCGCTGTTGCCGCCGCCGATTACGGCTACGGAAAGCAGCACGTCGACTGGACCCACGTCCCTTACTACAACTTCGACTGGGAGTCCCAGGGTGAGGGCAAGGGCTACGGATATGGTGGTGACAGCTACGGAGAGGTTCTTCGTTATGGCCAGAAGGAGACCCGCAACAAGGACGACACTGAGACTTCCTGGTGGACCGAGCTTCCCGGCAAGTCCCACATCAAGCGTAACGACCAGGTCCACGCCCAGCAGCACGTCTCTTACTCCCACGGTGGATACGGTGGTGACTACAAGAAGGACAACTACAAGATGGACAACTACAAGAAATACTAAGCTATATAACCGTTTGGAATTTTTCGGATGGAACTGTCGAAGCAGTACTATTTCTGAATATTTATTATATGATAAGGAAAATGTTAATATACAACCAAACATTTTCGTTAATTTTTTGTTTATCAATTTATTCGTGAGCTATGAAGATCGGAGAAATGGATTATGTGATATTTTTTGAAGGAAGGTGCTCACTAAGAGTAGAGCAAACAATTTTGAGTTAGAAAATATAAACGTAACTAAAAAAAACTGAACAGTGCCGGTGTGCTTAACGCAGTGTTTAAAAATTCAAAATTGAATTTAGTTGAAATTGAATTAATTCACAAATTAATTCAAAACCCCTTGAATCTGAATCTGAGTCGATTTAAAACCATTTCTTAAAACCCGATCGAGATTTCAAATGAAAAAAAAATGAATCGGATTCATGAAAATACAGTGTTTTCAAATAATAATAAGGGTTTCTGAAATTTTCATTTCCCATATTCATTGCTTAGGTGAAAAAAATGAATGTTACACATACAGAATAATAATATAGTACTAGGTCCAGCTCACTAAATGGTTGATAGCTAAAAGAAATAAAGTCATAAAATGGTCTTTACTATTTAAAAATTGAGATGGCACCTGAATTCGCTTTATAAATGTTATTATTAAAATTCTTTTACTTTATAACGTTTACCGTTAAAACAACGTTTAATTATTTTCTTTTAGCTGTTTTATGTCGAATAATACCTCTTAAAAGGTAAACTATTATAATATAAATATTTTAGGCTGAACTATCCTCACTACTACAATACTAAAAATTCAAATGGAAAATGGAAATTCATTTATATACTAACCTGTCAATTATGCATCTCATAAACATCTTTATTGATATAAGCGTGACGATATCATCCACGCCCAGCAGCACGTCTTATACGCCAACTCGCCAAGGGTGGTGAATACAGAAGCAACTACTACAAGAATGACAACTACAAGAAATACTAATTTATATTTGTTATAACGTTGAAGTCATAGTATTTGTCTAATTGCAAAGGAAAATTCTTATTTTCACTTTTTTTTAAATTCTCATTTCTGATTTATATTCTGATCAAATATTTAATCCTGTGATTTTGGTATATTTAAAACTACTTGAAGAAATTCGGAAGATGGCGGAGAAAAGTCGGAAAAAAGTCTGAAAGGCTTGACTTAAAAAATCTGAAAAGCTTGAATCAAAAAAGTTATATTAATGAAAACATAAAAATGTAACTCGAAATCGCTTTGAACAAAATGGAAAAAGAGTAATCCTTAGATAGAAGATCATCATGGAGCAGTTGTTTTTCAAATATATTTGGTGATTCAGAAAAAACGTTATAACCACACAGCGGAGATCAGGTATATACTTTTTTCTGATATTTCAAAGTGCGTGGAGGTCTTTATTTCGGTGATTTAGTATCTTTTATGATACAGATTTTTCGATCCAGTATCATTATTGGTGAGTTCTGGTGGGTTCTATAGATTCAGATTCAGAATCCTATTACAGTGCTGCCAAAAAATTCGAGATTTCGAGTTGCCCAGATTATTTTTTTCTGCTCTGAAAAATTGGACAGAGCAACTTTCAGATTCAGAATAAAAGTACAGGAACAGGTTCGAGCTCAAGAGCAGACGGCGTATTGCTATGGCTGTCACATTTTTCAACATGGTGGAAGGAACAGAAGATTTTCAAGTGTCTGGTTTTATTACAGATGAAAAAGATGTCATCCTTTTTGGGCCGGATAATGGCATAATGGTTTATCTCATCAATAATCAAGTTGAACTAATGGCTGCTCATCAAGGTGGACCGATGGATGCTCATCAAACTAGACCGATGGCTGCTCAAAGTCCTTTGACAAATGAGGCATCAACGCCTCTTGCTGGCAAAAGCAGTGGCTGTGAAGGTATTCTTATATTCATAATTTATTATTAAGTGCACGGTCTTGTAAATTGTTTTAGCAACGACCCATATCTAATTAACCTTTGTTGTAATATCATCCAGAGACCCCGACACAGTATGTACAAGGAAGAAAGAAGCGAGGCAGACAAAAAAAAGGCCAAGGCTACAGCACCTGCTCAACCGATGAAGAACACGGAAATGGAAAAATTCCCAAGGAAAGCCCCGTTTGAGTGCAATGACCATCAAACCATCTTTTTACTGGATCTTTATGCCGGCCATTTCGAGTCTGGTGTGGGTCCGATGAAGCGATTTCGGTTGGAAATCGACATGTGGAATAAAATCACGGCAGACCTAAACGCGAATTTAGGACTACATTTAACGGCAACTCTAGTGGAAAGTAGGCAAATTAATTTACATAATTAAGAGACAGCCACATCTTACGCATCCTAACGAACAGTTTAAAATATAGGTACAAGACCGTATTAAAGTGTAAGCGGGAAGCCAAAACTCAAAACAGCGAGACGAGAGAGACCAGATTAAACGTGGAATTTGAAGACGCTCTTGACCGGATAAAGTGAATGGATGATTCGATTATTCCAGAAGTGAAACAGGATGCCAGGACGGTGTCGTTCAGTAAATTTTGCAAGAGCACGGTTGCCAAAAAATTAAAGCCCGCCGTTGTTAATGCTACTTCAGGTAATTTGAGGTTTCTTGTTGACTTATCTCATTTCTAGCATTGCATTTCCATTTTTAAATATTGATAGAAAGGGCGTGTGTGGCTGTGACAGCGAGCGATCATCATCCATTGACGTGAGGCCAACCATTTTTAATGCCACTTCAGGTATATATAAGATTTGTTCTACACCTTTCAAACCTCTTTACACTCATTCTTCCTTTTTTTTTAGAAGAGTATGTTGCTGGGTCGGCAGTTTGAGCCGGTATCATTCCCCCTCTCGTCGTTGGTCCATCCACGTCTTCGACGGGAACATCCCTGCAATCGATGACGTCATCTTCGACGGAAGTATGCGTGTGGCCGCTTCCTCCTACCCCCTGCTCGTCATCGATGGGGAGGAATTTTAAACCAGTTCCGTCAACGCCATCGCCGTCGTCGTCAGAGCCACCTCGACCTCTTATTCCCTTTTCTACTCCCAGATAAGTCAATGTGAAAAGAAAACTTGTACCTCCTGCTCCCACCACTCCTTTGAGTCGCTCATCTAATGTTTCGCCAAGTGAACCCACCATCACACCGTTCCGCAAGAGACCAAGTGCTTCCGAAAGCTTAATGCGGCTCATTGAAAGCAATCAGATGTTGCGGATGAGTGAAAACGAAAAGAAACTGGCACGACAATTACAACAACAATCAGTGAAGGAAAGGAAGGAGAATTTACAGGGGGAGAGGAAAGAGTGCCACCACTAGGAAAAGATGCGGCACATGGACCAGCTGTGCACAATTCTTTCTGCAACCAGCCAACAAGTATCCTCACCTAACAAAACGGCAGCAACAAACCAACTTGTAGTAGTCAATCAAAGTACCAATTGCACCATTCTGTCCCCATCTTGCACTCTCTCTATTGAAGACACAAATACTGCGACAGTCAGTGCCTTGATTGTCCGCCATCCAAATTTTTAGTTTTTTTTTTAAATTACTTTTCCTGGCTGATTACTTGTTTGTTTCATTTGCTCCGTGATCTTACCAATGAATTTGTTGTTTTTTACATGAGCCATGTTGTGTATTCAGTTTCATTGAAACCAAGGTTATGATAATTAGAAAATTGAAGTTTATTTTGTCTTACTTACTTATACTATGTACAGTATGGTCCAAATAAACTTGAGGGGCTCTTAGCTGATTAGTGCTTTGTGCCCCTCAAGTTTATTTGAACCATACTGTATGTAA
This sequence comes from Chydorus sphaericus, assembly GCA_030141595.1. Taxonomy (NCBI): domain Eukaryota; kingdom Metazoa; phylum Arthropoda; class Branchiopoda; order Diplostraca; family Chydoridae; genus Chydorus; species Chydorus sphaericus. The sequence goes on from CM057926.1 coordinate 19,492,580, forward strand.
ACAAGCTCCGCTTTTCATATCGACAGTTGGGTAAACAGCAGCGTTGAAAATATAACATAAGGATTACAGATAGACGCATGGAAGATCGGTCTATCGGTGGGGTTGATCAATTGCACTGTATTACAACCAGATGACATTTAAAATGAATGGGGAAAATAGTAAGATATTTTACAAATAATACAATAGAACGCGAAGTTAAAACACTGTAAATTGATTGCGGGCGGAACCAAAATGGGATCGATAAGGTTTCATATAAATTCGAACACATAAGGGGCATAAAAATTTAAATCAATCTTGTTATGTTAACACGTTTCTCTTCTCCACGTCGTTTAAGAGCACGTGCTCTTGCATTTACAACCGGTTCTGGTTCATCATACCTTTCACCTTCTCGTAGAACCTCTGCCAATTCTTCTTCTGGGACATCAAAGAAGTCCTCAATGTCCTCCGAAATTATGCACAAATTATGGAGTACTCAACATGAGAGAATGAAAAGAACTATCTTATCTACCGTCCAAAACTTCAGCATCACTAACTGCCGGAAATGTTTTTTAAGCCCAAAAACGTTTTCGTTAATGACTCGTTCCGAAAAATTTCAAATCATACTCCGCTGGTTATAAGTAAGGTTGGGTGATTGGCGATATGGATTAAGCAGATGTGGTAGAATGGGGTACGCGGAATCGCCTATTATGTGATAGACACCATCTTAAAAAAATCCGTGGCAAATAACGGGAGATAAAGGACTCCTTAAAGATGCGAGCGTCATGCATCCTCTGGAGCACCCTGGAATGGAATAATATTACAAATAGCAATTTATTAAACCAGCAATATTTGAATTAAATATTACATGTGAAGGCGTCAACAAACATCAAATTTGCATTACAAATCCCTCGCAGTTTCATGGAAATACCGTCGTGCCGATTTACATAAGTTGACCGGATCTTCTGTGCCGGCATTTTAATGTTGATGTAGCTTCCATCTATGGCGCCTAGGACATTTGGAAATCCTTTCTTCTGGTAATTGTATAATTGAAATTGTATGTCAATAGCACTGAATTAAAAGGTAAGTATATTTACCTCATAAAATTTGGCTGCTGAAGCTTGTTTTTCTTCTGCAGAGTTCGGAAATTTTTGATTACAGAAGGTGCCAACAAAACAATGTTTTAAGTCTACAAGAAATTTACAGACCTCAAAATCATTTTAATTGAGGACAACATCTGCAATGAAGTTCCTAACTTTTGGAAGTGGATCTCCATTTTAAACTGCGATAGCTTACACTGCTAGTGCTTCCAGAAAAATATCAGACTGATCTCCCTCACTATCATTTGATATCATTGATTGATCTTCACTATTGCTATCTTCCTCAAGAAGCAAATCAAGCAGTTCGAAAGTCACGTATTGATGCAACATTACAATAATTTCAATCCTTCTTCCTTCCATTTATTAACTTTTACTTTAAAAAACTTTTACTTAAAAAACCTGAATTCGGCGAAGGAAAGAAAAATAAGAAATCCGAAAATGACAACTTTAAAAAAAGTGTAGATGGCGTTTCCAGTTTTTCGTGTATCGATTTAAAATATCGATTCTTAAGAGAGAAAAAAATTCTGATTTAATTTTTCGCCTGAATCTGAATCTGGAAAAAGATACCCAAACTCACCATATGATCCTAAATCACGGAAAATAAATATGCAAATACAAGTTAGCCTCTTCTTTCAAACTGCAGAGTTGAAATGAGGTGGATATTTCACATTGTATATGCTTTTTATATAGTTAATTGACATTAATTTGTATTTAAAAAAGTGTCTTACTTCAAAAATTAAAATAAAGCGGTCTCGTGAATTTCTTTCATAATGACATGTTTAAAAAATTAAAAAAAACATAAAAAAGCGTTATAAATAAAAACAACTATCAAGTTGTAATCGAGTCTTTTTCATCTGTTTGTGCTTGGGAATGGTGAAAGTAATATTACCAACCCATATAATAAACCAGATAATATATGGTAGCTTTAATGAAAGCAGCCGATGTTCCCTTGAACTACTAAAAATATTTCACTATAAAAGGTTGGAAGCTAAGTTGAAATCATTCAGTCCTGTTCTCTCACCAGTACAACACAATCAACATGAAGGTATGTGCATTCATAAAAATAGCTTTACCATTTACCTAATCTGATTTTACTAAATGGTTATTTAAAAGGTCGCTATCGTTCTTTTGGCTCTTGCCGCTGTTGCCGCCGCCGAATACGGCTACGGAAAGCAGACCGTCGACTACTCTCACGTTCCCTACTACAACTTCGACTGGGAATCCCAGGGTGAGGGCAAGGGCTACGGTGATAACTACGGCAAGGACAGCTACGGAGAGGTTCTTCGTTATGGCCAGAAGGAGACCCGCAGCAAGGACGACACCCAGACCAACTGGTGGACTGAGCTTCCCGGCAAATCCCACATCAAGCGTGACGACCAGATCCACGCCCAGATGCACGTCTCTTACGCCAAGGGTGGTGACTACAAGCAGGACAGCTACAAGATGGACAACTACAAGAAATACTAAATGAAAATTTAGAATTATAAGAATGTTTTCCTAATTTGGTTTTAAAGGTGATTTTTTAACCGATAATTGCCAATGGTCACGAATATAATATATATATATTTTAAATATTTCGTTTCGTTGTATATTATTTACTAGTAATGAATGAATCGTTACACTCACGTAACAAATATGGGAAGATTAGGTGATATGCAATTGTACGATTTTAATAACAACATAATGATCAAATCTTTGGTAAATTGGTAGTTTTTACTTTGGTAGTATAAATATCGTTCCTCCAAACTCAATTCCAAGGCAAAATAAAAAAGGTACACTAAAACCATGATTAGAAAACAAGAAGTATTACTCGTTAATGTGTTGATTTTATTACCATGAAATATGAACCAACAAAATAAAAATGTATTCCATATAACTTCTATATAAATTGGATTTTGATTTTTGCCACTGTGACAAAAAAAATATCAGATTACAAAAGTCAAATAAAATAAAAGTCAAAACACTTATACCTAAAAGAAGTGAACATTTTTAAAAGTAAGAAACAAAAGTTGATGCCTTTTTTGTAATTATAAGCCCGAAGGGCGGAGTAAAAATAATGTTGTGAATCGCTGTAAAATGCTCTAGGTCTATAAGCCTATTGACAAAAAAATTGGAATTGAAATGCAGTTTTTCTACTTTTTTGTTTTTTGGACTTGTTTTCCATTTATTTGTTTTCGACTCTTTTCCAAATAGTAATTTATTCTGTAAACGATTAGTAAAAACCAGTTTGGCTTATATACAGTTTTATGCCACTATTTAGATTTTAAAATATGAATAACGTGAAAGGGTGTGTGTTTGATGACGTACACATACGCCCTTTCACGTTTTATGCATACATAAAAAAAACCTTAACCGAAATTCAATAAAAGAGATACATTCATAAATACAACTTTTGGCCGAATAAGCCTATATAATAATGGCGATTTTACTTATTTTGTATTACAAACTTTTTTGTGTTGCAACATGTTATTTTATATAAAATTGGTTTTGAAAAAAAGTAAAAGTGCACTTGGACTTGGCTATTAAAGTTTCCCTTTCGAATTCAATTTAATGCCAAATAATACTTTTCCTGATTCTTTGAATTGAAGAAATCATTCGTGCAAGTTGATTTTCCAATACTTAATCAATATATTTCAAAACTTGAACTGGCTACATGGGTCCCTTTCGGGATTAACGATATAAAAACAGTAAAGAAACCCTTTCAAATCAGTCAGTTTTGCTTGCTCAAAGTATCAACTTAGGAAAATGAAGGTAATAATTAAACTATTTTGCTCTAAGCCTCGATATATTAACATCAATTAAAGATGGACATGCCTATTGAAATAAATACATTTTTTGAATACTTATTATTTATGCAATAGGTCGCCATTGTTCTTTTGGCTCTTGCCGCCGTTGCCGCCGCCGATTACGGCTACGGAAAGCAACACGTCGACTGGTCCCACGTCCCTTACTACAACTTTGAATGGAAGTCTCTTGGTGAGGGCAAGGGCTATGGTGGCTACGGCAAAGACGACTATGGTTACGGAGAGGTTTTGAACTACGGCCAGGAAGAGAAGCGCAGCAAGGACAACACTGAGACCAAGTGGTGGACTGAGCTTCCCGGCAAGTCCCACATCAAGCGTGACGACCAGATCCACGCCCAGCAGCACGTCTCTTACTCCAAGGGCTACGACTCCTACAAGAAGGACGACTACAAGAAATACTAAAAACATGAAGTAAATGTGTTTTAAAGGAATGAAAATGATAAGGATGATTAAGGATTGTGTTGTAATAAATAAATAAAAACGAAACAAATAAACTGGTTTCTGATTTATTAGTCCCACGTAATGTTTCTCTTGTGCTTTGCTTTTAAGCTTTTAAAGATATATTTTAAAGAAGATTTAAACTTTAATTTTTTTTTAACCTATAACCTAGCCTCGCGTCACCCTACACATCCCCTATGAAAATGTAGATACATTTTTTAAAAATTGTTTTAGAAATTTGTGTTCTAGTTGAAACAGCGATCGTTTAAGTTTATTTATCAGAGTAGTAATTTTAATTTTGTGTTTGATTTGTGATATTATGTTATCAAGTTTTTATTATTTCATTCGAGTTTGATTTATTTATTGGGTTTGATAATTTAATGGGTTCTTGCCATCGAGGTTTCTCATCTCTTTTTCACGAGACAAGATTACTTTATTAGAGTAATGAATCGTTGCAAAGTAAAAAAAAAATTAATATCAGCCATTGCAATTAAAAATTAACGAGTTTATTTCACTCCAATATATTCAACCAAGCACTATGAAAATAATGTTCTTCTAATTAAATAAAATTAATAATTCATGGTCTTTTTATCAATTTGATCTAATGAATGGTGAAAGTAATATAATATAGAAAATATGTGCCATTTAGGTAACGGTAGATAATAACACGATGCCCTTGCCAAAAGTACAGTATGGTCCAAATAAACTTGAGGGGCTCTTAGCTGATTAGTGCTTTGTGCCCCTCAAGTTTATTTGAACCATACTGTACATGTACCCTTGAACCACTGAGAGTATTCTACTATAAAAAGGGGCAAATTATTGGAAACAATTCATTCTTGTTCTCTCACCAGTACAGCACAAATCAAAATGAAGGTAAGAATCTCATATCCCTAAAATTAAATCAGTAATTAGGAATTGTAATACAAACAGGTCGCTATCGTTCTTTTGGCTCTCGCCGCTGTTGCCGCCGCCGATTACGGCTACGGAAAGCAGCACGTCGACTGGACCCACGTCCCTTACTACAACTTCGACTGGGAGTCCCAGGGTGAGGGCAAGGGCTACGGATATGGTGGTGACAGCTACGGAGAGGTTCTTCGTTACGGCCAGAAGGAGACCCGCAACAAGGACGACACCGAGACTTCCTGGTGGACCGAGCTCCCTGGCAAGTCCCACATCAAGCGCAACGACCAGGTCCACGCCCAGCAGCACGTCTCTTACTCCCACGGTGGATACGGTGGTGACTACAAGAAGGACAACTACAAGATGGACAACTACAAAAAATACTAAGCTATATTACCGTTTGAATTTTTTAGATGGAACTGTCGAAGCAGTACTGTTGCTGAATATTTATTATATGATAAGGAAAATGTTAATAAACAACTAAGCATTTTCGTGAATTTTTTGTTTATAACTATAATTTTTGAGGTTAATATTTGAAGAAATGGGTTTACTAAGAGTAAAACAACAAGTTTTTGGTTCGACAATTTTGGTACCGGCGTGCTTATTTAACCAGTGTTCGGACGACTCAAAGTCGAATTGACTAAATGTCGAATCGATTCGAGAGATTCAAGACTCAAGAATCGAGTCGAGTTAATCTACTGCTTAAAAATCGATTTGAATCTAGTCTTGAGTTAGTCATTTGTTTTTCAGAATGAGTCTGCTGAATCTCGCTGTTGCATTAGGATAACCTCAATTTTTAAACATTGGTACTGCAATCCAATGTGGGCGATAGTTTTGACATAACGATTTCATTCCCTGTCCAAATTTTAGAGTAGAAAGTTCAGTTTTACAATCGAGATGAGTTCTGGCTCTGGTAGTGAGTCATCTGGTAGCTCTTTAAGCTGTGTAAAAGCGTGGTACGAAAAAGGCATCTACGTTGCTTTTACTTTTGACGACGATACAAAGAACGGTGATCACCATAGCCTAGAGCAGAAAAATATGGTTGGAAAGTGTGCTGTGTGCGAGGGGAAGGTGAAGGGTTCTTTCCGAAAGTAATCCAATTTCATCCGACACATGAGAGTAAGTTTTGCTTTTATTATTGTATGACCTGTGTGAGCTTCTCTTGCTTATTCTATTTTTTATGAATAGGATCAGCACAGGCAAGATTTCGAGAGCTTAATGAAATTGCAAGCCGACCAGAAGCCTGGTAGTAAGAGGAAGAGGACTCAGGATTTGGCATCAGAAGAACCTACCCCCAAGAGAACTCTCTTCAACTTTCTTCGTCCACCATTGTCCAAAGAGAAGCAAGACGAAATCGATCAAACCCTTCTTGAATATATTATAGCAGGTAATTTTAAAACAATTCTTATTTCTTATTTTTATACATTTATGTATAACATTTCAAATTTTTATAATATTATAGAGGCAAGGCCGCTACGAACGGTCTCAAGTGCGTCATTTAGACGATACTCGTTCACTTTGAATGCCCGTTATCGCCCCATGTCAGAGAAGAAACTGAAGAATCTAATCGGCGTCAGGTTCATCAAGTTTTATGCTGATCTCAAACTGTCTTGGGAAGACGTTACTTGGATCTGCTTAACTGCCGACATCTGGACAAAAGGTTATGGGAAAGCTTCAGGGTCTGTGGAATCTGAGCGACCGTAGTGTACTGGCATCTGACGATGTGTATTCTACTCTTGGCCGCTACTTACCCAAGCCCGGTAAAACGCGTTGGAATTCTTTATTTTATGCATCAGTTGTATTTGTGAAGCAAGATAGGCCCAAATAAGTAGATGAATTAATGGCTAAGCTTAAGATTCCTTCTGTATTGCCTGTCGAACACGAGTTTATATTGGAATATCTTTCCTTGATGTCACCCATTGCCAAAGCCCTAGACTCTTTACAAGGTGAAACAAATGTGTTTCTAGGTAGCGTCTTGCCTTGTCTAACCAAAATGAAAGCACAAATTGTTAAACTAAATCTGAAAGGAAATGGCTCTCAAGCCGTGAGAGAGATTTAGTTGTCTCTGATAGAAAAACGTTTCGGCCAACTTTTCCTTAATGATGATTACATTTATGTGTCGATTACTCATCCCAAGTTTAAACTGGCTTGGTTGAGTAAAGATGATGAACGACGTAAGCTGTACAAAACTAATCTAGAAATGCGTCTTGGAAACTTAGCTTCAACAAGTATTGCGACGACACCCCTCGTTTCACCGTGTGATGATTTTTTAGCGTCTTTTGAAGATGCCCCGATGTCACCTCTTTCTGAGCTTGAGCGATACCTTTCTGACCCATACAAGATGTCAGTATGCTCTTGAAATACCCTTCCATCATGTCCCTCTTTGTTCGATTGAACACTACATTGCCATCGAGTGCTCCCGTGGAGCGGTTGTTTAGTACCGGCTCGGTGGTGCTGACCGCTAGAAGAGGCCGTCTAAACGATATTCTATTGGAGCACTTGATATTATTAAAGATTGCTTTGAAACTGTGAATCTATATATTGAACTGATATTTTTATTGTGATGTACAGTATGGTCCAAATAAACTTGAGGGGCCCTTACCTGTTTAGTGCTTTGTGCCCCTCAAGTTTATTTGGACCATACTGTATCTCTGGTTGAAGCCTTATAAATAGTGAAAAAAAATACACATGCAAGGAAAGATTCAATTTGAATCTGAGTTTAGTCTCCTGAATCGACTCTCAAACGTTTTTCAAAATTGAATCTTGAGTCTAGTTTGATTCAATATTTTAAAAAGTGATGATTCTTGAATCTAGTCAGATTCAAATAAAAGTTGAATCGTCCGATCACTGTATTAAACTAGCTTCAACCCTCCAAATGGTTGATAACTAGAACAATCAAAAGAACCAACCGTATAATTTATTATTTAAGGTTTATTGGTTTTAAGCAGTTAACTACTAGTATGTAATAATACAGTATGTTTACAAAAAAGTTTTAACTATAAAATAATCTTCACTATTTTAAGGGTCATGATGGCACCTGGCTAATATTTATTTATTTTGCATTTTAAGTTATTTATATATTTTCCATAATTTACCATTTTTAAGTATGTAAATATTTGAGTTAAGAAAACGCAATATATGGTTTCAAAACTATCTAGTATGACTTAATGTCAAAATCCATTTAAATAAATATGAATTAGAGACTTTTTTGCTGTATGTTTCGAGTGGTTTCTTATGATAGTTCCTGTTTATGCATAAACTTCGCAACGAAAGTACAAAAAAATGCATGCGTTCAAGCACCAAAAAAAGTGTTATCGACTTCTGCCTTCTTTCAATAAAAACAGAAAGACCAAAATGATCCGAATAGTAAAAGTTGAAAACACGTTACTATTCGAAGTTTTTATAGAACGACCCCTTCAATCCATGGTTAGGCATTCAGGCATTCTCTTTGGAAAGCTTCAAAATATGCTCGGGATACTGATTTATATAAAAGGGGCACAATAGTCCAGTAAGCATCATTCAGTTTTGTTCTTTCACCAGTACAACTCAATAACAATGAAGGTATTATTAACAATACATTTTATTTTTTAAGAAAGCCTATTACTACATTGATTTGCAATCTCATAATTTAGGTTGCAATCGTTCTTTTGGCTCTTGCCGCTGTTGCCGCCGCCGACTACGGCTACGGAAAGCAGCATGTCGACTACTCTCACGTCCCCTACTATAACTTCGACTGGAAGTCTCTTGGTGAGGGCAAGGGCTACGGCTACGGCAAAGACGACAGCAAGGAGAGGTTTTGAACTACGGCCAGGAAGAGAAGCGCAGTAAGGACGACACTGAGACCAAGTGGTGGACCGAGCTCCCCGGCAAGTCCCATATCAAGCGTGACGATATCATCCACGCCCAGCATCATGTCTCTTACGCCAAGGGTGGTGAATACAAGAGCAACGACTACAAGAAGGACGACTACAAGAAATACTAAATGATATTTGTTTAAGTGTTATTATTAAAGCGATAGTATTTGTCACATTATAAAAGGAAAATGTTAATAAACAACAAAATGTTTTCATAAATTTTGGTATTTTATTTCATGTCACTTTATTTGAATGCCGTTGCGAATATGGAATCGTGTAGTGGTAAAGTTCCTTTTAAGGAAAAAAACTTTAAGAAAAATGGAAGGGATAAAATAAAGCCTGAAGTGCTCAAGTGCCCAATGAATCTGGATAAAATGCCTATGAAAAAGCTATCTAAATGAAAATATAAAAAAAAACTATTGAAGTCGGTTTGAATGAAATTGAATAATAATACTTAGAAAGTAAGTCCTTGAAGAAGTGGTTCATAAAATATAAATGGTGAATCAGAAAAACGTTATTACCTTTTTCTATTAATATACCAGTTAACCTCTTGTTTTAAACTGCAGCGTTGACATGAGGTGATTTTTTAAATGTAGTTGGTTAATGTAGATGGTTGACTTAAAAAATGTAATGAAGTAGTGTTAGTAAATTCCTTTCATTACACAACATGTAACATCGACATAAGAAGGGCATAAAACATCAAGTGTAATTGATAAATAACAACTTCATTATTTCACGACAAAGCGAATATTGAATTTTTTATATAGCTTAAAAACTACTTTAAGAAAAATGGAACGCATAATAGAAGGGCTTATGAAAAGGTTATATAAATGAAAACATTATAAAAATCTAACTAGAGAAGTCGGTTTGAATGAAATGGAGAGAATAGTAATCCTTAGATAGAGTTTTAGCATTGAGCAGTGGTTCATCAAATATAATTTGCGATTCAGAAAAAAACGTTATTACCATTTTTATTCACATACAAGTTAGAATTTTCAGTAAATTAGAAAATTAATTACACTATATAAACCATAGCTGACACCAAGGCTTCAACCTATTATCTTGTTATTACCAGGCTAGTACTAATAATTCAAATGGACAATGGAAACTCACTAGTTTATTATCTCTTCTTTCAAACTACAGCGTTGAAATAAGGTGGATATTTCATATTGTATGTGCTTTTTATGTAGGTTATTGATATAAATTTTTATTTTAAAAAATGTGTCTTACTAAAAAAATTATGATAAAGCGGTCTAGTGAATTTCTTTCATAATAACATGTTTAAAAAAACAAATAAAACATAAAAAGAGTTACAAACAAAAACAACTATCAAGTTTTAATCGAGTCTTTTTCATTTGTTTGTTCTTGGGAATGGTGAAAGTCATACTATACTACCAAACCATATAATAAACCAGATAATACATGCTAGCTTTAATGAAAACAGCCGATGTTCCCTTGAACTACTAAAAACATTTCACTATAAAAGGTTGGAAGCTAAGTTGAAATCATTCAGTCCTGTTCTCTCACCAGTACAACACAATCAATATGAAGGTATGTGCATTACTAAAAATAGCTTTACCATTTACCTAATCTGATTCTGAATTCATTAAATGTTTTTTAAAAGGTCGCTATCGTTCTTTTGGCTCTTGCCGCTGTTGCCGCCGCCGAATACGGCTACGGAAAGCAGACCGTCGACTACTCTCACGTTCCCTACTACAACTTCGACTGGGAATCCCAGGGTGAGGGCAAGGGCTACGGTGATAACTACGGCAAGGACAGCTACGGAGAGGTTCTTCGTTATGGCCAGAAGGAGACCCGCAGCAAGGACGACACCCAGACCAACTGGTGGACTGAGCTCCCCGGCAAGTCCCACATTAAGCGTGACGACCAGATCCACGCCCAGATGCACGTCTCTTACGCCAAGGGCGGAGACTACAAGCAGGACAGCTACAAGATGGACAACTACAAGAAATACTAAATGAGAATTCAGAATTATAAGAGTTTTCCTAATTTGGTATTTAAAAGTGATTTTTTTCAACTGATAATTGCCAATGGTCACAAATAATATATATATATTTTAAAAATATTTTGTTTCGTTAAATATTATTTACTAATAATAAATGAATCGTCATACTCACGTTACGATGGGATGAAATTGCACGATTTTAATAATAACATAAAAAGTCAAAACACCTTATATTATTGCTTGAAATGAAATTATTTAAATGTAAAATCATTTTGGAATGATAATATGGAATCCAGGTTAAACCGATAGTTAAAAAAGAATTTTTTTAATTTTCCAAGCATGCATTTCTATAGTCTTCTACCGCACAGAAATGAAAATTAAAAGTCAGAAACAAACGTTAATGCTCCTTATTTAATTGCGTCCCCAAAGGGTGGAGCTGATAAGTTCTGTGTAAACGCGAATAACAATTTCTGCATAGGGACTATTTTTTCATGTCGACGTTTCTGCTCGCATCACTTCTTCACTCCTGCATCATTTTTATACTCGCTAACGTACGAATTGTCGTGTAGCTGCCCTGAGGCCACGTTGGCGTAAACAAACATTTCTGCAAAGGGTGTATACTTTTTCGATGCCCCGTTTCCCTTCGCATCAGATTGTTAGTGTCAGAAAAGCGTTAACATGAACAAACATTTCTTCCTAGACACTAAATTTTTTCGTTGTCCCGTTTCCGCCCGCACCAGTTTGTCATTTTCACGGAAACAGTGGTATCAAACATTTCGCACATTTTTTGTTGAAAACATTTTTAAAATTTTTACATCAATTTCATTTTACTTTGCAGATTTATCTTTCAAATCATATATAGCATTCTTCTACCGATTATATTGTAGGTTTTATGTCGTAGGCTCTTGGACTCTTATACCTGAATTTTGATTGAATGACCTACTCTTGTATTCCAGTTAAAATTACTATAGCAAAGTAAAATGCAATGTTTATGGTTTTTTAGAGTGTTATTAAACGAATTCTAAAATAACCATTGGAATCAATTACCAAGCAAGAACAATACTTTTATTTTGCCTCGTGCCTTAATTTCGCTTTTAAAAACATTAAAAATTTGTGTATAAAGATGAATGATAATTTCAAAATATCTAGTATCAGGTATAAAACAGGATGGTAAGGTATAAAAAACCATGAATATTAAAATATTTTTTATACAGGTTGCATTAGGTAAAAGTAAAAGTTACATGCCCATATACTGTATGGTAAAAGCAAATGAAATCTAATAGTGAAAGACTGTTTTGAGAAGTAGTACTAGATACAGTCACTCATTAATAATTGAGTATAAAAGGGGTATACAAAACACTGGAAATCATTCAGTTTTGCTCTCTCGCCAGTACAACACAATCAAAATGAAGGTTAACTGCCATTCTTTAAAAAAATATGAAATTCTTTATTTAATCGTTTTCTATCAAATTGGTCAGGTTGCCATCGTTCTTTTGGCTCTTGCCGCTGTTGCCGCCGCCGAATACGGCTACGGAAAGCAGACCGTTGACTACTCTCACGTTCCTTACTACAACTTCGACTGGAAGTCTCTTGGTGAGGGCAAGGGCTACGGCTACGGCAAAGACGACAGCTACGGAGAGGTTTTGAACTACGGCCAGGAAGAGAAGCGCAGCAAGGACGACACTGAGACCAAGTGGTGGACTGAGCTCCCCGGCAAGTCTCACATCAAGCGTGACGATATCATCCACGCCCAGCAGCACGTCTCTTACACCAAGGGAGGTGAATACAAGAGCAACGACTACAAAAAGGACGACTACAAGAAATACTAATTGGTATTTGTTAAAGTATTGAAGTGATAGTATTTGTCACATTTCAAATGAAAATGTTAATAAACAACCAAATGTTTTCGTAAATTTCAAAACTTTATTGTTTAGTTTCATTTGGAATATGAATAAAAGTACTATTGTAACTTTTATTAAGGGAAAAAAACTTTGAAGAAAGGAGGAAGTGAAACTATAAATTGAGTTTTAGGAATCCATTAAGAATAATAGTTTTCTATTAGTTGAATAGTGGTTAATTTATTTGTAAGCAATTATGCGAATCGTTGTAAATTTCTCTATTAGCCTATTGACCAGAAAATTTGGAATTGTAAAGTAATGCAATATGACTGCTTGTTTGGCGGACCTTTTTTCATTTATTTGTTTGCTACTCTTTGGTACATAGTAATTTATTTTGTAAACGAATAAGTGAAAACCAGTTTGGCTAATAAAAAATTTGAATAACGTGAAAGGGTGTGCGTGGGGATGACGCACACATACGCCCTTTCACGTTTTGTGTACACATGAAAAAGACCTTAACCGAAATTCAACATAATAAATATATAAATATAATGTTTTTAGTTTTTAGCCGATTTTTAGCCGAATAAGCCTATGCAAAGATGATGATTTACCAAATTTTGTATTTCAAATGATTTAAGTTGCAACACATTATTTTATGTGAAAAGAACTTGATTTTGGGGAAAAAATAATAAAAGTGCACTTGGACTTGGCAATGAAAGTTTTCCTTTCGAATTCATTTTAATGCCAAATAATACTTTTCCTGATTCTTTGAATTGAAGCAATCATTCGTGCAGGTTGGTTTTCCAATATTTAATCAATACATTTCAAAACTTAAACTGGCTTCGTCATGGGTCCGTTTAGGGATTTAAAGATATGAAAACAGTAAAGAAACCCTTTCAATCAGTCAGTTTTGCTTGCTCAACTCAAGGAAAATGAAGGTAATAATTAAATTGTTTTGCTCTAAGCTTCGATACATTAAGATCAATTAAAGATAGACATGCCTATTGAAATAAATATATATTTTTAATACCTATTATTTATAATGTTACTGTTTTTGACCAAAGGGAGGCTTGAAAAATGATTAAATCTAAGAAAAAAGATAGAAAAACCAATAACCTTGGATTGCGTTACCCTTCACATCCCACAAGAAAATACATTATAGTTATCAAACTAGCTCAAGTTAAACTAAAATATACAGATATATTATTAAAATAATAAATTCTAGACATCTATAAAAAATGTGATAGGGTAGAGAACAGAGGAGTTGTTCAATTTATTTATCAGGGTTGTAATTTAAATTTTTGTTCTTGATTTGCGATATTTCATCAAGTTTTATTTTTGCATTGGAGTTGAAAAAATTGATTTATGTATATTTATACAAACAAATATAAAGTATGCATATTTCCCAATAAAAAAAATAAGAAACTATAAAAAATGATAGCAGGTAGTAAAAAATCTGAAACTTCCTTTTTCCGAAATAAACATTTTTACTCCTCATTTTTGGTTTTTGGTAATAGTTCCAGAGGTTCTTACCAACGAGGTTGCTTAAAGTTTCACAAAATATGATTACCTCTGAGGAATAAAGAATCGTTGCATACAGTAAACAAAGACAATAATTACTAGTCATTGCAATTAAATGGACGGGTTTATTTCAAAATAATATGTAAATATTCGACCAAGCACAATGAAAAATTCTCTTCTAATTAAGAAAAATTTTTATTTCATCGTCTTTTTATCAACTTGATCTTAAGAATGGTGAAAGTAATATAAAAAATGTGCCATTTAGGTAAAGGTAAATAATCCCATAATGCCCATGCCAAAAGTACCTGTTCCCTTGAACCACTGAGAGTATCCCACTATAAAAAGGGGCCAATTATTGGGAACAATTCAGTCTTGTTCTCTCACCAGTACAGCACAAATCAAAATGAAGGTAAGGATCTCATTTCCCTAAAATTAAATTAAATTTCATCAAATCAATCATTATGAATTGTAATACAAACAGGTCGCAATCGTTCTTTTGGCTCTCGCCGCTGTTGCCGCCGCCGATTACGGCTACGGAAAGCAGCATGTCGACTGGACCCACGTCCCTTACTACAACTTCGACTGGGAATCCCAGGGTGAGGGCAAGGGCTACGGATATGGTGGTGACAGCTACGGAGAAGTTCTTCGTTATGGCCAGAAGGAGACCCGCAACAAGGACGACACTGAGACTTCCTGGTGGACCGAGCTCCCCGGCAAGTCCCACATCAAGCGTAACGACCAGGTCCACGCCCAGCAGCACGTCTCTTACTCCCACGGTGGATACGGTGGTGACTACAAGAAGGACAACTACAAGATGGACAACTACAAGAAATACTAAGTTATATCATTTAAAAATTATCGAATGGAACTGTAGAAGCAGTACTATTTCTGAATATTTATTATATGCTATAGAAAATGTTAATAAACAACCAAACATTTTCATAAATGTTGTGTTCATACGTTTATTTGTGAGCTTTGGAGGAACTATCTTACATTAAAAGAAATTGGCTTACAAAGAGTAGAGGGGAAATTTGTTAAGGTTAGCAAATAAAATGCAAGTCAAGATAAGAGACGTTAACCTGAGAATTTTTAATGCAATACCTATACATATATATAAATGTGTTTGATTGGTTTGGAAAGTGGCCAAACATTATTTTACAGCTTTACAATAAGATTCTTATAGTAATAATCGAATAAAAAAGTTAAGTGATATCTATTTTCATGCGGTTTCTCATACGATCTTGGTATCAGAGTAAATTCTCACATCAGTAGCACAAATTTCGTGTGAATTCGCGTCGAATTCTTGAATAAATTCGCAGAAAAGCTTATTTTCACAAGCTTTTTGGAATTCTCACATTGGTCTCAGATGATTCACCCAAAACAATTTTTAAATTAAAAGTTTCTTGAATTTTATGCACAAATTATAACGATGCGTCAAATTATAACTTACGTCGTTATATAATTACTCATTTCGTACTTAAACTACTTTACACACATGCTTACAAATTATGTATACTCTAAGTATTTGTAAAGTATTGAGTATACATAAGTTCTTAAGTTTTACAAGGATTTGGAGAATAACTAGACATGCTAGCCTGCTAGACAAGTCTTTGGGGAACTCCCTCTGGGGCCTTGGCCTGTTTTTCTCTATTATAAATTCTTCAAGAACGACTTAAGATGTTCTTGGTTGGATATATTGGAAATATTGAAAGTCTTCAAAGACTGTTAGGAGTAATAGACACATCATACATATATATGTAGAATAAAGTGTAAATATTGATACTATCCACGCCCAGCAGCATGTCTCTTACTCCAAACGGTAACGACTACAAGAGCAACGACTACAAGAAGGACGACAAATAGAAATACTAATTGATATTTGATGAAGTATTATTAAAGCGATAGTATTTGTCACATTTCAAAGGAAAATGTTAATAAACAACCAAAGATTTTCATAAATTTGAGTATTTTTCCTTTTTCGCGTCGAGCGAATATTGAATGCCTTATAAAACAAGGGAAAATATAAATTAAGTCTTTTAAGAAATGGTATTCAAAAGTTCCATTATATAGTGGTTCATAAAACATAACTTCTTGTTCTAAAAAATCTAAAAAGCTTTTTATATTAATTATATAAATGAAAACAAAACCAAACTATAGAAGTTTGAATGAAATGGAACAGTACTAAAATATATTATTTTTAAAAACATTACCATTTTTTTAATTCATACAAGTAAGACTCTTTTAAATCACAACGTTCAAATGAGGTGGATATTTCGTATTGTACTTGATTTTTGTACACTAAATTGAAACTTGTAGTTTTTAAATTTTTTTTACTAACTAAAGGAAATAAAGCGGTCTCATGAATTTCTTTCCTTATAGCATGTTTTAAAATATGAACTCAAACATAACATCGTAATTTATAAATATCAAGTTTCAATCGAATGTTTTTACCATCTGTTTGTTCTTGGGAACGGTGAAAGTCGTACTATACTACAAAACCATATAATAAACCAGATAATACGTGCTAGCTTTAATGAAAGCACCCGATGTTCCCTTGAACTACTAAAAATATTTCACTATAAAAGGTGGGAACCTAAGTTGAAATCATTCAGTCCTGTTCTCTCACCAGTACAACACAATCAACATGAAGGTATGTGCATTACTAAAAATAGCTTTACCATTTACCTAATCTGATTCTGAATTTATTAAATGGTTATTTTAAAGGTCGCAATCGTTCTTTTGGCTCTTGCCGCTGTTGCCGCCGCCGAATACGGCTACGGAAAGCAGACCGTCGACTACTCTCACGTTCCCTACTACAACTTCGACTGGGAATCCCAGGGTGAGGGCAAGGGCTACGGTGATAACTACGGCAAGGACAGCTACGGAGAGGTTCTTCGTTATGGCCAGAAGGAGACCCGCAGCAAGGACGACACCCAGACCAACTGGTGGACTGAGCTCCCCGGCAAGTCCCACATTAAGCGTGACGACCAGATCCACGCCCAGATGCACGTCTCTTACGCCAAGGGTGGTGACTACAAGCAGGACAGCTACAAGATGGACAACTACAAGAAATACTAAATGAGAATTTAGAATTATAAGAGTTTTCCTAATTTGGTATTTAAAAGTGATTTTTTTCAACTGATAATTGCCAATGGTCCCAAATATATAATATATATATATTTTTAAATATTTAGTTTCGTTAAATATAATTTACTTAAAAAGAATGAATCGTTGGACTTACGTAACAAATACGGGCAGGGTAGATGGGATGAAATTCCACAATTCTAGTAATAATATGATGATTAAATCTTGTGTTAAATTTTTTGTTGTTGCTTTGGTACGTAAAATCGCTCCTCCAAATTCAATTCCAATGCAAATAAAAAAGGTTACATAGAAACCATGACTAGAAAATAATATTGATTTAAGGTGAGAAATAGAAGCGTACGATACGTTAATGTGTTGAATTCGATAGCATGAACCAACCAAATAGCAATGTATTCTTCATAACTTAATATATAATTCCCCATAACTAGTATGTAAAATGCATTGATTTAGCCACTCTGACAAAAGCAATAGCAGATTATGAAGTTCAAACGATTAAAAACGCCCATGCACATTTTATTCTTGGTTGAAATGAAAGTATTTATATTCACTAGTCTTTAACTTATACACAGAAATCAAATGTACCTAAAAGAAATGAAAATTTGAAGTAAGAAACAAACGTTAATATCCTGCAATTAATAAGAAATATTCCGTTATTCAACCAGTATTAATGGTTATCTATTTATTATATCCATATTTTGCTTGAATGTAGATCTACTCTTTTATTTCAGTAACAATTTTAACAGCGCGTCCGTGAGAAACCGGGCGAGAGGGTCGGGGTGAAAGCTTTTTTTTGCATTATTGCGCTGTTGCACTTACAGAAAAAATAAAAACAGGGTTTTGATCGGCATTTTTCTCTTTTTTAGTTGGTTATACTAATTGAAAAATAATCGAAAATCAAAAGAAAATTTATATTTGGAAAAGGGGAGCCTTTTCTTTTTTTTCTAATGAAGGTCAAAAGGAGGACTAGGTGTGCGGCTGTTTTCGTAGTCTGCCAGCCTCTTTTCCACCCACCAAGGTCAGGCGTTCTCAATCGTTAAATTCATGCCTTCCGGAAAAAAATCTTGTTAAATTATTTATTTTATACTCATTAATGATTTTAAAATATCAACTTATATCATTAAATGCGCAATTTTTTTCTTTACACAAATTGGTTTTTTCAAATGCTAATTTTATTTACAGCGCAACAAGTGTAAAATTAGTGGTTTCACCCCGACCCGCCATATACTCCTTCGCCCGGTTTCTCGCGGACGCGCTGTTAATATATATAAAAGTAAAATACAACTTTTAAGGTTTTTTTTGAAACGTTATTAACTGAAATATAATTTTACCATTTTAATCTAATACCAAACGCCGAAGAGTTTTTATAAAATCGGAGCTTATACGCATTTAAAATTCAAATATGAAGAGAAATGATAATTTTAAAGTATTAAGTAAAAAAAATAAAATAAGGTATTAAAAAAACCAGGAATATTTCTTATACAGGTTACATTAGGTAAAAGTAAAAGTCACATGCCCATATACTGTATGGTAAAAGCAAATGAAATCGAATAGTGAAAGACTGTTTTGAGAAGTAGTACTAGATATACTCAGTAGTCACTCATTGAAAAACAACAAAATATGATTTGGTATAAAAGGGGTATAGAAATCATTGGGAATCATTCAGTTTTGCCCTCTCACCAGTACAACACAATCAAAATGAAGGTAATCTGTCGTTCTTTAAAACAGAATATGGAATTTCTTTATTTACTCATTTTCTATTAAATTAACTAGGTTGCCATCGTTCTTTTGGCTCTTGCCGCTGTTGCCGCTGCTGAATACGGCTATGGAAAGCAGACCGTTGACTACTCTCACGTTCCCTACTACAACTTCGACTGGAAGTCTCTTGGTGAGGGCAAGGGTTACGGCTACGGCAAAGACGACAGCTACGGAGAGGTCTTGAACTACGGCCAGGAAGAGAAGCGCAGCAAGGACGACACTGAGACCAAGTGGTGGACCGAGCTCCCCGGCAAGTCTCACATCAAGCGTGACGATATCATCCACGCCCAGCAGCACGTCTCTTACGCCAAGGGTGGTGAATACAAGAGCAACGACTACAAGAAGGACGACTACAAGAAATATTAATTGATATTTGTTGAAGTATTATTAAAGCGATAGTATTTGTCACATTATAAAATGAAAATGTTAATAAACAACAAAATGTTTTCATAAATTAGAAATTTTCATTTTTTTTCACGCCATTGGAATAGATTGGAATCGATTTCCATAATTTAAATGTTTTAAATACGATTTCCTTATATTTTCCATAGTCACTTCAAAAAAATTTACATCTTTAAAAAACCATTCTACGTCATTCATACAGTGGCGGCCCATTTAGTTGAACTTTTGTCTATCGGAACTCTCCAGCTAGTGGAACCAATGAGAGGTGCGCGATTTGCAGATTCCAGAAAGAATTCGTAGCGCGACTGAGCGACTCGCTTTTTCTCATTTCTCCATATAAAATACCTAGATGGTTTAGCAGCTTTTTATATTTTAAAAATTAGGCTGTCCGCCATATGCCCTGTTGTTGCTGAAACCTTCTAATGCACTCTTTATAGAATTTCAATTCCTGGAACTTTCCAGATAGAGGTACCAAAAAAGGGGTGCGTAACTTGGTTCCACTAAGGCGTAGAATGGTTTTTTAAAAATATATAAATTTTTTTGAAGTGACTAGGAAAAATATAAATCAATCGTATTTAAAAAATTAAATTATGGAAATGGATTACAGATCCACCAAATAGTGTTTCATTTAATATAACTTCTTGTTCAAAGAAACTAAAGATTTTTAAAGATAAATTAAAGTAACAGGCTTCTTCTTCTCAATTACAGTTTTGAAACAAAGATTTGCTTCATTTTCATTTACTTCATTTTTATTTTACTCGCGCATAATGAACTGACCGTCATAATTTCATTTACTTTATAACGTGATAATAACAAACGAAACATAAAAAGAGTAGTTAAGAAATATAATGTGTTATTTGGTCTAAGGAATAGTGAAAGTAGTTTCAACCAAACAAATAATCAAGCCACATTATACGTGCTATTATTGAAAGAAACTGATGTTTCCTTGAACTACTGAGAATATTTTAATATAAAAGGGAAGAAAATCAGTAGAAATCATTCAGTTCTGTTCTCTTACCAGCACAACACAATCAACATGAAGGTACATATTCATTTTAAATTGTTATAACCATTCACCTAACCGAATAATTTATTTATGAAATGGTTATTTAAAAGGTCGCTATCGTTCTTTTGGCTCTTGCCGCTGTTGCCGCTGCCGAATACGGCTACGGAAAGCAGACCGTCGACTACTCTCACGCTCCCTACTACAACTTCGACTGGGAATCCCAGGGTGAGGGCAAGGGCTACGGTGATAGCTATGGCAGCGACAGCTACGGAGAGGTTCTTCGTTATGGCCAGAAGGAGACCCGCAGCAAGGACGACACCCAGACCAACTGGTGGACTGAGCTCCCCGGCAAGTCCCACATCAAGCGCGACGACCAGATCCACGCCCAGATGCACGTCTCTTACGCCAAGGGCGGAGACTACAAGATGGACAACTACAAGAAATACTAAATAATAATTTAGAAACAATATGTAATTTTCTAATATGCTGCTTCAAAGTGAATGTTTGAAATCATGAATTTTAAATTTTCTGAAATATAATTATATTTATTAAATATAGTTTCTCATTATTTATTGGTACATAAGAATTGGTAAGAATCTCAAAATTATGAATAAAGATGACAAGTCAAAAATACCGACAAAGGCGATGGAATGTAATCGAACGAGAAATTATAATAGTTAAATTCTGGTCCATTTACTTGTAAACTTTATGAACTCGATCATTTGATTTAGAACGCAAACTTATTTTAACACTACTTTTCTGAGGCAATGAGAGAAATCAAGGGTGTTTTAGGGTGACTTGGACTATTTATCTTTTACGGAAGTAATTAAATTTGGACCAAAAATGTACCATTTTGTAGATCTGTTTGCGGCAAATAAGACCGAATAAGAAAGCCGTTAATCGGTAAGTTTTGTCAAAGCTGAGCTACATGGTCTCGAAGTTCACATTTTTGAAAATCAACTTTGAATTCGCCGTCGAATTACACTGAAATCAATTAAATGTTTAAAATAAAAGTTATAAAAAACAGAAAATACTTGTATAAATTATTTTGTAAAATTGGAATTAATTAAGGAGAAACTTGACAAAAACAGAGACTAAAAAACTGTTTAGATAGGTAAAGGGAACACATACTTATGAAGTAAATATTGTTTTATAAAAGAAAAAAAATATGAAAATGAGTTCAGCTCATTTAATGGTACATGAATTTGAATTTCTTTTTCTTTATTGAAATATTTATTAATGAAATATGTCAGCTATCTGCAATGTTAATCGCTTTGACTACAATGTTTACAAGTCGAATTGAAAAAAATGATTTCTAAAAATACACATTTTCCGATACAGACTACAGCCATTCCTTAAGGTGCGTTTACACGACCACTTATTTCCTTATTTTTCCCTTATTTTTTCATGTAAGGCCTTATTTTTTGTCTATCAGCCAATCAAAATGCACCGTTACGGAAAAATAAGGCCTTACATGAAAAAATAAGGGAAAAATAAGGAAATCAGTGGTCGTGAAAACGCACCTTTAGAGACAGAATTTAAATCAGCATATGAAAGCAGATGAAAAATTAGAAAAATGATACCTGTAAGAAATTGACACTCAAAAACGTAAGTAGTAATTTATTCCGTACGCCTGTTTGTGTTATTATAATGCAAGATTAGTTAACCTGTTAACCATTCGAATGTTTATAGCTTCCACAAGGGAAAAATGTTTTAAAGTAATTTGAATAATATATAAATTGTTATCTGATTACCTTACTTTTAGTTTTTTATTATTATAGGTAAAATTTGCTTCTTATCACTGAATAGCGATGGATTTTTATCGTAAAATTTTCGTAAATCTTGTTTCATGTATATTGTTCGAATAAAAAAGAACGGTATAAATAAATATATATATGTATATACATACAAGTATTATGTACTGATTCTTGTAGGATGAAAAAATTATCAACATTGAGAAATCTTTTTAAAAGTTGCCTCAGAGAAAAGGGAAAGTTGTACAACCATACTTTAAATTATCTGTTCCAAAAATCCAGTATTGATAGTAGTTAATATTGATAGTAGTGGGGGAGAAACTAAACGTAGATACCATTCACTCGCAACAAAAAAAATCTCATTTAGTATAAAAGGAGAAAAAAATACTGTGAAAATAATTCAGTTTGTTCTCTCACCAGTACAACACAGTCAAAATGAAGGTAAGCTCTGGTTCTAAAAACAATTGCATATTGAGATAAGTAGTATTACTTATTATACTCATTTTTTAATCAAATAACCCAGGTTGCTATCGTTCTATTGGCTCTTGCCGCCCTTACCGCCGCCGACTACGGAAAGCAGCACGTCGACTGGTCCCACGTTCCCTACTACAACTTCGACTGGAAGTCTCTTGGTGAGGGCAAGGGTTACGGCTACGGCAAAGACGACAGCTACGGAGAGGTCTTGAACTACGGCCAGGAAGAGAAGCGCAGCAAGGACGACACTGAGACCAAGTGGTGGACTGAGCTCCCCGGCAAGTCTCACATCAAGCGTGACGATATTGTCCACGCCCAGCAGCACGTCTCCTACTCCAAGGGTGAATACAAGAGCAACGACTACAAGAAGGACGAATACAAGAAATACTAGATAATAAGATCACTCAACATAACTTGTAACCACTTTTGATTGTCAATGTAAGAAATAAAAAACTTTTTGTTGTATAATTGATTATTTCCTTTTAATTTAAAATAGCTCAAATTATTTTTATTTAAATTAATAGAGATTTTTTAGCGTCACCATGGTATTCATTACTTTTTGCAAATCTACATATTTGCATAGTGTTTTAGGTCGTCACCCTTCTCAGGATGTTCCATACTTCCGGAATTTAGGTTTTAATTGTTTAATCTCATACATATATATATGTACAGTATAGTCCAAATAAACTTGAGGGGCCCTTACCAGTTTAGTGCTTTGTGCCCCTCAAGTTTATTTGGACCATACTGTATATAATATTTGAAAAATGCCCGTTATAAATTTTAGGTTATATGGCGTTCACGAAGTGTAAATGTACAAAAAGAAGAGTTTGCAAGATAGAACTTTGAGTAGTAAGTGGTACGTGAGACCAAGTGATAGATTGAGATCTCCGGCAAGTTTCACATCAAGCGACGATTAAATGATGGACTACAGGAAGGATACGACTACAATAAATACTGAATATGGTCTTTTAATTGTGCCTCATAATGTTCCCATTACCATCTTTGATTCAATTCGCTTCGAATCCAATTCGAATTATTTTTATTACAACATGAATTGAGTTTGTATCAATGACTACTTCCAATAATTCCAAGGTTGGTTAAAATATCAATGTCAATAAGTTTGTAGCAGTAAAAAACACTACTTACTGTTTTTAATGTAATTTTACTAGATATATTAAGGACAACTTGATAGGGCATCAAACTATATGTAAGAAGATTTTTGATTTATTTATTTTAAAATGTTCCATGTGAGATTTCAAAGATTTCAACTCTTCGTCATTTCTTGAATAATTTAGATTTCTTCGTTGGGTTTAGTTTCTTTCGTCGCATAGTTGTGATACCGTCAAACGGGAAATAAACTAATAAAGAAAGAGGCTACGGTTCGTATTACAATAAAGAGTAGACTGTAGAACAAACGGTGAAAGGTCAAAGTAGGCGAAATTGTTGAACTTCTATACTCGTACAATTGAATCGGCACCGTATATTCCAGATAGAGCTCATGCAGGGTTTAATGACCGAAAAACCTGAAATTCAAGATAAATTTAAGATTTGGTAACTTAAATCTGTATAAATCTGTAAAAAGGAAATATACCCAGGAAGAATTTAAAAAAGGGAAAACATAAAAAATTCTATTTTTACACAAATATGAAGGATTTTAATAATAAATGATAAAAATTAAACTGCAAATTTTTTAAATTAAATCATTAAAATAATTTAATATAAAAAATAATTAAGGTTTTTTGCACAACGTTAAAGTATAGTCTGAAATTTTAACGGGTATCAAGTACATTTTTTTCTCTTTTTCTATCATTATAAATGGAAGTAAAATCTTTCTTGTTTTGTGAATTAAAGAAATGTAATACTGCATAATTTAAAACAAGTTGACCATTACTTTTCTCATTCAATCTTTCTGCTTCAAAGAAACAAGTCACAGAAC
The DNA here is from genome assembly GCA_030141595.1 of Chydorus sphaericus. Taxonomy (NCBI): domain Eukaryota; kingdom Metazoa; phylum Arthropoda; class Branchiopoda; order Diplostraca; family Chydoridae; genus Chydorus; species Chydorus sphaericus. The sequence continues at coordinate 19,517,409 of CM057926.1, forward strand.
TTGTTATTGGAAAATCCAGGAAGTCTTACTAATCATACCAGCAAAATAAAATTAATTAGTATATGCATTATAAAAACGTGTTTTTTAAAAGAAGAAAGTCATTTCCTTCATGAATAATAATTATTTGGTAATTTGTTTTAATTGGATGTAGTCTTAAAGAATGGTGAAAGTAATAGTGTACGGTAAAAGTAGCTTTTACAACACGTACTTTTACCTAATTGCTTTTCTGTTAAACTTTTCTACAAACATCCCTATAGAAAAGGAGCAGAAACTCAAAAGTAATCATTCAATTTTGCTTGCTCGCCAGTCAAAAATATCATGTTTTTCAGATTGATATTTTTCAGTTAAATAATTAATTATACTGCGAAAATTAAAAAAAAAGGCAATAACAAGCCCAATAATACAGGTTTATCCAATTTTTTAAAAGTATTTCTTAATATTTTTTTAGGTATTTCTCAAGAACAACCTACATTTGTATTCGCCGGAAGCACTGGTAAAAAATGCGCAAAAAGACATTGAACAGATTTCCACTTTTAGTAAGATTTTAGATTAAAAGATTTCTGATTTCTTTAAAATTACTATCGTCGAAAGGAGAGACAATAAAGTTTAATCAAACCCAGGAAGTCATACCAGTCATATCAGCGATATTACAATAACATATTAATGCAGTAAAACGTGTTCTAGAAACGCAGAAAGTAAATATTCACGTCGCTTACTTTATGAATAGTAATAATTCGCAAATGTAATCAAGTTTAATCATATAAGAAAGAAAATATTATGGTAAGTAGTGAAAGTAATATACATAATTACAACTTTTGGTAAAAGTAACTAACTAATAATTTTACCTTATATTGTGCTACTGAAACTATCCCTATATAAAAGGGGCGGCAGACCAGAAGAAAGCATTCCATTTCGATCCCTCAATAGACCAACACAATCAAAATGAAGGTAAATCGTATAATCGCGAGTCAAAATGATTCTTCTGACAATACATTTTAATTCAACGCTTTATTAATAGGTTGCTATCGTTCTTTTGGCTCTTGCCGCCATCACTGCCGCCGATTACGGAAAGCAGCACGTCGACTGGTCTCACGTCCCTTACTACAACTTCGACTGGGAGTCCCAGGGTGAGGGCAAGGGATACGGCGGCTATGGAAAGGACGACGGCTACGGAGAGGTTCTCCGTTATGGTCAGAAGGAGACCCGCAGCAAGGACGACACTGAGACTACCTGGTGGACCGACCTCCCCGGCAAGTCCCACATCAAGCGTACCGACCAGATCCACGCCCAGCAGCACGTCTCTTACGCTAAGAGCCACGACTCCTACAAGAAGGACGACTACAAGAAGGACGACTACAAGAAATATTAAATGAATGTTTGCATGAATATGCTTCAGTTTGTCGGTTTACCATAGTTAAATTGCTCGAAAATAAAAATATGTTTGTTGTATTTTGAGTTTGATTCATGGTCGTTGATTTCAATTTTTTATTAAAATCTAATAAGATATCAATAGATTTACAAATTGAATTGTCAGTAGTCTTTCATCGGTAGAAAGATTTAATTGGACTTTTCCTTAATTAAAGTTGCGAAATTTGATACTCGATCTTACTTGACTTTATTTTATGTAGGGGCAGTTTTCGTAATTTATTACTTTAAGAACCGAACTTCAGAAAGACGGAATATTATTACTTATTACTTATTTTGTTTTAATCTATTATACTATTTCTCTGGTATTATGCTGGTGGTCCACTATACTGGGTTTTTTAAAATATAGTAATACCTTATATTTATTTTAACTCAAATGGTGTTTTTCTCTTTTAATTATAGTTAACAGTATCTGCTAAGTAAGCACATATTTTGTGTTACCCAGTGACCAAATATGTCCAGTAATTAATGTTATAAATTCTAAAATTTCGCCATTCTCCTTTAAAATTTTTCTGCAAATCTTCCATATATTTTCCCTGTCTTCAGGCATTCTAAATGGTTACAGGCATGAACTAATAATGTTGGCTTGTAAATTCAAAATGAGATCAATATTTCCAATTCTTTAAATTTCTATGTGCTGTAAATTTATACAGTGAATTTTCTTATTCTTTTTTATATCTTATTATTTTTTAAATAATAATTATTAATTCGTCTTCTGAATTTTTCAAGTAGACTTTTTGTCTTTTTTTTTGTTGCAAATCTTTCTGAGCGCCCAAAATAAAAAGATAGTATTTTTTTACAAACAAAAAAAAACGAATACAATAGGGCAACTTATGTTTTATGACTCATTACAAAACGAAGATGATTGTTCTGAGAACAGCGTGGAGTTGAAAAAAGTTGATAATTTTCTTACAGAGAAGGATCAAGCGGTTATAATGCTTGAAAACCTCAAATTCAGGTCCTCGTTATCAGTATAGGACACAAGTTTCTCTCCTAAATCGTTAAAAGCGTACTGGTAGAAAGCAAAGTTTTGTCAGGAAAGCTCGAATTGTTTTTAAATATTCATAAGACCACTTTTCTGACATATTGCTTAATGTTAATAATTAAAAAAAAATCCATATTGACTTTTTGTCCATCCATATTGACTATTGTGATCCTGTTTTACATAGTATAAAGGTTAAAAAATAAAAAAAAATTTAAACACATAGACAAATTAAGACAAAACCATTGTCTATATCACTTACACAGTAAGAAGTTTGATAAAGCTAGTGACTGGCTTTATTAAACGAAACATTTTTTTTATCAATTTTCGTCGTTTTTGAAAGCAACAGTGTTCACTGTTAATAAAAGTTGCTCTGGTCTTGATTATTTGGGACGAATATGTAACAACATCTCCCAAGCAATAAAACATTCCATTAGATATGGAATATTTCCTTGCTGAATGCTTCCCTCCTCGCCATGTCTAGTTGCCTTCTGACGGTGCCAATTTTTTTTCTTTTCATGGCTTTATAGATTGATAAAAAAATAGAAAAAAGATACAAAAAATCAAAACAAGACAAAATCACTAAGATAACTGTTTACACACATTTTTTAAATAAAAATTTATATTACGCAGAAAAGGTTGCAACTAATTTGTGCATAATAAAAAAATTCATATTCCATATTTTATGGTACATATTTTTTTAAACGGCAGTTATATCAATGCAAAAAATTAAGACCTCTTGAAAGTATTATCTTTAAAATTTTTGAAAGTATCAAGCCAAAATAATTGTGGTTCTCCTCAGATTCGCGAAACTTTCGATACTGAGAAAACTAAAGGGGTAATAGCCCGAAAATGGAGGTTCGCCCGAACTTTGTGAAAGTATATTCTCAGGTCTCCTATTCGCCAAAAGTAATGGTGAAAATTTTGCCATAAAGAGTTTCAAACATTTTGTAAAATTATTGTAAAATGTTGGATTCTGCTATTTCAATTCTGCGATTTTCCATTTTCTTTAAAAAGTTATTAATTTTCTTAAAAATTTCTTTGCGACATTTTTTCAAGGCCATCATTGATTTTTTTCTAGTTTTCTTTTTTTTGCAATCAAGTCTCTTTGCGGTTTCTACCACAGCTTCCTGGTAAAAGTAAAAGTGGTAAAAGTGTATAGAAATAAAAAGAAATCCAGTATTTTTTAGTTCGGCACTTTTTCTTCTTAAAATTTCGTTTTTGGTGGTATTTGGAAGGGATACTAGTCACCGCAAGCCCGCAGATGCAATTCAGTATATAAGAGAGGACAAAAAATCTGGTGATCATTCTTGTCCTGTTCTCTCACAGTACAACAACAATAATGAAGGTATGGTACTAACAACATAATCGTTGAATTAGTATTTTTTATTTATGTTCTCATTTTTTTAATGAACTAGGTCGCCATCGTTTTTTTGGCTCTTGCCGCTGTTGCCACCGCCGATTACGGCTACGGAAAGCAGCACGTCGACTGGTCGCACGTCCCTTACTACAACTTCGAATGGAAGTCTCTTGGTGAGGGCAAGGGCTACGGCTACGGCAAAGACGACAGCTACGGAGAGGTTCTGAACTACGGCCAAGAAGAAAAGCGCAGCAAGGACAACACTGAGACCAAGTGGTGGACTGAGCTCCCCGGCAAGTCCTGGATCAAGCGCGACGATCAGATCCACGCACAGCAGCACGTATCCTACTCCAAGGGTGGAGACTATAAGATGGACTACAAGAAGGATGACTACAAGATGGATTACAAGAAGGATGAGTACAAGATGGACTACAAGAAGGATGACTACAAGAAGGAAGATTACAAGATGGATTACAAGAAGGATGATTACAAGAAGGACGACTACAAGATGGACTACAAGAAGGATGACTACAAGATAGATTACAAGAAGGATGAGTACAAGATGGATTACAAGAAGGATGACTACAAGAAGGAAGATTACAAGATGGAGTACAAGAAGGATGATTACAAGAAGGACGACTACAAGATGGACTACAAGAAGGATGAATACAAGAAGGATGAGTACAAGATGGACTACAAGAAAGACGACTACGAGAAATACTAAACAAAATTATTTTTTAATGTGCTGTATAGTGTGCTTGTTAACATCGTTGATTGTAAATGTTCACAAATAATAAAAATTCATTTTAAATTGTGATTTAGTTATATATAATTGATTACTTACGAAGAATCTAAAATCATTTTATTTTATTATTTATATTTTAATGAATATTAGCGATCTTGGTTTTTTAATAAAGTTGCTTCATATAATATTTGGGGTAAAAGCAAACTATTTGTTGGGCGATTTATGTTTTGCTTATTTTTCAAAATGTTTTGGGTATATTACAGATTTTAACTCTTGCTTGTATTCCTTTATATGTATTCCTTCGTGAATATATGCTCTTACGTTGTTTGGTTCGTCTGATCCAATTAAACGACAACTGAACTAATTTAATAGCATCGTGACTCGTATAACGGTTAATTTAGAATTTATAGTGGAAAGTAAAGAAAAAATAAATTATTCTTACTTTCTAAGCTCCTAGAACTGAATCGACATCACAATTTTCAAATAGAAAATATACAGGGTCCAATGTTTTTATACCTAAAATACAAAAAAAGAGGTGTTAAAAAATATACATGGTATGTGTGAATGTGAATCATGTCTTCAGGGATCTTTAAAAAATTGCAATTCGTAGCCGAAATAAAATAAATGATGACTTCTCTCTTTAATGAAAATAATTGAAGATAAAAATCAATATGATCTTTGAATAGCGTTAAAAGTTGTAATGGACCTTGTAAGTACTAAAATCAATCACATTTTTAAATATTGAAATTGGCTATTTTAATAATGCGACCAAACATTTCAAATCATTTTATTATTTATTTTGTTTCCAGTATTAGAGGCATTTTTCAATGTAAAAACAAATTTATAATTCTTTGGGTTAAAAATGCCATACTTCATAGTAAAAAGAGTTATCCATTAACTAATATCATGATTTTTTCATATAATAGTTTGAGTCACAGAAATTTATTGCGTTAATACTAACCCAGGAAGTCATACCATTCATACCAGTGAAAGCCCGAGAGAAAGAGCATAATGGTAAATAGTGAAAGTAATATAATTACAACTGTTCGGTAAAAGTAGCTTACTTAAACTTTTACCTAATACCGGTTCTCTTAAACTATACTGAAACTAACCCTATATAAAAGGGGCGGCAGTCCAGAAGAAAGCATTCCATTTCGATCCCTCAATAGACCAACACAATCAAAATGAAGGTAAATCGTAAAATCGCGAGTCAAAATGATTCTTTTGACAATACATTTTAATTCAACGCTTTATTAATAGGTTGCTATCGTTCTTTTGGCTCTTGCCGCCATCACTGCCGCCGATTACGGAAAGCAGCACGTCGACTGGTCTCACGTCCCTTACTACAGCTTCGACTGGGAGTCCCAGGGTGAGGGCAAGGGCTACGGATATGGTGGTGACAGCTACGGAGAGGTTCTCCGTTATGGTCAGAAAGAGACCCGCAGCAAGGACGACACTGAGACTACCTGGTGGACCGACCTCCCCGGCAAGTCCCACATCAAGCGTACCGACCAGGTCCACGCCCAGCAGCACGTCTCGTACGCTAAGAGCCACGACTCCTACAAGAAGGACGACTACAAGAAATATTAAATGAATATTGCATGAATGTGCTTCATTTTGTCTGTTTACCATCGTTAAAATACTCGAAAATAAAGATATGTTTGTTTGAGTTTGGGGTTGAATGATTACCATTAACAAAATCTCTTCTTTTTCAAGTTTTACAAAATCATGACTATAAGAGCACAAATGAGTTATACAGTTTTTGAGAGAAAAAAAGATTAATTGGAAGTGAACACATTTTACACACACATTTTCTTTAAAAAATTTGTTGTAAATTGATATAATATAAATATATACAGGTTTACACTATAGATATCTACTTATGCTACTTCTAACACTGCCAAACATTGGTACAATGGTACCGTTCATACATTTATTACATACAGTATAGTCCAAATAAACTTGAGGGGCCCTTACTTGTTTAGTGCTTTGTGCCCCTTTAGTTTAATTGGACCATACTGTACACATCTTTATATCTACATATCTTAATTTTAGAAAACAAAAAGAAATTGAGAAATAAATATATAAGGTAGGCGCGGTAGGCCTATATAAAATAGGCAAACAAATTAAAGTACAAAAAATCGAAATTTCATTTATACTCTTGTATGACAAATAAAAATTCTGTCTCGACAACTTCAATTACTTTAACGTACGATTTTAAAATCGTAATGAGATAAAATTGTTACATTTAACTGAATGCATTGAATACATAAGTGATATGGTGAAATTGCGTAAATAAAAAACTGTATTTGTTAATTATTTTTGTTTAAACATAGTTTATTTTATTTGGAAGGAAGTTATTATTATCAATCTCATGTTTAAAACAATAAACTTGTTATGAACATTCTCATACTTTAAAGTATAAAATATATTATTCACATTTATTCGTGCTAGCATTTATAAATACCTATAAATCTACTATAATTTATCGTATTGTTATATCAGACTAAACTGTGGAAAAAATAACTCTTGATATTGTAAAATATTTTCTATTATATCCTCCATTCTTATTTTATCCATTCTTTATTTTTTTTCTTACAACTTTCAATTTGCTTTTAATTATAGACTTATTTCTTTATTTTTTTTTTCTTACAATTTTTAATTTGCTTTTAATTATAGACTTACCCAAATACTTAAGTGTACAGTAGCATTTATAAGTATCAAAACATACTTTTAGATATGCCCGTCGTTTGCAATTTTTGCTTCAATTTTTGTTTCAAAAAGACATAACTGGTTGAACCATACAAAAAATCTTAACACAATTTACAATGATTTTTCTAAAAATAGCAAGTGACAGGATAAATGTTAAAGAAATAAAGTTTATTAAAATAAAAAGAGTTTTCAATTTGTGCTGCATTACTTTTTTTTTCTTTTTGGTGTGACATCTATCAAAGAAGATATATTGTCATATGAGTAAATAACTTGGGGAAAAAATGAATTTGAGATGAATATTTTTACCCATGATTACCTCAGTGGCCATTTAAAGAATGTATTTATGTTTACTCAAAGTTATCCACTGGTGATTAAAAGATTAGAAATTATTATTTTTAATTCCTCAAACTTTTTGAAGATCTAACACGATAATAATAAAATTTCAAGATGTATTGTCATAAGTCTTTGAGGTAGAAAGATTTAATTAGCCATTTTCTTAATTTATAGTGCACTTTTACTTGATCTGACTTTGTGAGGACAGTTTTCGTAATTAATAATTGAAAAACTTGGAAGACTATTAGTTTATATTTTTATTATCTATTATACTTTTTCGCTGGTATTATACATACTATTTTTTTTTTAATATACTAATACCTTACATTTATGTTTACCCAGTGAACTTCTCATAATAATCCCAATAGTTTTTCTACTTAAATTACAGTTAACATATATTATCTGTTCTTTTCCTGTAGTTTTGAAATAATCTCAAGGTAAATCATGAATTGAGTAAGTACTCATTAATGGCTCTATGTTAAATTCTAAATTGTGCCATTTTCTTAAATTTTTGTTTTCAGTTTTCCCATATATTTCCTCGATCTTCCGAAATTCCAATTGGTTGTGCATACATTAATAAAGTTGGCTTCTAAATTCAAAGTCCAAATTTGTAAAATTGAAATTATCTGCTTATTTGTCATTTCCATGAAATAAGTAAGCACTTATTAATTATTTAATGTTAAATTCTAAATTGTGACATTCTCCTTTAAAAATTTTCTGCTAAATCTCCCATGGATTTTTCCGTTCTTCAGTGATTCCAAATGGTTAGCCATTTTCTAATAATTTTTGGAGAGTAATATGTCCAATCCTTTTACATTTTTAATTACTGTGAAAACTTTTGCACAATGTCTCTCTTTTTTTTATGTTTCTGTCTTTTGAAGTTTTCAACTAAACTTTCTGCCTTTATTTTTGTTGTAAATCTTTTTGAGCACCTAAAATAAAGAGATAGGATTTTCTGACAAATGTAAAACAAAAACTATTACTTTTTATACTGAGAATCTGCGAATTAAAAGCTCAATCGAAGTAGACATATCCTGCAACTGCATCTCTTTTGTATAAGATGGTTCGTTGATATTTTCTTCTAAATTTTCCTCGTCATTCTGTTTATCAAGATCTATCACATCTTACTCCAACGGGGCAAATAAGTAGTCTAACTATGCAAATAGTATGTTACAATTATTAAGAAATTGATTGACTTTTTTCGTTACCAAATTAAGGCATCGATTACCAGTGTATGCAGTAATGACGTGAACACTTTCGATAGCTCCCGGCAGTCATCAATCAAATGGAGAGTGGGTGAATTCAACAGATTACTTTCGTTGAAAATGAGAATATAACTAGTATTGGTATGTTTGCTATTATACCTTCATCTTCAATGGCCTTTTTTAGTGATATATTAAACACAAGACAATGAAGAGAAGCTCATCAATACCGCGCAAATAAGTAGTCATTAGGTAAGAATATAGTAGGAAAAGAATAATATTTATAGACCACATTTTACCTCAAATCGGTCACGGAGCATTCTGTAATTTTCGAAGAAAAAGAAAGAAAGCCGATAGTCACGACCAATAACTGGACTCAGAAGCCTAAAACTTAATATATATTTTTAAAATAAATTAATACATTTGTTTTGAAGCCACTTAAACTCACACGCCCTCTATCCGAATCCATATTGAGAAAAATAAAAACCTGTTTCGGATCAACAGTGAATTTGATTCATAGTACCGTTATTTTGAGAAACTAGCAGTAATTCTTGACTAGATCCCCCTGGCGAAGCGTTGCCGAAGGCTTCGCTGAAATCTAGATTGAAACTGTTTGTTTTCGTTAATGTGAAATTAAGTGCATAAGACAATATATATGTATATTTTTAAACTCGTCCTAACTTGTCGTCCTTGACTCAATAACCGGGTCAATATCCTCATTTTCTTATATTTGTTGTTGTAACCTAACCGCTCAAGGCTACGAGTTCTTTAAGTTTTTACTACACTTTTACTTGCTGCTTGCAGTGTTCGTGACATTCGTCGCGTAGCAGAAACATTGCCAACTCAAAGAAAGAGTACACTGACATACATTTTTAGCGATAAACCAAAAATAGTGTATGTAATTGAATACTCGTGTTTGATTCAACTCTTGAAATTCCACATCCACCAATACCTGTTGTGTATAATTTAAAACATAAATGTTCTGTATTTCTTTTTAATTTTATTCGTTAATTTGAATGAATGCATTACTAGGTTGGTATGTACTGTTAAATTATATTGATTCCATTTATGTGATTTCCTGCAGAACAAGACAGAAGATGAATGAGAAATGATAAATCAATAAGTTTATATGTGAAATAGGTGTAACGGTCTTAATTCAAAGTTTTTTAACTTTCAATAAATTGAAAACCGTTCAAGGAGAAATGAATAAACTAGATATACAGTTAATACAATTCTTTTTCAACATTTTATATTTAAAGTGTAGAAGTGTGGAAGTTGTATTAAGATAATCTCATTTCGATATAATAACTAAAATATACGTAAAAATGGTAAAGCCCACGCGATAGAGTAATTACTTTTTAATTCATTAAATTAGATAATAATAATCTATAAGATATAGTTTCTACGTACATATTACTTTAACAAGTTTGTCCTATAGAAATGTGAAAGGAGCGCGAACTAACTATATACATGATAAATCTAGATTAGACATACTTTCGTTAAAAAATACTTTCGCCTTTAAGAATTAAGACACACTAAATAGAAAGGAATGCTAGCCATAGCTACAACAAGTAAGGGCATAATTGCTGCCCAAACAAAAATGCTGTTCCCATTCATACGCAGTATAGTAGTATAACCGGTTAATTTTATCCTTGCAACTAGTGACATGAAAACAAACTTGTCGACAAGCCCACATCTTGCCTACTCTGTTTTCATATAAAAAGGGGCAATAAGTCAGAGAGAGTCATTGTTCTCTCACCAGTACAACACAATCAACATGAAGGCATGCAATTCTCTTAAAAGATTTACTTTTAATTGTAATTTAAATCTTGATTTTATTGACGAAATAGGTCGCTATCGTTCTTTTGGCTCTTGCCGCTGTTGCCGCCGCCGATTACGGCTATGGAAAGCAGCACGTCGACTACACTCACGTTCCCTACTACAACTTCGAGTGGGAGTCCCAGGGTGAGGGCAAGGGCTACGGAGATAACTACGGCAAGGACAGCTACGGAGAGGTTCTTCGCTATGGCCAGAAGGAGGTCCGCAACAAGGACGACACTGAGACTTCCTGGTGGACCGATCTCCCCGGCAAGTCCCACATCAAGCGTAACGACCAGGTCCACGCCCAGCAGCACGTCTCTTACGCCAAGAGCCACGACTCCTACAAGAAGGACGACTACAAGAAATACTAAATGAGATAAATTCGTATTGAATCCATTTACCATCTTGGATTTGAAATGCTTACAAACAATAAATATATATTCATATTTATATCAAAATGAGATTTTATTACTTTTTCATATATTCTGATCTTATTTGATAGGGAGGGGGGGGGGTTAATTTTTACGGCGCTCCTATTCCTGCTCAATAGTCATATACATAATAGTAATATACATATTTTATTTAGTTTATGTTATAATTACAACGCACTAGATTCTATTTGAGTGAGATGAGGACTTAAATTGTAGTCTCTTTTTCCTCATTATGTTATGTCATTTAATTTAATAATGGTTGATTAAAAAGTTGTAATTGATTTATACAATAACATATCCCAAATTTTACTCAAAGTATACACAATTTAAACCTACACAGCACCAGGATATCTTTAGATTAAATTTTTTTTATCCTTCGGTCCAACTTTAAGTTAACCGATTAATGTACATTTTTTAGGAAATTTTATGCGGGTTTGGCTACGGTGCAGGGGTTTAATAAGACAACCTCATTATTTTTTTTAAATATTTTAATCTAAATGAAATAATTTTCTTCTTCCTCTCCATTTCCCACTGATCATCTTTGGTTGACAGGTTGGCACATTATTTGACACATACACACATTAAGACGATATTAGAAATTTTGAGACATACCGAGATTCGAACCTGAAGACTTGATGATGGGAGACGAGTGCTGTTCTAATGCGCCACTAGAGGATGTTTTGAGTCCAACTTTTTTACTTAGTATAGCTTGAGTCCTATACAACGTCAGTAACTGTAGGATAAGATTATGTTGACAACATTTTAGCTACTGTTACGTACGCAATACCAGTTGCTTTGAATGATAGTAGCGTCAATGAAATTCAAATTGTATTGGAGAGTAAAGTTCACTTTCCAAATAATTATTATGATAGCGTTTCACATAAATAATAATAAAAAATAAGCTTTTAAACAACTTATTTTAGTGAATGACTATATATGCGTGTGTGTATAGCGTGGTACATGTGCTCTTTCAATATATATTCTTAAAATTTTGCAAGCTTTCTAACTGTCATGGTGTAGTGGTTAGAGTGTGCGCCTAGCACTCTAGAGAATCTGTGTTCGAATCTCTCTGGGCGCACAAGGTTTTTTTCCTTCTTGGGTAAGATAATTACTTTACCTTCATGCTCATACTATATTCAGAAGAATTCTGACTAGTAGACCAAAGGAAAATAAAATTTAGACTAATATTATTCATTCAAAAATCGTCCAAGTCAAAGGAGTAAAATGATGACATTAAATTTCAATAAGTTGAAAATTGGTTATTCAGAAATGATCAAAGTCTCAGGAGTAAAACGATAATATTCAAAAAAAGAATCCCCTCATCTTAAAATAAGCCAAAAGTACAGGGATGAAATCTGGTGTAAAAAACAAAAATTAGGTAATCTTTGGACAACCCGGTGCTGTGTGGGAAGTAAGAAAGTGCGCTTTATGTGTGCCTGTGCTGGAGTTATGGGAATTACAACAAATTAATAGAGAAACCCCCGTAAGTAATAAGACTCAAGTTCAGATTTACAAAGTTTGTATTTATGTTAAAAAATAGAAGGAATTTGTAAACTTAAAAAAGATGATATTTCCATTTCCCCATGTAGGTTCATTGTAACTTAAATTATGTTTTCTATATTTGTTTCGATGGTTAAATTAGTATGAGTGTGGTTCAGTTTGGTGCAGTAATATCGACCTACAATTACTGTTAGCGAAGGTAATTATCCGTGAAATTGTGCTATTATTCCCATATTTCGTTAGTATATGAACGTGGTATGCTATGTCGTGCGAAAAATAAGTGATGCCACGGCATAAAAAATTATGTCAAATCATTCCTTACGTAACAGGTGTATTTTTCTTTTTTGTCAATTAGAGTTCATTTTACAATCACAATCAGTCACAAAAATTCGTATAACATGTTGTATGTATGACTTTGTTCTTTAAAATCTGTGGCATTTAACTGAGAATGCCAGAATGTTTCATTTTTAAACGATATTTTTTTTTATTTGGAAATTTAATAGCAGATTCCATAGAAAAAAATTACTTCCGTTTTGAATCCTTTGATGGCCTAGGTATAAATAAAACGTAATTAATTACGTGACAACGTAGTTTTCCAACGAAATCATTAATGGCGTGTTGATTTCACGCAATTAATCACGCGATGAACTACGTAAATGATTCATAGCGTGGTTTGGGACGTGATTATTGACGTGGTCGGAAATTCCGGAATCGAATTTTTAATTATATTAAAAACTTATTTGTTGATAATAAGCCCTAAATATTTTTCAGATTGTGGTACAATGCTTAGTTAAGGTATCAAATTGATGTTTTTATGTTTCGGCAGCACAAATATATCCTTGAGCAGTGATCGAACCTCACTACCTCCTACTGCGAGCACGCTAACCACTCGACTACACAACTTATATAAATTAGACTGTTTTCCGGTTTAAGTACAGATCAATTCACAGATTGGTACACTCATAGCGGGTCCGATTTTTAGCCAATTGCGCCTCCAAACTATCAATATGTTTCTTCCAACAAAGTTTACAACAATTCGACTGTTCATTTTAATTATATTCCATGGGAACTTGAACTTCAAGTTTCCTTTATGGTATATAGCTCTTTTTTAGTAATATTATGCAGCAGTCATTCTAGCATATTTAGGCACGATGACGTCACGTAGTATACGTCACGGAATCACACCAGACGAGCCGTATTATTCCTTATATCTATTTATGTACAACTGTATGTTAGAACTTATCCGGTGCTAAGAACTTGCTTAGACAAAGTTGTTATGCTAATTGATGGTTACAATTTTAGCTTTGTTATAGTGTTCATGCAACTTTCCTTTTCCATTTATAATACACTCAGATTTATCAGGGTTATATTCTTTTGAATTGTATGGTTTGAACGCGGGAACCTATTCCCACTGCCAAGTTTAAGTCAGTGCGAATAAAAATAATATATATTTATAGTATTATCATATTTTATCGAATTAAGTCACCTGTAAATTAGTAGTGTAGTAATCATAAAGGTTAATTTATCAAATATTTTTTTCAGCTTATGCTTGTCTTTTTATACAACACGACAGTTAGTATCTGCACATCTAAAAATTCAAATATTAACGATGGCTTCATTCCGTAATTAAAGTCAGTGAAATGTAAAGTCAGTGAAATGATTTTTCTTTGAATTTCAGTAATATTCTTATTATAATCTATTTGTTGCCATTTTTTTTAGTAGGAACTCTGCAAATCGATAAATGCAACTTATAAATTGTGTTTGACAAGAACTGTTTCCCATCGGGAAACAATCAATTAAATATCGATACTTCCTAGCTATAGTAATTTTCTCATGCCGCATTGGCTTGGTACAAAACTATGGAGTACGTCAATAGAACTCCCGCCATCTGTTCAAAAGTAAAATGTCATCGATGTATATTTCAATATTTGCGAAAAATATAAAATACCGTTTGAATTAAGGTGAGGTCTACAGGGTGAAAAATGTCCATAGAGTTGATGTAGGGATCAAATTTGGACACTTGTAGGTCCACTAGGTTTACCTAAAAGAATACAGTAAGCACTCCAAGTTTTACATACATCATATAAAAATATAAACCTGGATTTGTAAATAAAGGTCACGCGAAGACTTAACAAAACGGACGGAATTATTCGCGCCTAATCCCTGTAATATCATTACATTTAAAAATCGGTTTTTAAAAAGCAATGAGCAACCAAAAAAAATTAATGAATTTGTTATTAACAATTTTTGGCACACGTACCGCGCATTTCAAGCGATTTGATAATAGGGAATTACGGTGAAGACAAAGTTTTTGAGATAAGAGTATAGAAAAATCAAGCAAAAAATGCTGATTCTAAATATGTATAGGTTCCTATACCAAAAACGTGAATCGGCCGAGTTATTCACGCTCAAAGTCGACCGAAGCTGCACCCCTCCGAAAAACGGGGTGTGGTTAAACTTGGGGGAGGAGCCCGAATGGCATGTCCGTCTACAGTCTCTTATGGGACTAAAACGGTTTTTTGGCCCTTGTGGGCCGACGGCTTTTTTGTTTCGCTGCTCCTTCCACAGAAATAATCTATGAAAAAATTGCGATTTTTTAATGTCCCATTTGTAAGGTTTTATTTAAGTTAAGTATTTAATTTTAAATTAAAAACATGTTTTTTCCGCTGCCTCGGGGCTACTTATTCCGGTGAGAAAAGGCTTCGATTCCCTTTTGTTTACCGTTTAGTAGTGCAGTTCTCCTGTCAAAATGAGAAAAGAAGGATTCTCTCACTAGAATAAATAGCCCGTAGTAGCAGAAAAATAATTGTTTTAAATTGAAAATTAAATATTTAATCTAATCAAAACCCAACAAATGAGGCATTGAAAAATCACAAATTTTCCATAGATTATTTCTGTGAAAGGAGGGACAAAATGAAAAAGCCGACGGCCCGCAAGAGCCGAAAAACCGTTTTAGTCCCATAAGAGCCTGTAGACGGACATGCCACTCGGACTTTCCCGCAAGTTTTAGCCACGCCCCGTTTTTCAAGGGGGTGCAGCTTCGGCAGACTTTGAGCGTGAATAACTTGGTTAAATCACGTTTCCAATACAGGAACCTGTACATATTTAGAATCGAGATTTTTTTCTTGATTTTATGGTACTCGTATCTCAAAAATTAATTTTTCATCGTAATTCCCTATACAACAATGATGACAAAGCGATGATACATTTCTCCCAAGATGAAAAAATAGTCTCCCCATCGTCCACGATCCATATTGAATAGTTGAGTCGAGTATTTAGCGCAGCCCCCGAAAGTATATATAAAGGTTATCATCAAAATAGTTCCAAAACAAGCAGTGATGTGATGAACAAAGCGACAAACGAGCTCGTGCTGATGTCTCCATTTTTCCAAATCTTGAGATAACCGAGGCGCCGTGTACTTTCGCTAAATCAATGTTTCCATTCTTTTTTCTAAGGTGAAAAATAGATCAATTGCTATTACCACTAAAACACAAAAGATAGATTGAATTAAAATCGCAATTAGATGGAAAACATTTCCCATAGCAATGGCCATGTTTGGCGGGAATGTTTTTTTGCTTTAAGTAGTATGTTAGGCTCAAAGTTTGTTGAAAGTACACAGCGCCGTCCTATAATAGTTTTTAAAAGTATCTATAATGTAGCATTAGCATTTGAAATTTTTATATCAATTAATTTACTACAAGAACTGCAGCCAAAGCAATCCAGCAATAGAAACGACACTTTTTTTAAAATTTCCGGCCCAATTGTAAATCGTCTTGAATTTCCAAAAGAAGTGTCCAAAGTTTCTTCCATTTATTGGATGACAACATGAAAACAAGATGAATTCCCATTGCTAGAAAAGTATTAACGAAACCCCCAAGAATTGAACTGATAATCTTAGCCATGGTGTCAGGTGTCCCCCCATCACGTATCGCTCCATACACAGAATGTTTCGCAAAATTAGTCCAGAATATTATATTATTGAAAACGAGGTTAAGGATTAGCAATGCAATACCAAAGAAACTGACTAACTTTGAATAAAACCATTTAAACTGATTGCTCACGTCTAAATGTATTCCACAAAAGAGTAATGCTAGTATAAGGGGCTTCATACTCCATTGAAAATTATTAACCTGATAATGTGAATTCTGTTTGCTGTTTAAAACCATTTTTTCCTGAATGTTAAGTTCCCGCAATCAGGTGAGAGATGAAGTAGGCCTATGCTGTTCTCTAAACCAACTTTTACTGTATGTTGGGAATAACATTAGATTGCTATCAGTTGTAAGTACTCTGTACACTATGGGGACATTTTTATACAGACATCTTTGATGTTTGTGTATACATAACATTATTGCGTTAGGAATGTGTGCCCATTTATCACTTTTATGTATCTATAATTTTTTATTTGTTAGGAAAGAGTTATAGCTAGGCTGCTAGGGTACAGCTCGGGAGACAGGTGGGTAAAAAATGTATCCATAATTTATCGGTTGGCAATAACAAAGATTATCTAAGTCGATACAAAAGACAATAATTTATACCGTCAAAGGTCTTTCGGATTTCCCGGAAGAACAATCTTTAATTCCTACGGAAAAAAGAGACGCCCACATCATCACTGTGACTGTAGAGTTTAATATAGTGTAAATCTGAGAGGAAATGTCACTTAAATGTAACCTTGTATGAATTATATTTGAAGATGAATGATGATGGAATCGGTTATGGGTTGTAAGACAATGGCATTGGTCTAGACACGATGCAATATGTTTCGTCATCTGCTGACCTCCTATCGGAAGGTGTCCGATCTCAACTATCTCGTAGACAGAGGGAAGCCCGGAAGCGACAAAACATCCGAAACAAGATGGCCTCAAGTGTTACGAAAAATTCAGGAATCTGTGCGCTTAGTGCGTGCTCAAATTGATATTTAGTCATCATCGTGTGTCTGTTGTTGTGTTAGCTGTTCTCAGTGTGTAGCTGAAAAAAAAACAATATCAATACAGATATGGCAAATAACTTGTGGCTGCTCTAATGCTGAACTAATAGGACCTTTTCGGAACACTCGAAGTCATCTTGTTTCAAGTGTGAGCACTGCTGCTTTGCTGCTGCTCGGACACCTTCCGATAGGATGCTCTGCAAACGACAAAACATTTTACATCGTGGTCTAGACATCCTTCAGTAGTAGTTGTTTGCTTGTCGTCTGCTTTATTGTTGCCACCAAACAAAACATGTAAAATTCCAAAGCTACCAATATGATCTCCATGTCATATGTCTTGGCTATGGCATATTTGCTTGGACATAGGACTAACAGTGTTGCCAAGTCGCTCCGCTCACTGGACTTATCCACGGAGGATCATTTTTCAAATACAGTAGTGGCTCGCAAAACGGGACACCCATAAAATGGGAAAATTCGCAAAGCGGGACGTGGGTGAGGGTGCGCTTTTTTAACCCCTCCGGAATCGCCTTGGATTTTTTCAGTTGCGCTACCCCTCTTATGGCTTCACAAAATGGGACGAGAGGAAGGATGTGAAACTCGTCCTGTTTAGCGAGCCGTTACTGTACAGTGTACATGTTTTGCATATACTGTTGTAGTTAATCTATTTGAACATTTAGAAAAATTAAAAATCGAATATCCTGACAGAGAAAAAATCATTATTTTAATACTCAAATTACTAATCATTATTGTTATACTCAAAGAACCTTCATTAATAACAACGTTGAAGTTTTTTATGAGCTGCTTCAGCAACAATACTTTCTTCCAAGTGTTCCTCTTCATCTTCTGATGCATAAAGATCTATCCAATATTACTCAACGGGACGAATGGGAGGTCAAGTATAAAATGTGCAATCAGCAAGCTGTAGTTATTAAGAAATTGAGATAACTTACACCTCTACTCAAAACAGTCTCCTCCATAATTTCCCTTTCAATGGAATTTGCGCTTCAATAACCTTTCTGTTTCATAATTAAATTTGGGATTTAATGACTTAAACATTAAACTTTATATTTTATTGTTACCAAATCATTGATTATGAGCGTATGCAGCCGTGATGAGAATAATATCTATATTTGCCGGCCATCATCAATCATATGCGAGATTAAATTGAAATGTGTTCCTTTTATAAGGAGAGTGGGTGAAGTCGACAGGTTACTTGGACGAGTATAAAGATTTATATAATGTCTTTTCCAATGGCTTTTCTATATGAATGTATGCCCCATCCATGTCCGTTTTCAAATACAAATGTGGTGAAAATAATGACTTATTATGAAAGCCTATGAAAAGTAAAAATGTTTATGAAGCATCTTACTTCAAACCGGTTACGAGGCATTCTGTAATCTTCATACAATTATACATCAGGATACCACAAAATCATCTACAAAGTTCTAAACCGATAAGCGACCAACTGGACGAAGAAGCCCTTTTTTTTAAATTATTATTTTATTTTTAAATTCTCAGGAAAAAATTAGTTGATTCTGTTTCGAAGCAACTCGAAGTCACACACATTCGCCAAAAAAATCGTATTAAGAACATTTTCAAAACAACCTGTTCCGGATTTTCAGTGAATATGATTCAAAGTATCGTTATTGTAAGAAAATAGCAGTTCTAGAGAAGACCCCCTACAGGCTTCACTGAAACCTGGATTGAAACTGTTGATTTTTCTTGATGTAAAATTAAGAGTAGAAAAGTTTTTAACTTTTCCTGACTTGTCGTCCTTGACTCCACAACCGGTTCAATACCCTTATTTTCTTATTTGTTCTTTAAGTTTTTACTGCACTTTTACTTGTTGCTTGCAGTGCTCGTGACATTCGTCGCGTAACTGAAACATTGCCAATCCAAGGAAAGAATACATTGACTTGCATTTTTAGTGATAATCCAAAAATATTGTATGTAATTATCGAATACTCGGGTTTTATTCAACTCGTGGAATTCCACATCAACCAATACCTGTTGGGTATAATTTAAAACGTAAATGTTCTATATTTTTATTCCAATTTTGTTCATTAAAGTCAGAAGATGAATGAGAAATCGATAAATCAATAAGATTGAAAGTGAAATAGGTGTAAGATTCTAACTATATATAGTTTTTTTTACTTTTAATAAACTAAAAAAACGTTTAAAGAAAAACAAATAAACTAGATATTCAGTTAATAGAATTATTGTTTTCAACTTTTTATACTTCAATTGTAGAAATTGCATTAGAATAATCTCATCTCGATATAGTCACTATCATATAGTCACGATAGAGTAATTTTTGAATTCATTTAATTAGATTAGATTTATTTTTAACATTTATGTTGATATCAAATTAAATTCTCGTACATATAACTTTAATTAGATTGTCATGTAGAGTAGTGAAAAGTGAAAGGAACGTGAACTTACTGTACATGATAAATATAGATTAAACATATTACTTTCACTATAAAAATACTTTCACCTTTAAGAACTGAGACACACTAAATAGAAGCAATGCCAACCATAGCTACAACAAATAAGGGCAAATTGCCCAAAATAAGATTTTTGTTCCCATTCATACTCAGTAATAGCATAACCGGTTAATTTTATCCTTGCAACTAGTGACATGGAAACAAACTTGTCGACAAGCCCACATGCTGCCTTCTTTCTTTTCATATAAAAAGGTAACAATAGAACGCAGAGAGTCATTGTTCTCTCACCAGTACATCACAATCAACATGAAGGTAAATAAGCGTCTTAAAAGATATCATTTAGATGTATGTTTCACTTTTGATTGTAATTTAATTCTTTATTTATTTATTTTATTGATGACATAGGTCGCTATCGTTCTTTTGGCTCTCGCCGCTGTTGCCGCCGCCGAATACGGCTACGGAAAGCAGACCGTCGACTACTCTCACGTTCCTTACTACAACGTTGAGTGGGAGTCTCTCGGAGAGGGCAAGGGTTACGGAGATAACTACGGCAAGGACAGCTACGGAGAGGTTCTTCGTTACCGCCAGAAGGAAACCCGCAGCAAGGATGAGACCAAGACCAACTGGGACACCGAGCTCCCCGGCAAATCCTGGATCAAGCGTGACGATCTCGTCAACGCCCAGATGCACGTCGCTTACGCCAAGGGCAACGACTACAAACAGGACAGCTACAAGATGGACAACTACAAGAAATACTAAATGAGATAAATTCGTATTGGATCCATTTACCATCTTCGTGGATTTTAAATGCTCATGAACAATGAATATATATTCATATTTAAATGAAAATAAGATCTTATTACTTTGACATATACTATGATCTTATCCGAAGGAAGGGGGGGGGGGGGGTGTAACTTTTGATAGACTGTGGCGGTCCTATCCCTGCTTAGCAGTCATAAACATAATAGTAATTTTCATGTAAACATATTCAATCAATTTTATTATATTTTATAAAGACACCGTACAAGATTAGACTAGAGTCTATTTCAGTGAGATAAGGGCATTAATTGTAGTCTCGTTATCCTTATTCTGTTAATAATTTAATATTAAATAATGGTTCATTTCAAAGTTAGTTTATTTATCTATACAACAATATTTCACTTATCCTACTCAAAGTAATCAAAATCGTAAGTAGGAAAATGCACTGTTCTGAAGTTTATTGCAACGAATTAATAGAGAAAAATCCGTAAGACTCAAATTCAGATTACAGAGCTGTATGTATGTAACAAAAATAGAAGATATTTTTAGAATATTTACTTTCTTTAGTTTAGTGTTGATATTTTCATTTCCCCATGTAGGTTCATTGTAACTTAAATTATGTTTTCGATATTTGGTATATTATTTTTAGGAGCATTGTGCATCAATGTAATTTTAGATTATTTTAAAGATGAGGCACATGTTTTCCGCTTTAATGAGTTCGGCCAGGTCACTTAGTATACATCACGGAATCCGACCAGACGAGGTGTTAAGAACTTGCTTAGCCTAAGTTGTTATGCTAATTGATGGTTACAATTTTAGCTTGGTTATAGAGTTCATGCAACTTTCCTTTTCCATTTATAATACACTCAGATTTATCAGGGTAGTATTCTTTTGAGGTGTATGGTTTGAACGCGGGAACCTATTCCCACTGCCAAGTTTAAGTCAGAGCGAATAAAAATAATATATATTTATAGTATTAATATACTTTTAAAAATATTACTTTATCAAATGAAGTCAGCTGCAAATGGGTAGTAATAGTAATGATAATAATAATGCATTTTGATTTATATAGCACCCTATAAATTCTTTAGAATACTTATCAAGAGCGCTCTCCTCGTGTTTCAACGTCATGTCCTATATGCAGGCATTAGTAGTATAGTAATATTAAAGGTTAATATATCAAATAAACTTTTTCAGTTCGTGATTGTCTTTCTTTACAATATAACAGTTGTACATTTAAATTTTGTAATTATAGGCGATAGCTTGATTCCGTTATTACAATCAGTGAAATGATTTTTCTTTGAATTTCAGTAATACTCTTATTATAATCTATTTGGTGCCATTTTTTAAGTAGGAACTCTGCAAATCGATAAATGCAACTTATAAATTGTGTTTGACAAGAACTATTTTCCATCGGGAAAAAATCAATTAAATATCAATACTCCCTAGCTATAGTAATTTTCTCATGCCGCATTGGCTTGGTACAGAATTATGCAGTACGTCAGTAGAACTCCCGCCATCTATTCGAAAGCGAAATGTCTTCAATGTATCTTTCAATATTTGCGAAAATATAATACCGTTTGGATTAAAGTGAGGTCTACAGGGTGAAAAATATCCATAGAGTTGATGTAGGGATCAAATTTGGACACTTGTAGGTCCACTAGATTTACCTAAAATAATACAGTAAGCACTCCAATTTTTACATACATCATATAAAAATATAAACCTGGATTTGTAAATGAAGTTCACGCGAAGACTTAAGAAAACGGACGGAATGATTCGCCCCTAATCCCTGATGTTACACAATTACATTTACATATCTTTTTTTTAGCAATGAATTGGTTATTTGTAATTTTTGGTACACGTACCGCGGATTTCAAGCGATTTGATAAAACAACAATAATGACAAAGCGATGATACATTTCTCCCAAGATGAAAAAATAGTCTCCCCATCGTCCACGATCCATATTGAATAGTTGAGTCGAGTATTTAGCGCAGCCCCCGAAAGTATATATAAAGGTTATCATCAAAATCGTTCCAAAACAAGCATTGATGTGATGAACAAAGCGACCAACGAGCTCATGCTGATGTCTCCATTTTTCCAACTCCTGAGATAACCGAGGCACCGTGTAGTTTCGCTCAATCAATGTCTGCATTCTCTTTTCTAAGGTGAAAAATAGATCAATTGCTATGGCCACTAAAACACAAAAAATTGTTTGAATTAAAATCGCAATTAGATGGAAAGCATTTCCCATAGCAATGGCCATGTCTGGCGGGAATGTTTTTTGCTTTAAGTAGTATGTTAGGCTCAAAGTTTGTTGAAAGTACACAGCGCCGTCCTATAATAATTTTTAAGAGTATCTTTAATGTAGCAATAGCATTTGAAATTTTAATATAAATTAGATTACTACAAGAACTGCAGCCAAAGCAACCCAGCAATAGAATCGACACTTTTTGTAAAATTTCCTGCCCAATTGTAAATCGTCTTGAATTTCCAAAAGAAGTTTCCAAAGTTTCTTCCATTTATTGGATGACAAAATGAAAACAAGATGAATTCCCATTGCTAGAAAAGTATTAACGAAACCCCCAAGAATTGAACTGATCATCTTAGCCATGGTGTCGGGTGTCCCTCCATCTCGTATCGCTCCGTACACAGAATGTTTCGCAAAATTAGTCCAGAATATGATATTATTGAAAACAAGGTTGAGTATTAGCAATGCAATACCAAAGATACTGACTAACTTTGAATAAAACCATCTAAACTGCTGATTACTAACGTCTAAACGTATTCCACAAAAGAGTGATGGTAGTGTAAGGGGCTTTAAACTCCATTGAAAATTATTCAACGGATAATGTGAATTTTGTTTTCTGTTTAAAACCATTTTTATTTCCTGAATACTAAGTTCCCGTAATCAGGTGAGAGATATAGTAGGCCTATGCTGTTCTCTAAACCAACTTTTACTGTATGTTGTGAATAACGTTAGATTGCTATCAGTTGTATAAGTGCTCTGTACACTATGGGGACATTACTTTTTGTATAGACCTCTTTTATGTTTGTGTATACATAGCATTTTTGCGTTAGGAATGTGTGTGCATTCACCACTATTATGTATCTATAATTTTTTATTTGTTTGGAAAGAGTTATAGGACAGAGCTTGGGAGACTCAGGTGAGAAATGTAATTTGTCTATGTCGTTCTCTAAACCGACTTTTACTATATATTCTGAGTAACGTTATATTGATATCAGTTGTAAGTACTCTGTACACTATGGGGACATTACTTATCACATAGACCTCTTTTATGTTTGTGTACAATGTACATATATCATTATTGCGTTAGGTATATGTGTCCATTAATCATTATTATGTAGGCCTATCGACAATTTGTTATTTGTGTGAAAAGAGTTATAGCTAGGGTACAGCTCGGGAGACAGACGGGTAAAAAAATGTATCCATAATTTATCTGTTGATAATAACAAACATTATTTGAGTCTTTAAATAAGAGGATTATTCATACCGACAAAGGCCTTTCGGATTTTCCAAGAAAAATCTTTAATTCCCACGTACAAAAAAGGGACTTCCACATCATCACTGTGACAGTAGAGAAATGTAAGGGAAAATTACTTAAATTTAAGCTTACATGAATTATATTTGACTATAAATGATGATGGAATCGGCTATGGGTTGTAAGACAATCACATTGGTATTGACATCCTTCAGTTGTATAGTTGTTAGCTTGTCGTCTGCTTTATTGTTGACACCAACATGTGAACTGTCAAAGCTACTAACATGGCATACATGGCATATGTCTTAATTATGGCATATTCACGTGGACATAGAGCTGTTAGTGTTGCCAAGTCGCGCCGCTCACTAGACTTATCCATGGCGGATCATTTTTCAAATACATGCTATGCATATATATATATATTTTAAATCTTTTAAACATAAAAAAAATAAAAGATCGAATATCCTGACGGTAAAAAAATCATTATTTTTAATACTCGAATTACTAATCATTGTTATACTCACAGAATCGTCATTAATAGCTATGTTGAAGTATGCTAAAATCGAACCTCTTTTGTATCAACTGCTTCAGCATCAATACTTTTTTCCTAATTTTCCTCTTCATCTTCTGATGCATCAAGATCTACCCAATATTGCTCAACGGAGCGAATGGGAGGTCAATTAGAAAAATATGCAGTCAGCATTCTGCAATTATTAAGAAATTGAGATAACTTACCTCTACTCAAAAAAGTCTCCTACATCATTTCCCTTTCAATAGAATGCTTCAATATACTTTCTATTTCCTAATTAAATTTAGAATTAAAAATAATAATAATTAAAAAAAGATTTACATGAGCTTTACATTTTATTTTAACGTTACTTTTGCGTACATTTTTATTACCAATCAAGGAATATTGATTACGAGTGTATGCACTCATGATGAGAACACTTTTCTATATCTGCCGGCCATCATCAATCAAATGCGAGATCAAATGTAAATTTTTTCCTTTAATAAAGAGAGTGGGTGAAGTCGACAGGTCACTTGGACGAGTATAATTATTGATATAACTGCTACCTCCTTCCAAGGGCTTTCCTATATGAATGTTTGCCCCATCCATTTCCGTTTTAAAATATACAAATGTAGTGTAAATAAGTACTTATTATGAAAGACTATGAATAGTAAAATGTTTACAAAGCATCTTACTTGAAACCGGTTACGAGGCAAGCTGTAATCTTCATAAAAATATATACATCAGGATACCACCAAATCATCTACAACTCACTGAAACCTGGATTGAAACTGTTGGATTTTCCGTGATGTAAAATTAAGAGTGGAAAAGATTTCTTTTTTACTCGTCCTGACTTGTCGTCCTTGACTCCACAACCGGGTCAATATCCTCATTTTCTTACTTGTTGTTGTAATCTAACTAGGCTAACAAGGCTGCGAGTTCTTTAAGCTTTTGCTATACTTTTACTTACGTAGTAAAAGTGTAGTACTTGTGTGCGTAGTACTTGTACTGTCCAAGGCATTGTTAACTCAAAGAAAGAGTACATTGACTTGTATTTTTATTGATGAACCAAAAATATTTTATTATGTAACTGAAAACTCGTCTCTAGTTCCACATTCAGCGATATTTATTTTGTATAATTTAAAACATAAATGTCCTCTATTTTCTTAATTTTGTTCGTTAGTTTAAATGAATGCACTTCTAAATTGGTAAATGCTGCTCCATTATAGTTTATTCAGTTTTTTTATAGAGCATGTCAGAAAATATTTTAGGATTCCGAGAAATTAATAAGATAAGAGGTGAAATAGATGTTATAGTGTAACTATTTAGTTTTTAACCTTCATTAACCGAAATCAGACTAGATAAACTTCACATAATTGTTAATCAAACATATTTAAATTATAGAAATCGTAGTAAACTTATTTTACATCGATCAAAGGATAAAAATTCTCACGATAGGGTAATTTTTAAATTGATATAATTAGATTAGATTTATTGATAACATTCATGTCATATCAAATTAAATTCTCGTGCATATCACTTTAATTAGATTGTCATATAGATTAGTGAAAAGTAAAAGTAGCGCGAACTAGCCATTATATAAATGACAAATCTAGATTAAACATATTACTTTCACTATAAAAATACTTTCGCCTTTAAGAATTAAGACACACTAAATAGAAAGGAATGCCAACCAAAGCTACAACAAGTAAGGGCATAATTGCTGTCAAAACAAAAATTTTGTTCCCATTCATACTCAGTAATAGCATAACCGGTTGATTTTATCCTTGCAACTAGTGACACGAAAACAAACTTGTCGACAAGCCCATATGCTGCCTATTTTGTTTTCATATAAAAAGGGGCAATAAATCAGAGAGAGTCATTGTTCTCTCACCAGTACAACACAATCAACATGAAGGTATGCAATTCTCTTAAAAGATTTACTTTTAATTGTAATTTAAATCTTGAATTTATTGACGAAATAGGTCGCTATCGTTCTTTTGGCTCTTGCCGCTGTTGCCGCCGCCGAATACGGTTACGGAAAGCAGACCGTCGACTACACTCACGTTCCCTACTACAACTTCGAGTGGGAGTCTCTCGGTGAGGGCAAGGGCTACGGAGATAACTACGGCAAGGACAGCTACGGAGAGGTTCTTCGTTATGGCCAGAAGGAGGTCCGCAACAAGGACGACACTGAGACTTCCTGGTGGACCGATCTCCCCGGCAAGTCCCACATCAAGCGTAACGACCAGATCCACGCTCAGCAGCGCGTCTCTTACGCCAAGGGCGGAGACTACAAGATGGACAGCTACAAGATGGACAACTACAAGAAATACTAAATGAGATAAATTTGTATTGAATCCACATAACATCTTTGTGGATTTGAAATGATCACGAACAATAAATATATATTTATATTTAAATGAAAATGAGATTTAATTATTTTGATGTACACTATTATGATTTTATTCCATAGAAAAGGGGAGGGGGAGGGGTACATAAAAAATGTGGTAAACAAGGCAAAGCTACAGCAAGTTATGATTGATGCATGGTAGTTTATTTGTATTTGATACTTCTTTTTAAACCTTAAATTCTATGATTTCCTTTATAATTGAGGCTAGTTAAAATTCATATATTAACATATAATATATGATATTAAATTTTCATATAAATAGATAGATTAACAGTATTATTAAGTTTTATACCTAAGGTTTTATTAGAAATTTAGACTCCTTACTCATTACATTATGTTCTTCAACATTAATTAATGGTTTATTGAATATTTATTAGTAAATTTATTTACACAGTAATGTTTTATTTATCCTACTTAAATAAAATAAAAGATTAAATCGTTAGCGTGTAACTTATTATTAGCGTATTCCGGAGTCATAACTTTATTTAATTATAGTTTACTATTAAACATGTAAAAACAAATTTTATTTGATTTTGCAACTATATAGCCAATCGAAGTATTGTGGTGTAAGATATATTTATAACTTGCTTATTTAATATTTTAAAACACAGATCTATTTTTGAAAAACATTCATAATCTATAGAGAATTTTAAGTAAAAATCTTTTAACGATTTTTAAAAAATGATATTGGTTTTGATAAAGATATACGTTTTAGCACCCAGTTTAACATGCCAAATATGTGTAAAAACGTATCAAAACCATTCAACGATATAACTCAAAAATCTTTATTTGGAAATATGATATGAAAATATAAAATGAGAAATATTTTTGATTCTGATGTAGACTTCTTTGACATTAGCCTAGCCCTAGACAAAAATTGAAAGTAAGAGAATGAATAAACCAAATAGTTAACGTAGGCAATCCTTATTTTCACCAATACTCCCTGTAACCTTAGTTATAGTAAGACTCACGAAAGAATCGAAAGGAAAACAAATGTAAATTTCAGGGATAGCAAACAATCTCCTAATTTTCAAAATAGGCGTCTACCAAAAAATTTAATCAAGATCTACCAGTTAATAATTTTTCACGCCAGAAAAATATAAACCTGTTCAAAAAAAAAAGCCTATAGCATTTCGTATATAAAAAGGGGGCAAAATATTAGTTAAACTCATTCAGTTTTGTTCTCTTGCAACAACACAATCAAAATGAAGGTATTGATAACAATTCATTTACTTTGTATCTTATAATTACTTACATAAATATTTAAATATTATAAACTAGGTCGCTATCGTTCTTTTGGCTCTTGCCGCCCTCGCCGCCGCCGATTACGGCAAACAGACCGTCGACTGGTCCCACGTTCCTTACTACAACGTCGAGTGGGAGTCTCTCGGAGAGGGCAAGAGCTACGGTGACAGCTATGGCAAGGGCGAAAGCTACGGAGAGGTTCTCCGTTATGGCCAGAAGGAGACCCGCAGCAAGGACAACACCGAGACCAACTGGCATACCGAGCTCCCCGGCAAGTCCCACATTAAGCGTACCGACCAGGTCCACGCTCAGCAGCACGTCTCTTACGCCAAGAGCCACGACTCCTACAAGAAGGACGACTACAAGAAGTACTAAATGAAATCATCTGAAAGTGAAATAGCACTGTTTAAAAGTGCTTTATGTTGAGTTCATCATACACCATCTGAATGGATCAGAAAAATGCGCATGAATAAGAAAGAAATATATATTATATTACTTACCTTGGAATTCTTTTTACTTACCAATAAGACATTGTCTCGTTAACCTACATATATATATCCACAAAAACGGTCATTAATTTTGTGTTGAATGGGTCTTGGGTTCAAGTTAATAATAGATTCAATATTAAGATAATTTTTTAACTAATAATTTAAGTTCCTCAATTATGGATGGGATTTTGAAAAAAAGACATCTTACTACCTCGGGTTATCTAGTGACCTATGACTTTGCTGGGAAATTAAGTTTATGTGTATATGCTGTGAGATATTCAAATATTAATTGCATAGTAGATTGTTTTAATCATAAGATATAAGTTATATTTCACCTTTAGACTTCACACGTAAACAAATAACAAAACTGAAATAAAAAAGAAATTAAAATTAATTTATACATTTTAGATTGAATTTAATTGGATGTGTTCTACATACATCTTAATTAAAACCATAGTAACCGCTTTAATCTCGCGTAGTCTGCATCTCATAACCAGAGCGGTTACCATGGATACGACATAGCCAGCGGCTATGAAAATCTTACAAGTTAAGGCGCACCATAGCGGATTTTTTTTAGAACGATGAATGATGAATGGATGTCCGTCTTAGTTTTGCCCGATCTATATCTCCTATATTGATAACTTTTCTCCCTTTAAAAATATGAGATAATATGAAAAACTGGAGGAAGGATAATCTTGTGTCTTTTTGTGAATTTAAAATAAGATCGTTGTATCTATGCTGTATTCTATTATTGTAGTTAAAAGATAATTCGTTGTTACCACGAAATATATCCTGTTAGCATGTCCAAAAACTTCCGAAACGTGTCGAAAAAGTGCCTTAGCATAAAAACGTGTGGGTAAAGTTAGTTTTTATGTATTAAATACTTTCATTTAATTAATTCAATACTTTCTCCTTTCAATGGTGTTATCCATATCACTTTAAACAATCATTTCCATTCATTAGAAGTGCATTTCAATCGTAATCCTTAGTATTTCTTATAATAGTCCTAAAATAATTATACCACACGATTCCATATTCGTTTATCATAAAAAGTGAGGTACTTTGATTCATTCAAACATTTTTTTTTATTAACAGCATTTTCTTTTACAATTTGATAGATACTATGGCATCAAAGCTTCAACAGATAATAATTAATATTTTTTGTAGTCGTCCTTCTTGTAGTCGTTGCTCTTATATTCAGCAGCCTTGGAGTAAGAGGCGTGCTGCTGAGCGTTGACAATATCGTCGCGCTTGATCCAGGATTTGCCGGGGAGCTCAGTGTCCCAGGTAGTCTTGGTGTCGTCCTTGCTGCGGGTCTCCTTCTGGCGATAACGAAGAACCTCTCCGTAGCTGTCGTCCTTGCCATAGCCTCCGTAGCCCTTGCCCTCTCCGAGAGACTCCCACTCGACGTTGTAGTAAGGGACGTGGGACCAGTCGACGTGCTGTTTGCCGTAATCAGCAGCGGCGAGGGCGGCAAGAGCCAAAAGAACAATGGCGACCTATTGTTTCAGATAAACAATAGTGAGTTACAATAAATAATTTGTTGATACTTTAGTTGTAAATGCATACCTTCATATTGACTGGGCTGTTCTTGTGAAAAACTACGAACTGAATGATTTTTTCTCTTACTTTGTGAACCTTTTTATATAAAAATATTGCATGCAAATTTCTAGAAAGGAAGTTTGGTTGTTAAAGAAAAAAATTAACATAGTAGAGTACTGTATCTGTTTTAAATTGGAGAATTGTCAAAGATTACTTTGATGATTATGATACGGTTTTTACCATTTCTTTCTACATGCACGCACCCGGTTTTTAGGTGAAAGTAAGCTAGGGAAAAGTTCTGCACTGTATAATATATGGTCATAATACTTTCACTTTTCCTTCAGAAAAACTTGATTTATAAGATTTCCGGGTTATTGGTATTTTCCTAATAGATATGGTTGGTTTAATTTTATTTAAATTGTTAGTGGTCTTGTCTTGCTTTTATATCTTATTTCTATAGGCTACCTACGATTGAAGGCTACAAAATCTTTAAGAAAAAGAAAAATATGATAGCAGAAGAACTATGTAGTGTTTATTAAGATAAGAGGATAAAAAGAATTGCAAGTTAACGAATGATACCGTTACTAATTTGATTACAATATGTCTACTTTTTGGTAATTTTTATTTGTCGATACTTTCATCTTCCAATGTCGTTTTTTGTAATGGTGAGTCTTGACTGTTGCATTTTCAAGTATAGCTGTTGGTTATCTTTTCGATATTTACTCATTAGAGTAGAGCTATAATGTATAAAGGCTAGGAAATTTGAGCACGGCATTCATTGATCTTCCAGGTGTTTTTCTAAACTTCGTTTACTTTGGTCTTTCCATTTCAGAAAGTAAACACAAAATTACATGATTTTTTCTCTGAAAGCATGCTTAAATAATTGTTTAATATTTCCAATATTATACGAGCCTCAATAAGCGGGTCACGATTCACCTTTTCAGGCAAAGAGCATATGCTACTTATGGCCTTACCCCCCATTTAAATGGGGCATCCCTTAGCGTCCTTGGCACCTTGAGTATATTGACCCCATTGGTGTCCCTGGCCTCAACTGAACAATGTGTTCAGCTAAAACTGAACTAAATTCTTTTTAAAAACGTAGAATTCGTGGGAAATTTTTTTATTGCTTATGCCACTTTCCCTAAGAGAAGAATAAGGATAATAGTATGCGTCAGATAAAACTGAAGGACGTCCTAAAAAGAATGATTAATTTCAATCCTTTTTGCTAATTTACCACGTAAAAGTGTTGTGTTTTTATAGGGAAAAATAAAATTGAAAAACGGAAAAAAGTTAGAAGTTAGAAGTTTTGGCAGAAAAATACATGAATACTAAACCTTTTCCCATTTTTTAAACAACTATTCTTATTATGAATATTTTATTGTGTATATTTAACTTTTTCATAACTTTTATTCGTCAGTTTGTCTTACTAAAAATAAGAAAGTGAAACTATGTAGCGACATTTACTAATCTTCCTTAAAAGGGAAAACAAACTTGCCAAAAAAGAAAAGAAAGAAAAAGTATTATTTTTTCCTGGGAATAGCTCTCAACCCCATATATTTTTCTAATTCCTATTTTCTCTAGAAGAACCAGTAAATTTTATCGTTAAATCTCATGAAAGTCGGTTGATAGCCTTCATATAAAAAGGGAAAGAAAATCAGTGAAAATCATTCAGTTGTGTTCACTCCCAGTACAACAAAATCAATATGAAGGTATTTTTTATTCTTAAAATACATTAACTGCTCAACTACTTCTAATCCAACATTCTGAAAATCTTTAATTAATTTTTTTACGAACCAACTAGGTTGCTATCATTCTTTTGGCTCTTGCCGCCCTCGCCGCCGCTGATTACGGCAAACAGCACGTCGACTGGTCCCACGTTCCCTACTACAACGTTGAGTGGGAGTCTCTTGGAGAGGGCAAGGGCTACGGAGGCTATGGCAAGGACGACAGCTACGGAGAGGTTCTTCGTTATCGCCAGAAGGAGACCCGCAGCAAGGACGACACCAAGACCACCTGGGACACTGAGCTCCCCGGCAAATCCTGGATCAAGCGCGACGATATCGTCAACGCTCAGCAGCACGTCTCTTACGCCAAGAGCCACGACTCCTACAAGACTAACGACTACAAGAAATACTAAATAATAATAACCTGAAAGACCTTTTCTAAAATGATTCATTTATATCATATTGAATTCATTTACCGCCTTCGCGGATTAAAAAAACGCTCACGTTAAAAAATATATTTGTATAAAGTGAAAATAAGTTTTGATTGCTTTCTCTTCTATATTAAGGGTTAATAGGATGTTTTGGGGTAAAAAAAAAACTGATGGATGGGTCAAATTGTAAAAAAAATACGCGGGAAAAAGTCTGTGATCCACATTGATGCATCACTTCCTGACAGGTTCATCTTCGTGGTCTGTGATATTTTTGTAGGGTGCTGTGTAAATCGATATCTAGATTCTGTATCATTATAATTCTAAAGGTTTGAATAGCTGGTGAATTATTTGTCTACAAGCAAGTGCGTTTTTAGTTACAATGGTTTAATTTAAAGTTTTAATTAATTTGAAAAGAAAATTCAATAATAGCTAATCTTAATAACAGTATTTATCTAATTTTTTAAAGTTAAAACTTTCGGCTCAAGATTCACCTAAGACAAGACCTACTTTTCGCTTTTACATTTACATATTTTATTTTTAGAGGTTATGAGGTTCTAGAATTTTCATTCGAGATATATATTAATAGGTTTCCATAAAGGGTAATAATTTTTATATAGTTTTGCTATTTTAAAAATTGTCTCATAGAAATTTGAAAAAATTATGAATTTTCTTCGTATGTCATTAGGTCCAGGGTCATTAGGTTCACAACATATTCTTATAGGACATACTTTTGAATAACCAATTAAGCCTATTTTTGTAACTGCTCTAATTTTTGTCTCAGAGTGAAAATGATCCAAGAACGAGTTTTATATTTAAAAAGGAAAAGTAAATATCACTGACAGCTATATATATAGTGTTTTAAAAACTCGCTTCACACTAGCAACTTTACACCTCACTAAAGAGAAAACAACTAAACCAATTGCTTTCAAATTTTTTACGTAATAATAAATATATTTGCGTTTGAAAAACAAAATGACTTCGTTCAAACTTTTTCTCACAAACAGGGACGATGTTCTCCTATTGTTGATTATGTGTTATAAAAACCTTAATACCTGTTCTATTTTCAATTATTAAAAAAACTACTGTGGCCAATTCTACGTATCAAGAAAGTAGATAATGAGATTTTTATCGTTTACATAAGCTTGTCTAAATACAGAATAAAAGTAAAAGTATTATTGGAGCATATACCGTACGATGTTGAATAGATAAGACAGGTTTCATGTCAATGAAATTTGTTCTTTTTGGCACACAAAAAACACCAGTAGTTGTACACCTTACACTTAATTTTGAAATTATGTTTTTGGATGGAAAGAGCGAAAGCTTAAATGCATAACTATATGACAAAAACAACATGATTGTATAAGAAATATTACAGCGAAATAAGATATAGATTCAGCATCGATTGAAGCAATACATGGTAAGATTTCAAGTCTAATATATTTTGATTAATGAAACTGGAATAAAGTCTTCTTCATAAAGGGAAGGTCGTCATCAAGAAGGAAAAAAGAAGATAACAATTTCCATCAAAGCAAACATACCAGAAGCGGGCGTTCACCAACCACGCATCCCAATCCTGAAATACTTCACAATAACCAGCTATTCGCATCCAGAAAGGAGACCTCCGAAGTATAAAATGCTGCTAGTTCAATACATATATTATTTTTTATCCGTCTTATACTAAACTTCACTGGATTTTAGTCCGTCATTTCAGCATATTGAGATTGCGAAATACAATTTTTTTTTCAAATACACATTCATACGTAACATTAAAAAAAATTTAATTTATGATATATGTGTCGATACTCTCCAAATATGAATGTATTATCTGTAAAATAGAATTAGTATTTCGCAGAAGCAGATACAATAAAAAATGAAATGAAAAATAAGCGGTTCTAGTGGCTTATTTTTCGTGTCCCATGAGATGAGCAACAGTTTTATATCCTCACTATTTATATAGGTGCAAACTTTTTTCCGTTTTTGGCATGGTTATGTTGCTTATCAGGACTTGTTCAACATGACGGTATACGTATGTGACGAATACTCGACATGAGATCTACCCTATTTTTAATGGTATAATCGACAAAAAAAATCGAATACATAAATCGCCCATGTATAACATAAATTGAATTTGTTTTCTAATGAATTGGTGAATTATATTTTAATAATGGGTGTGTAATAACTAATCCCTCTAGGATTAAATTATAAGTATAATAAAAATTATAAAAAATAAAAATAAAACTCAACTGAATTTAGAAGTATTTAAAGTTTCTCTCCTTGTCTATTTTCAACTTAATTTAAAATTTTACCTCGTGTAATAAAAAGCATTAAATAATTTAAAAAATAATAAGAGTAAAAAGGAAAGTTAACCATATAACCGGGGCATATCGTATAACGCAAAGGCTTTCCTATTTAATGAAATGATAGAAAACTGGTTTGTAATTGTGTTGTATTTAAAAGATACTTGTTATTTCTCTTTCACTGCCAACACAAATTTCATATAAAAAGGGGTAACACAGCGAAAGAAATCATTCAGTTTTGTTCTCTCACCAGTACAACACACATCAAAATGAAGGTATTTAAACAAAAAACACAATTACCTGCAATAACCATTATAAAATTCGATTAAATTAAGTTTGGTAAAAAATACATTCAAATTAATATTTTTTAATTTGATGAAATAGGTCGCCATCGTTCTTTTGGCTCTCGCCGCTGTTGCCGCCGCCGAATACGGCTACGGAAAGCAGACCGTCGACTGGTCCCACGTTCCTTACTACAACGTTGAGTGGGAGTCTCTCGGAGAGGGCAAGGGCTACGGAGGCTATGGCAAGGACGACAGCTACGGAGAGGTTCTTCGTTATCGCCAGAAGGAGACCCGCAGCAAGGACGACACCAAGACCACCTGGGACACTGAGCTCCCCGGCAAATCCTGGATCAAGCGTGACGATATCGTCAACGCCCAGCAGCACGTCGCTTACGCCAAGAGCCACGACTCCTACAAGACCAACGACTACAAGAAATACTAGATCGTTTGAAATTCTAGATCAATTCACGAAATGGCTTGATATTTAATCTATATTTACCACCTATATGGATTTGAAAAATATTTTGAAATAAGAAATATATACAAATATATTATTGAATTTGAATGTTTTTTTTTTCAAACTGTTTTCAAGAAAACAAATAGTTATTTTGATCAAATTGAAATGCTCACCCCAAAAATTATCGGTTGGAATCTGTTATGTGCAATTTAAATAGCTAATATTTTTCATGATTTCAACCCTATAGCTGAAATCGACATGATTCTATGTTGTTGGCTACATTTTGGTTGAGTTAATAATTTGTCGGATGATTTTAGTGAATTAGACTAATTTGTATATATTTATTTATCTAACCTAATTTAGCTAATTAATAGGATTATAAATTTTCAAAAGTATAAAAGTGGAATCTGTAGTTAAAAAAGAATCCAGCCAAACAAGTACTTAATTATATGATGTTCTCGGGAAAGTACTATTCTTATGAGGCAACTGAACACTGGTATCTCAGTTATTTTACAAGTATTTAGTTACTTGAATGTCTCATTTAATTAATCCAACATTTCATCACATTTAATTATGTTTTTCATTTACATTTTTACGAATATTCATAAGGGCTCTTGTTCAGAATTCTTTAAAACAATTATAAAAATGAGGCTAATCAGATAATTTTCGAAATCGAAGACATGTTCTGATAGGGTCACGATTCTGTGCATACAGTGATAAGGAGAACAAAGGATTTTGACAGAAATTCTCCCTTTCTGGCAATAACCTTCACACACACAATTTAA
Source organism: Chydorus sphaericus (assembly GCA_030141595.1). Classification (NCBI taxonomy): domain Eukaryota; kingdom Metazoa; phylum Arthropoda; class Branchiopoda; order Diplostraca; family Chydoridae; genus Chydorus; species Chydorus sphaericus. The sequence continues at coordinate 19,553,728 of CM057926.1, forward strand.
TTGGCATTATTTTAATTAAATTTATTCACAATCTTAAAGAGAATTACGTTGCTTTTTATTGAAATCGGTTGAACATCATTTAGAAATGTACTTAAATTAATACAATATTTTTTTAAAAGGACCCTTAATGCCGTCAAATATAGTGGTATTAGTGCTATCGTCTCAGATAATCAGTGAAATGTCTAGAACTTCTTGGGGAATGAAAAATGGCCACATGTTATACACATAGATTGAGGAACATAGAGCCCATTCAAATATCTTTCAATAAAAAAATTAAATTCAAGAACGACTCTTTCAAGAAGAAAAAAAAGATCGGCGCACACGACCTTTTCCCAAGAGTTAAGCACAACCATATGAAAAAGGAACACATTTAATTGAGATATAATTTCTAAGGTTGAAGAGAAGATTTTTTGTTGTAGTGCTTGTTAACGAAAACTACATTTCGCATGAGAATGTATGTTATGATTTTATATCCTTATCCTCCTTCACGCAACCGTATAAAACTTACATCGGATTTATTTTTCAATTAATTAGCCAGTAATGTTATTGAATCTCCTTAAAGTCCCAGTGACGTCGTTTTATATCATTAGCATAATAAGTTGTTAAGTAAATTGTAAAATCCATCTTAAGATAAGCTTAAGTGGGCCCGTTAACAAATTAGTCCACAACTGCATCACAATAAAAAAATTTAGACTTAAGTCTAGAATTAAGTAAGTATCTTTCCATCTCAAACAATAAAGAATAATAATCAATGTTTGCCTCGTAAAATAGAATGAAATGAAATCAACAAAAAATGAAAGTAACCCATATACAACCAGGCCGAAATCACCAAACACACAAGCTTTTCTATTTTATGTAATAGTAGAACAACCGGTTTATAATTGTGCTGCATATTACAATGTGTATACATAACAGACTTGTTAGAAGCAACTAACTGCTAAGACAGTTTTCATATAAAAGGGGACAACAAAGCATTAGAAATCATTCAGTTTTGTTCTCTCACCAGTACAACACTCATCAAAATGAAGGTATGTAAAACTTCATAGCTATAGATGACATTAACATTTAACAGTTTTAACATTTCTTAACAAAATATTTTTAATTCATTAAATAGGTCGCCATCGTTCTTTTGGCTCTCGCCGCCCTCGCCGCCGCCGATTACGGCAAGCAGACCGTCGACTGGTCCCACGTTCCCTACTACAACGTTGAGTGGGAGTCTCTCGGAGAGGGCAAGGGCTACGGAGATAGCTACGGCAAAGACAGCTACGGAGAGGCTCTTCGTTACCGCCAGAAGGAGACCCGCAACAAGGATGAGACCAAGACCAACTGGGACACCGAGCTCCCCGGCAAATCCTGGATCAAGCGCGACGATCTCGTCAACGCCCAGGTTCGCGTCTCTCACTCCGTTGGTGGAGACTACAAGACCAACGACTACAAGAAATACTAGATGAAATCATGAAATGACCTTATATTGAATCTATTTACCACCTATGGATTCACATTGTTAATAAAAAAAGAAATATATATATTTAAAATAATCTTGATTGTTTGTCATTTATTTTTTATGAAAGCAATTTGTGGGAATTTTCAGGTACAGTAAGGTTGAAAGCGCGTAAATATAGTTTGATTTCTCATGGAACTCAAAAAAAGGAGGGGGCAATTTACTTGTTTTTATTAAATATAAACGAATTTCATCCAATATTACATAAAACAGTCCATTCTATTAAATAATTGATTTTTAAGTTATTGATTTTATTTTGAAGAGTAAAAGCGCAATAATTGAATAGATTTGATTTTTTTTAAATTTTTAGATAGCTAGGAAATCTACAAAAGTTACATTTTATCACGTTAGTTCGTTAAATTATATATGAAGCTATTATGTCGAAAAAAGAAAAGGTGAACTGGAGGTTACTATGTCATTTTTTAATCAATTGAGTTGAGGATGAAACGCATTTCGTATGGATTTACAGTGGAAATAATTGAATAATTAAGACTACATACTAAGATTTATTTATTTGTCTAAGATTCTAAGATCTGAGATTCATGAGAAATTGATAAATAGGGAAAATGAAAGAACAATATGAATATAACAAAAGATGTCGTGCTAAACAGAACTTGGGGAAAGGCAGGAAGCGGGAAAATCAAATAAATTAATAGAGTACTTATAATTGTGTTTATCATTTAGCCATTGAAAGTTATTATAAAACGTTTTTATCACCTTAACGTAATGACCGGATTATCCCAATGACAATTTTTAAATTAAAGAGTGAAAATTACTTTCAGAAAAATATTGAATGATGCTACTGAGAAGTAAGATTCGGAGAAACACTGAAAGGGAAAAAGAGGATTAAGCATCAGAATATATGGAAAGCACGAGGGAAAATGGTAAAAATTGAAAAAAGAACGAGAGCCATTTAGACCAGCTCTCGTATTTTAAAATATATGGATAACAATTCTACAGTTTCAGAAAAAGAATGTGAAAAACGCTTCTTCGGAGTTTCAACCTCGGTGTTTACAAAATAATACAAATAGAACGTGTCATTCATGACGCAAAACATCTCTAGTAAATAATAATATATACATAGTAATAATACATTATATAAATCTTATAATATAAAAGTAAAATACTAAGTTTAGCATAAGGATACCATTTATAAACTGGCTCAAACCCGTTTGATGATATATTGGTAATTAAATTAAAATAAATATCCTTTTAAAATCAACTAAGTTTATTTTTATCTCAATTGACAAACTATAGGCAACATTTACCTATTAATATCTCATTTTATTTAAAAAAGAAAGTAACCCGTATACGCAGCCACGCCAAAATAACCAGACATATAATGAGCATTTCTATTTTATGTAACAGTGGAACAACCGGTTCGTATTACACTCTGTGCATATAACAAACTTCTTTGAACCCTTTACTGCTAAGACAGTTTTTATATAAAAGGGGGAAACAAAGTAATAGAAATCATTCAGTTTTGTTCTCTCACCAGTACAATACACATCAAAATGAAGGTATGTAACAAACGAACCTGTCATTAACACTAAATATCTAGATGACATTAAGTTAAGCTTTTTTAACACCATATTTTTATTTATTGCCATTAACACTAAATATCTAGATGACATTAAGTTTAAAAGTATTTAAATTTTAAAAAAATAGTCTTATTTCATTAAATAGGTCGCCATCGTTCTTTTGGCTCTTGCCGCCCTCGCCGCCGCCGATTACGGCAAGCAGACCGTCGACTGGTCCCACGTTCCTTACTACAACGTCGAGTGGGAGTCTCTCGGAGAGGGCAAGGGCTACGGAGGCTACGGCAAGGACGACAGCTACGGAGAGGTTCTTCGTTACCGCCAGAAGGAGACCCGCAGCAAGGATGAGACCAAGACCAACTGGGACACCGAACTCCCCGGCAAATCCTGGATCAAGCGCGACGATCTCGTCAACGCTGAGGCTCGCGTCTCTCACTCCGTTGGTGGATACAAGACCAACGACTACAAGAAATACTAAATGAAATTATTTGGGAACATTGCTCTTTTTTTAATGGGCTTTGTTATGATACTGTATATGGATTTGAATATGATTTGCCATGAGAAATATATGTTATATTTAAAAAAATAAGTTAATTTGTCCTTAATTTTAATCATTACTTCGTTTTCCCCTTATTTTGTTTCTCTTGTGTTTAGTGATGGGTAATCGCCCAATACAAAACACCCAATAGTGAGGATGGAACTTACGTTGTTATGTTGTAGTAAGGGATGTCTTTATGTAGAACAACAGAACAAAAAAATATTGAAAATTCTAGAGTATTTCTTTTCTGAGTTTGTACAGGTTAACTACTAACCTGGAAAATTCAGTTATAATATCTAGAATGACTAAGAAGATGTGATACGTATAAAAATATGCTTCAGTTGCATTACTAACTTTTTTAAATAGTTGTGGCATTTTTCAATTACAAGATTTTTCAAATATTTCGGTCTAAAAATCCACTCCAGATATATATTTTCTAATATCTTGCCAAACATTTTTCTTCACTATAGCAGATATTTTGAGTTCTTGTCTTTTTCATTTGAACAACTATTTCAATACCCCGTACATCCCGAATTCTATCAGATTTTGCGGATCTAAAAAAATTATATATTTGGCCCATTGGAACAAGTGTTTTTCCATTGAAATTTTAAAAAAAAATCTGTTCTGGATGTGCGAAATCTCTTGAAAAACTCGCCAAACGCTACTAATTTCTACTAACTATTAAATAACTTACAATCATTAATATGCTTAAATCCAAAACAATACTTTGAGTTATTATTTTAAACTTCTAACGATACGTTCAAAGAGTTACCAGTGGTGAATTCAATACTACTCATGAATATTCTTTTGTTTACTTATAATGCTAACTTTACTGGAGTTAAGTTAATTCTAATCGATTAACTCATATTCTCATTTTAGCCAAATTCACTAAACTTAGCCAATGCATCTTCCCGAACAAAAAGAAACTCTAAACATTACAGCAACTTTTCTCAAAAATGGTGATAAAATTTTTTTGTTTTATCAGTGGACGTATCATAATTCAAAAGTAAATTTAGGGAAAAAGTTGGAGTAGACTTATCGATCGGTACAATCGTTTAAGTTTGAAGAGGATTTCCAAAAGACCAAAATTAATTTAGAAAATGACAAACAGTTAAGTTTACTTCAAATATATATTTATTTTTATGTACTATTGAAATCCATAAAGATGGTAAATAGATTCAATATCAAGCCATCATAAATAAGTATAGAATTTTAGAATGATTTTCATTTAGTATTTCTTGTAGTCGTTGGTCTTGTATCCACCAACGGAGTGAGAGACGCGAGCCTCAGCGTTGACGAGATCGTCGCGCTTGATCCAAGATTTGCCGGGGAGTTCGGTGTCCCAGTTGGTCTTGGTCTCATCCTTGCTGCGGGTCTCCTTCTGACGATAACGAAGAACCTCTCCGTAGCTGTCGTCCTTGCCATAGCCGCCGTAGCCCTTGCCCTCTCCGAGAGACTCCCACTCGACGTTGTAGTAAGGAACGTGGGACCAGTCGACGGTCTGCTTGCCGTAATCGGCGGCGGCGAGGGCGGCAAGAGCCAAAAGAACGATGGCGACCTATTTTAAAAATAAAAACATGATACAAAAATTAAAACGCAACCAAAGTAAATTCAAAATATTAAGTTTATTTTTTTTAACGGATATTGAAGTATATTTATCTGTTTTGGTTACATACCTTCATTGTGGTGTGTGTTGTACTGGTGAGAGAACAAAACTAAATAATTCTTACCGGTCGATTTCCCCTTTTTATATGAAAACTGTCTTGGCAGTCAAAGTTGTTAAGATGAAATTTTGTCAGGTATACATTTTTTAGTATGCTACAATTAAACCGGTCATTCTACAATCGCGTTCTAAACTATATGTTTAACGGATTGGGTCCTTTAAAAGGGAATATTTTGAATAATAGAAAGGAAAACTAAACAATTTAAAAACCTACTCCTCTCAACGTGTAGTATTGTTTGTAGTTGCTGATGTAATTGTGGAAAGACTGGTTTGTTTAAAACTTGCATATGTAACCAAAAGTTCTGAAACCATTTTACTTCCTTGACAATTTGTAATATATCAATATAAAATAAACTTTAAAGAATTGAACTGATTTTTAAATGGTATGTTGAATAAAAAAAAATCATGATTTATTCGGTCCTTGCATCAAGACAATTAATTTTTTTCAAATTCATTACTAATCTCTCAATCATTACATAATTGCAATTAAATATTCCACAATAAGTGGGGCACTTGGGCCCTCTAGTTCTGAAGTAAAACTAAATACTTAATTTTTCGAACTAAAGATGAAAAATTACAAACTAAAAAGGATAAGCGCTTCAGCTATATTTGAAATTGCTTTCTCTCTTTTAAGTGGAGCACTGTAAGGAGTTCCTGATCAAGGGCTTAAGTCCACTATCACACTACCTTTACTATTTCGGTATATTAATGTTTTAAATATTTATAAAGAAAATATAAAGCTTTCTCCTTTCCTCATAGGGCCCATGGAGTATTGTATACTAGGATCACAAACGTACGGATACTGACTACCTTTCGAGGTTTCCTTCAGTAAAATAGATCAGAGTGCGTTGGCTCATGCCTGTACAAATCCTTTCCCCCGTTAAAGAACGTGATAACAGTCCAATCATGACCCAATCATGATTTGCACGTGATCTTAGCGTGTTGTTATGACGCATTACGATTTTATCACGTTTCCAACCTGATTATACTTGACGAGAATAACTTCTATCATGACTAAATCGGGATGAAACAATGGTGCGCCATGCCATCCCAGACCACTATAGATGGTGGTAGGCAATAGGACGTACGGCTTCACTGGAACCCAAGCGCCTCTGGTTTTCAGCTCGGTGAAACACGAAAGTAGCAGACGAAATGTGCCGATGCGTAAAACTTGCACCCTTCTTCCTCCAGGGAGTTAGGTTAGACACCATCCCTTCCTCAACGGCTACTGCCCGGTGGCGATTTTATTTTCGTGCCTGAAACAAAGAGCTTCCCCGATTAGAAACCCAGGCGGCGCTGATTAGAAATCGGTTCCACGGTGAAGACCATTTATACTGATCGGTGCATGCCGGAAACACTATAGCTGCGACCTCGTGCATGGTACTTTTTTATGGTTACTATTAATTTGATTGCTGATTTCAAACAAGTGTAATATAATAAGAAAATATATGTAATCGAACCAAATCGAAAACAAATAAAGTTCATTTTAAAATTTTAAAATATATTTGTCATTGCAAAACATTTTTAAGTCCATATGCAGAATTATTACAAAGCCCTTTAGAAAAGAACAGTGTTACCAAATGATTTTATTTAGTATTTCTTGTAGTCGTTGGTCTTGTATCCACCAACAGAGTGAGAGACGCGAGCCTCAGCGTTGACGAGATCGTCGCGCTTGATCCAGGATTTGCCGGGGAGTTCGGTGTCCCAGTTGGTCTTGGTCTCATCCTTGCTGCGGGTTTCCTTCTGGCGATAACGAAGAACCTCTCCGTAGCTGTCGTCCTTGCCGTAGCCTCCGTAGCCCTTGCCCTCTCCAAGAGACTCCCACTCGACGTTGTAGTAAGGAACGTGGGACCAGTCGACGGTCTGCTTGCCGTAATCGGCGGCGGCGAGGGCGGCAAGAGCCAAAAGAACGATAGCGACCTATTTCATCAAAAGATTATACATAAATTAAACGCAACTAAAATAAATTTAAATGTTATCTATGGATATTTGAGGTATATGTATCTCATTGGCTTCATACCTTCATTGTGGTGTGTGTTGTACTGGTGAGAGAACAAAACTGAATAATTCTTACTGGTCGATTTCCCCTTTTTATATGAACTGTCTTGGCAGTCAAAGTTGTTAAGATGACATTTGGTCACGTATGCATTTTTAAGTATGTTACAATTGAACTGGAAATTCTACAATCGCATTCTAAACTATATGTTGAGCGGATTGGGTCCTTTTAAAGACAATACGGTTAAACAAATGAAAGGGAAACTAATATTTTTAGACCTACTCCACACAACGTTTAGTATTTTCTCTAGTTTCTGATGCAATTGTGGAAAGACCGGTTCGTTTTACACTTACATTTGTAACCGCAATTTCTGAACACCTTCCTTGCTAATTTCAATATTTAAGAGAGCTGTAATATATCAATATATAATACATTTAAATTAATTAACTTTGATGAAAAAAATTATATTCTGAAACCTAACATAAATATCTAACATTTCTCTCAATCTGTGATTTGTTTTATAAAACTAAAGTTTATTTATTATTAATGTTATTATGAATTTAGGTAAGATTTGCCCATTCTTAAACTTAAAAATTGTAATATGTATAAAAAAAAATTAAAAGATAAAACTTAACTAAAAGTTCAAGATTTTAAAAGTTGAATAAAAACATTTCCCAATATTTGCTAAGTAACAGACAAACATGTTTTCAGTTGGAGAAAATCAGAAAAAAATCCATCGCTAAAATTGAGCTACTTATCGCATGAAAACTGGAGTCACTTTTACCCGTGCGCTTACGGAGAAAATAAAGGTCTACTTATAATCCGGTGGGCACTGTATTTCTGAAAAATAATAAAAGTAAAAGAAATGGATGAAAACAACAAATAAAAACAAGCTTTAACTACCCATCACATAATACAAATACAATCAGCCTTGAAAAGCAGTTTGTGTGTCGTTTTATCATACCAGAAGGGAAAAAACCTCTTCTATTTGATCTCAAAAGAACTTGTTTCTTTCTTCCTCTCAAAGAGAAGAACTTAATTTATACAACTAAACGTCAACAATCAAGACACTTAAAAATAGAAAGGAAAATTTACCATAATATAAATTATAATATACGTTTAATAAGGCCATAGCCGCTTAACATACTTTGTTTTTTATTCAAATGTAGAATGACCGGTCCATTTATTTCCTAAATATGTCCACAAGCTTAATGAATATATGCCTCTGCCTAAAGAGAGTTCATATAAAAAGGATCTGTGAATGAAAGGGAATCTTTCCGTTTTGTTCTCTCACCAGTACAACACACATTAAAATGAAGGTAATAGTCTAAACAGATTCATTAACCTCCAATTACAAAAGAATGAATACATACAACTAAGTTTCGTTGTAAATAAAAATGATTTACTTGCCTGTATTTGATTGAGCAGGTCGCTATCGTTCTTTTGGCTCTCGCCGCCCTCGCCGCCGCCGATTACGGCAAGCAGACCGTCGACTGGTCCCACGTTCCTTACTACAATGTCGAGTGGGAGTCTCTTGGAGAGGGCAAGGGCTACGGAGGCTACGGCAAGGACGACAGCTACGGAGAGGTTCTTCGTTATCGCCAGAAGGAGACCCGCAGCAAGGATGAGACCAAGACCAACTGGGACACCGAGCTCCCCGGCAAATCCTGGATCAAGCGCGACGATCTCGTCAACGCTGAGGCTCGCGTCTCTCACTCCATTGGTGGAGACTACAAGACCAACGACTACAAGAAATACTAAAAAGATTATTTGAAATTTTTAAAGGATCTATTGAAATCCGTTCCCACCTTAATTGTTTGTTCAATGTTCTCAAAAAGAAATATATGCGTTCAAATGTAATGGATTTTTGTTTAATTATTTAATCTGTGAGACTTCAAGAGGATTGCCTACGATAGACAACTTTATTTTTTTGTGATTGATAACGTTAGAAATTTTTTTAATCAACTTGCATTAATTTTTTTAGATTTATAAGGAGGCGTATATAAACCATTTAATATAAATCATAGATAATAAGTAAACGATATTTGGTAAAAACAGCTAGGTGATAATGAGCATGTTAAGTTTATTTTTACAGAAAAGGGATAATAAATTAAACATTATTCTAAAAGATTTTATCGAAAGATTTAAACAAGAGTTGTATGAATGATGCTGGATATCACGAATGTGACTCATGCATAATTTACAACCAGTTTTTGTGTGGTTTCATCTTAAATTTATATAATCTGATTACCAGAAATGTGAACTAGGTTTTGTTAATCACTCATCAAATAGTCCAACTTATATATATGTTGTTTCATTATGAAGAATATAGCTGTTTAGGCCATGAGCAATTAAGCGTTAGTTTAATTAAAAAAATTGAAAGGAAAGCTTACCCAGTAAAATGCGAAGCCGTGCCGATCAACATATTGGATTTTCTACCGAATGATGCAATTGTAGAATGGCAGGTTTTTATACACCTATATACGTAACCAAAAGTACTGATTACCTCCAACATCGAACATCGTAGATAATTTTCATATGGAAGGGAAAATCAGTTCATTAGGGGTCATTCGCGTTGTTTTCTCATTTGTAAAAATACTCATAAAAATTGAGATATGTATCCGAGGAGATAAAATTTTCTTCCAAAAACCAGTTAATGTATAGATTATATTTAAAATATAATATAACTTAATTTTAAAATATAAAATATATTTCTCATTTCAAAGCATTTTCAAATCCATATACAGAATCAATACAAAGCCCTTTAGAAAAGCGCATCGCAGTAGCATTATTTCATTTAGTATTTCTTGTAGTCGTTGGTCTTGTAGTCTCCACCGACGGAGTGAGAGACGCGAACCTGGGCGTTGACGAGATCATCGCGCTTGATATGAGATTTGCCGGGGAGCTGGGTGTCCCAGTTGGTGTGGGTCTCATCCTTGTTGCGGGTCTCCTTCTGGCGGTAACGAAGTTCCTCTCCGTAGCTGTCCTTGCCATAGTTATCCCCGTAACCCTTGCCCTCTCCGAGAGACTCCCACTCAACGTTGTAGTAAGGAACGTGGGACCAGTCGACGGTCTGCTTGCCGTAATCGGCGGTGGCGAGGGCGGCAAGAGCCAAAAGAACGATAGCGACCTATTTCATTTTAAAAAATGATACATAAATCAATATGCAATCAAAGTAAAATTTTATTTGGTCTTTATTTTTATGGATATTGGAGGTAGATGTATCCCATTGGCTAAATACCTTCATTTTGATGTGTGTTGTACTGGTGAGAGAACAAAACTGAATGATTCCTACTGCTTTTTTGTCCCCTTTTATATGAAAACTTTCTAGGCAATCAAAGTTGTCCATATGAAATTTATTTACATATAGTGAAGCAGGCTACAAATGAACCGGTCATTCTACAATTGCATCATAAGCTATAAAATACTATATGTTGAGTGGGTTGGGTTCTTTAAAAATCCATATTCTTAAACAATAGAAAGTGACTACTTTTTAGACCTACTCCTCTCAATGTATAGTATTGTTTCTAGTTTCTGATGAAATTGTGGAAAGACTGGTTCGTTTTACACTTACACATGTAACCAAAAGTTCTGAACCCCTTTTAACTTCCATGCCCATTCTCAAAAAAAAGAGAGCAGTAATATTTCAATGTAATTCTGATCACATTTTAACTTCTTTGTCAATTTTTATTGAAGAGAGAGAAGTGTAACATTCAAGGTTGAAATGCTTCATTTGTTTGTTGCACCAAAACCATCTCTTTTATTTCAAGTTCGTTTCCAATCTCTAAATCCTGACTTGCAATTGAATATGGTACGATAAGTATTAGCTCTACTTGTCCTCCTGAGGGAAAACCGAATACTTATTATTATTCGAAATTATATTAAGCTTTCTTCTTTAGATATTTCATTTTGGCCTTTATTAAATCCTGACAATCTATTCTGTATCGGTTTATTTAGTGGAACAAAGTTGCGAATCCCTTTTTTGGTTCCACTGCCTTTAAAGTTTCAGTATCCAAAACCCCATAAGAAAGCTCTTGAGAAGGGTTCGGTCATATTGGGGGGGGGGGGTGGTTGCGGACTACCTGCTTTCCTACAGAAAGAATTTGCTGAACCATTTATAAGTTTACATGAGCAAGCGCAGAAAACGAGGGTCAAAAAAGGAAACCTCTTTGGGACCTAAAAATTGCGCACCCCTTTTTCGGTTTCATTATCTGAAAAGTTTCAATAAACGAGAGTTTCACTTAATGGACCGCTACTGTTTCTGTAATAGAATACAAGTAAAAGATAGTAAACAAAATAAGATTTAAAAATGTAAGCTTTAACCACCCATCGCATAATACAACTCAAACTATGAAACTAACCTGGAAACACAATTTGTGGTCCATTTTATCATAATATCAGAAGAAACAATAACTATATTTTTTATTTCATCCCATAAAAACTGGTTATTTTATAATATTATGTTAAACCTCAACAATCAAGACATTTAAAATAGAAAGGAAAATTTACCACATTATTAATTACATATATTTAATAAGGCCATTGCCGCTCAGCACACTATGTTTCTTTATTCAAATGTAGAATGACCGGCCTATTTTGTTCCTAAATATGTCAACAAACATGCTGAAAACCAAAACCTGCCTAAAGAGGTAAAATAAAAATAAAATAAAATATTTTCTTAGTTGTTATTGCGAGGAGGGGGTTATGGAACGTTGCTGCGCACTTAAGGGGGGGGGGGGATGCAAAAAGGCAAATATTTTGGCCACGTATGTTATGAATAATTCTTATCGGTATTATATTTATTATTACTTTATCATAAAAAACTTTAATCTCAATAGGAGTAGTAGGGAAAGGGAAAGAGCCATATAGGTGTCAAAGGGACTGCGGCTGTGTCGCCAGTAGCCCATAGTGACTGTTCCGGATACCAGGTCCATTAACAAATATTTATATCCAAAAATTCCCCGATCATGCTTATGTCCTTCAACTCAATAGTAGAGCTATCGCTTTCTATGAAGGAGACCCGTGATCAAAACCAGGCTAGGGATAGGACTTTTTACCAGATTTACGTAAACGTTCAACGATTTTTATTATGAAATTTTCCCATCCCTACTACTCCCCGATTTTTTTTGTGTAAATTGAATTCATGCACTGTATCCCATTTAATTAACAGATAGAGACAAAAACCTGGAAATCTGAAATTGTTTGAAACATTCCCCAATATGAAAAATATTTCAAAACCAATAATGATGATGAACAAGCTGGCAAAAAGGCCATCGTGTACCACTGTACCTATATTTACAATGAATGTATGATAAATGTATGAAAAACTATGTAAATTTATCATGTCCTAAATTTGTCGGATTTTTTTTAAAGATTTTTTCTTATAAATCCCTCTTGGCCTATTCCAATAATTTAATTTAAAAAATTCATAATCCAATATTTTGTTGTCTTATTTTTCGTGATTTTCAGCTTGAAATCATCGAAAATTGATTACATAATCATTATCACAAATTTGAACATTTCCAGAAATATAAAAATAATATTTTGTAATGAATTATTATCTGAAATATTTAAACTTCAATTTTGAAATAAAAAAATACCTTGTGGACAACTTATTTATGATCAATCACCCTTACGAGGAACATGTTTAAATATCAAGTAAAAAATTGCTTTCATTTTCACCGCCATTTTTGTCTAAAACTAAAGAAATGCGGTGTTGCCAAGTGATAATGATTATGATTTCAGCAAATAGCAAAATAATCAAATAATCGTAATCATTTAGGCAGTTGCGATTATATGATTGCCAATCAAGAATCAAATTTGATAATAATCATGATTCCAATCAAACACTGAACTTACTTAACAATATTGGAAAAGTAATTGCTATCTGGCTTTTCCTAATAAGACATGTACTTTTAGCAAACAAAAGCTGGCCCATAAATCAGTACTTCAATATTACATAAGAATTAGCAGGAAGTAATTTATCTCCCCGTGTATTTCTGTTCCTATCTTTCTGGTCTTTTTTTTGTCCTGAAGTGTCAACTTTTCTGAACCAGTATACTGGTAATAATAACAGTATATGTTTAGTTACATATAGTGTATTGTATTACGGCTAAATAATGGGATATTCATAGAGATGTACTGCTTCAGTTAGATAATTTATGAATTTACCACTGGTAACTCTTCGAACATATCATAAGAAATTTATATCAATTAATTTCATATATTCTTCTAAGTTAAAGAATATTAATCGTTTTTAGTAAAGTTGAATAAAATTAAAAAAAGGAGTTTATGATACACATAAAAGTAGATTTTTACATAGTTTTCCGATCACATCTGGTGAAACATTAGTGATACTATAGTTGAATTGTTAATATTGTAATTATCATGTAGGAACACTAAACAGATAATGATGTTCAAATTGTTCCGATATTTTATTTTTTATTCCCTTTCCAATTTCTTGTATCCTTTACTTTTATCTCGATTACCCACTTTACAAGAGAAACAATATTAAAAAAAAGATATGAATAAAATAAAAAACAAATAAACTTCAATTCTTTAAAAATATAAAATATATTTCTCATTTCAAAGCATTTTCAAATCCATATACAGAATCAATACAAAGCCCTTTAGAAAAGCGCATTGCAGTAGCATTATTTCATTTAGTATTTCTTGTAGTCGTTGGTCTTGTAGTCTCCACCAACGGAGTGAGAGACGCGGACCTGGGCGTTGACGAGATCATCGCGCTTGATGTGAGATTTGCCGGGGAGCTGGGTGTCCCAGTTGGTGTGGGTCTCATCCTTGTTGCGGGTCTCCTTCTGGCGGTAACGAAGTTCCTCTCCGTAGCTGTCCTTGCCATAGTTATCACCGTAACCCTTGCCCTCTCCGAGAGACTCCCACTCAACGTTGTAGTAAGGAACGTGGGACCAGTCGACGGTCTGCTTGCCGTAGTCGGCGGCGGCGAGGGCGGCAAGAGCCAAAAGAACGATAGCGACCTATTTCATTTAGAAAATGACACATAAATTAAGATGTTATCAAAGTAAAATGTGATTATATGGATATTGGAGGTAAATGTATATGATTGGTTAAATACCTTCATTTTGATGTGTGTTGTACTGGTGAGAGAACAAAACTGAATGATTCCTACTGCTTTGTTGTCCCCTTTTATATGAACTTTCTAGGCTGTTTTTAAGTTGAAATTTGGGCAGGCATTCTTTATTATTAAACCTGTCATTCTACAATTGCATCATTAACTGTAGAATACGAGTTTGGACCATTAGAAGGCAATACGCTTAAACAAAAGAAAGGGAAACTAACCATTTTTTAGACCTACTCCTTTCAACGTATAGTATTTTTTCTTCTTTCTGATGCAATTGTGGAATGACCGGTTCGTTTTACACTTACATTTTTAACCAAAAGTTTTGAACACCTTTTAACTTCCTTGCCAATTTTTTTATTGAAAAGAGAGCAGTAATATTTCAATATAAAATAAAATTTAATACATCAAACTTTGATTTTTTTTAAATGATTCGCTGAATCCATACATTAGTCGTTGTTATGTAATATTAGATGTTCAAATTATTTATTCGGTTTTCGCTTCCAAACTATATCTCTTTACCATGTCTTATTATTTTTTTAAACTGAAGTGTAATGAAACAAATATTTAGTGATTTCCGATAGGCAATAAATTTCCTAACAGTTAAATAACCAAAACTGATCTCTTTATATAATTTTGGGTTTTTTAATTAATACAATCGTTAAATGTTGCGATAAAACATGGTACGACAATTGGTCTATTTTTCCTCCTGAAAGAAAACCAAAATTGTATTGTTTGAGCCTTCTGTTATGATTGAACAGACGACTACCAAACTATCTTAACTATTTCGGTATTTATGTTTAAAATATTTTTCAAGAATATATTCAGGTTTCTTTTTTTAGAGGTTCCTGAAAACATATTTCTGTAAAAAATGCAAATCAAAGCAATTAAGAATTAAAAAAAACACAAAACTGTAACCATCCGCCACATAAAACAAATACAGCCAGTCGTAGAAACAGTTTGTATGTCATTTTATCATAACAGAAGTAGAAAAAACTAGATTTTTTATCTCTTAAAAACTGGTTTCTTTCTTCTTCTGAAACAGTAAAACTTAATATATTACATTAAACCTCAACAATCAAGACACTTAAAAATAGAAAGGAAAAATTTACCATTATTAACTACATATATTAATAAGGCCATTGCCACTCAACACACTTTGTTTTTTATTCAAATGTAGAATAGCCGGTCCATTTAGTACCTAAACATGTCCAAATAAATTGCTAGAAACATAGACCTGCCTAAAGAGTTTTCATATAAAAGGGATCTGTGACTCAATTGGAATCATTCTGTTTTGTTCTCTCACACAGTACAACACCCATCAAAATGAAGGTAATTATCTTAAGCGAAGTTTAATTATAATAAGATTTGTTATAAATCTATTTGTATTTATTGAAACAGGTCGCTATCGTTCTTTTGGCTCTTGCCGCCCTCGCCGCCGCCGATTACGGCAAGCAGACCGTCGACTGGTCCCACGTTCCTTACTACAACGTTGAGTGGGAGTCCCTCGGAGAGGGCAAGGGCTACGGCGGTAGCTATGGCAGCGACAGCTATGGAGAGGCCCTCCGTTACCGCCAGAAGGAGACCCGCAGCAAGGACGAGACCAAGACCATGTGGGACACTGAGCTTCCCGGCAAATCTCACATCAAGCGTGACGATCTCGTCAACGCCCAGGTCCGCGTCTCTCACTCCGTTGGTGGAGACTACAAGACCAACGACTACAAGAAATACTAAGTAACAAATTATATCACTGCGCGGAACGATTTGAAATTTTGAATGTTTATGGATAAGAGATAAATACATATATATATACATACATTATTGAATGAATTTTCGTTGTTTTGATTTTATCAATCAATCAAATAATTTATGGCCGTATTTTCTAGAAGTTGTAAGGAATTGTATGATATAGTTCTTAAACGGAATTATTCATATTTCATTGGTAAAGTAAATTAATAGTGGAAGTGATTTGTTTTCTCTTTACTTTGATAAAATGTTTACAGGATGAGTGATTCACTGTTAGGGGCCGTTCATAAATTACCTTTTATATGAACCATACCAAATGGTCCCAAAGTCAGTCAGAGCTGATTTTGACACATATTTTTATCGAAACGGATATCCTTCTGCTTTGGTGGTGTATGTTTACATATGAGAAAATCGCCTCAGCCATCTTTCGAGCTTTTAAAAAATATATTAAACTCTAAGTAATGAGCTTTTCGTATGGTTTTCATGAAGTATTACAACTGAATAAACACAATTTTTGCCCTTCTATTATTTTTAACAACCGGATGTATGATACCCTATTTAACACGTTAACAAATGGGGGAAACTGTAGCCTCAAAAATTATGTCACAATCTGGTGTGCAACGGCCACCGAAGCTAGCGTTTTCTTCTTTTACGACATTGATGCTCGGAATTTTCTCTCTTTAAAGCCCTATAGATTTTGTTTCAATTCCTAGAACTTTATTTTTTTATTAAACTTTTTCCCCAAGACCTTTAACACAGGTTCTTACGGAGAAACCGGCAAGGTCTCGATAATGCAGACCAGTTCTTTATCTGGCTACCCCTTCGATTTTTACTTGTTTTTTCAGTATACTTAATATATGAGGCTGCTTGCCGATTCTTATGCCAAACAAGAGTATTATGTAAAGCCCATTTTTTGTTTTAATTTCGGTGTCACATAATTTTTAAGAAAGTGAAAGTAACATACTATTAACATACTTAACCATACGGAAAAAGTAATTGCAATCAAGCTTTCCATAATAAGACCTGTTCTTCTAGCAAAAAAGATAAATCAGTACTTCAATGTCACCTACGATTTTGCAGAAAGTATTCTACTATATATAGTGGAAACCCAAAAGTGGAAATCATTCAGTTTTGTTCTCTCACCAGTACAACACACATCAAAATGAAGGTATTTAGCCAATGAGATACACTTACCTCCAATATCCATAACAAATCAAATTTTACTTTAATTGCATCTTAATTTATGTATCATTTTCTAAATGAAATAGATCGCCATTGTTCTTTTGGCTCTTGCCGCCCTCGCCGCCGCCGATTACGGCAAGCAGACCGTCGACTGGTCCCACGTTCCTTACTACAACGTCGAGTGGGAGTCTCTCGGAGAGGGCAAGGGCTACGGTGATAGCTACGGCAGTGACAGCTATGGAGAGGCTCTCCGTTACCGCCAGAAGGAGACCCGCAGCAAGGACGAGACCAAGACCATGTGGGACACTGAGCTTCCCGGCAAATCTCACATCAAGCGCGACGATCTCGTCAACGCCCAGGTCCGCGTCTCTCACTCCGTTGGTGGAGACTACAAGACCAACGACTACAAGAAATACTAAATAGAATTCCTCTAAAATTTTAAAGGATCTGACGAAAAGATTTCTACGGAATAATTTTCTACCTTTATTGATTATTTAATGTCATAAAAATGAAATATATAAATACATACAAGTGTAAATTAATTGAACTGTGTTGAATAATTTAATTTGTTAGACTTTAAGAGCAGTGCATGCAAGACGGATATCTATAGATCATCCAAAGACAAGTTTTCTACCCCTATCATAATATTTTAGATTTAAAAAATGTGTATAAACAATTTAAAATACAGAGAAAAGATCATCAATAAAAATGAATAACAATTCAGGTCATTCACTTTGTTTTCTCAACGGTAAAGTACGAATCAAAATGAAGGTACACATCTTCCAAAAGCCAGTAAATATATTGATTACGTTAAGTTTAGTGAGAATTAGATATTATTTAATTATTTTTATTCAAATGAATAGGTGGCCATCGTTCTATTGACAACACTTAAATGTTTCCGAGGATTTTTTAAAGGGATTCTTTGGAAAAAAACAGTCCAAGAGTCACACATAAATTTTAAATAAAAGTTACACAACCTATAACAGTCCCTCAATGCCGAGATGAGACGATTCAGACGACATATGAAAAAGTAAGTCTTATTTTAACATACAAACAATTAGGCAACTAAAATAAGTCTAAATTAGGACTAACTTAAAATCTGATAATAAGATAATAATTGGCAATAAAAAAAACAATTAAAAGATTATATTTAAAAAATTAAAAAATTATATAATCTCCCCTTAGGTTTGGATTTTTCTAACAACACATGATTTGATTTCTTTTAAATAAAATAAATTCTACAACTAGTTACCGTAATACTGTTCGAAAAAATCTTAATCTTTTCACACCGTTCACCTTGAACGATTTCGTTCCGTTCGTCGAGGGCGGGGAATTTTCTTCGAAGACCTTCACGGGTGTCCCCACGACTAGGTCGTATCTGTGAAAGTATTTTTTTTCAACACGAATAAAATTAACAAGCGATACAATAAAATAAGATACAATAATCGGGGCACTCCGCTTGTACTCTTTAAATAGCCTGAGTAAGGCCTGACGTAGTCTTTTTTTAAATTAGACAAATTATATTTCATTTTTTGTATTGGTAAAAAAAGAGAGAAAACTTAATCGAGGTTAGTTAAATTAGATAAAAAATTATTTTAACCAATTTTTCTATTTTTTAGATGTCAATAATGGCTAGAAACAAATTTTCAATAACAAAAGTATCTTTAATTTTTCTTTAATTTCCAAGTAAATAGCAACAAAAAAATAAATTTTCAGCAAAAAAGTCACACTTTATTAATACCAATTAGAACATATTGTATTATAATGTGTACCGTTTTGCTATTCAATTCGTAAAAGAATCGTTCAACCTGTAGATGGACCTTGCACGGACTATTAGTTGAAAAAAAGATTGCGTCAGGTCTACCGGAGGTTATTTTACTTCCAAGTTTTATATCATACAGCATTCAGAAATTGAAACTTAAAAGTAAAACGTAGAGGGCGCTTAAAAGAAATTGTAAATTATTTTTTTAGTCCGTTGTTGCCATTTCTATACAAAGCTGTGGGAGCCTGTGGCCATGAAATAATTTTTCGCTAGATGGCACTACTGTTTTCTCATATAAAGATGTGGGCCTCTACTTTCTAGGGCGCCACATTTAAACCCAGTAAAGCCTTAAGTAGTAAAATACATTTTACTACGTCAGGGAAAACGAAATATATTTTGAAAAATTTAAAGACGAAAAATATTTACAGGATTTCGAAGAAAGGGAAATGCTAAAACTAAAACATTAGGATGATATCCGTTTTTATCGCCCCTTCAATGACTCCTAAAAACGATAGCTAATGTAATTATCCATAAGAGATATTTAAACGAATTTACATGCTGAAAAAAAACTTTCATTACATCGACTGCAATATACAGCTAGACTTCAACGTAAAAATAAGTGTTCCTGACCAGGGTCAAAAGGAATAAATTACACAATTAAAAAATCCTTAAGAATATATTTAGCTATCTAATATTGGCAGTGTTGGGAAAAATCACTACACCTTGTTTCAAAATCAAAATCAAATTTGAAATCACTTCTAACAGAAGGATTTCATCAAAAAATTTAATCACTTTGCCTTGTTTCAAAATTTAAAAATCAGAACCAAAAATAAAATTTTTTGGTAGATAAAAATTTGAAAAAAGCTTTGAACCACTCAAAATAATTCGCTTCCCCCAAACATATACGGTTAACTACCAAAGTAAAACTTCAAGTGAATCTTGAGAATATTTAAGGATCACTGACAACTCGTCCCAAAGGTTGTTGCGTTTGCAAGTCAAGACGAGTGTCACTTGGCTAAAAAGTCTCTCAACAGGAGCACTTGTGCGGGAATCGGGGTGATTTTTGATTGATTTATAAAAACAGGTGATTTTAAATCAAAAATCATAAATCAAATGTTGCCTATCAAAATCAAAATCGAAAATCATTGATTTTTTTAAATTTTTCCTTTGATTCAAATCAAAAATTGGTTTAAATCATATATGATTTGTCGCAACACTGAATATTAGTAATTTAATGTTAGTTATTTGATTGTGACCAGTTTCTTATTCTGTTAACCTCAGTTCTAAGGAAAAAGAATACCAAAAGATATTTAAAAAATGATTTTAAAACAGATCCGTCAACAAGTTATCACATAATAAAGCCAGCCAAGACAACACATTTTTTAAATTTTCTAGTACCAGAAGAGAAAAAACTATAAAGGTTTTTATTTTATTCGACCTCGTAAAAACTGGTTTTACCTCTGGCAAAAGAGAAGAATTTACTATATGTCATCTTAAGCTTATAAATCAAAACACTTTAAAAAGGAAAGTTTACCATAAAATCAGGTCATAATCACGCTACCCATTAAATTTTTATTTTATTTCTTGGATACAAATGTAGAATGACCAGTTCATTTAATTCCTAAATATTTTCAAAACATTGTTGGCACACTCAACCTGCCTAGGAAGTTTTCATATAAAAGGGAGATGTAAATCGATGGAAATCATTCCGTTTTGTTCTCTTACCAGTACAACACACATCAAAATGAAGGTATAAAGAGATTCTTTAACTTCCAATAACCATTGAATAAATAGATTAAGTTAAAGGTTTATTATAATTAGATATGGTAAATTTATCTATATTTAATGCAACAGGTCGCTATCGTTCTTTTGGCTCTCGCCGCCCTCGCCGCTGCCGATTACGGCAAGCAGACCGTCGACTGGTCCCATGTTCCTTACTACAACGTCGAGTGGGAGTCCCTCGGAGAGGGCAAGGGCTACGGCGGTAGCTATGGCGGTGACAGCTACGGAGAAGTTCTTCGTTATCGCCAGAAGGAGACCCGCAGCAAGGACAACACCCACACCAACTGGGACACCGAGCTTCCCGGCAAATCCCACATCAAGCGCGACGATATCGTCAACGCTCAGGTTCGCGTCTCTCACGCCGTTGGCGGAGACTACAAGGTCAACCACAAATACTAAAAAACCATTTTGGAAACTCTGCTAAACGGTTTAAATTGAATCTATTGACCGCAAATATTTATTTTGGAATGTTCACCATCAAGAAATATATTTATATGCAAATGTATATTGAACTCGGTTTTTTTTCAAATACCCTAAAACTAGAAAAGTTGGAAAATTTAGGAACAAACGACAGTGTCCTATTTTGTCTAGAAAGAGAAGAATTTACCAAAGTAAATCGTATTTTCTTTGCTTTCTTTGGTAATTACAAACCGATGCGAACAAAAGCCGGACAGAAAACACATGTCCCTAATACGTGAAAATGATTTTATAATCCAACATGGCCATAGCAGGAAGCTGGTACCGGTAAGCTGTTTATAATCGTGAAAAAATCCTTGCCTGTGAGTGACAAACTGATGCGAGCAGAAACGTGACAGAAAAAAAAATATATAGTCAACAAATAGAATTTTTTTACGCTTACGCGCGACTTCTTATCTTTTTCCGCCATTATCGCCTCTTCCAATCGTCCTTCATCAATTGCCGAAGATGATAAGTCGTGCGTAAGCGTGAACAAATTTAAGCTAGGGACTATATTCTCTTTTCTGTCACGTTTCTGTTGATACACAATAATAATAATATGTTTTGTTCACTCACTTCTGATCATAAAAGAAAATAAATCTTCTTTGAAAATCAAGGGACTTTTTTCAGTACTAAACATTAATATAAACCATTGGAAGGAACCTAATACTTTTTCACAATGAAAATTTTAGCAAACATAATTCTTAATCATTTAAAGTTTAAACTATCATACCTGAAACAAAAAATAGTTGACATGACAGTTAACATAAATCAAAAGAAAGTAAAATCCTCATGAGGATAAACAGTAGTAGCAGAAGTTATAAATTAAGTAATTAAATAAAAACCATTCAATATATATATAATATATTTTTCTATAAAAATCATTTTTCACACTAGTATCTAGTAAACTTTTTCATATTCTTTAATAAAATTTTGATAGATAATGCAACAATTGTGGATACGATATTTTTACTTACTATTTTATTATTTAATAGTTTTTTAATGGTTTGTAATGCACAACAACATTTATATGTCCTTGTAATACATTAATTATATTAAACATAATTTTTTAAAATTATGCTTGAGAAACAAAATTCAGAATTGAAGTGAAGTTCTGCAACAAGTTTTTATTCACTCATTTCTGGTAACAGAAAAAAATATATATCTATTCTTTTTTAATCAAGGTGGTACAAAATGGAAAGGAAAGCTGATCACGTGTTTGGCCAAATATTGTCAACGTGTAGTATTTTTATAGTTTCTGATGCAATTGTAGAATAACAGGTTCGTTTTACACTTAAACGTGTTTTCAAATTTTCAGACACCACCGTTAAATTATTTGAATGTATATATAATTAGCCAACTAAAATTAATTTAAATTAGGCCTACTTATTTTGGTCAAGCATAATAGAATATGAATTATTCTGGTTCTTCTTACGATTAGGATAATTGCCTCAAACTCATACCTTCCAAAATTTATTATACATGCAACTTTTTTCTAATTTTTGAAAGGAATACAGAATAATCATCCACCATCGAAAGACTTAAAATTTGGTAATACGGTAATAATATAAGAATTGGTCATAAAATTCTATTTTAAAATTAAATAATAGAAAAAAGATTATTGATATATGCACGAAGTAAGACAGGAGCGATATCTCCTATACCTATAACATAGGGGCACCTTGCAGCTGCGTGTCCAGACCGCTAGATGGTTCTAGAGTTGAATGTAGATGGCGTTGGCGCTATGCCGAACCCCAAGTTTCAAGTAAACACAGGGAATTCATGTGGGTTTATGGTGAATTTGCTGTTATTTTCAATTAATATGGAATAATCGAAGGGAATTTTCAGTGGGTATCTGGTATATTGTAGTTAAAAGTATGTGACTGTTTTTAAGTTTAGTGAAGTTTTTCAAAATTTGATTATAATTAAAGGTAGCCCTGAATTTTAGATATGAGTACAGGGGTACTTACGAGAAAAGGTTCACGATATCTTGTAAAGGGTGAGTCGTGTCCTGATAAGATGTAATTTAAACTCCGGATTCTTATAGAGGACGAAAAAAAAATCCCTTGTTTTTCCATTTGTTATTTCTTACGGCGATGTTAAGTAATTGTAATTAATTGATGAACTTTCGCGAGTCGTGTCTTTTGATAGTTATAATCAAAGACACCACCATACAGAGGGAAGGGACAGAAATATCATGAAAATTATCCTTGGATATACATACAGAACCACATAAAATATCGTTTGTTTACCTTTCTTGGGGTTCGGCCGGGCGCCAACGCCATCTAGCGGTAGGGACGGTGGTTAACCTGTTGTTTTACGTTATTTTGCTCCTGTCTTACTTCGTGATATATGTTTTAATGGCTTCCTATTCGGGAAAATAGAATGAAGTTAAACTATAAAGGCGATTAAAATATATACGAAATGAATGTTATTCGAAAACCGAGTGATTTTCACCATTAAATCCCTTGATCTAAGTTATATAATCTAACAAGACCTTTTAATTAATTACCTCCTCTTCAGTTTGAATTTTTCTAAATAAAACAAGATTTAGAAAAAAAGTAAAATAAATTCTACATATTATCGCAACACAGAACAATTTTCGTAGAAAATATTTTTTTCAAACCGGTAACCTTAACCGATTTCATTCCGTTCGCTGAGGGATGGGAATTTTCTTTGAAGACCTTCTCTGGCACCCCTTCGACTAGGTGGTATCTATGAAAGCTTTTTTTCTCTTTTAATAAATAACATTGCCAAATGATACCATGAAATAATATTCGATAATTGGTCCCTCTACTTGTCCTCTTTGAAGGAAATATATTTTGATAGAAAAAAAACAATATTTTACAATATTTGAAGAAAGAAAAAATGATAAAAATAGAAATTATGATGATGTCAGATTTTACAACCCCTTTCCATGTTTCCTGAAAAATGATACGTATAGCTAATGTTATGACCCATATAAGATATTTTTAAACTTACTTACAAAATAAAAAAATGCCATTACATCTTAACTGTAACTCAACGTAAAAGTTCCTGTCCACAGTCAAATGGAATAAATGAGACAATATAAAAACACATATCCTCGTGAATATATATTTAGCTATCTTCTATTAGTAACATGATATTAGTAATTTGATTGTGGCCAGATCCTTATCCCGTTAAAAACTTGTTTTATCTCTGGCAAAAGAGAAGAACTTAATATGTGTCATTTTAAACTTACAAATCAAAACACTTAAAAACAGAAAGGAAAGTTTACCTTATGACCAGGTCATAACCACTCAACACATTTCAATTTTTATTTCATTTCTTGGATGAAAAAGTGGAATAACCGGTCCATTTATTTACTAAATATATATTGAAACCCTTGTTGGCAACATCATCAACCTGCCAAAGAAGTTTTCATATAAAAAGGAGATGTAAATCGATGGGAATCATTCCGTTTTGTTCTCTCACCAGTACAACATACACTAAAATGAAGGTATGTGTCCAAAGAAATTCTTTAATTTGAAATGACCATTGAATAATTAGATTAAATTAAGTTTCATTATAATTATATATGATAAATTTATCTGTATTTAATGCAACAGGTCGCTATCGTTCTTTTGGCTCTCGCCGCCCTCGCCGCCGCCGATTACGGCAGGCAGACCGTCGACTGGTCCCACGTTCCTTACTATAACGTCGAGTGGGAGTCTCTTGGAGAGGGCAAGGGCTACGGTGGTGACAGCTACGGAGATGTTCTTCGTTACCGCCAGAAGGAGACCCGCAGCAAGGATGACACCAAGACCACCTGGGACACTGAGCTCCCCGGCAAATCTCACATCAAGCGCGACGATATCGTTAACGCTCAGGTTCGCGTCTCTCACGCCGGTGGAGACTACAAGGTCAACCAGAAATACTAAAAAAAAATAATTATGAAACTCTGCAATCGGTTTAAATTGAATCTATTGACCGCAAATATTTTTTTTGAATGTTCACCATCAAGAAATATACTATATGCAAATGTGTATTGAAATCGATTTTTTTTTAATACCCTTATTTTAGAAAAGTTGGAACATTTAAGGACGAACGGCAAATTTTCCTATTTTCTCTACATAGATAAGACATTAACCAACGTAAATCGAATTGAATAAAAATTCTATCTGTGAACTACAGACTATTCTATTTCCTGTCACGTTTTTGTTTGCATCAGTTTGTCATTACCATAATAAGTACGATTTTTTTTGCTTTTCGGCTCTGTTAGTATAAGTTTGTCATTCCCACACAAGGGGCTGTAATCCTTCATCAAATTCAACTTCGGTTTCGAACAACGAGATTTTCAATACGTTTAAGTATGAATAAGTTTGCCTGAAATTATACTAGTTCTGTACGAAAAATCGACTAGAAAATATTATGAGAAGCAAGTTTGTTATACATTGAAGTATACTTTGATGCCAATAATTTGTTCCTGTGTAATACAGTAATGCTCAATAGGCTAGCTAAAAGCTCTACTTTACTATCTTAAAATAAATAAAGCTAGATCTTACTTTCCAAATTAGATTATATTTCTAGGCAATCTCTTCTTTTTATACATGTTTTGCAATTCATAACGATAAACCATATTTTCTGCAAAACAAACCAATAAAAAAAAACATTAAAAAAAGTTGGAATAATAATCTTGAAATCTTGTTGAAGTTCACAATAATAATAATATGGTTTTGTTCACTCACTTCTAGCCATAAAATAAAACATACCTACTTTGAAAATCAAGGGGGTTTCGTCAGTACTATAGTTTAATGTGAACCATTGGAAGGAACTAAAATACTTTTTTAACAAAAAAATGTTAGAAAACATAAATTATTAATTATTTAAAGTTTTTACTTGTAATAGCTGCAACAAAAAAAGTTGACATGATATTTAACATAGCGAACTTAAAAGAAAGAAACATTTTCAAGAAGGATAAACAGTACCAGAAGTTATAATTATAATAATAAATATATATAATATATATATATAAAATTAAATTAAAATAAATATACAGTACCCACCGGAATATAAGAATACTTCTTTTTCTCCCATAAGCGCACGGGTTAAAGTGACGCCCGTTTTATTGCGATAACTAGCTGAATTTTAACGGTGGATTTTTTTCTGATTTGTCCCCAATTGGAAACATGTTTCCCTATCCCTCTGAATTATTTCGGATTTTAGTCATCATTCCTCATTGAGTTATTGATTAGGTCATGTATAAGAACACCTCGATTTTTCTCCCATTTAAGCACGGGTAAATAGTCCCGCGTTCAAAAATTCATAACTAATGAACCGGAACCCGCTCGATCATCCGGTTACCAACAATCTATTAAGATTGGACTCTTCTTAAACTGCAAATTAAAAATTTCGAAAAATTAAGTCTTGATTAGAAATTTCAGATTTTCAAAGTTCTCTAAAAAAGTTGCCCCTATGTTCTCCGTACGGCAAAAATGGCCTTGGATCTTGTCCTACAGAGGATATGGAAAAAACCTTGTTGTTGAACTTTAAAAATCTGGAACTTTTAATCAAGACTTAATTTTTCGAAATTTTAAATTTCTGTCCAGTCCTAATAGATTGTCGGCAACCGGATAATGGAACGGAGCTCCGTTTATTAGTTATGAATTTTCGAACGCGGGACTATTTACCAGTGCTTAAATGGGAGACAAATCGAGGTGTTCTTATAAATGACCTAATCAATAACTCAATGAGGAATGATGACTAAAATCTGAAATAATTCAGAGGGATAGGGAAACATGTTTCCAATTGGGGACAAATCTAAAAAAAAAATCCACCGTTAAAATTCAACTAGTTATCGCAATAAAACGGGCGTCACTTTAACCCGTGCGCTTATGGGAGAAAAAGAAGTATTCTTATATTCCGGTGAGTACTGTATATAAATTAAATTATAAAAATAATAATTTAACATATATATAATATATATTTCTCAATAAAAGACATTTTTCACTCCAATAAATGTGGCACCAGAAACATTTTAAATCGTTTCATTTAATATTTTTTGTAGCTGTCCATCTTGTAATCTGAACCCTTGATTTGAGAGACGCGCATCTGGGCGTTGATCAAATCGTCGCGCTTGATGTGAGATTTGCCGGGAAGCTCAGTGTCCCACATGGTCTTGGTCTCGTCCTTGCTGCGGGTCTCCTTCTGGCGGTAACGAAGAACATCTCCATAGCTGTCACCACCGTAGCCCTTGCCCTCACCAAGAGACTCCCACTCGACGTTGTAGTAAGGAACGTGGGACCAGTCGACGGTCTGTCTGCCATAATCGGCGGCGGCGAGGGCGGCAAGAGCCAAAAGAACCATAGCGACCTATTTCATCCAAAATAATTTGATAAATATACATTTTTATTCGACAAAAATTATCAATGAGTGTAACAGTCAACAGAACTATAAACGTTTATTATTGAATAGATACCTTCATGATGTTTTGTGTTGTACTGGTGAGAGAACAAAACTGAATAATTACTGCTTACTTTTGTCCCCCTTTTATATGGGAACTAATAAGAAAGTTTAAGGGGTTCAGATAAGTTAAGTTATTTTTTGAAGTTCAAGTAAACCAGTTATTCTACCATTGCATCATAAACTATTCAATACTATTAGTTTAGTGGATTTTTCTTTGTAGCATAATTGCTTTAAAAAGTTAGCTTCACTTTCTAGATTTTAAGTTTCTCTTTTTAAGGAAATTTCAGTTGAAATGGTTAACAGTTTTATGTATTATTTTTTAAGTTTCTCTTTTTTTAAAAGAAAATTTCAGTAGAAATGGTTAAAAATGTATGCATTTTTATCTTATTTATTTTTTAAATAAAATATCATGTGAATTAATTTTTAGAAAATATATTGCATTAAAATGTGAAATTATTGAATTGAAAATTGCATTTATAATGCAACAATTAAAGATATAAAACTGTATTGATATGGTTTTTTATAAATGGTTTTTAATCAACAACTGTAACATTAATATGTTCTTTTTATACGTTAATTACATTAAACATTTCAGTTTTTTATTTTGCTTGAGAAACAAAATTCAGATTTGAAGCGAAGTTCTGCAATAAGTTTTTATTCACCTATTTCTGGTCACTCACAGCAGAAAATATATATCTATTTAAAAATCAAGTTGCTAAAAAATGGAAAGGAAAGCTGATCACGTGCTAGGCCAAATCCTCTCAACGTGTAGTATTTTTATTGTTTCTGATGCAATTGTAGAAAAACAGGTTTGTTTCACGCTTAAACGTGTTTTCAAATTTTCAAACACCTCAAACTTCCTTGCCAGTTTTCAAAAATAAGATAGTAGCAACATAAATATGAAATTAATTTCATGAAATACACTTTCAACTTGATAAAATACCTTCCCAATATCCCGAATCTTGGGATTGCTCGTAGGAATATATGTACATACATACAGAACATAATGTGCTAATTTTTACAATTATTTTTTACTACTAGATCAGTACTTTTATCAATTCCATGTCATACGAATGGAACTAGTCTAGTTCATTTAAAGTTATGTTAGTGAATAATATCACTCTCAGGGCCAACTAATCAATTATCTAACCTGAAGAATCTCAATTAAATTTTAATTAATAGAAAGTAAGATTTTATATAATTTGGTCATAACACATTGTATTTTGTTTGTACTTCCATGGAAATATAGAATGAACGGTCCATTTAATTCTTAAACATGCTTAAGGGCTTGTTGGCATTTGAATTGTGTCACTTTCAATTGAAGAATCGATTAAACTTATAAGGTAAAGACACTTAAGTCAAAAGGTTTTAAATATTATTACGTCATAGCCCATTGTATTTTTTTGGCAAATGTAGAATGACCGGTCTATTTCATTCCTTGGCATGCTTCAAACCTTGCTGGCAGCATAAACCTGCCTTAAGAGTTCTCATATAAAAGGGGGATGAAAATCCATAACGATCATTCAGTTTTGTTCTCTCACCAGTACAACACATATCAAAATGAAGGTATACATCTGACGATATATGTCAACTTCCACTAACAATTGATTAATAGATTATACCAAGTATAATACTAATTAAATTATATAAATCTATTTGTATTGAATGAGAAAGGTTGCTATCGTTCTTTTGGCTCTCGCTGCCCTCGCCGCCGCCGATTACGGCAAGCAGACCGTCGACTGGTCCCACGTCCCTTACTATAACGTCGAGTGGGAGTCTCTCGGAGAGGGCAAGGGTTACGGTGGTGACAGCTACGGAGATGTTCTCCGTTACCGCCAGAAGGAGACCCGCAGCAAGGACGAGACCAAGACCATGTGGGACACTGAGCTTCCCGGCAAATCTCACATCAAGCGCGACGATCTCGTCAACGCCCAGGTCCGCGTCTCTCACTCCGTTGGTGGAGACTACAAGATCAACCAGAAATACTAAGAAACAATTTTGATAACTCTTTTTAACGGCTTTTAATTGAATGTATTGACCGCAAATTTTTTAATGTTCAACACCAAGAAATATATTTATATGCAAATGTATATTGATTTCGTATTTTTGTTGGCAGATTATTTTTCGGATAGTACCAATTAAAAAAAAAATTAACCTTCCTTATAACAAAGAAATCCTTCTTTTTAAGTCTCACCCCAAGATCATATTTTAAAATTTTGATTCAAATTGAAAAACCTAAGGCTAATATTCAAAGCTTATATTTTCAAAATCTTATAAGACTGGTTTAATATTTTGGGATACAGTGTTAGCCGATTCAAAATTAATTCGAATATAGATCAATTCAAACCTCCCTGCCGAGTGTCTGGTTTTGGTTGGTATATTGTGGTTGGCTTGATGTGGGACTAGTGAAATGGTGGAGGATGGATTAATTCAGGGAGCGTAACAAGTAGTATGTTTTCTGAAAAATTAAGCAGGAATATGTAATATTTTAGTTCTAAAAAGTTATAAATCCAATATAAGATCATCCTATCAAGCATTTTTCATCATTCCGGAGTTTTCTAATTTAATTCTCCAAATAGTGGTTCAAATAAGAGTAATAATCAGCCTACGACCACCAACGACTACAAGAAATACTAAATCAAATTATTTTGAAATTTGAAGCATTTGGAATGTCTTTACACTGAATCTATTTTCACCTGTATGAGTTTTTTGTTGATGTCCTCAAAAAGAAATATATATTTTATTTAATGAAATTCTCTTTCTCTCGACTACGAAATCAATGCCTATAAGATGGAGATTAGCTGCAAACAATAAAACTACGATTTACGAGATTTACAATTTAAAGTATTTAACGAAAGATTGTTTTACATTGTTAAATTAAATTACACCCGTATTTTTTATGTTAAAATCTCATTGATAAAAAATATATTTAAAAAGAATTTCAAAATATCACCATTATAACTAATTTTGTTCACAGGAAAATATGGCAGTTTAAGTGTATATGTTGACCATTTATACAATTAATTAACCAATATTTATATCTTATAACCTATTAGACATATTTTTAAAATATGTGTACACTGTGCAAGCAATGATACATCAAGTATTTATAACAAATGTTCATAAAAAACGGCGAGTAAAATTAGTTAATTGACTAGTAGAAAGCAAAAAAATTATTTTTATTAAATTTCTGACATTTTATTTTAAGATAAAAAGCTACTGTGTATGGATTTATTGTCATTGTTCTAACGAGCTTTTTAAATTTAAAAACAAATGCATTAATTAATATTCATATTAATTTATGATACACCTTAAACTATCCCTTTACAATACCTAAGCAATATCGTATTTTAATAATTGAAAAACTATTGCAAGACCAGTCTTATGCACACAATACCTTTACAGGTGTTTTCAATTCTTTAAAATACATTATTGTATAGGTATTGGAAGGGTATTGCGAAGGGGTATTTTGATTAATAATAGGTAACCAGGGATTTAGAGTGTAGCTGCGAAGTGCTCTCTGAATGTTACATCCGGAATGCGCCTATATGAGAGTTAAAGGAGTATAATATTTTAATACGAGACATGTGCAGGAAATGTGCTCTAATATTTTCACCTGAATAAAATTATCCAAGTACTAAATAGACTGAGCTCTTTTCTTGAAAAGGAGTACCAATAAAAGATACTTTAAAAATGAAAAGTAGATATTATAAAATGAAAACACTTAAAAAATAGAAAGGATAGTTTACCTAATAATCAGGTCATAACCACTCATTATATTACATTATTTTATATCTTGGGCGCAAATGTAGAATGACAAGTCCATTCCTAAATATGTTCAAAAGATTGTTGGCACCATCAACTTGCCTTAGAAGTTTTTATATAAAAGGGAGGTATTAATCGACGGGAATCATTCAGTTTTGTTCTCTCACCAGTACAACACACATCAAAATGAAGGTATAAAACCAAAGAGATTCTTTAATTTCCAATAACCATTGAATAAATAGATTAAATTAAGTTTCACTACAATGAAATATAATATTTTTTTCTATATTTAACGCAACAGGTTGCTATCGTTCTTTTGGCTCTCGCCGCCCTCGCCGCCGCCGATTACGGCAAGCAGACCGTCGACTGGTCCCACGTCCCCTACTACAACGTCGAGTGGGAATCTCTCGGAGAGGGTAAGGGCTACGGTGGTGACAGCTACGGAGATGTTCTCCGTTACCGCCAGAAGGAGACCCGCAGCAAGGACAACACCCACACCATCTGGGACACCGAGCTCCCCGGCAAATCCCACATCAAGCGCGATGACATCATCAACGCTCAGGTTCGCGTCTCTCACGCCGTTGGTGGAGACTACAAGATCAACCAGAAATATTAAATAGGAATCTTGATCACTGTGTGAAACGGCCTTGTATGAAGCTATTGACCGAAAATATTTATTTTTGAAAGTTCATCGTGAAGAAATATACTTAAATGTAAATGCATATTGAATTCAGTTTTTGTTTGGTTATTTATTTTTGTCATAGTACAAAAAGTATTAGCCTTTCTGATTTGAATAATGTTGATGAGAATAATGAGACTAATTTTTTAAATGTTAAGCAGATGGCATTCTATACACTGAGAAAAGATACATACACACACACACGGCAATGGAGTGATTTGAGTTACGTGTAAAAAATATATTTTTGGAAATAGATAGGTGCTGTCGTCATAACTTTATGAAACATCTTTAAAAAATTATCTTTAAAAAATGATATTATCTGTAAGAAACTAAACAAAAAAGACTTCTCAGCACATCTCACCCCTTCTTCTCATTTTAAACTTTTTTGTTTGAGTTTAAATCTTATATTTCAAGCTCGTATTTCAAAATTTTTGTAAGACTGTCTTAATATTTTAGCAATATGATTTCTTAAATTTACTTTTCAAAAAATCTTTAACATGGGATCCAGGAAGAAGATGAAAAGGCAAATAAATTGTGAATGTATGATGTATCATTAGTAAGGTAGAACGCTACTTGAGACCCCCAAAGTAGTTTAGTTGGCACTAGACTTTGAGTTCCCAATAGAACATTTTTTTAAACAAGCAAGTTTTATTGTTACATATTGACGCAAATTTTCAAAGGGAAATTTTAAAATATTTTAGTAGGTAGAGGGTAAAATTACTTCTATTGGATTAGAAAAAAAAACTGGAGTACAAGAAATCTTATTTTTATACAAAAAAACGAGAAAGGCGATTGAAAAGGAACCAATATTATGAAATATTTAATTTGAAATTTTTATAATCCAATTAAGGAATATTCATAATAAACATTTTATAGGATTCCTAAGTTTTTATCGTTATTGTAATTTTATAAGATATAAGTAAAGAGTAATAGTTCAACCTACTTCTCCCATTTTTATTTGGTTCACAGCAAACAATGTTACTTAACCACTCTTTTTACTTAAAAAGTAGTATTATGTAAAGACCATTGTTATTCCTTTTATTTCTTTATGACATAATTTTTAAGAAAGTAAAAGTAATACATAACGATGCTGATCCACGTGCCAAAAAGCAATATACGAGATCATTATTTTGCTCAAACCTGTTCTTCTACAAAAATAAAGCTGGCAGTTAAACTAGTACAACAATTATTTATCAAGATTTTCAGTGAGAATTCCACTATAAATACTGAAGACAAATAAGAGAAAAATATTCAGTTTTGTTCTCTCACCAGTACAACACACATAAAAATGAAGGTATGTGTAATGAAGGTCGACCAAAAGCCATTGAGCTTCATTTCAATTACACAACATAAACTTATCTGTAATAAATTAAACAGGTCGCTATCGTTCTTTTGGCTCTTGCCGCCCTCGCCGCCGCCGATTACGGCAAGCAGACCGTCGACTGGTCCCACGTTCCTTACTACAACGTCGAGTGGGAGTCTCTTGGTGAGGGCAAGGGCTACGGTGGTGACAGCTACGGAGATGTTCTCCGTTACCGCCAGAAGGAGACCCGCAGCAAGGACGAGACCAAGACCATGTGGGACACTGAGCTTCCCGGCAAATCTCACATCAAGCGCGACGATCTCGTCAACGCCCAGGTTCGCGTCTCTCACTCCGTTGGTGGAGACTACAAGATCAACCAGAAATACTAAATAATAGTTTCGATCACTGTGTAAAACGGATTTCGATTGAATCTTTTTTACCGCAAATATCTATTTTTGAATGTTCAAAACAAGAAATATATTTACCAGCAAATGTACGATGAATTTATTTATTTTAAAATACCCTAAATTTAGAAAGTGGGCACACTTGAAAACAAGTGGAAAATTTGTTGAGAGCAGACATTTAATAACGTATATTGCATTTTCTTGTTTTATTTTTATTTTCATCCTCGGCTTATACTCCCTATTAATTGTAAAAAAAAATATTTTTAAAAAAGTTATCCGATCCGTAAAAAAATGTTATCCGTGTTCATTTTTTAATGGCTCATTTGTGCCATGATTTCATGAAAAATATCTTTCCTTTTCCTCATGGGGACGAGGAAAGAAATTAGGTAAGATCATACTCTGCATAATATATTATACTTCTATATCTCCTTTTTCTTCTCTAAATTTTTAATGCTTAGCCACAATAACTTACACTTTCCCGAAACCAATAATAGAAAAAAATGATTCAAAACATTTATTAAGGTTTAAATTTTTAAAAATCTTCTAGGTTTGGTTCACTCGTTTCTTGCCATGTTTTGTATGAAAATTAACGCACTTTGGTCAGTACCATACTTTTAAGATGGACCTCATGCAAAGAACTTCGTGCTTTTTCCCACAAAATTTATTTATGTTGTAAGCTAGCAGTTATTACTATGTTTTAGCTTCAAGATACTATACCTACGTTAAACATATTAGTTCACCTTTAACGGAAGAAAAAAAAAGAGTAATATGAAATGTCATATAGGATTATAGGTATTTCGTATTGTATTTAAGCAACTAGGTTAAATACTGCTTTGATTCCTCGTGAGAAAAACAAATACAGAAGCTAGAAAAAATAGTTCCAATTCATTTAATACGTGAATAATATATATTTCTCAATAAAAAGCATTTTCACGCCAATACATGTGGTAAAAAATTTGAAATAGGTCCTAACATTCTCAAATGGTTTCATTTAATACTTTTTGTAGCTGTCCATCTTATAATCTGAACCCTTGATTTGAGAGACGCGCATCTGTGCGTTGATCAAATCGTCGCGCTTGATGTGAGATTTGCCGGGAAGCTCAGTGTCCCACATGGTCTTAGTCTCGTCCTTGCTGCGGGTCTCCTCCTGGCGGTAACGGAGAACATCTCCGTAGCTGTCACCACCGTATCCCTTGCCCTCTCCGAGAGACTCCCACTCGACGTTGTAGTAAGGAACGTGGGACCAGTCGACGGTCTGTCTGCCGTAATCAGCGGCAGCGAGGGCGGCAAGAGCCAAAAGAACGATAGCGACCTATTTTATCCAAAATAATTTTAAATATTTGATTATACATTTTTACTAAAACAAGGATCTTCTTTGAATGTAATGATTGATAGAAGTATGAGTATCTATTTGAATGGATACCTTCATGTTGATGGGTGTTGTGCTGGTAAGAGAAGAAAACTGAATAACTTATGCTGATTTTGGGCTTCTTTTATATGAAACTAACTAGAAAGTTAGTTTTTCATCCAGATAAGTTAAACTCCATTTTCAAGTTCAAGTGAACCGGTTATTCTACAATTGCATCACAAATTATCACAAATTATAAAATATATAAAAAAATAGATTTTCCTATTACTATATAAGCATAACAGAGTTAGCTTCACTTTCTATTTTTAAGTTTCTCACTTTTTAGGAGATTTCAGTGGAAATGGTAAAACAATTATGTATTATTTTCTTTTTGTTTTCATCACAAAGAAAACATGTGAATTGGTATAGATAATGAAATAACATGTGTTCGTTCGATTCAATAAAATTTGGATGGTTCTACTTTTTTCATAAATAATATAGATACGGTATTGAATTTTACTACTATGCTACCTACTTTTTGTTTAATTGGTTTGCAATCCACCACGATGACCTATATATGTTCTTGGCGCATTGTTCTTGGATTCACCCATTTCTGGCCATCACAGAAAATATGTATCTACTTGAAAAATCAATGAAGGCAATTAGACATGGAAAGGAAAACTAGTCACGTTTTAGGCCAAATCCTCTCTATTTTACATATTGTATTTTTTCCAGTTTCTGATGCAATTGTAGAAATACCGGTTCGTTTTACACTTTTGAAAACATGTTTCAAAGTTTTAAGCACTTCAAACTTCCTTGCCAATTTTCATATAATACAAGAAAGTAGCAACAGTGCAACACAAATATGAAATAAATTTGATAAAATACACTTTCAACTTGATAAAACGGCTTCCCAATATCCAGAATCTAGGGATTGGTAGTGGTAATATGTACGTTTTGATGTGCTAATGTTTTCGCTATTGACTACTAGATTATCACTTTTATTCCAATGTAAGAAATTAATTGGAATAACGTGATTGAACTAATCTCTAAATCATAATTTCTGTTGTTTCAAAAGCTGAAGTTTTATTTTATAGATTTATAGGAATTATATCAACCTCAGAGTCAAACAATCAATTATCCAGCAATTAAATAAATTTGAACATCTTTTAATTAATATGGATTTAAAGTCGTTCAATCAATCAACTATTCAACAGAGGCGCGTTTACTCATCCTAGTAGCGACAGCTGTTGGACTATTCTTCAGTTTCAAGTCAGAGATTAAAACTTAAAACAAGTGAGTAAATAACTTTTCAAGTCTACATTGGGGTACAATAGACATTTCTCCGAATAATAGTTCGTAGGGAAAAAATTGATCATGAAATTTAAAAATATGAACTTTTAAATTTTTTATGAAAAATTAAATTTTTTAATTTTTAATTTTTTCACTTTCAATTGAAGAATCTCTTAAAAAAGTTATCAATTCAAGACACTTAAAGTATAGAAAGTGAGGTTTTTGTATTATAACATCATAACCGATTGTATTTTTTTTTTGCAAATGTGGTATGACTGGTCCATTTAATTCCTTGACCTGCTCAAAGGCTACCTGGTTGCATAAACCTGCCAAAAGAGTTTTCATATAAAAAGGGGATGAAAATAAATGAGTATCATTCCGTTTTGTTCTCTTACCAGTACAACACACATCAAAATGAAGGTATGTATCCGACGATGTGTAAATACGCTTACCATTTATTCAAAAATGGCTAAATGTAAATAAATTTTATGAATCTATTTGAATTAAATGAAAAAGGTTGCTATCGTTCTCTTGGCTCTTGCCGCCCTCGCCGCCGCCGATTACGGCAAGCAGACCGTCGACTGGTCCCACGTTCCTTATTACAACGTCGAGTGGGAGTCTCTCGGAGAGGGCAAGGGATACGGTGGTGACAGCTACGGAGATGTTCTCCGTTACCGCCAGAAGGAGACCCGCAGCAAGGACGAGACCAAGACCATGTGGGACACTGAGCTTCCCGGCAAATCTCACATCAAGCGCGACGATCTCGTCAACGCCCAGGTTCGCGTCTCTCACTCCGTTGGTGGAGACTACAAGATCAACCAGAAATACTAAAAAACAAGTTTGATAACTGTGCTAAACAGCATTCAATTGAATGTATTGACCATGAATATTTATTTTTTCATTTATTTTTTCATGGAGAAATATACTTATAATGCAAATGTATTAAATTCGATTTTTTGTCGATTACATTTTCGGATTGTACCAAGTAAAACACATATTACCGTTTTATCATTTTATCATCATATAATGAGAAAATATTGTTGTATAAATGTTGTTGAAATTACGCTTTAAAAAATCAATAAATGTACAGTGATTAAAGCAATGTGTCGACAAAATTCTTTCTTAAAAAACCTATATGTTTTTTCGTAAGAAACTAACTACGACTAACTTCCTTGTCTTTATTACATCCCGCCCCCTACAGTACATTTCAAACTTGTGTAGCTATTATGATTTCCTTAGGAGTTATACAAGCATAAAAAAAATTTGAAAACTCCTGACGGGCGAAGGCCGCCATATGTACGAAGGTTAAAGGCCATCTTAAAAATATATATATATAAATTAATCTAGAGCTCCAAATTGAACCGGACTTTTGCTATTAAAGTTTTTTTTAAAAGACGGAACTTGAGTTTTCTGTGAAACAATATTTGAATTAGGCCGATTTAATCTTCTCTTCACAATGGCTACATGCAATAGAATTAGGAATGTATAGCTCAATCCAATATCTATCCAGGGAAAAATATTTAAAAAAAACTGCGACTGATACTTCTAGTGGAAAAAGCCGACGGCGCAAACGCATTTTCCCATAAGCTAACACGGCGGAGTGGCGGGGTGTTCAAATAATTTGTATACCCACTGTATATCATTCAATGTTTGAATGTCAATCAACGCTCGATACTGTCGATCTTTTTTTCATATAGAAAAAAATAATCTATTATTGGTTATTTATTTTTGTTTTTTGAAGCCATCGTATTATAAACAATAAAATGCGTTAGAAAGAGTTAATGAAAATTAATAAAGTTTTGTTTAAATAACAAAAAACATAAGGGAATTCCTTATCGTTTCTTAATATTACTTCAATTTTCACATCTCTTTTTAAGTACAGTAATTTGATTTTGGGGGGAAATGGTTAATCAAATTAACATTTCCCTGTAACCCTATTACCAAAAGATTTTGAAAAAAGGTGTTTAAATGAAGTTGTTTAAATGAATTTACTTCAGAATTTATATTTTTCAACTAAATCACACAGATATATGTTTTATCTTTGGGGTAGTGCTGTGCAGTTAACGAAAACGAAAACGAAAAAATAACGAAAACGAATGAAAACGAAGGGTTTTTGCTAACGAAAACGAAAACGTAACTTCTAAAATGTAGATAACGAAAACGAAAACTAAAAAAAATCGTTTTTGTTTTTAGGAAATCCTTAAATTGTGAGCATTACCTGCAGGAAAAGCAGCACTTTTTTAGTCTGTGATTTAAAAAATCTTAATATTTTTTCCCCTATTTTAACGACCCTTCAAATAAAAAATAAATAAGAAATTTGCAGCTTTTGGCTCGTCCGCCACTAAGGTGCCTGGGGAATTTGGTCCCATAAGCTGAAAACGAAAAAATAACGAAACATTTCGTTTCGTTTTCGCTAACGATCGTTAACGGAAACTACCGTTTTATAAGACTACTTTATAAAACTACCATATAATAAGAAAACGAAACTAAAACTAAAACGAAGCTTCGACAAAATTTTAAAACGAAAATTTAACGATAACGAAAGTTAGCTGAAAAACCACTAAAAGCACTACTTTGGGGTTATAAAAACGCAGAAGTAATATCGAATGAGTATAACTTGCAAAAAACCAGAACTTAGCATGCAAAATTCAAAAGGAATGCTTGACCTGCTTTAAGCGAACTCTCTCGACGCACATGATAATCTATTTTATGATGAATTGTGGAATAACCGGTTTGTTTTACATTTCAATATCACTTAAAGTTCTCATAACCTCATATTCCATATACAATTTTCATATAAAAGGAAGCAGAAAATCAGTGCGAATCATTCAGTTTTGTTCTCTCACCAGTACAACACCAATCAATATGAAGGTATGCTAATTCTAAATTAGTAACCTTTCTTCTTATAATTGAATAATTGTTGGTATTAGGTCGTCATCGTTCTTTTGGCTCTTGCCGCCCTCGCCGCCGCCGATTACGGCAGGCAGACCGTCGACTGGTCCCACGTTCCCTACTACAACGTCGAGTGGGAGTCTCTCGGAGAAGGCAAGGGCTACGGCGGTAGCTATGGTGGTGACAGCTACGGAGAAGTTCTTCGTTATCGCCAGAAGGAGACCCGCAGCAAGGACAACACCCACACCATCTGGGACACCGAGCTTCCCGGCAAATCCCACATCAAGCGCGACGATATTGTCAACGCCCAGGTCCGCGTTTCTCACGCCGTTGGTGGAGACTACAAGACCAGCCAGAAATACTAAAATAAATTTTGGTAATTCAGCTGAGCGGCCTTAAATTAAATCTTTTGACCACAACTATTTATTTTTGAATGTTCAATAATAAATAAACTTTATGCACGTATACAAACGATGAATAAGTTTTTATTTAGACTGTTTGATTTTAGTACTGAACCGATTTTTTATTGCAGCAAGAGCTAAAATCAAATTTCACCAATAATATTGATTAACAAATGTTAATTATGAGTAATTTGTGACAAATTTGACAGTTGTGACAAAAAAAGCTAACGAGGGTAAAAAAATATTATCTAAGAAATAGTCATTTATTTTTAATTAAAAATCTATTAAATTGGAAAATGTCTTCATGAGTCTTGTTACAATGATCAAAAGCTTCAAGCAGCGCAGCGCATATAAGCATATTGGGGAAAATAAAGGTAATATTAGAAAGTTTGCAACATCTCTTTTAATTTATTATCTTAATCTTAAATAAATTTATAAGGCTATCTGGATATATATTATTATATTTGAAAAAATAAATCTTCCAATTTCAAAAGTTTCATTTTATATTATTTATTGTTTAATTTTATGGAAAGGATTTTCCATTTGTTTATAGGTTTGGATGAAATTTTACCTTTAAGTCTCATATTTGAATCGCAGATTATCCGAAGTTTCTGGATTTTATTAATTTTAGGAATATAACTAATAAAAACAATGGTTTTCTTTAAAAAAGTATTTTGTCTATTAGAGATCCAGGATACCATTCAAAAGGGAAACTCATTTTAAGTGTATTTCTTCATTATAAATTTTAGTTGAATTGAAATAATCCCTCTTATCATATATTTAAAGCAAGATACAAAATTAAATCTTTATATTTATTAACTCATTCCAACTCAAATATTAATTATTTCTTAAAATCGACCATCTTTGCAATGCCCAAGTTTTTAAATTTTTACACTTTCTTATATGCTGGAAATCCGAAGACATGGTTATGCTTTTATAAGTTATTTCTTTAAATCGCCCTTCTCTATAATTCGTCATTGGGGGCTGGCTTCATAAGAAGACACATACTGCCTGCTGAGAATATGGTTCTGGTTAAGATTCCTTTGATGTGTTACTTTTCACTAGTGAAGGGATCAAAAATTTATTAATGAAGCGAGCATAAAAATGATGTTTAGTACAAAATTAAGGCAGAGAATTTTTCAGTTTTAAAACTAGCAAATCTGATACGATCAATTTGTATTAAACATTTTTACCAACCATGAGTTTTTCTCTTACATTTTATTTGGAAATTGTTGTAATTAGTACTTTTTTACATGAATAAAAATTATAAATGAAAATAGCTTAAACTACTTCCATCAATTATAGTTTTTTCGCAACAACCAAGGTCTCTTACCAATCTTTTACCTCAATAAGACTAGAGTAATGCAAAGAACATTTTAATTCTTTTTTTTCAATTTCTGTATGGCATAATTTCAAAGAAAGTAAAAGTAATACTATACAGAACCATATGGGGAAAAGTAATAATTGAGATCACTCTTTTCCTAATACCTGTTTTCTAGCAAACATAGTACTGCTAGTTAAACCAGAATGTCAATAGTGTGTAGAAATCTACAGAAAGTACCCCACTATATAAAGTGGGAACCAATGACTGGAAATCATTCAGTTTTGCTCTCACCAGTACAACAAGCATCATAATGAAGGTATAACAGTCCTATTTGAAGAAACCTTCATTCCCCCCAAATTAAATTTTATACAGAATTTAATGGGTTTAATTAAATAGGTCGCTATCGTTCTTTTGGCTCTTGCCGCCCTCGCCGCCGCCGATTACGGCAAGCAGACCGTCGACTGGTCCCACGTTCCCTACTACAACGTCGAGTGGGAGTCTCTCGGAGAGGGCAAGGGCTACGGTGATAGCTACGGCAGTGACAGCTATGGAGAGGCTCTCCGTTACCGCCAGAAGGAGACCCGCAGCAAGGACGAGACCAAGACCATGTGGGACACTGAGCTTCCCGGCAAATCCCACATCAAGCGCGACGATTTGGTCAACGCTCAGGTCCGTGTTTCTCACGCCGTTGGTGGAGACTACAAGATCAACCAGAAATACTAAAAGAAGAAGAAAACAATTTCGATCACTTATATGGATATTTGTTGATGTTCTTAAAAAAGAAATACATGTATAATATATTCAATTAAATTAGCTATTATTATTTAATCTGCTAGACTATATTGGAGTAAACAGTGTTAATTTTGTTTAGGATTTATGCACTTGATAATGGTAAAATCAAAATTTCAAAGCAAAGTTTAATTCATTATTTATTCAAAAGCTTTACTTCCATAACCTAATCTTAAAATCATCTTTCAAAAAATTTTAAAAATTCATCAAATTAGTTGTACGATCACCAGTCAGCATGAAACGTACTCAAATCATAATTAAAAAATTACCATTAAGTAGTTCTCTTTTTAAGTACGATACCTTGACTTGTAATGGTAATAAAGTAAATGATAACGTAAAAATCTTTTAACAAACGATTTAAACAATTGTTGTTTAAATTTTATCCGATTTCACGAATCATACTCATTGAACAAACATTGTGTGTTTGGTTTAATTTATAAGTAAACACAAGTAAAGTCAAACACTTGATTTTTTTCAGAATTCATATTCCTCAACTGAATCTCACAGAAATATTTTAGCTTATCTTTGAGGCCATAATAACGAAGAAGTATAGTATCAGAAACGTTTAAAAAATATTTACAAGAAAAAATTCGAAAGGAAAATTTACCCTGCTTTCATTTAGCGACGCATATAATTTCCTATATTATGATGCAATTGTAGAATAACCGGTTTGTTTTACACTTCAATGTCTCTTAAAGTCCTCATAACCTCAAACTCCATTATACCATTTCCATATAAAAGGAAGCAAAAAATCATTACGAATCATTCAGTTTTGTTCTCTCACCAGTACAACACCAATCAAAATGAAGGTATGCTAGTCCTAAAACAGTGTAACCTTCCTTCTTATAATCAAATTATTGTTGGTATTAGGTCGCCAGCGTTCTTTTGGCTCTTGCCGCCCTCGCCGCCGCCGATTACGGAAGGCAGACCGTCGACTGGTCCCACGTTCCCTACTACAACGTCGAGTGGGAGTCTCTCGGAGAGGGCAAGGGCTACGGCGGTAGCTACGGCGGTGACAGCTACGGAGAAGTTCTTCGTTATCGCCAGAAGGAGACCCGCAGCAAGGACAACACCCACACTATCTGGGACACCGAGCTCCCCGGCAAATCTCACATCAAGCGCGATGATATCGTCAACGCTCAGGTTCGCGTTTCTCACGCCATCG
The DNA here is from genome assembly GCA_030141595.1 of Chydorus sphaericus. Taxonomy (NCBI): domain Eukaryota; kingdom Metazoa; phylum Arthropoda; class Branchiopoda; order Diplostraca; family Chydoridae; genus Chydorus; species Chydorus sphaericus. The sequence goes on from CM057926.1 coordinate 19,596,837, forward strand.
GCGGAGACTACAAGACTAGCCAGAAATACTAAAATAAAATTTGGTAATTCTGCTGAGCGGCCTTAAACTAAATTTATTGACCACAACTATTTTTTTTTAAATGTTCAATAATAAATAAACTTTATGCAAAACCTACTTTACGAAAGCAACATTGATAAAAAATATGTGACAGAGCACCTAAGGAGGGTACAATATTTTTTGTTAAGAAATAGCAATTCATTTAAAAAACAAACGATTGACTTTGGTACTGTTTCCGCGAGTACAAACTTTGCAATAACATTTCTCTAAAGTTATTATCTTAAGCAGATTTATTTGGTAATATAATATGAAATCTTATATTTCAATCTTTTATCATTTCCACAATCCTTTTCTTTTAAAAAGTATTTTGTCCATTAGTGATCACGGAAATTGTTGAAAAGTCATTTTGAATGTATTTCTTCATTACGAATGGTAGCGGAATTTTAAAAATTATTTTAATCATGAAGATTAAGCAAGGCAATAAAATGAGATCTTCTTTAAAAGAGAAAAATCCAACAATTTTATTATGATCAATTATAATAATTTCTTAAAGTTGTTCCTCTTTACTATTTCCATCTCCGGTTGCTGGTTTAATAGTATATCACGAACTGCCTAGTGCCTGCCGAGAATTTTATTTTTGTTTGGAATACACGCTACATTTAGCAATAGAGAAAAAATTACGATAATGAAACAAAAAATAGTTTTATTTTTTTATTTTTAATTTTACATGAGCAGTTAAAAAATTTCTTGAGTTCTCCACTTGAATTTGGCAAGAAGTAAATTATTTAACTTAAAAATTGGCTCAGCCAAGTTTTATAACACTTTTACTTGCGAAAAGTGCGATAAGCAATCAAGGTCACTTGACCACTGACACAACATAAAAAGTAGTATTATGTAAAGACCATTGTTATTCCTTTTATTGCTGTGTGACATAATTTCAAAGAAAGTAAAAGTAATACATAACCATACTTTTCCAAAAAGAAAAACCAGTTCTTTCACAAATGAAACCCTAATAGCTAAACTAGCACTCTAATCATGTGTCCAGAATTGCAGAGAGTATTTCACTATATATACCGAAGACCAAAAGGTGAACATCATTCCGTTTTGTTCTCTCAACAGTACAACACACATCAAAATGAAGGTATTTATATCCAGAGACATTTTCCTCTAATTACCATTGAATAAAAAGATATTTTAAATTCTACTTATAATTAAATATGAACAAATCTAACTGTATCTAACCGATATAGGTTGCTATCGTTCTTTTGGCCCTCGCCGCCCTCGCCGCCGCCGATTACGGCAAGCAGACCGTCGACTGGTCCCACGTTCCTTACTACAACGTTGAGTGGGAGTCTCTCGGAGAGGGCAAGGGTTACGGCGGTGACAGCTACGGAGATGTTCTCCGTTACCGCCAGAAGGAGACCCGCAGCAAGGATAACACCCAGACCAACTGGGACACCGAGCTCCCCGGCAAATCCCACATCAAGCGCGACGACCTCGTCAACGCCCAGGTTCGCGTCTCTCACTCCATTGGTGGAGACTACAAGATCAACCAGAAATACTAAGAAACAGTTTTGATAACTGCTTAACGGCCTTAATTTGATTTTATTTGACCGCGAATATTTGTTTTTGAATGTTCAACAATAAATGAAGTTTATATATACAAAAAATATTGAATTTATTGGAATTTTAGTTGTTTCATTTTTAAGTAAACCATAGTATGTTTTATTGCAGCAGGAACTAGCCACGATATTTCTGCCATATTGGATAAAATAATGTAAATGTGGGTAACATTTGATCCGAAGAAATAAGAACTCTTGTTTTATTGTTGGTATTTTGATTAATTTTTATTTTTTTTGAATTCATCCGTTCATATGGACTAGGAAACAAGTAAAAAGTTAGACATCTTTATTGCTGGAATACCATAAAACTTTGTAGTTAATCATGCCACAGTTAAAAAAAAATAACTTATGATCTTTTTAGTTATTTCCTGAAATCGAGTTTCTCTGTTTTTCTTCATTGGCTACTGAATAAGAAGACACACACTGCCTGCTGAGAATCTGGTTCTTATTAAGATACGTTTGGTGTGGGGCTAGTGAAGGAATTAATTATTTGTTAATGAAGCGAGCATAAAAATACATTAAATGGATAGAAAATGAAGGCAAGAATTTTTAAATTGTAGTTTAGAAAATCAACAATAATCTGATATGAGAAATTTATATGTTCAAAACATTTCCTATCAATCATGAGTTTTTCTCTTGAATTATAATCAGCGTTGGGCAAGTCACCGTAAAAACCTGATGTTTGACTTACCTTTAACATCACTTCTACATCACGTATTTTATTGATGTAAGTCATTTATAAATACCTCATTTATAAATATCATTTTCCCCCGATTATTTATCAATAAAATATCACAAGTCATAAGTCACTTGCACATTAAGTACTTGTCAGAATCTTTATTGATTTTGTTCAATTTAAGCATAATTATCGTTAATTTTTAATTTAACACTCTACGTCTAGATTATTGGACATAACTTTACTTATTCTGTGTCTGAAAAGTAAGATAAAAAATTCTTATTTTTTTGCCGCCAAAAAAATTTAACCAATGTTCGTCCGATAAATTTTCTAAAGAAATCTCTAAGACGTCGCCATTTAAAAAAATTAATTTTACTAAAAAAATACATGACCAAAACACCTACATTATGATTCTACATCAAAAGTCACCTTTGAAAAAGTGATTTAATTCATACATAATAATACTGGAAAAGTGATTTGAATCACGACTTGAATCAATACGATTCAAATCATTAGGTGATGTACCCAACTCTGATTATAATAAGTAGTTGGAATTGAAATTGCTTTTTTATTTCAAAGAAAGTAAAAGTAATACATAACCATATTGAACCGTATGGGAAAAGTATGGATTGAGATCCCTCTTTTCCTAAAACCTGTTTTCTAGCCGAAAATACCTAGTAGTCAAACAAGTATTTCAATATTATATAGAAAATTACAGAAAGTACTCTACTATAAAAAGTGGAAACCAATGTCTAGAAATCATTCAGTTTTGCTCTCACCAGTACAGCAAGCATCATAATGAAGGTAAGTCAGTCCTATTCAAGATACCTTATTCTATCAATTCCAGAATTACTCTAAAATCTAGATATAAAATTATTTTCAAATTAAGTTGTATCCAGAATTTAATGGGTTTAATTAAATAGGTCGCTATCGTTCTTTTGGCCCTCGCCGCCCTCGCTGCTGCCGATTACGGCAAACAGACCGTCGACTGGTCCCACGTTCCTTACTACAACGTCGAGTGGGAGTCTCTCGGAGAGGGCAAGGGCTACGGCGATAGCTATGGCAGCGACAGCTATGGAGAGGCTCTCCGTTATCGCCAGAAGGAGACCCGCAGCAAGGACGACACCCAGACCATGTGGGACACTGAGCTCCCCGGCAAATCTCATATCAAGCGCGATGATATCATCAACGCCCAGATGCGCGTCTCTCAAATGAAGGGCGGAGACTACAAGATGGATAACTACAAGAAATACTAAATAAAATAACTTAATTTGTGGAATTTGCAAATTGCCCCCCCCCCCAAAAAAAAAAATTAAATTTACAAATATTAAAAAGCTGTTTTCTGTTATTTTGATTTTACTAAAAAGCACAGTACAGTACTATACTATGCATACATACAGTTAAAATCCAATAGTAGGCTATTACATGATTGTGAATAAATGTATGCACTAGTAGGTCTATATATAAATGATCGTGCCTATATTTACAATAAAACCAAACACAAATTGATTTTATTATAGAGTGGGTACATTTAGTTTAAATGTATTATTGACGGTTTTTATGCAGTAATCCTTACTATTTGTAGAATTACAATTATTTAGAATATTTAAATAACCATTTTGTCTAGTACAGTTTATACAGAAGTTAAAATATTTATATAAAAAATAGTTTTTTTGAATACATATTTAATGTCAATAAACTTTCGATTCCATAAAGATGATCGTAACTACATTCAATATGCACAAAAAATTATAATTATTAGTTTGGGCTAAACTATAGACGAATGCGACTACGCTTTTTCGTCAATTAGTCTAATCAAATTACTCAAATCTCTTAATTATTATATTTAAAAAAACATGAGGTTTTGTGTAGGAGATACTAAATTAACTTTAATCATTGAAATAACTTAATTTCTTTAAAATAGTTAAATTACTCTAATTTCGCCAATTAATGAAATCGAATGTCATCCCGAATGGAATTTGAAAAAATCTTTGAAAAAAACTAAAATCTTAAACAATTTAATAATTTAAGTAAATTAAGAGATTTGGTTTATTTAACCATAGCATACACCGAGAATCGTACCTAATATGTTGCTCACAGGAGCCTAGTACTACAATAGTATTATTTATTGTATAATAGCTAGTCAATTATGTATCTTACAAACACATATGAAATGTTATGTTATAAAATCTGCTCCAAATTACCGATAAAATAAATTTATTAAAAAATTGGAAGAATTTAAAATTTTCATGATTACCTCAGTAATTAACTTGTAACTCTTGAAAAAAATCTGAAGGTCGTTTATTTCTTAAACGTAAAGCTAAAATTGATCCGAGCTTAAATTTAAAATCTTAGTTTTTTTATGTTTATTAGTGTGGTTTTCTTATTTATATAAATTTCTTTCAAAGTATCAGATTCATCACAAAGAGTTTTTCAATACTAATTGTATCAAGGGATTCAATTTTTTTTTGTTCTCATTTAAAAAAAAATTATTGGCTTGTTTTGCATGATTACTAAAATAAATTTTTTGTTTTCAAATTGTATAAATATAGATGTATTTCTTATTGGTCGAGTATTAAAACATCCGTGAAGGTAAACATCCAAACCAATTAATTTAGTACTTGGTGTATTCGTTGCTCTTGTAGTCTCCACCCTTCATTTGGGAGACGCGCATCTGAGCGTGGACGATATCGTCACGCTTGATGTGGGATTTGCCGGGGAGCTCAGTGTCCCACATGGTCTGGGTGTCGTCCTTGCTGCGGGTCTCCTTCTGGCGATAACGAAGAACTTCTCCGTAGCTGTCGTCCTTGCCATAGCTACCGCCGTAACCCTTGCCCTCTCCGAGAGACTCCCACTCAACGTTGTAGTAGGGAACGTGGGACCAGTCGACGGTCTGCTTGCCGTAATCGGCGGCGGCGAGGGCGGCGAGGGCCAAAAGAACAATAGCGACCTATAGAATCAAACGAAAATGGATTTATTGAAAAAAACTGTAATGTAAAAAAAAGTTAACTATAATTATATTCAATGTTTTTTTTAGGCAAATGTAACTCTTTGGAGAAAAGATGAATACCTTCATGTTGATGTGTGTTGTACTGGTGAGAGAACAAAACTGAATAAACCCCAATTATGTACTGCCCCCTTTTATATGGAATTTCTTTAGGCTGGTTTATTTTTCCAGCAAGCGTTTGAACATATATAGTATTCAAATGAACCGGTCATTCTACAATTGCATCATAAAATACAAAGACTTTTATCTTGAACAGGTTTGACATAGAATATTATACGGTTCACTTTCTTTTCTATATTCTTTCAAGTATTTTTTAGAAATTCATTTTAACACTCATGGTTTTCCTTCTTGTCTTTTTGCCTTTAAATCCTTTTTCAATGATTAAAAAAAAAATTTCAATCGCGCCTTTCTATTTACTCTAAATACAGTATGGCTCAAATAAACTTGAGGGGCACAAAGCACTAATCAGCTAAGGGTCCCTTAAGTTTATTTGAACCATACTCTACATTTAATTTTTTAATTACTTGTAGGTCTGAATTTAATTCTTTATAGGAGAGCTCTTGATATTTTAGTACATGCATTACATATCATGTCATTTTACAACACTATTGAAAATCAATGGAAATGTTTCTCATCGTTGGTCGTTATACATGCTTCTTCTCAGTTATTGATTGAAGGGTATTTGAATGATAGAATAGTGCAGTTTGTAAACCCTTTTTTTTAAATCGGATTGAAATGAATATTTTAGTTAGAACGATGCTTATTTTAGATACTTACTGTTTATTACTAACTTTTTTATTACAGCTAGATTTAAAATAATTAGAAAATAATTAGGATTTACTAGTAGAGCTAGATTTGAAGTATTACCCTTTTAAAAAACTAAACGTTGAAAAAATGGGCAAAATGTGATCTCTTTATTTGCAGAACGCGGTTTTGCAGAATAAATGTACAAAAACAATCGCCCTTAACATGTTGATAATGTAAGGCAAGCTAATTGATATTAACAATCACAAAGAGAAAGGGGAAATTGAAAATAGTTCCTTATATCTGACATTGAATATTCAAGTTTGAAACGGTTAGAATAAAGGCGTCAACGCTCCGACATTAAAAAATATACACTTTCCCCTTATCGTATTTTGAACTATTCAGCAGCTTAATAAATACCGATGAAATATTTACTTCCTAATCCTTAGCATTACTAAAGATGCGAATAACACTTTATTAACAAATACGAGACTAGATTGCCTTATAATTCTTGCAGCAAACATTGCGTTATTTTTCTAAAGCACTTTTCACATAATATTTTTTAGGATTTGTGATTTATGTTTTTATTGTCTCTCTTTCAATCTCCGCCCTTTAGAGTAAAAGACTTGCTGCTGGATATAGGTCTAGCCAAAGCCCCTGCCCTCCATAACCATATACTGTGATGGTATTACTTTTACTTTTCATCAGAGGACTCAGTTCCAAAAGATTTCTTAGAATCAGTAGTATTTAAAAATAGAACACTTCGTAAAATATGTGTCAAAAATATAATTGAAAAACCATATTTTTTTTTACTTACTGAAGAAATGGACAAAGCAGTATCATGAAAATTGGCGGCAATAAAAATAATTATTGTGATTTGTAATTCATACGTTTTCATTCGCTTCATTTAAAATACGTTGTAATTATAAGAATTCTATATTTGCTTAAAAACTGTTCGAAAAATGTTCAGGAACAGTTTGGGAAGATTTGTTTATCGTGCTACTAACAAATGCTTTTTCGAAATCACTCTATGTATTCTTCTAACATATTCTAACATATTCATTACATTTGTATATCCCGCCGATCAGCCAATCGCAACTATATAACACCCTCTACCAGGCCCAGCAAGAAACGACTCCAACTTGCCATCTATTTACAGCTACACACACATCCTTTGCTCGTGCATGACGCCATCTCACTTTCGCATTTTTAACAATAGGACTCTGCCCTCTAGCGCCCGGTCCCTAAATCATTCGCTCGACAGTTAACGGACATCTCACAAGTTCACGAAAAATGGTGAAATGGTTATTACTCGCCTCCTCTCTTGCGCAAGCCAAATAATAATACCCTAAGAATTGCAGAATGTGATGTAAAGATTCGCCATCTATTAATTATGTTGTTCAAAAAACAAAAATATGACTTGAAAATGTCAAATGTTGAACTAAAAATTCTGCGCTCCTTTTTATAAAAAGACCACGCATAAGTATTGCCTATCTTTTCCCATTTTATCCTCAGACTCTTCTCCACAGCTGTTCCGATTAAATCCCATCTACCTGCATCTCACTGTTATAAAACACTGTTTTGTGAAACCAAATCTGGTACTAACCCCTTCAAATACAGAATAGATGAATGCATGAATGGTATCCCTGTAAGCAGAGTATATCTGTAAGATATCTTATTGATGAATCAAATTGGACTGGATTTTAATCTTAAGATATCGCATAGCTATCTCATGAATAACTAATTGACAGTCTATATGGTGGCTCATAAGATAACTTCAAGATATCTTATCATCTTAAAATTCAAATCAATAAAAAAATTAAAATTTATTCCCTCTCCGCCCTTCCTGTCTCACCATCGTGAACTACATCACATTTATTTTCATATATATTCCTTAGCCTGCAGTGGGATTCGAACCATAAGCCTTCAGTATGAGACACCAGGCGCTCAAGCCACCCAGCTATGGCCGATGTATAATACATGGCATCAAACATGTATTTATATTGTAAGCCCTACTAGTATACATGAATTTTATTTATTTTTTTTTTTTGAAAAATAACTTGAGATATCTGAGAGAAATTAAGATTTATGTCAATAAAATGAGATATCTTTGAGACATTCAAATGCTATTTAAGTAAGCCATGACTTTACTCTAGACCAATAACTTAGCGACAAAAATCAGATATCTTATGGATATCTTAAGAATATATTATAAGAGAAAAGGTCCAAAGATAGTAACAACACTTGAAACTATCTCAAAGATATCTTATAGCTATACTGTGCTTACAGGGATATTTGGTAAATAAAATGAAAATGACTAAAATCAGAATTAAAAATTTATTAAGGAATCAATTATTATTCATACGATAAATATAAAGGATTTCTTGGAGTGCTCAAAGTCCTATCCTTTCGGGGAAGGAGTCGTTAGAAAAAATAGCCAATTACCAAAAAACATACCGGGTGCAGTATAATTTTCAAAACAAAGAAGACAGATATTTCCATTAAAAATTGTTATCAATAAAAATAAAAATAAATTTGATCAGAAGGGCGTGCAGGATTATTTTGTATTTGTTGCTGACACGTTGATGTACAACAGTGTGTGCTACATGGTGAGACACTCCGACTTACGCACAAGACCCTTAATGGTGACTCAGTGCACGATAGTGATGGAAGGTAGTGATTCTCGCAGTGTAGAATTACAGCCAACTAAGAACTTGATGGAAAATGAAGAACTTGTATGCTAGACCCGTGATGGTTGAATCTTCGCAAGATAGTTAACTGAGTCAATGTACTTAAGAAGCAAAAGAGAGAAAAATTCTTTTGTGTTGGTGGAACACTGGGAGTTGTCTACCGATGACTTATAATATAATTTACGTTGATGGAAGATTTCATTTAAGACATATTTAAGGAACACCAGGCACACTCCGATGTTTAAAAAAGTGCCATTTTGACATGTTCATTGTCTCAATTAACCTGGTGATATTTGGGGTTTGGGGAGTAGGTGTTGTGGCCTCAACTCATCAATTACTAACGCCATTCCACTGAAAGTGGAATCCTGCTTCAAATGAATTATACTATGTTGCGACTCTAGAGATAATTCCGGATCTTGGCATCTTTCTGTTTTCCACCAAAATATTGAAATTCTGCTTAAAACAGGAAAGAGCAGAGCCACATTTTGTAGTGTATTGCTTTTGTGTGCCTACTGCACAACACATCAGCCACACGTGGTCGTGCAGTCGTGCTCTTAAATATGTATTTCTTAACTACCAAGATGATTGGAGGACCGTTTTGCGTACCGTACGTTACACACTGGCGTTAGCGTCTACTTCCAGCCAAGATAAACTTTTTTCATACATAATTTACAAACATGGTAAGTTTTTTTTACGCTGACCACGATTACATACTTTTTTAAACCTTTTCGTATTTGTTAGCTTTCCATATTTTTTTAATAAAATCAGGTATTGTTCGGGTTATTTGAAGCACAATTTGCCGGAAAATTTTTACGATTTTACGTTAGAAATATAAATACCAAGTACATTTTATCCATTTTTTGTTGCATGTTAATTATTTCTTTACATCGGTTTCTCGGAAATACTTTCTTTGTTATGTAGTTTTTTACAATAAAATATTTAGAGTTTTATTTAGTTCTAATTAAGGAATTCAAATGATATTAAAAGTCTACATATTTTCTAGCTTGTGCTAAAGAAATTTAAACGTTGCAACCAGATAGGAGGACACAAGAATGGGAAGGAAACCCTTTAAATAGCTTTACCCTAAACTTTATAACTTAACAGCAGGCAAATGATTATTTGAATTCAATCTATTAATTAAAAACTCAAAAACGATTCAAACTTCAAATTTATGGGTCATTTAAAAACATTACCCATCTATGTTCGTCACCTTATCCATTCCGTATGATAAAAAAAATAAATCTTAAAAATACTTTTAGAGTTGTCAAAATATTTTATTGATAGTTTTTGGTCGTGCAAAACCCCAAATGTTTTTAATAACTTAATTTAGTATTTGTTGTAGTTGTCCATCTTGTAGCCACCCTTCATCTGAGAGACGCGCATCTGGGCGTTGACGATATCGTCGCGCTTGATCCAGGATTTGCCGGGGAGCTCAGTGTCCCACATGGTCTGGGTGTCGTCCTTGCTGCGGGTCTCCTTCTGGCGGTAACGAAGAACCTCTCCGTAGCTGTCGCTGCCATAGCTATCACCGTAGCCCTTTCCCTCTCCGAGAGACTCCCACTCGACGTTGTAGTAGGGAACGTGAGAGTAGTCGGTGGTCTGCTTTCCGTAGCCGTATTCGGCAGCGGCAACAGCGGCGAGAGCCAAAAGAACGACAGCGACCTAGTATTGGATTGACAATAAATAAAAAATGCATATGTTATTGTTAGAAGAAAGGATACATGGTTTAAAATAATATCATACCTTCATGTTGATGTCTGTTGTACTGGTGAGAGAACAAAACTGAATGATTTTCACAGATTGTCTCCCTCTTTTTATAGGGGAATATTTTGCTAGTCATTATTATATAATAAAGAGGTCCTGGACTACTGGTTGAACCGCTAGATTTTCTGAGATAAATAAACAGGTCACGTGTTGCCAAAATACTAGTTTCAATTACCTTTCCCAGAAATCGTGCATAATATTGTGATAAAACACTTTTACTTTCATTTTGAAGCAACCTCATTTAACACAGTAATTTAGATAATAAATTCTAGCGTTTACAAATCAACAAATTTTAAGCAAAAGAATTAGGAAATAGACTTGCATTTATTGTTTTAAAAAAGTTGAAATACCAGTAAAATTATAAAGGTTAAATTTTTGCGTTTTCTTTTTCCGTGTTAACTTTTCAATTTTAAAGGAAATCTAACTCAGAGATTTGGATGTTTCAGATATTTAAAAATTCTAAACATTACATTTTAATGGCTTCAATAAAAATCATGCATTCCGAAAGTTGTTTTTTTTATTGCCGAAAATTCGCTTACAGCAGATTTTATTGAATTGTTATTCGAAACAAAGCGTATTCGTTGGTTTCTGCTTCTTTTACTAATAGAACTTGATATTTCATTACGTATGTATAAATACGTTTTACTGGAATTTTTTTTCTCATTGCGTTAAAATAAAGCTGGTACTAAGAGGTTCGCTTCTGCATGACGAGAAGAAGACGGAGAATGATCGAAAGAAATGTTTGCTAGATTGTTTTACAAAGTTTTAAAATTTCTGCTACAAATAGTGATAAGCTATTCATTCAGTCCTTATCTAATTTTTACTGTATTTCTTAGATTGTATAAAAAGCTATTTATTTTGAAAAAAAACTAATAAAATGGATTAAAATGATTTTTTTCAATTAATGAACCAAAATGGTCTCTAAAAGAAATTTAAAAGGTCGTTCTTTGATTTGGGTAACGGCATAACTGTACGGTGAACATGCTTTTAAAACGCTTCGTAAATTTACTGCAGCTAATTGTACGATCAATAGAATCAATTTAATGCTATTGTAATGGAAATATATATTTATTTAATTTTAAAGTTGTTATCTAACAACTTAAATAATTATAAACTTCTGAATCTGTACAAGACTTTCTGACAATCATATTATCAGACACAAGACAAGACTAAATAAAATCTAAACGATGCCAATGAATGGAAGGGATTAAAAGGAAACCAACTCCGTACATTTAAATAGGTATTGAATTTACAAACACGTTTCCCGATCTAACCCATTAAATACCTTTTTTCTAAAATTCGAGAAAACTTGACGACAACCATAATTTTTTAAACTTTGCTTTAATTTTACCCCAGCGATAGAAAGTCTTAACACGCTATTAGAGCTTTTCAATCTTATTCGGTCATTTGAGGCCAATAAGCTTCCTTTAACTTTAACTAAAAAACTGAAAGTTACACAATTATCGCCTTTTTATAGATCCCACACGTCAAAGAAATAAAATTACTTTGAAAATGCGTTAAATAGAAATTCATTTAAAATACATATATTTGTAAATGTATTGTGAGCAAGTTAAACGCCACATGTGTAGTAATATAAATTTGAAAACCTTTAGAGAAAAGTTCTCCTAAAGTTTTAAGATGATTTCTTTAGTATTTGTTATAGTTGTCCATCTTGTAGTCGTTGCTCTTGTAGTCACCCTTCATCTGAGAGACACGCATCTGGGCGTTGACGATATCGTCGCGCTTGATCCAGGATTTACCGGGGAGCTCAGTGTCCCACATGGTCTTGGTGTCGTCCTTGCTGCGGGTCTCCTTCTGGCGGTAACGAAGAACCTCTCCGTAGCTGTCGCTGCCATAGCTATCACCGTATCCCTTGCCTTCTCCGAGAGACTCCCACTCGACGTTGTAGTAAGGAACGTGAGAGTAATCGATAGTCTGCTTTCCGTAGCCGTATTCGGCAGCGGCAACAGCGACGAGAGCCAAAAGAATGATAGCAACCTGATTTAGTACATCGAAAATGAATAAATCGTGAAAAATTATTGATAGTGATACAAGGAAAAATTTGTAATACAGTTTTAATACTTAAATAAAGATCTTTTTAGTACTAGAATTTTAAGAATATCTATACCTTCATTTTGATTTGTGTAGTACTTGTGAGAGAACAAAACTGAATGAATTTGACTGATTTGTACTCTCTTCTTTTATAGTCGAAGCACCACAATACCACGAGCTTTCTGCAAATAATTATATAATATAAAGTTACTAGTGTAACTACTTTTTGCAACTGGTTTTACTGAATGAAACCGGTTTTTATTTGCAAATTACCGAATAAAGTCACTGTAAAACAAGTTGAGTAGTTGCCTATACTTTCATTTTATTATTAAATTATTCCATACAAAATAATAAGGTTATCTTTATATCATAACATTTCCAAGTAAGAGAATGTTCATTTGATCTTGTTCGCTCGTGAAGTTAAGAAGTAGTGGATTATTTTAACTAACCCTTTTCCTTTTTTCACGTAAAACTAATTCGTTGAAATTAAAGAGGAAAAACTCGCATATGATGGAAAATATTGGAATAGAAATTCGCATGAAGGCCTACGCGCCGATTAAGTTTAAAAAAAAATAACAGTGCTTACTATCTTTCCTTAATCTTTATCCAACGTATTCTTTGTTTTATGCAACATTTATTAGTATTAGGACTCGATTATTCATTTATACATCAATAAATTTTAGTTTTTACACGAAAATGTTAATAGAGCATAAGGAAATTATTGTTAATTAAATTTTTTCATCAACCTTTTTTGATGAGATTATTTTTAAACTTTGCTCTAATCGGAATTCAATAATAATCAAAATTCAAGTCTTCAATTACCATTCTCCTTTAAACTACATTATTCGTTTACATATTAGAACAAAATCGATAGTAGCAATTTAGCTAACTTGTGTTAACATAGATCTGTGAGGTGAGCCTCAAAATCTATTTAGACGGATAATGCTTTCATCTCATCCTTAATTGAGTCTCTTACCTATTAGGTTTTCAACTAGGGCTACTGTAATGTTTTCCTCGCATTCTTTTCTCTTTGAAGAAGAATCAACATAATATACTATTTACCTTAACACACATCAACACAAAGACGTTTTCTTTGTTACTGTAAATATGTGAACTAATTTATCGTCCGAAAAAAAATTGCTGAAGGATCCTAAAACTCTGTTCTGTGAGTCCTGGAACCAAACTACCGAGACCATTTGTAGATGTGGAAACAGAGACGACATTTCTTAATGGTAAAAACATTGTTAATTTGATATATATATTTATTTATTCGTCATTTGTAAGGATTCATCGAACAAGGTGATAAATAGGTTCAAAATGATACATTCAAAACTGCTTCAACATCACTTATTTGATCTTATTTAGTACTTGTTGTAGTTGTCCATCTTGTAGTCACCCTTCATCTGAGAAACGCGCATCTGGGCGTTGACGATATCGTCGCGCTTGATCCAGGATTTGCCGGGGAGCTCAGTGTCCCACATGGTCTTGGTGTCGTCCTTGCTGCGGGTCTCCTTCTGGCGGTAACGAAGAACCTCTCCGTAGCTGTCGCTGCCATAGCTATCGCCGTAGCCCTTGCCCTCTCCGAGAGACTCCCACTCGACGTTGTAGTAGGGAACGTGAGAGTAGTCGATGGTCTGCTTTCCGTAGCCGTATTCGGCGGCGGCAACAGCGGCGAGAGCCAAAAGAACGATAGCGACCTAATATTGGATCGATAATAAATAAAAAATACATATGTTATTGTTAGATGAAAGGGTACATGGTTTAAAATAATACCATACCTTCATGTTGATGTCTGTTGTACTGGTGAGAGAACAAAACTGAATGATTTTCACAGATTTCCCCCTCTTTTTATAGCGGAATACCTCTTTCCAGTCATTATATAATGTAGAGGTGCTGGTTCAACTTAATAGGTCACGTTTTGTTGCAATACTAGTTTCCTTTACCTTTCCCAAGAATCGATACGTTGCGAAATTTTACTTTTACTTTCTATTTAAAACAACCGCTTAAATAGGTTATTTAAAACAAGAAATCAAAGCGTTTACCTAGTCGACTATTTCTAAGTAAAAGTACTGGGAAGTGGTAGTGGCTTTGCGTTTTATGTAAAACAAGTCAAAATATTTGTAAAATATTTTTTTAAAAGAAGTATAGCTATGTCGTTGCCTTTTCGTATTTTGCATGACTAACTTTTTTCTTTTTAATTTAGAGGAAAAGCTAAGTCAAATAAATATGTTTGAAATAATCCGATTTTAGTTTACTTGAATTGCCAGCAAAACATATTCGTTAGTTTTCTACTTAGTTTATCAATAGACTTTAATGGTCCACTTATATGTATATTTATTATATACACTTATTATATATTCCAATATTTTTGCATGAAAAAACAGGTCATGTAAGCAAATTAATTAAGTAAATTACTTTTTTCATACTATATATTAGGTTCAAACATGTACACTTTCACTTGTTTTCACTTGTTTTTTTGTCACACACAATTATAATATTATCTTGATATCATAAAATTGCTGAGTGCTAGAATTTCAGAGATACCTTATTTCCCCTACAATAAGAATAAAGGTAAGAATACTTCTCTGAAATTGATAAGAAAAAAAAACTTGGATATGAGAATACTGGAGCTGAACTAGCGTGTTTTAAAAGTTCTATAAAAGCAAGTTTTTAATTGCTTCTGTAAAATATTACTTGTAGCTGTTCATCTTGTAGTCTCCACTTCTGACTTTATTGACGCGCGTATGACCTTTGACGATACCGTTGTACCCAGTGAATACAGGACATGTCTCTAGAAAAGAAAATCCGCTTTTGCCTTACCGGTTTTGCACTACCGCTCTGGTTCACAGCCGTTATTGCCCATTTTTTATTCTTTCTGAACGCAGAAAAAATTGCAAGACAATGCAGGTATAGAAATATAGATGAATATTAATTCTGCTTTCCGCTTGTTACATTTCTTCAAGACTGGTCTTAATCGCTGGAGCGATATTTTTAGTGTGCTTATTCAAAGAAGAGATACCACTCGATGCTTTTTCTTAACATAAATGTTCTAATCTGGACTTGCCTAACTTAATCCACCTAACCTTTCATATCCTTTAAAGTTGGCTACACGTGATTTCTAAAAAAACGCTCAACCGAGACTTCAAAGGCACCTATCCTTCTCTTGAAAATCTCGTATTCTAGGAGACCTTTTGTTTTCTTGATGCAAATGCGACCACATGCCACAACGACTTTTTACAGTACGGTATGGGCGAATCTGTAAAGATATAAGAACGTGCACTAACCATTGTATTATTTTTATAATTTTGCATTAAGTCGTTAGTATTTGTTAAATCATCCATAAATAGCGAAAAACCCGGGGTTGTAATAAAGTACGGGATACGGAGTATGGAATACGGATTGGCAAAGTACGGAATTTTTGGTACGGAAAACGATGTTCTTAAAGTACGATACCCAAAAGTGCGGATTATTTACATTTTGTATTTTACATATTAAAGTACTATTTTTTAACGGATATTTTCTTTGGGATTGCAAATAAGTGCCGATGTGTTTAGCGATTCAACCAATCCATTTTCATTGTTTCATTTCACAATATTTAATTTTTTTAATTAAAAATTCAATTTTCCATTTTAATTCCATATAGTACTAGATTTGTTAAGAAAAATTCTTGTTCACATTAATATTTCTAAATAAAAGTGGTACAAAAATATTTGGTCCAAGTACCATCTAGTGTCGGTTTTTAAATGATTTGAGTAAAGCCAGGCCTTTTTGGGGAACTATATGGTGTCATATCATATCGTACTCACTGGTGGACATAAATATCTGACCCCCTCCGCGGGACAGAAGCCAGTTTTATTCTGGGATAGACCGTCCGAGGTCTAGGTGGCGCATAGTGTACTAAAAAGTAAAGAGAATGGGCCTCCCTAAGTCTTAGCAATTTCAAGTCAAATAAAAAGCGGCTTCTGCCCCGCGGACGGGGTCAGATATTTATGTCTATATGAGTGTACCATATTTTATATGTTACTATGTCTTAGAATATTCAAGCATATACTGTAAGGTATCATTAAATCATACACAACCGATTGTCTATGTATTGAAGCAAAAAATCAAATAACGAACTATAGAATGTTATTGTCATCATATCGAACTGTATCGTATATTATCGTATATATCTTACCGTTTCATGTAGTAATGTACCGCCCTATATTTGGTATCATTTATTCATATCCGATTACATGCAACGGCAACATATATCGACCAATATATAGTGTCCGATAATATTGCGACACTCTGGGATGTTTAAATAAGTGGAGATGTTGCTAAAAAGCCTATAATATTAAAAAAAAACATTGTTTCTTATCGAACTGTATAGGTTCATATATTGATTTTAAATCGCATTACATAGTATCTACTACCAAACTATATGATATTATATGATATTAAGTATTTAGAATAAAAAGAAAGAATTCCGTAAAAAATATTCCGTACTTCAAGATTCCATACTTTAAGAATGTCGTTTTCCATACCAAAATTCCGTACTTTCCCGATCCGTATTCCGTACTTAATTAGAACCCAAAAACCTGAACTCTGAAAAATACTATTTCGAAAAAAATATAAAAATAAAAAAAAAAGTTTGATTTTTAAAATATATTATTTATTCATTAGGATTTCTATTGAACAAAATGGTAATTTCGCTCAATATAAAATACACTAAAAATTGCTTAAAGAATACTAATTTGATCTTATTTAGTATTTGTTGTAGTTGTCCATCTTGTAGTCGTTGCTCTTGTAGTCACCCTTCATCTGAGAGACACGCATCTGGGCGTTGACGATATCGTCGCGCTTGATCCAGGATTTACCGGGGAGCTCGGTATCCCACATGGTCTTGGTGTCGTCCTTGCTGCGGGTCTCCTTCTGGCGATAACGAAGGACCTCTCCGTAGCTGTCGCTGCCATAGCTATCACCGTAGCCCTTTCCCTCACCGAGAGACTCCCACTCGACGTTGTAGTAGGGAACGTGAGAGTAGTCGATGGTCTGCTTTCCGTAGCCGTATTCGGCGGCGGCAACAGCGGCAACAGCGAGAAGAACGATAGCGACCTAATTTGACGAAGAATCAAAATACAAATGTTATTCTTAGAAAAATAGTTACATAGTTGAACAACACTAGCATACCTTCATGTTGATATCTGTTGTACTGGTGAGAGAACAAAACTGAATGATTCTTACAGAGTTTCCCCCTCTTTTTATAGGGCAATAATTTGCCAATTATCATTATATAATAAAGTGGTACTGGTTCAACCACTGGACTTTTCTGAGATAAATAAACAGGTCACGTATTGTAACAATACTAGTTCCATTTCCTTTCCCTAATACAAAAATTTTGTGATTAATTACTTTTACTTTCTATTTAAAACAACTAGATGAAACACAATATTAAAAATAATAAATTAAAGTGTTCACCTTGCCGATCGTTTTTAAGTAAAAGTACTGGGGAGTGGGCTTGTGCTTGTTGTAAAACAAATAAAAATACAAAAAGATAGGTCTTCATAAGTTCATTTGTTGCAATATTTTTACATTAAATAGATTTCGTTTTTTATATAATAAAGGGACGGCTTACTCGGAAAATAGATACGTAATATCAGCTGTTGTATTGCATTGGGGCAACATTGCGTAGTTCTTCAAATGCAATGAGAAGTATGATAGTCCTCCTTTTTTCAAAAGTACTCCTTTATTATTTGAAATTACAAATAATCCGTTGAAGCAGTCATTTCATTTACCACAAAAAATGAATCAAGAAAATGAATTATTACAACCTTATAAAAATGTAAGGCTCGAGAGCTTGATTACTCTCGAAATCGGGAGCCAAAAGGAATTTTTGAAAAGGGGGTTTATTTACCATAAAATAAGAGTGAAGAAAACGGGAAAGGTTTTTTTCTTTTTTAATGTAGAATTTATTTCAAATACCGTTTATATAATATATAGCTTACCGTGAAACTGATGGCCAATAACAAAAATGAAACCGTCTTCGTCTTGAATAACATTTTCAACCGTCACAACTGATTCATTTTCATCGAGAAGAATCACATAGCAATTGGGGTGATTTAGGGTAAGTTTCCAGTTGCGATACTCGAGTCCGCGGTACTACTGAATAGAAGTGGAATCACCATCCTCTATTACTACTCCGCTGGAATGGGAACCAGATAGTACCGGTCTGTCTATACATGGACCCCAATTATGAAGCAAGGGAGATTCCATCTTCCCTGAAGATGGACCAGCCTCCTTGAAAGCTCATCGACATCTTGTTGGCGGATAAGGTGCAAGACCGTCTCTCTCTTTACCCAATGAGACAAGAGTTTTTTTACTACCCCCAAGCACACTAAGTGCATATAATCTAATGGAATATCCATTATCATATCCACTTCGAGTTCCTCTAGTATACTTGTTATCAAGTGGTAGTCGCTATAGTCGGGGGAGGTTTGATCAACGAACCATTGATGGGTTCGCAATTCCGCAGAGAGATCCGGAAACGTTTCTCTTCCCCGCCGCTTCCCCGGCTTGACGAAGTACACACCTTGAGTTTTGCACTTGGGACACGCGTTGCGGGCTGTGTGTCCGCGAGTGCCAGTGATGAACGACCGGGCTGGCGCATCGCAGGTAAAACCCAAGATCTCTACTTGAAGATGATGACCGCCGTGAAGTAAACCATTTTTCTCCAGTTCTTTGGCTTCGTCGACAAACGAACGCAAGTATGTGTTCGCTGATAAAGGTTTGCCTACTCCGCACCAGACGCCAATCGGAAAGGGGCTCGTTTGTCCTCTTATGAGTCCCAATATTGGCCAGAATTCTTTACGGTTACTCTTGAACAACGGAATACCATCCATGTTGATGAGGACTTTGACACAGTGATTTTGCACAACATTAGAGGGAAGATGATTCTCGATTCCTTTGCGGAGACCGAAATGGTAATAGGCTCCCTCCGCCTTCTCTTCTATCGCCACTTTTCTTGGGGTCTTGCGCAGAGTTCTCACATCTCTCGGAAGAGAATCGAAGCAGTTGTTCTGATGTTTTAAGGCTTTTAAGCCCTTAAGAAGCCGGCCACCAGCTGCACCGGTAGTGGTGTTACAAATGTAGTCTTGTAAAAATTGAGCAAGCTCGGTAGGTCCGTCAACTTCATTCCCCTTGGCCTAATGAGCGTCTAGCTGCTCTTCTGTCCAATCATCTTCTAGAGGTATGAGTTGAGCTTCATCTTCACTTGTATCGATAGGAGCAGCGTTTATTGAGTCTGAAGACGAGTCGTAAAACATTTCTTCCTCGGTTCCTCCTCCTATTTCTGGGATGACCAGACCATCACCTCCGTTCGCCAATGGTAAAACATCCTGTTGCATTAAGCGTGGATAGCTCGCTTCCTCTGGAACGGGTTGTTCGCCGTGGTTGGCAATGGGTTCGTCGTCGTCGGAGCTGGAGCCTTCATCATCAGCCCAAGTTGCATCGCAATCGTAGGATGAGGGATCACCATCGTTGACCGCAAATAGACCCGGCATTTCAAGGGCAGTTGGTGTCCGCTGAAGAGACTGGTCGACAACAAATGGCTCGTCAGCTTCACCCGCTTGTTCAAGACAGGCTAAAAAAATTTGGAAACGTCTCCGTTTTTGCTTTGACTGGACGCGAGTTTTTCTCTTCTTAATTGGATTCAACTTGTAGAAAAAAAAATTATTAAATCAAGAAATTATTTTTTTAAAAATTAGATTTTATTCATAAACTAGCGCGCTAACATCCATGTCCTTAAGACACGGCAAGAGTCTTAATAAATTAAAGGTATTCACCTATTCATGTTCAAGTCCATTTTGCATCAGGTTGGTGCAATAAAAAATTCAGAAGTAGAGACCAATCTCCAAGGCTGCTTTGAGATTGAACCTGCAATTAGAAAACCTGACAGTTAGCTTACAAAAAATAAATTACGTAAAAGAGAGAGAGAGAGAGCTCCCCAAATCGAAAAGTTTGTTTAGGACGAGCAGTGATGGTATCTGCTTCCGCAGGGGCTAACTATAAATCAGCTATCCAGCCGAGTAAGAGATTTCAGATTTCAAGACACAGTAGAAGGTTTATCAGGAACAACTATCAGTCGGAAGAACCTGGGACAAAAAAAAATATTAACAGTTAGCTTGTACCTTTTAGAATTTAGGAGTAAGCGAGCTCACCAAGTAGAGCAGTTTGTTTAGGAAGATAAGCGATGCACTGCTCCTGCAGTCGCTGAATGTAAATCAGTTACCCAGGCAACCCAGCTGAGGAAGATTTGATTCTAAAAACTTGTTTGAGGGCTAAATAGGAGCAACACTCAGTGCACAGAACCTGCAGTTCAAAACGAATTAGTTAGTTTGATCTTTTTAATCCTTTTTCATCAATATCATCAAATCAATTTTTTTGATCCTTTTTAATTAACGAGAAATAGAGCTCACCAAACTAAAACGTTTGATTAGGAAGAGCAATGATGGCACTCCTTCTGCCGGTGCTGATTGTAAATTAGCTATCCAGTTGTGTAGGATTTGAGATTCCAATACACAATTGACGGCTATAATTAAGAGCAAAAATCAACCTGAAATTTAAAAAGAAACAGTTAGTCTGATCCTGTTTTATAAAAAGAGTAAAAGAGAGCTCACCAAAGAAAAAGATTTGCTGAGGAAGAGCAGTGATGAGTATAAATTAGCTATCCAGCTGTTTACGATTTGAGATTCCAAAACACACTTGACGGCTAATCAGGAACTATTGGTCGAAAGAACCTGGAATGAAAAAAATACAAACGGTTAGCTTCTTACTTTAAACATATAGGAGCAAGAGAGAGCTCGCCAAATGACCAAGTCGAGAGGTTTGTTTAGGAAGAGCAGTGATGGTATCTCCTTCTGCAGGGGCTGAAGATAATTCAGCTATCATGCTGAGTAAGGGATTTGAGATTCCAATACACACTCGAGGGCTTATCAGGACCAAAACAGGCCAAAAGAATCTGGAATTGAAAAAGAAATTGTTAGTTTGTAGTCCTTTTTCATCAAAGAGTAATGGAGCTCAGCAAAGCAAGGGGTTTGATTAGGTAGAGCTAGAGCAGTAATGACACTCCTCGACTATAAATCAGCTATCCAGATGAGTAAGATTTAAATTCCAAAACAGAATTGAGGGCTAATTAGGAGCAACAATCAGTCGAAAGAACCTAGTATTGAAAAAAAGAAAATGTTAATTATATCCTTTTTAATTTAAGAGAAATATGGAGCTCACCAAAGCAAAACGTTTCATAAGGAAGAGCAGTGATGAAACTGCTTCTGCAGGGGGCCAGAGGCTGACTGAATCAGCTATCCATCCGATTAAGGTTTAAGATTCCAAATTAGACATTTTCACATGACGGAAGCTGAAATTAAAAAACCTGAAAATTAGCTTATAATTTATTAATTTCGGGCTAAATAAGAGGAAGCTCACCAAGTCAAAAGATTTGATTACGAAGAATAGTGAGCACTGCTCGACTTTGCAGTCCCTGATTTAGAATCAGCAATCCAGCCGAGTAAGATTTGAGATATTGAGACACTCGAAGGTTTCTCAGATGCACGCTGGACCTAGCATTGGAAAACTGACGGTTAGCTAGAAAATGGTTGATTGATGAGAAAGAGAGGGCTCACCAAATCCAAATTTTTGATTACGAAGAACAATGATGACACGTACTGCTTCTGGCAGCCACTGAAGAAGATTTGAGTTCAGAGCTGAGATTTCCAAAACCACAAAGTCCAGTTTTTCTGTCAATCTAAAATAGAATTTTTTTTTATTAAGTACACATACTCGATGAAAGAGAATGAGGAATAAGAAAAGAAATTGAGATTCACCTGCAGAAAAGAATTGCATTTAATACTCCTTACTCCTGCTTGGAAATACTGCTGCGACGATAATCACACCAAAGTTAACTGAGAAATAAGCGAAAACGATTGAGTTTTTGGGTTGAATTTTCTAGAATTGATGACAAATCCATTGACAAAATATTCGAAAATTGCGTGAAGATGATGGAATTTGACTTTTGGCATTCCGAACACGTTATTGATCGAAAATAAAGTATCGATATGTCAATTACAAATATCGAAGAAAAGCAGCGTTGGCGTAACATATTTGCTTTATTTTTTTTATTTACTCCCGGAAGATATATTTAATAATCTAGTGCCACGTAAAGGAGAAACATTAGAGGAGAAGGTAAATCGCGTCCTGCTTAAAACCAGCCTTGAAGTAAAAGACGCTGTGGAGGAGGTGTTGGAAGGTTTGAAGAAGCTGACAACAATGGTCGAGACTGAACAAGCCAACCGAATCGTTAAGGAAGATCCCGTCTTGTCCATGGTTCCGTGTGATGATGAGGCTTCCCTACTTGCTTTCCTTGAAGTCATAGTGAAGTCAAACGAAAGCCGTCTACTTATCATATCATATCCCATATTTCACTTTTTTAATTTCAATTTTAAATTTTCAGATCAGGAAATTGGCGGCTGTTGGTGGAAAGAGACTGGAGATACAAGTTCAGCGGACTTGGGCGGCCGTGATCACTGACCCGCTTGCTACTTTACTTTCGTGGGCCGGAAAGTTCGGGAAAATCGTCTTCGAAAATTCCGTCCTCTTCGATCTTATTTACGGTACGTGAAAGTTTGTCGATGTCCAAATTTATCTTTTTTACTTATTTTTTATTTTTAGATTCCGTGGACGCTTCTCCTTCTTATCGTAATGCCGATAAAGTATTAGTGGAAGAAGCCTCCAAGCAATGGTTGGGTCATTCGCTGCGTCGGGATCGGAGGGCCAGGGCAGCCTTACCAGCAGCAGTAGCAGCCTTGCCAGCAGCAACAGATGGTAGCAGCGAGGATACTGAGCAAGCGAACGGTGATGGCAATGACAAGTTCGATGAGCGTCTGGACAACTTGCTGGCTGAAGATGATAACGCCGACGACTCTGATCTCGATCTCGACTAAATAGTACAACGCAAGACTTCAAATCAGTTTTTGCACTCTGCTGATCTTTTTCCCCACTTAATTTTTTTTTCAAAATTTAAGATTTAATAACTAAATCTTTTTCTGTCAATTTATGCGCTTCATCATCCATTAAGAAGAAAAATGGATATGATGAGTTGTCTAAAAACAATTGTTTCTACTGTATCCACAATGTAGATGTGGAATAATTTTTTTCCGACTACGACCCAAGTGTTCCTTTTTTCCTCTCAGTTCTTTTTCCCCCTTAATTGATTTACATCTTTCCGACGAAACTCCGAATTAAATAACTTGATCTTTATTCTCAAATTTTGACGTGACTTTTCTATATTGTGAAGAAAACAAATAACCTGTTGGCTCATATCTTAAATTCTCCAATTTTTCACCGTTCTCACACTGCGGAAGTGTGATTTATTTATGTTGTCTCCTCATTTTGTGTTGGTGCGCTCTATTCCCCCTTTGGAAAGAAAAATGGTTGTGTTAACTCCTAAAGTGCCCTCTCGTCAACAAACAATTCCGGCGATTGCGGAATATTGTTTCCCAAATCTTGTCTCTTAAGTGTCCTCTCATCAACAAACAATTCCGGCGAGTGCGGATTATTGTTTCCCTAATCTTGTCTCGTGTGATAACTGATACGTGAAGAAGTAAAATACAAAAGTTTCCGTTAAATTCGATGATTTTATATTTTTCTGTAAATATTTAAATTCCAATAATATTTCAATCAATAAAAATCCCAGGTAGCAACCATGATAATGAGAACGTCACGGTCCCGACCATAAACATTCCAGCCAGGTTGCTGCCAATGGTCCCGACCTGGCAGGGGTCTTAGTCAGTGAAATGGTGGCTGTTTGGTTGCGACCTTTGGTTGCAACCTGGTCGCTTGTGGTCATCAATTGGTCCCAACCCGGCAGTGAGCTGTGCTAGCTGGGAGTTAGCTGAAGAAATACACGGCAATCGAGAAAATACACGACCATTTCGAAAATCTTTGGCCAAAAAAATAAATAATAACAATCTTATATAAATATTGATTTTTAAACAATATTTTTAAAATCAAATAAAATAAAGAGGGATTTCTTTGCAGGTTTAGGAATGTAGAACGCAGAAATCAGGTAATATCTGGGTACTGCAAGGAAATAATTTTTTAATTAAATATAAGTATTCTACCCAAAGTCTATTTATTGTTTTCCATTTTCCAGCACGCTCTTTGAAACTGACAGTTCTAACGTTATCAAAGATGGACAGTTAATTTGTTACTGGTGTGTCCGTTTGCGGTCTCATCACTGACCATAATCTTGTACTCTGCTCAGCTGCTCTCGACCGCCCAGTCCGAGAAAAGAAGACCATTTCATTCCGCGACTACAAATCCATCGACCAGGAATTATTGGAAGAAGATGTCTTACTCTTATCTGAAGTATCCGAGCCTGCACGCGTTCCTGGTGACAAAGTTGCTTCTCTTGACGCCCTCATTAACCAGCACGAGGAAGTTCGTCAAGTTATTGAGTCATACGTCAAGATCAAGACGAAGCAGATTGTAATTCGTGACTCTGCACCTTGGATCAACGCATCAGTCTTGGAGTGTCGGTGTAAACTGTGCAAAGCCGAGAGGATCTGGCGGGGTGGTGGCTACCAAAGCGGCCACTTTGAGTCCTACAAGGATGCCATCGAAAAGTACTCAGGGCTTTTACAGAAAACAAAGGCCCACTACCTCTTCTCCGTCATCGCCGAATGTAGTGGTGATCAGAAGAGGTTATACAAAGCAGTTGACAAGTGGTTATGTCGCAATCAAGAGCGCTCATTTCCGTCTCACCAGTCTTCACTCGAGCTTGCCAATACCTTCTCTAAATTCTACCGTGACAAGATCGAGGAAATTAGAGCCGAACTGATGCGTGCAAGGGAGCGTTTGGCCCCATCTACTGTCAGTGCCGATGATGTTCGCTAAATTATCACTGCTTCACCCACCAAGTCCTGCTGTCTGGATCCTCTTCCAACAAGTGTTCTTAAGAAGGTCGCTCGGCTTCTTACTCCAGCCATAACCTCCATTGTTAACCTGTCTCTTCAGTCCGGCGTCTTCCCAAGTATTTTTAAGCAGGGGCTTGGAACACCTCTATTGAAGAAACCAGGCGTTGACAAGGAGGATCTGTCCAACTACCGACCCATTAAAAGTCTCTCTTTTGTCTTCAAGGTACTAGAACTTATCGTCTCCAACCAGCTAGACCAAAATTTCTCAGCTCATGATCTTTTATCACCATCACAATCAGCCTACCGTGCTCATCACTCCACTGAGACTGCTCTTCTCTCACTCTGGAATGACCTACTTCTGGCTGCCGGCCGTGGACATGGCTGCATTGTTCTACTCATTGATCGAAGTGCCGCTTTCGGCCCATCAGCTTCTACTCGAGCGACTTTCCTCCGATTTTGGCATCTCTGGTACTGCTCTCGCCTGGTTTGCCTCCTACTTGCACCACAGAACGCAGTCTGTGGTCGTTGATGGTGAAGAATCTGACCCAGTTGATTTCGAGTTTGGTGTTCCTCAGGGCTGAGTTGGAGTGATTCCTCCTGGGGCCAAAGTTTCATACTATCTACGTCAAAGCCTTTCGTAAGGTCGTTGAGCCCTACGGTATCAGCATCAAGCAGTACTTCGACGACACTACCATCTATCTTAAGTTCACCTTCCCGCCTGATGTTCCAGACCAGTTCGACGCTATCAGGATCCTCTCAAGTTGTGCAGGCGACCTCGTCAACTGCTTTACCTTCAACTTGGTTAAGCTAAACCCAGCCAAGAGTGAGTGCCTCTACTTTGTTCCAGCTGAGCTCGCCGATCGGCTTTCACTCATACCTCTACGTGTTGGTTATGAGCCTCTTCGGCCCTCAACTTCAGCTAAAGTATTGGGAGTCGTTCTCAGCTCAGATCTATCAATGGATCGC
The DNA here is from genome assembly GCA_030141595.1 of Chydorus sphaericus. NCBI lineage: Eukaryota > Metazoa > Arthropoda > Branchiopoda > Diplostraca > Chydoridae > Chydorus > Chydorus sphaericus. The sequence continues at coordinate 19,623,326 of CM057926.1, forward strand.
CAAATAGCAGCCATCTCTAAAGCTTCCAACTTCAACCTCTATCGCATAGGAAAGATTAGGAGCAGCCTCACAACAGAAGCCACGAAGATCCTGGTTCACTCTCTTGTCATATCACACCTTGACTACGCCAACTCCTTGTTAGCTGAGCTACCAAAGAAGAAATTGCGACCACTTCAGTCAATCCAGGATTCAGCGGCTCGTCTTATCTACCGAGGTTCATTTTTTACAGACGAATCTAAGTTCGGGCTTCACTGGCTCCCAATCTACTACCGGATACGCTTCAAAACTCTTCTTCTTGTCTTTGACTGTCTGCAGGGCACTGCACCAGTTTACCTTCAGCACTGCATTCATCTCCATGTACCTGGTCACTCCAGACTTTCGCCGAACGACCAGAAGCCTAGGAGCCTAAGAGAAGGAAGAGAAGCTTCCCACCAAAGCCAGCATTCCAGGAGCGGGCGTTCACCAACTACCTTCCGAAGAGCTGGAACACTTCATCACCAGCCATCCACACAACGACAGACCGCTGAGAATTCAAGATGCTGATCAAAATACATTTCTTTACTTTGTCTTATCCTTCTTTTACTTCCCATCACTGATCTGGAGCTTTCTTTTAAAACCGTCATTTGAACGTAGTGAATTTGCGGTATACAAGTTTTAATACATACATACATAAATACATACACTTTGAACTTTATACTTCTAACTTCTTTATAAAAACTACTACTAACTACTTAAACTAATTACTTCAAGAATGAGTTTCAAAAAAATCTTTGTATAAATTACCTATACTTATACATTTAAAACTGAAAATTAAAAATACCACATATATAGTAGTATAATAAGAGCCCTTTACAAAATTAAGTTCTTTTAAATTTTAAGATGATTTCATTTAGTATAGTAGATATTGTGCTGATATTTTTTAGCTTTTCTTGGTTTTGAATGAAATTGTTAGTACTCATTGAAACATGTAGCGTATTCAGCATGGCTGCTTCGAGAAATTCTTCATTAAGAAATAGTGGCGAGTTTTCAAGTAATCTTGGTAAAATTCAATAATATTTCTTGCACTTGTCTTTTTTTAGTCTCCACTCTTAACTTGAGAGATGCGCGTATAAGCGTTCCTAATATCTTCGGCCTTGATGTGGATTGAATTCCTGTTGAATAGCGTTGTCAACTATGCCATTTCCAGTAACTAGTTAAATCTTTTTTTAGTAAATCCGTGTGCCAGATGTAAGAAATGAAAAAAAGTTCCAGAGTAAAAGATCGAATCAGGCCCAATTTTAATTGAAAATTTTGTTGTTCACATCAATGTTAGTTTTAGGGCCACAAACAAATAAATTCAATTTCAACTTAAACACCTCAAAGTAAATGGGGTTTAAGTTGCCAAATGTCAAACTTTCTTACATTTTATAGTAATATAGTTGCACAAAATGGCCATTTTTCTTGCTTATTTATTACTACTTAACCATTCTTGCAATTTTGTAATTTAAAACACATAGACAACCCTATTATTTTTAAAAACTTTAACCTTGCACCCGTATTGCCGTCACCATTTTGAGGTTTAAGCGTAGAAAAATGAATTTTTCCTTACTAAAGAAACATACACTTTTTAAAATATATATATATATATATATATTTTGTGAGCATGGTTATCGAACAAGGTGGTAAATATGTTCAATATAGATAACACTTTTTAAAGTGCTTCCACAGTGTCATTTTAACTTATTTAGTATTTCTTGTAGTTGTCCATCTTATAGTCGTTGCTCTTGTAGTCTCCACCCTTCATGTGAGAGACGCGCATCTGGGCGTTGACGGCATCGTCGCGCTTGATCCAGGATTTGCCGGGGAGCTCAGTGTCCCAGGAAGTCTTGGTGTCGTCCTTGCTGCGGGTCTCCTTCTGGCGGTAACGAAGGACCTCTCCGTAGCTGTCGCTGCCATAGCTGTCACCGTATCCCTTGCCCTCTCCGAGAGACTCCCACTCAACGTTGTAGTAAGGAACGTGAGAGTAGTCGATGGTCTGCTTTCCGTAGCCGTATTCGGCGGCGGCAACAGCGGCGAGAGCCAAAAGAACGATAGCGACCTAAAACAACAACATTTTAGTTTTAAGAAGAAAGGTTACAGAGTTTTAGAGTACTAGCATACCTTCATGTTGATTTGTGTTGTACTGGTGAGAGAACAAACTGAATGATTTCCACAGATTTTCCTCCTCTTTTTATAGTGGAATACTTCTTGCCAAACTTTATATAATATGGAGTTACTTGTTTAACAACTGGATTTTTCTGGGATAAATAAACAGGTCTCGTATTGGGAAATACTGGTTTAAATTACCTTTTACATACGGTATAGTTTGTTAATATATTACTTTTACTTTCTATTTAAAAAACAACCTGGTATGATCAAATATTTAAAAAATACAAATGCAAGCATTTACAAAGTTGATCATTGGTAAGTAAAAGAATTTAAACGTAACTTTGAGTTTTAACATCGTAAAATCTACATTGGTTGAATTGTGTATTTTCTGCGCTCACTTTTTTTTCAAATTATAAATAGGGAAAAAACTAACACAGAGAAAAATTATTTTTACAAAATTTATATACGTTAGTAATTGTTAAAAAAAAATTTCACATTTTACTTTTTACATTAAAACATTTGAAAATATGCGATATTCTTTGGTTTCCTCCTTTGTTCAAAAGTAGTGATCGATGATAATGATATGCTTGAAAAATTGTGATTTTACTGGAAGTTTTTTGAGCGAAAACCACATAGGAAAAATAAACAGGAAAATGAAGTGTCTCGTTTTTTTTTATTGGATAGCCTTTCATAAATTACTGAAATAAAATAATTGAACTCCCTTTTTATTTCATTATTGTAATATGAGCTAATTAAATGACTGCTTTAATTGAAATAAATAGCTAACTTACCTTTCTAACAATTTTTTATTTTTTAAAGGACCCTGAAGATGATGATGTTTAAATAACGAGTTACGTTTCAAGCTTTGCGGAACAAAGAAACTCTAACCCTGGAACCGAACTACAGTAAACACTTCTAAAAGTTGGAACAACAAGAAAACATTTTTTTAAAATCAAAGAAATTATAGTTTTTAATCATATATATATTTTTCATATGCGAGGATTTTCATCGAACAAGTTGGTAAATTGGTTCGTTATAGAAGACACAAAAAAAGTGCTTAGTTATTATCATTTTAACTTATTTAGTATTTCTTGTAGTTCTCCATCTTGTAGTCATTGCTCTTGTAGTCTCCACCCTTCATGTGAGAGACGCGCATCTGGGCGTTGACGGCATCGTCGCGCTTGATCCAGGATTTGCCGGGGAGCTCAGTGTCCCAGGTGGTCTTGGTGTCATCCTTGCTGCGGGTCTCCTTCTGGCGGTAACGAAGGACCTCTCCGTAGCTGTCGCTGCCATAGCTGTCACCGTATCCCTTGCCCTCACCGAGAGACTCCCACTCGACGTTGTAGTAAGGAATGTGAGAGTAGTCGATGGTCTGCTTTCCATAGCCGTATTCGGCGGCGGCAACAGCGGCGAGAGCCAAGAGAACGATAGCGACCTAATAAAAGAGCAATTTGATTATAAAGAGAAAGATTACGTAGTTTGAAAACTAGCAGTCTAGCATACCTTCATGTTGATTTGTGTTGTACTGGTGAGAGAACAAACTGAATGATTTCCACGGATTTACTTCCCCTTTTTATAGTAGAATACGTTTCCCAATCTCTATATAATATATTATATAGGTACAGGGTTTATCTCTTGGTTTTTGGGATAAATAAACAGGTATATATCATTGTAAAAGTACTGGTTTCGCAATTACATTTTCAATACAGCCTAATATGGTTAAATAGTGTGTTCACTGTGTTCTATATTGTATGTATACTTTCTATTTAAAGTAAACTAATTGAAAGAAATATTGTAAAGAAGAAATTAGAATTTATTCCAATAAAAGAATTGGCAAGTGACTTTACATTTTTAGTAAAAAAAAAATGGAAAAAATGAATACGGATCGAATCATTGCTCTTTTTCTTAAATAAATCAGTTAATTAATGAAAGAAATTAATTGCATACCAATTTATAATGGGATTTAATACCTTTTATTCTGTACATATTATTTGAACTAATTGGTACAGTGTACACTAAAGCAATTACAACAACGCGTTTTACTGGAAGTTTGTCATGGTACAGAATTGCATAGGGCTATCATTTTTAATGAAAACACCTCTATTACGAAAATAGTTGATGTTGTATGGCAAGAAAGATAATATAAAAGGTAAGTAATTTAATCAAATGAAATTAAGTAAATTTGTTGCTTCTTAATGTCGTTGGTTTGTAATATTTTTAAACTGTGAGCGTGAAAAATAAACTAAATATTTCAAACGAATTTCGGTTTTCAGATTTGCAGTGTATTGCAATGTGACGCAACGCTGGTTATGTTTAACTGCGAGGCGATGGCAAGAAGAGTTGCCATTTTGGAACCCAATATAATATATTAGTACTATACCAAATACCAATGCAAGTCTCACAGTTAATTTAATTAGTTAAACGTTTTATTACATTATAACCATTTACTTAAAGTGCTTCTGGAGACATCTCAGATGCATTACAAACAATTAGTTATGTTAAATAGGTTTATAAATACATAATCAAATTAATTGATGCTGACATATTGCTATGTCATACAATAGTTGAATATTAACAGGTAGACATTTTGATTCCTAAATCGGTTCCATTCGACTTTCAGAAGGGCGTCTACAAAAATACCGTCATCAATAGTACGTTTAGCTTACAAGTGACCTCCAATTAATAATTTTAAAAATTCCCTTTTAATAATACCCGAAGGGGAAATTAACTAAATGAGTTCCCATATTACGCGTTGGGCTTAGATGGTACGTACGAATTTTATTAAACTGGTAACAACAATAATTTATTTTTCAAGTTTTGATTGTGTCAAAAGGGTCGTATATTGCCTATACCCACTTATTTTTGATCAGTCGGGGCATATATTTGTTATATTTCCAGGTTTAAAAAAAATTATTTTTATTACAAGTAGAGTTAAACTCAAATCTACTCTAATAGACTAACAAATAAGATATATCTTATAACTGTACAGTACCTAGCAATAACATTTTTGCTATTTCCCATTTCCACCAAATGGACTCCATGAAATTCTTATGGGGTTCCACTTCACCACCTGGCGTAAGTAAAGGTTTTAATGCTAGGTACTGTGCCGTATCAATGTAATTCAAAATATTTAAAAAATGTATGTTTCATCAAATATCTTTATAAATATACATATTTTTTGGTGACAATTTCCTTCAAAGCCATACAAGTGATGACAAAATTCAATATAAGGCCCTTTAGAAAAGTGCTATACAATGTTTGAATTATTTCATTTAGTATTTCTTGTAGTTGTCCATCTTGTAGTCGTTGGTCTTGTAGTCTCCACCCTTGGCGTAAGAGACGTGAATCTTGGCGTTGATGATATCATCGCGCTTGATGTGAGATTTTCCGACCCGATGAGCAATCTTAATTGTACGAACACATCAAGAGGATTTTAACAAAAGTTGGTCAACACTGTTAAAATTCAATGTATTTGTAGCATAGGGTGTTTCATTTTTGCAACTTATCCACTTTATCTATCTAATAATAGTACAGGAAATATTTATTATGCAATCAAGTTCCGTTATAATTTAAAACACCCATATTTTCACGCTATTTTCACGTTTTTTTTGTCTGCGGGACCCCCCAATATTTTTTTTCGGTCTGAAAAAAATTGAGCGATAATATTTCATCATTTCACACCTCGATTCAATACAGGAATTCGATTTAAAAAATAAGTTGCAAAAATGAAACACCCTATTGTAGCAGTATAATTGGGATGTGACCTTGGGTTAAAATATCACAAAATGTTAATTTAGTAAATGATTGCATTAATTTATTTTTATTGATATTAATTGGTATTTAGTAATTTAACAAAAAAACGTAGTCAATTCCTGTAGGTTATCCGGGATATACATATCTGCATTTGTCCAAATTATTGCAGTAATTTATTTTTATTTATTTTTTATATTAATTGGTTTAGTAATTTAACAAAAAAAAACGTTGTCGATTCCTGTAGTTTATCCGGGATATAGATATCTGCATTTTCCCACAGTGTGTGGAACAGGTAATTTATTACACTTTGCTCCCCCATTCTCATATAGCTTGGCTGTCATATAAGTAAACATTTATTAGTTGACTTGGAAAACATTCGGATAATAAAATTTTAATTAAACTTATATACATATGTGTGGGACAATTTGGGACATACAACTGTTTTGCTAAACAATTCATACAAAAGCTATCTTTCCACGTTAACAAAAGACTCGGAAAAAGGAAAGACTTGCCTGTAATATGGTTCTGAGTCAAATACTTACATGTTCTTCAATGAAAAGAAATGCCTACACTGAAAAAATAAATAAAATTGGGTCCATAAAGCCCCGCTCTCCCTTGATCTTCATAACTTTAAAAAAATCAAGATTTCAAATATGAGATACAAGTAATCAAAAAATAAACAGCGTCACATTTTTAAACGCATAAATACAGTGATTTCTATAGCAAAATAAAAATACTAAAACTAAACCAGAGATAAGGCCTTCAGTTACGTTGGTCCACTGTTAAGGAAATCCAGCAGCCCCCAGCAGCAACCGTTTTCAACCACGACTTCTCGGCAAAATTGATAACAGGAAAAAATATAGTATTTTTTTATCAATCGCTAATATTTATAGATAGGTAAATATATATATTTGGTGAGATTTTCTTCAAAACGTCATGCAAAGAAAACAGTTTTAAATATTTTAATTTAATTTAGTATTTCTTGTAGTTGTCCATCTTGTAGTCGTTGCTCTTGTAGTCTCCGCCCTTGGCGTAAGAGACATGCATCTGAGCGTTGACGGCATCGTCGCGCTTGATCCAGGATTTGCCGGGGAGTTCAGTGTCCCAGGTGGTCTTGGTGTCATCCTTGCTGCGGGTCTCCTTCTGGCGATAACGAAGAACCTCTCCGTAGCTGTCGCTGCCATAGCTATCACCGTAGCCCTTGCCCTCTCCGAGAGACTCCCACTCAACGTTGTAGTAAGGAACGTGAGAGTAGTCGATGGTCTGCTTTCCGTAGCCGTATTCGGCGGCGGCAACAGCGGCGAGAGCCAAAAGGACGATAGCGACCTAATTTATTGGATGGACAATGAATCAAAAATTTAAATTAAAATTAATTAGAGAAAAGGTTATTTATTTAGTTTTTAAATACTAGCATACCTTCATGTTGATTTGTGTTGTACTGGTGAAAGAGCAAACTGAATGATGTTCATAGATTTTCTTCCTCCTTTTATAGTGGAACACGTCCGAAAATTATTATACACTATAGAGCTGTACTGGTTAAACAACTCGTTTTATTTTAAATGTAAGTAAACAGGTCTCGTATTGTAAAAATACTGGTTTACTTACCTTTCTCATTAGCATAATTTGGAGGTATATCTCTTTAACTTTCTGTTTTAAATAACCTGATTTAAAAGGTTATTTTATATAACAAATTTAATTGTAAAAAAGTAGCGTGCGCCTTTTTCTAAGTAAAAGAATTGGAATGCGACCTTGCGTTTAAATACCAGAAAATGTTTGTTTATTTTGTTATTGCGCTTTATTCCGATAGTTTTAGTACCGTAACAACAAAGCGTCAATGTCTGTAGTTTTTCCGGGGCATAGATTTCCTATAATATTTTAATAAGAAGAAAGACTTTTAAATATTTATTTATTGAATTGGAAATATAGTGGCAATTTTTTCTCCATAAAATTTAATACAGAATTTTCTGAACTAAATACTAAGACATATAACCAAACCTACAGTTACATTTATCTTCTCTATTTTACAAAAAATTCTTTCCCTATTCATTAAAACGTTCGCGAGTTGAATACAGCTTTTTATGCATTGTATTGTTGTTGTTTTTTTTAATTTATACGAAAAATTACTATATTTTTCACATTGTATTTGTTCAAAAAAATTATACGATAAAAATACTATGTTTGAAATTATTATTAATTGCAAAAACGTATAGATAAATGTATACATATATTTCATTTGGTGACATTTTCTTTAACAAGCCATACAGAGATTCCATAATTCAATAAAGGCCTTTAAAAAAAGCCATAAATATTCGAATCGTTCAATTTAGTATTTCTTGTAGTTGTCCATCTTGTAGTCGTTGCTCTTGTAGTCTCCACCCTTCATGTGAGAGACGCGCATCTGGGCGTTGACGGCATCGTCGCGCTTGATCCAGGATTTGCCGGGGAGCTCAGTGTCCCAGGAAGTCTTGGTGTCGTCCTTGCTGCGGGTCTCCTTCTGGCGATAGCGGAGAACCTCTCCGTAGCTGTCGCTTAGGGTGTCCCATTTTGCAACGATATTTTTTTTTCGAGGCGGCCTTTTAATATGTGGTGTGAAATCCGATAAAACTAATATATAATTTTTATTTTTTAGAAAAAAAAAATATTTAGGGGTCGCAGTTTTGGAAAAATGGTAAAAAACCATAAAATTTACCATTAATAAGTAATTATCTCCTTAACTTTTATTTTAAAAAATTCGGCGGCTCCAATATAAGTAGGTATATATATTTTATATATGTATACCAAGTTTCGTCGAAATCTATGAATATTTAGGGGTCGCAGTGTTTGCTGGAAACCCATGGTCGGCCAAAATATGATGCAAATTAGCAAATGGTACTTTATTCTTGAATAACATCTTTCTCATCAATGTTCCACAAACAAAAGTATTTCCTCATATGGATACGAGTGTTGTAAACGCACAAGCAAAATTTCAATGTTACATCTCGGTTCTAGCTTGTTTTACTAACTTTAAACGTGAACTGTGCAGAACCACGAGTAGTATTGATTAATCTTAGACCATAATTTTTGGTGTTTAATTCACCAATAAAGACGGGTTTTAAGTATACTGCTTTGTTTTTGTTCTTAATTGCTCTTAAGAGAAAAAATTGCGTCAAATTGATACGAAACTATAATATTTTTTATTGTTTCGTATCAATTTGACGCAATCAATACTACTCGTGGTTCTGCACAGTTCACGTTTAAAGTTAGTAAAACAAGCTAGAACCGAGATGTAACATTGAAATTTTGCTTGTGCGTTTACAACACTCGTATCCATATGAGGAAATACTTTTGTTTGTGGAACATTGATGAGAAAGATGTTATTCAAGAATAAAGTACCATTTGCTAATTTGCATCATATTTTGGCCGACCATGGGTTTCCAGCAAACACTGCGACCCCTAAATATTCATAGATTTCGACGAAACTTGGTATACATATATAAAATATATATACCTACTTATATTGGAGCCGCCGAATTTTTTAAAATAAAAGTTAAGGAGATAATTACTTATTAATGGTAAATTTTATGGTTTTTTACCATTTTTCCAAAACTGCGACCCCTAAATATTTTTTTTTCTAAAAAATAAAAATTATATATTAGTTTTATCGGATTTCACACCACATATTAAAAGGCCGCCTCGAAAAAAAAATATCGTTGCAAAATGGGACACCCTACTGTCGCTGCCATAGCTATCACCGTAACCCTTGCCCTCTCCGAGAGACTCCCACTCGACGTTGTAGTAAGGAACGTGAGAGTAGTCGATGGTCTGCTTTCCGTAGCCGTATTCGGCGGCGGCAACAGCGGCGAGAGCCAAAAGAACGATAGCGACCTAATAAAAGAGCAATTTGATTATAAGAATTACGTAGTTTGAGAACTAGCAGTCTAGCATACCTTCATGTTGATTTGTGTTGTACTGGTGAGAGAACAAACTGAATGATTTCAACGGATTTACTTCCCCTTTTATAGTAGAATATGTTTCCCAATCTCTATATAATATAAAGATACAGATTTTATTCTTAGGTTTTTGGGATAAATAAACTGGTATTATTGTAAAAGTACTGGTTTCACAATTACCTATTCGACACTACTTAATATGGTTATTTAGTATGTGCTGTATAGTATGTTGACTTTCTATTTAATATAACCTTATTTAAAGGAATATTGTATAGAAGAAATCCGTCTTTGCGTATCCCACTTGGCCACTTTTTAAATGTAAAAGAATTGGCCAGTGACCTTTTATTTGAAGTAAAACAACTAAAAATGGAAATGATATGGATTAAATTATTGCAATCGTTCTAAGATAAACCAGTTTATTTATTTAAGAAATCAATTCTCTTGTAGCAGATTCAATGTTTATTTAGTTTTAATTAATCATATTCTGCCTTTTTCTTACTCGTACATATTATTAGAACTAACAATAAAAGCAATTACAACAACGCGTTTTACTGGAAATTAGGCATCTACAGTTCCGGTCCACTTATACCAGCAACCCTTCAGCGCCATCACCAAACGCATCTGTATTTAGATACCATAAGTAGGCCTATTTTTTACGAATGAGTACAATAAATGGACGATGAAAAATATAAGAATGGTCGCCCTCTATAGTTACATTAATTAATTTAGATGGATTGACGGAAAATAGGGCCAGCTGATAAAGAGAAATCACACCCTTTACCGGTTTGGGAATTTTTTGTCCCGCAGGCAAGGAAGCTGCGGTATAGTCTTGTCTAGGAGTGGCCAGTAAGAATGGCTCCCCGCAAAAAAAATTGAGGGGATCGTCAGATATTTTTCAAGTTTTAGGCATAAAAAAGCATGTTAAGTATGCGAAAAAAAGTGCGCGTAGTGGAATATTTGAACGCGGAAAATCTCTGCGCGAAATTGCTTCCATGATTAGTGCTTTTAAGGGTCAAATCATCTGAATAAAAATAATAAATAAGGAAAAAATTGCTATAATCCGAAAATGTGTTTCGTCAGCGCAAGCGGTTGAAAAACTAATCCAAGCATCCAGAAGTTGACAAAGCAGTTTATGAATGGTTTACGCTCCTTAGAAATCGTCCCAAGCCCATTTCTATCTCTCGTTTGCGTAGGCGTAGAGATAGGGGTTCTCTGGGGCTCGGGCACCCCCGGAGAATCGGAAAAATATAAAGGGCCTTGTAGACTTCTGGTGCTACAAGCACCCAGGAGATTGCCGGAGATACGTGGAGCCCACCCGGAAAAAGAGAACTCTACGCCCATGCTCTTTTGCATACGCCATCTCGTGCACGGAGAGAATATGAATTACGTGGAGTTAAAGATTTCAAAGGTTCTGATGGCTGGTTTCGTAACTGGTGAAAAAGGTTTGGTATCGGACCCAGCTTGACTCCTAAGGTAGTACGGCGAAGCCGGTGATGTCAACATTCCCGAAATGGAGCAAATAATGACCGAATTTCGTACAAAAATTCAAAAGTTTCATCCATCAACATTTTAAATATGGACAAAACGAGAATTTACAATAAACAGCCGCCAATCAAGCTACTTGTTACATATCCGTCAAAGAATCTCGTTCTTAAGTTAGAGGCACAAAAGGGTTAAAAGCAAAAGATCGCGTCACGCTGGCTTTTTGCGTTGATGCCAAAGAAGCACTAAAAATTCCCCCGCACGCTTTTCTTACCGGTACATGTCCAATTCCATACATAAACCAGAAGAATTCGTGGCTGATCACCAAGCCTAAGCAGATTAGTTCATGAAGGTTTTCCTTCCCGCAATTCGTAAATGGACTGATCAATCCATTGAGCTATTGATGGACAACTGTGCTGGACACGATCTAGAACGTGCTGATCCGCACTAGGTCAGGTAGAGATTATTTTACCTCAAAATGTTTCATCAGTTTATTAATCTTGAGACCAAGGCATAATTTCGGTGAAGAAGACTATGTCCCAGCGAGAAGTGATCAATCATCTCATCATTGCTTATAATCAAGTTAATTCGTTAAGGGAAGAGGCTAAAGCCTAGGAATAAAATGTCTAAAATACGGGGCCTCAGCAACGGTTCCTGATGCTCGTCAAATTGTTCATCATTGCTTGAAAACATGCTACCCAAATTAGACTGTGATAATTGCAATGCTTGCTGTAATAACGCGCAAGCAAGTGATCAAGTTTTTATCCTCGCAAATTGTATCTCATATGTCGCCCGAATTAATAAAATTAAAGCATGACGTGTAATTATTTATTTGACAATAAATTCATTCCGTGTCTTCAATTTTTCCGTGTATTAAATTTTTCTAAGGTGCTGTACTATAACAAACTTTGAAATAAGGAAAAGGTAAACTATTTAGTTTGAAGATGGCTCTGCCATCGAGGGTCCGCAAATCGGGACACCCGGTTACTGGGACATTGCACAAATTGCCCCAATAGTTGGACAGGCACTGTATGACAAAAAGAGTTTATATACTGCATGCTGAAGAAAATGGCGAGGGGCAACCGACTGTTTTTTTACTCGTTTTCTTGGGCGTACACTCTAATGCTTTTGAGGTCCTTTATCATAGTGGACATCGCCTTAAAAGACCAATAAAGGATATATAAAGGGCAAAAAAAATTAAAGGACTAAAAAGGACTTCCCACTTCCGGTGGGGTCCTTTATGCTCGAGTCTCCTTTATGCTCCTTTATTGGTCCTTTATCCTTAAAGGACTATAGGGACGAAAAAACAACATATATACTTCCTAATCAACAACTCAAGGAGACCACCCATAGTCTAGTGGTTATAGTACTCACCCACAAGTCTTAAGGTCGGTTGTTCCGCCGGGACTTGCCCTTTTTCCCATTTTTTAGTTGGTCCTTTATGGCCTTAGAGGACCAGGTCCTTTATCCGATAAAGGACATTTCCCTCTATGATAAAGGGGACTTTCATACGGCCACTAAATAAAGGACCCATAAAGGACCCAAATGGCATTAGAGTGTAGAAAAGTGTATAAAACGAAGAAAATACTTAGAAAAGCAAGAAAAGTTGGTAAAAGTCGGTATATTTCTTGCTTTTTCTAGAAAAATTTCGGTAAATTTCTCATTTTTCCTGAAATTTCCTACCTTTTTTTGCTTTCTTCGCGTTTTCTTGCTTGCCTACACTGAATAAAATCAGTAAAAGAAGAGTCGGTTGCCCCTCGGAAAATGGCCAAATAAATGTTGCATAAACTATTGAATTCTCCTCTAAAAATAGAGAATATTAGGTGTCTTAATGTCTTAGTTTTGTAAGATTTTTACTTAGTAATAAATTTAAACGAATTTTCATTTTCAGTGATTTCCACAATTGCAATGTTGCGATGTGACGCAACCGTGGTTATATTAACAGGTAAGCGTAAGACAATGACAAGAAGAGTTGCAAGTTTGGATTCCAATACAATACATTATGAATTATACCAATGACTAATTTAAGTTTTAGTTTTAAGTACATTGTGACACTTTTGATAACATTAACACTTTTACAAAAGTATGCTCTGGAAAAATCTTATGTGCTTTACACACAATATCTGATCTTAAATATGTTTATGAATGCATACTTAAGATAATCAAAATAGTTGATGATGACATTTCTATATCTTATAAATAGTACAGTCAATCTGTAAAAATGGGTTGTAAAAATTTAGATTGAAATGAATCGTACGCCAGGGCTACAGTCTACACGCCCGGGATGCGCGTAAGGCGAGTGCGCTACCGTTTTCAACCACGATTTCTACCTAAATTGGTAACGGGTAAAATAAAATTAAAATAATTCTTATCACTAGCAAATACTTATAATAGATTATATTTATATTTGGTGAGCTTTTCTTCAAAACGTCATACAAAGAAAACAGTTTTAAATATTTGAATTTAATTTAGTATTTCTTGTAGTTGTCCATCTTGTAGTCGTTGCTCTTGTAGTCACCCTTCATCTGAGAGACGCGCATCTGGGCGTTGACGATATCGTCGCGCTTGATCCAGGATTTGCCGGGGAGCTCAGTGTCCCACATGGTCTTGGTGTCGTCCTTGCTGCGGGTCTCCTTCTGGCGGTAACGAAGGACCTCTCCGTAGCTGTCGCTGCCATAGCTGTCACCGTATCCCTTGCCCTCGCCGAGAGACTCCCACTCGACGTTGTAGTAAGGAACGTGAGAGTAGTCGATGGTCTGCTTTCCGTAGCCGTATTCGGCGGCGGCAACAGCGGCGAGAGCCAAAAGAACGATAGCGACCTTATACAAAAAAACAATTTGAATATAAGAAGAAAGATTATATAGGTTTAGAATACTAGCATACCTTCATATTGATTTGTGTTGTACTGGTGAGAGAACAAACTGAATGATTTTCACAGATTTACCTCCCCTTTTTATAGGACAATAAGTTTCCCAATCTTTTTTTAAAACATAGAGAGGTACAGGTTTTATCGCTAGGTTTTTGGGATAAACAGGTATCATTGTAAAAGTACCCTTTTCGCAATTACCTTTTCAACATAACTTAATATGGTTATATAGTATGTTCTATATAGCATATTTACTTTCTATTTAAGATAACCTTATTCAAAGAAATATTGTATAGAAAAAATCCTTCTTTACATATCCCACTTGGCCACTTTTTAAAAGTAAAAGATGCAAGTGGCCTTGCATTTGTAGTAAAACAACTAAAAATGGAAATGGTATGGTTTTAACTTTTGCTCTCGTTCTAAGGTAAACCAGTTAATTGATGAAAGAAATAAATGGCATGCAAATTTCTTATGGCAAATTGAATATGTCCTTAATTTGAATCAATCATATTATGGGTTTTCTACTCGTTAATTTTATTAGAAATAATTGGTACAGTATGGTCCAAATAAAGTTAAGGGGCCTTTACCTGTTTAGTGCTTTGTGCCCCTCAAGTTTATTTTGACCATACTGTACATAAAGATAAATACAACAATGCGATTTTCTGGAAGTTTGTCATGGTGCATAAGGGCATAATCTCATGGGACAATCAATATAAATTGAAATACATCTATAGCGGAAAGAGTTGATATACTGTATTGTCAAAAGGAGAAGACAATGGCTAAAATAAAGGTTTAATGTATTTTCTGCCTAAACTTTTGGATTTTCATCTAAAAATAGAGATGTTTAGGTGTCTCAATTTCTTGAATTTGTAAGACTATTTTCAAAATGTTAGTAATGAAAAACTAGATTTCAAACAAATTTGGCTTTCAGTGATTTTCACAGTTTCAATACTGCGATGTGACGCAACGCTAGTTATGTTTGCCTGCGAGTTAATGCCAAGAAGAGTTACCAGTTTGGATTCCAATACAATATATAAGGGGTTATACCAAATACCAAATCAAGTCTCAGAGTTAAGTAAATTATTGACACATTTTTTTAAACATTATGAACATTTACTTAAAAGTATTTATGGATAAATCACATGTGCATTACACACAATTACCAATCTTAAATATATTTATAAATACATATTTTAGATATTTGAAATAATTGACGATGGCAATACTATTTCTTATAAATAGTAGTCTTTCTGTAAAAATTGGTAGTGAAAACACAAACTAATTGGTACATAATTTTTTTTCATTTGAATCTCTTCATTATGCCGTCTACATACACACAGAAGAAATTTCTCGTTGCTGGAAATAGGTGGGCTCGATTCCCGAGATTTTTCGTGAAATCCCGTATAAGCCCGCCGTTAGGCGCAAGCAAGAAAAACATATTTTATTCTGTGATTAACTGATTTTGTTCCTTATTAAATATTAAATTTGAGAAACTTTCTCAATCACATTCCTGTACAAATATCCTTAGTTCCTCCGGAATTTCAGATTAAAACGGATCGTACGCCAGGGCTACATGCGGATGATACGTGCAAGTCGAGTTCGACACCGTTTTCAACCCCAATTTCAGGTTTAATTTGTAACAGGTAAAAAAATATAATTTAAAAAATCGTATCAACCGCAAATACTTATAGATAAATATTGTAACGTAAATGATCTTGTATTATACGTTCTCGCCTGAAGACTCACTTTCACAGAATTTGGGGGGATATATATATTAGTCCAGAAGGTGAGTCAACAGTTCTAGAACATTCTAAAGTGTAAATTCGGGATTCCTGGAACGGCAGCTGAGAGATCCATCTGCTCCGGGACGTGTTGTCGTCATGGTTACGGCTGCGGTTTGGGAGATGCGGAAAGTTCCGCTCCACTTGTCACGGGAGGGAGGTCAAGTGGGACAATGTCATAGAGAGAAAAACTGAGATAACAATTCAATATCGTTGCAATTCCCCCTTTTTTAATGGGTGATCGTCCCGATCACTTCCAATCCTCTCAGTTTCTTCCTTTTGGACACAACATAGTTCCAATATAGACAAGATACAGCTGTCACATCATACACACACGATTGAACTAAAACTGTTAGTTAACACATTACACGCATACAGATTTCTTCCCCAACGAGCAAAAGTGTATACTCATACCAATTCAAAAACCAATGAAGCTTTCGCATGCAAATCTGTCGATCAAAAGATTTCACTTGTACTTTCTTCCATAGTACAATGACCATCAACAAAAAACTTTTACCACCATCACTTATAGAACCGTTCTCAGATGAAGTTCGGTAAACATTTGAAGTGTTCATCTGTCACAACAGATGATTTCTGACAGTTCAACATGACATACTTTGAGTTCAGCGTCCAGGCATTTTAGTACGCCAACTCTTTCGTCCACCTCCGTTACTTTCATTAGAGAAGGTTGTATAAGATCAATCTCGTGTCGAATCAATTTCTATTCCAGCATCAAGGGAACTAGTTGTGATCCAAGTTATCAGAACTAGACCGATTATGCATAATCGCGATAAATGAGAAGACTTCATTCCACTCATTCTTTCCACAGATCCAAGGTATTGTTTATTCCTCGATTTATTTTCTTCCCCTTTCCCCCTTTTTGACTACCCGAGTACTCCGTACTCGTAGCCAATACACTGGGCGTGAATTCGAAAGAGGAATAAAACAATAGTTTTAGCTTGCTAACCAGGTTTAAAGCCTTTAAAGTCTCATCCATAAAGGATAAACCTCTTTCTCCATTTGGACCACAATGCCAAATATCATTCACCTATCAAATCACGATTCCGTTGACTCAGACTTTCATTTCCTAAAGTCGGTCAAGGAAGATAAAAAAAAAAGAAGGATCAAGTAACATTATTACATGATCTGCCGGGCGCAGTACTGCTTCCATTTGTAGTTTTGAAGGAGTTATCGTGAAATAATGAAAGATAGAACCAGGGATAAGGTAATATCTTGTCATAAAACCCACGGGTTTCAAACTATGTGCACATGAACAATCAGTCATTCGTACCTCCAATGCCCATTACTTTTCTTTGGATTATTTATGCCCATTACTACCATTATTCAAAGGAGAAAACAAAGGTAGCATAAAAATCCCTATTGACTTTCACCAGTCAATATTCTTTCTGTTCTGTTCTGTAGAATCTCCATCACCAGAGAGAGAGAGACAGAGAACTGTCAGTTTTACAACTGAGACTGTGGTAGGTTCCGTACCATAGTTTCATCATCTACTAAATTGTTTCCACTTTTACGAAGCGGCATCAATGTCTAATACTTCAGCACTTCATCGAATGGACGAATGCACGTTGTTATCATTTCAATCTTCACATCAGGGTTATCCCTTGGTAACTTTACTTACCCTACTCCGACATAAATCATGTGACAGATTTTATCTTTTGTGTCCATCATGGCAGAAAGAGTAGTATCCATTGAACAGGATATAGTAAAGTTTCTAGCAAATTCGTATACGTTCGGTGGCCAGCCGAATTGTGTTACGATTGCAAAAGATTTAATTAGACGGGTTCCTTTTTCCGGAACAGGAACCTCTAGACATTGATTTAAGAAACGGATCTATAATCAGACCTGCACCCGTGGTATCAATGTTGTCGGATCATTGATAGCTGTCTGCTCGAGAGAAGGTATGTCTCTCACTGTTCCTTTTACCTCCTGTGATTAATCTTAGTTTCTCTATAGGCAGATGAGTGATTCATAGTCAGGCATGTGTCCTTGATTAATCACAGCCTTAGTAGATGAAACGTCAACTTATTGACACTTTCTATCGTCAGGATTTTTGTTGTAAATTTAAGAAAAATCCTGTTATGGTTCTTTTCTTATCGTACAATACGATTTATGACATAAGCTCCTTTTCACGTTATTTATTATGTCATCCAGCAAGAAAAAACCATATTCTGGAATTATGTATGAACTTGGTTCCTTCTCTTTCGATTGATCGTGGTGCAAACGATCCTAATCGCATCCGTTTCATACATAATCCCAATCAGGTTATCATTATTTTCATAATGAACCTAAATGAACAGTTGTCCATTCTGAAACATCGAGTCACCTTTTCCTCCTTTTCAGCTCAGTAAAAGTTGCATTAAAGGTTGACTCAAATCGTTAAACTTTCTTTTCTTCTTTAGCAGTAGTTTTGTAGAAAATATCTCCATTCCTTGTAAGTACTGGTTAATCAGGGACTACGCCTGGTCAGGGCGTACGTAGGCTTGTCGTAATTGAATTTAGAGTCTTGACGACGAAAATCCAATCCCTTTTTACAACAAGCCGCGTCTATCTGGGCTATCATTCAAGGTCTTCCTGGTCAGTGGAATCTTGACCAGAAGAGGACCTGTCCCCAACCTTTCTTGCATCCCGCGGTGGTGATATTTCATGAGGGCAGAATCGCATGATGTGTCCAGGTTGATTACAGCCGAAACAGATTAAGGGTTTATCTAATTCGTCCGTATTCGTTTCATTTTTTTGCTGTAAACGACTCAACTGGATTTTGAGATCTCGAACCTCATTTGTCAAGCTCTCTATAGTCGTATTAAACAAAGAGAGTGTTCCATCTTTCTTCTTTGCCGATAAGACACCCACAATTATGTCTTTCTTTCTGGCTATATCGCCAGCTTCCGTGTGTAATTTTAGTAACTCGAGAAATTTTGCACAGGTTTCCGGTCTCTCAGTATAAATTGATGCAAACAAGGGCCTCTTGAGTCCTTGGTACAAATAATCCAATTTATTTCTCTCTGACATGTTGGGATTTATCACCCTGCATAAGTTCATCACATCGTAATAGTATGACAAAGGACATTCGTTCTCACCCTGCATCCTATTACGAAGCTTCTGCTCCTGATAAAGAGCATACGTTCCTTTTTGAAACTCTTTCAAAAAGATTTCACGGGCTCCATCCTGAATTGGCTGCCTTTGCCCTTGGACGAGCTCTCCTTCACGTTTATTCCAATGATCAGGAATCGTATCAGCACTACATAAGTACCATAGCCTGGCTGGTCCATCTAAGTGGATAACAAGAAACTTCCTTAAGTCCGCGTCGCTCCATCCGTTATAAGCTCCGATTGTTTCATAACGATCAACCCAGTCTAACGCATCTTCGTGAGGCTTTCCTTGAAAAATGGGGGGCGTCTGTAATTTGACCCTAGCCATTTCTATTTTTCAGTAGTAGACGAATTTGAAGTAGTACTGGAATTAAAATCTTCTTGATCAACGCCAAGTTGACCCACGTTTGATTAATAAGCTATGTTATTAACCCACTTTTCTGATTGATCAACACTAAGTTGACCCACGTTTGATTAATAAGCTCAGTTATTAACCCACTTTTCTGATTGATCAACACTAAGTTGACCCACGTTTGATTAATAAGCTCAGTTATTAACCCACTTAAAGAGTGAATTGATCAACAATCAGGTTGACCCACGTTTGATTAATAAGCAAAGTTATTAACCCACTTAAGAGTGATTTGATCAACTATCAAGTTGACCCGCGTTTGATTAATAAGCTACGTTATTAACCCTCTTTAAAGTGAATTGATCAACAATCAGGTTGACCCGCGTTTGATTAATAAGCTACGTTATTAACCCTCTTTAAAGTGAATTGATCAACAATCAGGTTGACCCGCGTTTGATTAATAAGCAACGTTATTAACCCTCTTTAAAGTGAATTGATCAACTATCAAGTTGACCCGCTTTTGATTAATAAGCTAAGTTATTAACCCACTTAAGAGTGAATTGATCAACTTTTCAAGTTGACCCGCTTTTGATTAATAAGCTGAGTTATTAACCCTCTTTTAGAGAAAGAGATAGAGAGAATTCCTCTTTCTTCAAACTCTCAAAAACACTCTTAGAAACTTTCACACTCAAAAGAATCAAAGTAACTCTGAAAAGTTCTTACTATTGGTCGGGACCGAGTCTTCTCCACCATGTAACGTAAATGATCTTGTATTATACGTTCTCGCCTGAAGACTCACTTTCACAGAATTTGGGGGGATATATATATTAGTCCAGAAGGTGAGTCAACAGTTCTAGAACATTCTAAAGTGTAAATTCGGGATTCCTGGAACGGCAGCTGAGAGATCCATCTGCTCCGGGACGTGTTGTCGTCATGGTTACGGCTGCGGTTTGGGAGATGCGGAAAGTTCCGCTCCACTTGTCACGGGAGGGAGGTCAAGTGGGACAATGTCATAGAGAGAGAAACTGAGATAACAATTCAATTTCGTTGCAATATATATATTTGGTGAGCTTTTCTTCAAAACGACACACAAAGAAAACAGTTTTAATTATTTGAATTTAATTTAGTATTTCTTGTAGTTGTCCATCTTGTAGTCGTTGCTCTTGTAGTCTCCACCCTTGGCGTAAGAGACGTGCATCTGGGCGTTGATGATATCATCGCGCTTGATCCAGGATTTGCCGGGGAGCTCAGTGTCCCACATGGTCTTGGTGTCGTCCTTGCTGCGGGTCTCCTTCTGGCGGTAACGAAGGACCTCTCCGTAGCTGTCGCTGCCATAGCTGTCACCGTATCCCTTGCCCTCTCCAAGAGACTCCCACTCGACGTTGTAGTAAGGAACGTGAGAGTAGTCGATGGTCTGCTTTCCGTAGCTGTATTCGGCGGCGGCAACAGCGACGAGAGCCAAAAGAACGATGGCGACCTATTTAAATAAATAAATATATGAATAGAGAAGAGAGTATTACGAGTCAATGTATCTCGGAGTAAATACATACCTTCATTTTAATGTGTTGTACTGAGAGAGCAAAACTGAATGGTTCACATCGATTTGTTGTCCCTTTTTATATGAAAATGACCTGGGCAGTTTGAAGGTTTAAACGTTTATCTCGCACGTTTACCCGACGATTGGACCGGTTATTCTACATTTACGTTGTTATTTGCAAAATCCTATGCATGTTCAGCGATTTCGACACCATTATAGGGTTACTTTTCCTTTCTATATATACTTTTTTCCCTTAATTTTTAAAGGTTAATATCCTCGAGAGGTTCTCTGTCATTGTCGAAAATACGATAACAGACGTTGAAATCAATGCATTGTTTAATAATCGAAGTTATACATGGTGAATTTTTTTTCGTTTTTTCTCTAGACTTGATTTATTGTATTCACCCTTCTAAAACATTACGTGATAGTTGTTTATAGTAGCTTATCGGTTTATGTAACATAAACAAAATTATGGGTTAATGATAGTTGGATCGGAGGAAGCTGTTTAGCCTCGAACCTTCATCCAAGTATAGGACATTTTAGATGTCACATTCCATTCTCGCGCGTTGAATTATGAATGTCATTTTAATACGTCCCGAGTTCATTTTTAAAATTTCCGCGAATTATTTTAAGTCCCAATATTCTCTTCTTATTACCAAGTATTTTGATTGCTATATTGATGATGCTTGTCCTACCATCTTTATGCATGTTTTGATTTATAATGTTTTTGCTTAATGCATTCTGGTTTATCTTGCCCCATGTTTATATGAGCGGTGCACCAGCATTCACAGAGGTGATATTTATTAGATATGATTATGATTGAAATTATGTATAACCTTTCTATGTTATACTCAGATAAGTGTGGATTTATAGTCATCCTTCTGTGTGTGTTGTGCCTGAGCCTCACTACATGTTTTATTAGTCTTGTGTTATATTATTGGCAAGTTGTACATCATTACCGATTATGACTCCTAAATATTCTCTTATTATTATTTATTGATCTTATTGGCCTTGTAAACCTACTTGTATATTGGATGTCTTTGGTGGCTATATAGACAATATAAAATCCAGTCCACCACCAAGGTATCTTATTAATTGGTTGTCGTGCTTTGTTATTTATAAATATATTTTATTTCAGGAATCTCCTAATATAATAAAGCAATATAATGCAGCCTGAAAGAACTATATAGTCTCAGTCATTATTCCACCTTCGGTTTAGCCGAAAAAATAGTTGATTAGATAAATGTTAGCCTTTTTCAGGAAAATCCAGGTAACCGAGAATAGTTTCAGGCTTTAGACCGCGATAGAATTATTTTAAGGGTGATAAGGTAATAATACTGACAATATAAGTATTTGTACATGTTGGTTATAATTGTCTACAATACGATTTAACACAAGTAATTAAGAAATTAATGATTTCTTAGTCTTTAAATATTGTAATTTTCAGTTAAAGATGGTAGACTTTCATTTGCTAAACTAGTACAGAGATGCATATTATATAGTGTAAAAAGTGTGCAGGGCTAAAATACGACCAAATGTTAAACAAAAAATACATTTAAAAAATTCATATTAATAATCTGCTAAAACCAAAAATATAAAATCCTTCACTTCGAAAACATGAATATTATTCTAATTTATTTGTTTTACCATTTTTAAATTTTTTACATTTTGTACATTTTGTAAACTAATTTAATCACTGTTTGTAATATACAGTGCTTTAAGGTTCGGACGTTTGTGTCCAAACCATTTTTTAAATTTTTTTATTATTGTTTATCAAAGAAAGCGTCGTTATTTTGTTCCCTCATTCATTTTAAACCGACTGAAAAGATTCAACATTTAAATATTGTATACGCTGCAATTGTCAAGTAAAGTTGCAGGCAAATTAAATTTGTAGAACAGCTGTTGAAGAAGCGACAAGAAGTTTGATTTTTTTCCCAAAAATACACATAACTTATTTTCAGAAAAATAGTTATTTTAAATTTACCAATGGGAACATAAATTTTGAAATCAATTCAATTAATGAATAATATATTCGGCCCTTCTCTGGTATTTTTTTTATTCCTTCAAATCTTCATAGATGTTATATCGCGATAAGTTAAAATATGAAACATAGATGGCGTTCCCAAAAATGGTTATTTCGCTAGATGGCGCCACTTTTTTAAATATATGAATAAGCTATGGACATACACTTAAGTGTTTTTTTTAAATTATTTATTTAAAATGGAATTTGAACCATGACATTTTTATTCCGAATATTGTAAAAAAAAATTAACGTTAATGTATCTTTTTAAATGCCACGAATATCGACATTTAGAATATTGGTTACCCAAAATACAAGTTCTTTAAGCTGTGGCTGTAAAATGTAAGTGAAAAATTTGATTGGCAGCCTTCACAGCCTTTTTAGTAGCATAATAATTTAAAATCAGGAAAAATATTAAATTTAAAAAACGTTTGAATTTTCTTTATCAATAGTAAAAATAATCAACATATCCATAGAAAATGTAATAAATAACATAATTTATTACTGATTAATTTTTAAATTTACTATTCCTTTTTTTATTGTTGCAATAATCTAGAATATTTTAAGATTTTAAGACTAAACAATTAACTTACTTCGTTTTCTTAGATTTTTTTTGTTGTTGTCAATTTTAATTTCCTAAAATAGAATCCTTCTTGATGGCGTTGAAGTCACACTTTGCGCACTTGCTAACACTTGCTCCTTTTTAGTAAACGTGTCTAAGTATTTTAGCCAATAAATAATTAAGTAGAGATTAATTGTTGAAGTTTTTTTCTGGCAATAGGATTTAGAAGGCTTCTCGGGATTGTAGATATTATTTATCTCAAAAACCAGTCTTTCACTTCGCTCTATTTATGGTCATACTATATTATTACTTTCACTTTTCTTTATTTGGACAAGCTTGTATAAACTAATAATAAGAAAAATATATATTGAATTTTTTTGTGATAAATAATATTGGCAAAAGCAGTTTTCCAAAGGAAAAAAATTCAGGCTACTGAAATATTAGATGTATCAAACACTTTTCCTTTTTTTATAAAACCAGATACTTTCATGAAATGTTTCCAGAGAAATAAATAAAATTGACCATATTTAATTTCAACTTTTTTACTTTACAAAAATTAATATTTTCCTTTTTTGATTGAAAATTACAAAATTATGTAGTTTTAGAAAGTACAGTTCTACCACAATCTACGCAGATCAAATTATAGATAAGAAAAAAAATGATCATTGAACTGTTGATTTAAAAATTTTTAATTAGTTTAAATGTAGATTATATAGAAATAAAAAATCAACATCAAATTATGCATAAAAAATAATTTATTAATTACGTTATTTACATTCTAATAGTAATTATGAGCTTCAATCGTTATAACCGAAAATTTATTGTTAATCCTTTTTTTTCAAATAATTTTCATTTGTAATACTTATTTCTGTTCTGTTGTTTGCCTTCTAAAAATGTTATAACGGTAGGCCTATCAGATCTATAGTTAACCGTTAAAAAATCATTGGAAATTAAAATAAATACACCCCAAAATTTTATTTTAACATAGATATATGTATTTCTTGTTTTGCGAACATAGATATTTAAAGCAAATAAGGGATTAGATCCCGAAAATTTTATAAGATTTCATTTAATATTTCTTATAGTTGTCCATCTTGTAGTCGTTGCCCTTGTAAGAGTCCTTCATGTAAGAAACGCGCTGCTGGGCGTGGATCTGGTCGTTACGCTTGATGAAAGACTTGCCGGGGAGCTCGGTCCACCAGGAGGTCTCAGTGTCGTCCTTGTTGCGGGTCTCCTTCTGGCCATAACGAAGAACCTCTCCGTAGCTGTCTCCGCCGTATCCGTAGCCCTTGCCCTCACCGAGAGATTCCCACTCGAAGTTGTAGTAAGGGACGTGAGTATAGTCGACGTGCATCTTTCCGTAGCCATAATCGGCAGCGGCGACGGCAGCAAGAGCAAAGAGAACGATGGCGACCTGGTCCATCAAAGATATCAAGTAGTAAAAAAGAATTCTACGATATTTTTTCGAATATAATAATAATACCTTCATTTTGATTTAAGTTGTACTGGTGAAAGAACAAAACTGAATAATTTTCGCTGATTTTTCTTCCCTATTTATATGCAGGAATATACTTCCAGAAAGTATTGGTTATCTATACTTTTACTTAATAGTATGGTAATGGTATTATTACTTTCACTTTTTCTGTAAGGGTCAACCTAATTAGAGACACTGCCAAGAAGAATTTATAATTTTTTTTTGTAAACAATATGGTAAGTGAGATTGCTATAGATGCAAAAATAAATGTTATGATAAAGCTAAAGGACAATAAAGCCGCCAATTTATTTAATTTGGATGTCAAGCGATTTCTAAAAAAAGACCTACACTAATTCTAATATATAAAAAATAATTATGCCTATAATTCATCTTCAAAAAAAAATTTATGGTAAAACAAAGCAGTATATTATTGCAAAAAATATCATGTAGATTGGGTGATAAATTAGCGGGTAAAGTTTAAACACATCTAATATATTAAAATATTCTTTCTGGATTTCAATGCTACTTAAAAGCGCGTCTACAAGGCCGCTTTTTTAGTCCTTAGATGCTAAAGGGTAGAAAAGAGCAAATAAACCAATTTACTTTTCAGCTAGTTTTTAAAGGAAAAAAAACTGCACAAAAACTGCTGGTTGATAGGCTAAACGGTTTTTTCTTAGGAAAAAAAAGTGAATTCTTAAGCGTTTGGAACAACGAAAAATTCTTGTTCGAACCATTTAAAGAAAAACTGGTGTCATTAGCCAGACAGTGAAAGTGAAAAAGGTTTTTTTCCTATTTATTAATCAAGAAATTTAAAACGTGAAAAAGTGGTTGTCGTTAAAGTGATCGGATTTGCGTCTTAAAGTTGCAGTTGTTACAATAAAATTAGTTACACATATATGCATCGCCTGCAAACATTTATACATACTTTATATTTATTACTTTTATAGATTGTTTTACCCAACGTCATTCCATCTCTTACTTCTTTTTTCGTCGTATTGTGCTTCTAACATGTTTTTGTGTTGTTTTTTCAAAAAATATTTAAATTTTTACTTGACTGCCTATTTTTAAATCCAGGTATCCTAGAAAAAATAATATAGTAAAAGTACTAGAACTAGACAACACACCCTTTTACCAGAAAACCTGTTCCTTTTGAAAAAAACGAGAATTTCTTTCATAACCACTTCATTTCCTTAAATAAAAATACTTTCAAGAAGAATGTGAATTAAAACCAAGCAATAATAGTCAATATAAAAGTGGCTGGGAAACCAGTAGAAATCATTCTTTTTTATACACTCAAGTGAGACATAGGGAGAATGAAAGTAAGCGTTCATACCAAAACTAAATGCATACAGTTTTCTTGGTTTAATTCTTTATTAATACATTTGAAATTTTATGAATTCGGCTGCTAGACTGTAAATTTTTTGGTGGTATTGTTACTACAACTAAAAATGGAAAAGACTGTTACTAAAATATGCTATTGCAATTTTAAATTTTAATTGACAATAAGATATTTTTGCCTTTATTTTAACAAGCAAAATAATTAAAAATACATATTGCAACATGTATGTTGTATTTCCTAAATAAGAAGTTGTAATGCTCATTTTAAAATACGTTGCAATTTAAATGTCTTAGAATTTACATCGTGGTATTGTAATACAGTGCGAAAATATTTCTTTTTGGGCACCGTTTCACCTCTCCTTTTTCTTTTTCAATACCATAATTAAAAGTTGCTTATATACTTTTTCTCCTCACATTTTCTAAAGGCTGTTTACTTAGTTCCCAGGGTGATTATAGCAATAAGTGCAATAATAATGGAAAATGTTTAAACTAAAGTGAATAATAGATTTGGACCAAACTGTTATCTAGGATTAGGCTAATAACTGCTAAAGCCATTATTCAATTATTATTGGTTAGCTTTGCATATCCCGTTGTTATCGCTCCCACAGTCACAGAATGATTTTTCTATCTTGATCATTTTTACTTCGTGCCCCTTGTGGCATAGTTTGACGCAAACCTTACAAACACAGCTACTTTCATCAACCAAATCACAGGTAACGCAATGGTACACGTGTTGTTCAATAAGGGCTCCATTTCCGGTTAAAAACGTGCAGCGTTTCTTTTTACTAGGTAGTTGATTTGATCCCGATTGCGTATCTGTAGGTTCATACAATAGAAAATAGAACCATTCATTTAATAATGTAGAGTATGAAAAAAAGAAAACTAGTACCAGTTTGTTCGTCTAATTGTAGATCTGTCATGTTGGTTGCTAATGGTTCCGAAGATGGTAATGTTGCCGATCGTATGTTAAGCTTTTTTGGTGTTCGAACCAATATTACGAACCAGTCGCCAACAACATCGTCAAAGACGCATAGGGTATCATCTTCTGACGTGAATTCAACTTCATCAGGCTCTTTCCATATGATTAGTTGATATTTATGTAAGTCAGGAAACAGTTCAACTGCCTTTATAAGTATCTCCTCTGCGCTGTTTCTGCCTCTTTGGGCATCTAGAAACGCCAATTTCACCTTTTTCTTCCAGGCTTTATCAAGGCAACTAATTTCCAATGCTAATTCATCCTCGTCGTCAAGATGTTCAAACTCCTGGGCAACCACATCAATGTCCTCATCATCTCCAAGACCCCGATTAAAAAAGGACTTAACTAAATTTTTAGAATGTGCGAATTCAGCGCCACGTACGACTCCAACAATCCAACGGCTATCCGTCTTTGAATCTAGATACTGCAAAACAAATTTGGCAATGGACTCCACCGAATCTCCAGATTTCTTTGCCACTATATCAATGACCTCGCCTTCTAAGCCCGTCTTTTTGGAAGTTTCATTATGTAGTGGCTGATTCACTGTAATAAAAAAGATGAAAAAGATGAAAAAAGCATTTAAAATTTGCGTATATTCAGAATAAGGGTGTCCCATTTTGCAACAATATTTTTTTTGAACCGGCTTGTCAATATGTGGTATAGTATAACTACGTACAAATATAGTAAAACCAGAGTGTAAGTTTCTTTTGAAGAAAAAAAAAACAATGTAGGGCATGCGGTTTCGAAAAAATGGCCAAAACCCATAAATTTCACAAATAATCTAATTAAGTTTTAACAGTTAAAAATCGGGAACTCCTAACTAATATACATATTTTTTATTTGCATGTCAATTTTTATTTTTAAAAAATCTATGAACATTTGGGGTATGTGGTTTTAGTTAGAAGTTTAAAGTAAGCCAATTGTTGATTCAAATAGTGTTTTACTCTTTCATCCAAAATTTTTGCTTCTTCAAAAAATAAAAATTACACTTTGTTCTTACTGTATTTCACACCACATAAGGGCTGGTTGGAAAAAAATATCATTGCAAAATGAGACATGCCAGGCAGGTTATAGTAGCGGCAAGCAAAATGCAAAAAAAGCCCACCCAATCAGGAAATCGAAAGAAGGGACATTGCGTTTTACTCTGGCACTACCTTACATTTTAAAAGTGGTTTAAACCCCGCTTAAGGCGTTTTCAAGAAGATGTTAACTATCCTAAACCTTTTTGCGACCCGTTACTGTTATAGCATGTAGGTACTTTGTTCGCATATTACCGCGGGTTTGTATTGATGCTTCGGATGGTGATACTGCTTTTGGGTCTTTCGGTGGGGGGAACACCACTACCAGCCAATTCCCAACAACTTGCGTAAAGTGAAAAAGCTTGAGGTTCCATTTCGAATACCAGGAAACAGTATCCGACATTTTGAAAATTATTCTTTGATAGTTTTTCAAATCCGGGAGACGTTCAGCAGCTTTTTGTTGAATGTCGGCTGCTTTTTCCTTTTCTCTTTGAGCCTCTAGGAAAGCCAACTTAACCTTGTTCTGCCATGCTTCATCCAAAACAGTAGCCTTAGCTTCCATCTCGTCGGGTGGGTGCTGGAACTCGTAGACAACTACGTCCTTATCTTCTTTGCTTCCAAGATCATAATTTACAAATCCCTTGATAGTATTCTGGCTTTGGGCTGATTTAGAACCTCGCACGACGATCAAAGCCCAAAGGCTCTCTGGTTTCTTTGTTGTAACATGGCTATAGACCGCCTCCACGATTGATTTTACCGTATCTTCTCCATTTTTGCCTACTAAATTGCACACCTCTCCCTCCAATCCAGTCTTCTTTGGTTTTGAAGGATCAGGAACATTTTAGTTTCCTGGTGGTAAAACGTTGGCCGTAAAAGCTCCTTGCATGTTCCCTGGTGGGGAGTAATTTGCAACCACATAGATGTTTCCTGACCGAGCTGTCGCCCGACCAACGCCCATTTCTTTGGTTCCTTTCCACACAACTTGAGTGAAATGGCCTGAAAAATTAATTAATTTTTTTTAAAGAAATTTACTTTTTACTTTTTAAGTCCTTACCAGTATTCATTGCAAAACCACCGGATCCGAATCTGAAATCTTTTATTTCGTCGTACCACATCTTAGCAACCCTTCCTCCATCATAATCGGCCAATGCACCAGCACAATTTTCTCCGTAACCATGGGCAAAGCAATTGCTGTGGGAAAGACTCCATTGGCCAAAGCGACCGCTATCCCTATTCGCTAAATTTTGGGCCCAGTTTTGCGAATATTCACTAATCTGTCAAAAAAGTCTAGATATAATTTTACAATAATGATCTATTAAATCGAATCTGGTATAAAAGGTCGTCTCATTTCACTGAGTTAGCTAAGAAACTAATTTTACATCTCGTCGATTAGTTAGCTGAATGCCTATATATGGTTCTTGGTTGCTGCCTAACCAACACACATTAGCCAATAACGCACTGGCTAGTCAAGTAAATTAAACCCACAGGCTAATTGCAATTCCCCCTAGGAAATGTACAATCTTACCAAATTTTGTAAACCGTTGACTTAAACTAAAACGAAATGAAGACATGGTGGAAAAGGGAGTTTTTTTTACCTAACAGAGTGTTTACTACTATAGGCAAAATTGACACAAAAACAATTTGGGCTTTTTCATGTCTTAAATTTATTTTTCGATTTGAAAGGAAGAAATGATACTATTTACCTTTTTATTTAAAGTAAGAGGCTGAGCCCCGTGTTTTCGCCTGTACTCATTGTGTGCTTTCAAACAATCTTCAGCAAATTTGTCTCCCATCGTGTAACACTGCAGTTGACAAACTTCTAAGGGTATAAAAGTTTTTCAGCTCTTTTTGTAAATTATATTGGGTGCTCATTTCGATAAGAGTGTTATAGCAGATAGCTGAAGGTCTGGTTGGAGCTAGCCTATTTTGTTTAATAACATATAAATTTTTCTGATCGGATTAGGAGATAACATGATCTGCGCTAACAGTCTGGAGCTCATTTTAAAAATAAGGTAGTACCTACTGTAATATATATTTCCAGTGTCAACAAAAATATCCTTATTTATGAATTTGTTTACTAATGAGAGAAAAATAGATGGTACAATATCCCAATGGTATTTTTATTGCCACTAGCCTGTGAAACGGTCGACCACTGTTTCAGAATCTAATCCCCCATAATTAAAAGTGAAACAACGTTTAAAAGTGTTCCTTTAACCCTACGTTAGACTACTATTATTATTATTTGTAATTGTGATGGAAAGAATGAAAATAGTTGTTTTGGTAACACTTTCACTCACTCTCAATCTCCATTATTCGTCATATTTCCTACTTTGGTGCTTCTACCTTTATAAATTTGTTTCTATTTTAATTTGATCCAAAAAAGATCAACTTACTTGGGTGCGCCACAACCCTTAATCTATGCATGTAGCTAGTTTACAAGTTTTAAGTTAAGATTGGGTTGAGTTCCATCGTTGTTTTTAAAAACAATTCAATGGATTAGAATCATATTTTACAACAAAAATTTATATATTTATTTCTTTTTCTATTCCACAAGAATGGCGTAGGTTTAAGTATTAACTCAAGGTTTAATCAAATTTAACTGACAATGTATTTTTATATTTATTTCAAAATAGCCAACATGTTTCAGGTGTGGGTTTCAGTTATGCAGTAGCCTAACTAGAATCGATAAGTAAGTTAGTTTCATTTCACGTTACGTTTTAATTTAATTGTTTATTCCCTTATATTGCAGAGTATGAGTTTATAAATGTTGCATTATTACAAAAATTAATATATCTGAATTTAACTAGTAAATTCAGTTCTTTTTTTTTAACCGAATGTAGTTTTATTGCAATTGCAATTCAAAATTCAAAATTGTCCTAACATTTTCAACGTCATCTTTGGGAATGCGTTCACTAATATATTTTTAATTAAAATTAAAATTTCAAAATTGGAATTTTTACTTTTTTAATGAATTTATTTAGATTGATTCTTAATCCAACACTACCACATCCAGCTATTCATTTTTCAGGTTCATATCATGTTGCTAGACAATATTGTTCATCAAGAAAGGGAAATTCCTTGTCCAATGAACCGTACGTAAATTTTAAACAAATTCATAATAAATTCAAATTTTTAATTTTCATCTATAAGCAATCCTGAGAATCGATTCGATTCGAATTCATTAGAGGAGATTGTTTGAAGTTAATTTCATGATCAGTGCTTAAGACCTTGTCCATGGGTGTATTATTCTACTTTCACTGAAATCTTTTTGGATTATTTTTAAAAGGAAATTAAATCGTGCTGGTCTGCAGTTATTTACAAATAAGAAACTAAAAATTTACCATTTGTCCTTAATGACGAAGTACAGTAGCTTGGCGTGAAGAAAACCATTGCCATAATTAAATTGGTTTTCATAATAACTCCTTGAGGAAGGAATAAACTGTTTCTTCATTCTATAAAACCAATTTACCTAACCTATTAACCAGTTTACCTTGTACCGCTGACTTTCCTTTACCTAATATTAACCTTTTTCGATTTATGTAAATTAAACACTAATTCTTAATGGAAAGTAAAAATAGCTAGAAAATACGACAAAGAGCTATGATGGGACGCCCAAGTGGATTCAATGGTGGAGGTTAAGTAGTTATAAACCCCTTTTGTATAGGAGTGACAATATAGAACTATTAACTTTGGTCGTTTTATGCCCTTGACTTAAAACTAGTTAGTTCAGAGACTAGATTTAGACAGCTTCCATTCCACTGTTTTTATGTATAACAGTGAAGTAATATTTCATGGTCACGGTAACGTTTTTGGGGGGGGGGGGGGGGGGGGGGGTAAATAAAAAACCATTATTTTTAACTTCGGTTTTGAAAATTTTGAGCTGTTTATTCTTCTTGGTTGTTTTCCTAATTGTTGTATCTAATTACTAAACACGTTTTTCATGCGTGCTTGTCGTGGCAA
Source organism: Chydorus sphaericus (assembly GCA_030141595.1). Taxonomy (NCBI): domain Eukaryota; kingdom Metazoa; phylum Arthropoda; class Branchiopoda; order Diplostraca; family Chydoridae; genus Chydorus; species Chydorus sphaericus. The sequence continues at coordinate 19,655,609 of CM057926.1, forward strand.
GAAATTACTATTATAATATTTCAAAGAACTGTAAAAATTAGCACTTTTTACTGTATTCTAGGGCACTGCTGGTAAAACCAGTGTGCACTTGAACTTGACTTTTTAATATGCTGAAAACAATCGTGTTTCATCCAGAACGTTCATTATCTGATAACCACGCAGTTCTTGTTTTTGACCTCTAAAGTTTTATGGAGAAATATGACTGCTTCTAATTTTTACATATAAGTGATAATAAGGTGATCTACATAATTATCGTAACAATAAGGGAAGCTACTATGGAACGACGAAACGATGATTGCTGCTCTAACTGGTTCTAATCGAATCATGGAATCGTGCGTATATAAATATGGAGCAGCTCTAGAGTGAAGTTCATTCCATTATTTCTCCATCTACTTCATAGTCTCATTTCGTACATTAGCAGCATAATGAAATTAACTATTCTTTTTATCCAAGGTATTAAACTTTAGTTACTATTTCATATTTTACCAATGAAAAACGCATATTTTAAAAGTGTATTTTTCCTTACAGTTGTAGGTTGTCTACTTCTGTTGGCGTCTCTGGAGCAAAACCATGTAGAGGTAATACTATTCAGATTGATTCCAAATAGAATAATAGGTATAGTGTACAATGTATACATACAGCGAATAAAACTTTCACATTTATTTACTTTGCGCTGATTTGAGTATATAGTGATCATGTAGCGACATATGTAAGTAAACTTTTTAAAAAACTATTCCGATTTCTTCAAAAATGCTACTGATAAGTTTTAAACAGATTTTGAAAACATTAGAACGAAAAGAGTCTATAAATGATAGTTAACTTCCCCTCCATTGATATAAGTTGTTATTGATATCAGTTTAGCATTAAAACTAGATTAATTTGATTTTAAGAATACCTTAAGATTCCTGTATATGAAGTAATATTACTATTAAAACCTGTAACTTTGAACATTCGATTATGAAAAGATAGCAATAATGTTATAATATATTTTAGGCGAAGACTACGGTTCCTGCGACCACTGCTCCACCCACCAAAAAGGGTAAAACGACTACCCCGGCCGCCCCAACTAAAAAGAGCAAAACGACCACCCCGGCCGCTCCAACTAAGAAGGGAAAAACTACTACCCCGGCAGCCCCAACTAAGAAGAGCAAAACCACAACCCCGGATACGCCAACTAAGAAAAGCAAAACCACGACAGCTCCACCCAAAAATAACCATCAAGGGCACAATAAACATGGACATAGCAGTGAAGAGCAGAATAGTCATGGTTACAATAACCATTGGCACAAAGGGCGGTAAACATTTATTCATATGCGATCCGGACATGAAAAAAAGAAACTAATATGGCTTATATAATATTAATTGGGATTGAGCTTTTCCAATCATTTTAACCATTTACTTTCCTTCTTTGTAATCCTTATATGCTAAATAATTCTTTAACCATTGGTGGCTGAATATCTTACCGTACATTGGGCTATTGATAATGCATGTATCACTACATACCATGAATATATATCTGAAACTAAAGATAAAGTGTTCGTTTTAACATTTTGAAAAACGATTCATATCTTAAATCATTTCTTATTATTCTCAGTAGTCATTAGACAATTACTTAGTACTTTGAGACTATTAAAAAATAACATTACGTGTATAAGCATCAGTAATTGATTGCTTTTAAGTGTATTCCATAATTTTAATTATATTTCAACTCGTTTCATCTATTACAGCTAAGTCCAGCAGTATACCGAAATATTTCTATGCAACCTAACTTTCTTTAATATTAATTCTCAAAGAGTTTATATTAATCTTATAACGGGAAATTGACCACTCCGTTTGCTGTATTGCCTCTTAGTGCGTTCAATCCTCTATTGGCATCTGTGCGAAAATCTGAGCAATACTCTGGCCCAGTTCCATCTTCATTGTATTGCCAATCCATGATACCCTTTTTAGAAAACAAAAATAAAAGTTATTTTTAAACTTAGAGACTATATTTTTTTTATCAAATACCTGATAACCTTGATTATAAGCGTGATTATACATGGTTACAATGTTGTTGATTCCACCAGAGCAAATCTGTGACATTTCACCAATTATCAACGGTTTATCCAGGCCATAGTAAGAAGCAGCAGACTGTTCAGTAGTTAAAACCAAATGTGAATGTAATGTACTGGTTTTGTAAGAAAAATTGTAAAAATTAGTTTTAAAATTACGTTAAAAGGGTTGTATCCATAGGCACCATCGTAGGAATGAACTTGATAAAAATCTAGAACACCATTTGATCGTCCCCCAGCTGCCACTAAACAAGTGTCCTTGTAATAGTTACCTGGATTAATAAGATTCCTTACATTTTTTATGACTGTAAGGAGTAGTATTATGAGGCATAATAAAATAATAAAGTGACTCACGAGCGTCGGAGTAGTTATCAGTTAGTGAATGAATGTTCCACGCGCCGACAGTAACCAAAGCTGAAGGGTCTACTGATTTTATGGTAGCAGTATGCCAATTAATGAATCGCATTACTCTAATTCAGTTTGAAAGTTTTAATCTTTTTTTAAAGGGTAAGTTAATGTTACGTTTAAAAAAATATATATACCGATTCCATGGAATGCCATAACCGCTCCAACCGTATCCTCCCAATGAACCCATAAGATTAGTGTCAAAGCATGTGTTTGAATTAGACTGATAAGGAACAGTCAGGCCTTCTGGTTCATTAATAATTTCCCAGGCAGCTAGTGCTGAATGACCAGCCACAGCTCTAACCATCGGCTGTTATTAATTTTTAAGGTAATATAAATAAATTGAGATGAAGAAAATAAGAAAATTTAGAAATACCGTCAAAGCATTGTCAAGATAAGACTGTAACTTGTTGTCGTCCAGATAAAGATTTGTGTATCTCGTCTGAAGTCCATAAGGCCCTTCCCAAGCGCCGTTCCACAGACAGAAAATGACCAAAATATTTTGCGCTTGAGCGGCATCTAGTAACTGTTTAAGATCGTCGACCATTGTTTCCCGACCATCTGTCCCAGTAACCATACCATTGCCATCAAACGCTGGGGTGTTTTCCGCTTCCCAGTGAATCCAGACACCTTCCATCAAAACAATGAAGAATAATTTATAGAAATTTTTTTTGAGGGCTAAAGAAATTGAACATATTACGGATTAAGTTCCCTCCGTTCGCATTAATTTGACTTAACCAATTGTTGAAAATTGGTTGAGTGACAGATGTGTAGCGCCCATTACCAAAATCGTTGGTTTTCTCATTCCAAGCAATGTTGACCCCAGAAAGAAACACGTCTAAGCCGTTATATTGGAATCTATTCCCAAAAACACTTAGACGACCATTTCCTCCACCTGCTTCCTGATTGCTTCGACCAATAGCGTAACCACACACTGCTCCTTGTTTGTAGAGAACAGATTTTGAATTGAGCTGATGCTTGACGTAGCAAACATCTTGAAACCAAGTGAAGTGAGTGCATTCGGAGTTTGCTACGCAGATCCCACCACAGGTTTCGGCTATGCCCGGTACTTCGTCGATGTCGTCGTCTTGGAAATCGCAATTGTCGTCGTAATTTACTGCCCCACTTTCACCTTCCTTCCAGCAGTATGAAAAACTCAGAAGGGACAGTAGAAGAAGAAATACAGCTGCAGGATTAACCATTTTTTTTATTTCTGGAAAATAAAAGTTTTAAGTAATACAAATGCAGGATTAATCATTTTTTTATTTCTGGAAAATAAAACTTTTTTACGCTTCGAATGAGTTGTTAATATTATTAAATGTCTAGTACCATAAGATGTTTGAAACACGTCTAGCGCTGATTTGAGTTTACAAAACAAATTTTACTGGAGATAGTAGTGAAACAAAACATATCATCCACTCAACGCACTGTCATTTTGTTGACATTATTTGATAACTTGTTTTCAGTTGCTTATTTATAAAATACACTTGATAAAATGTCTTGATTTGTGTAAGCACTTTTCAAGCTGTTTTTCTTAATTTCGATTTTCAAAGCAATCTCTTTCGATCTTCAGATTGAATGCCAGTGGTGGTAGTGATAAATCTGAACTTTTTAAATGTATTTAATATTTTAAAATGCGTTGAAATAAAATGAATTTGTAATTCACATGTATTTTGGTTCATTCCAATCACTATTACCCTCACTTCCAATCACTATTAATAACACTATTACTAATTATTCACCTTTTGAAGAGACTAAAACAAGTCATCAGAGACCTTTCTAATTATAGAAATATTTTTTATTGGTTTTCAATTACAGTTTCATTAAAAAACGTGCCAACACAAGAAATCCACTTCATGTTTAATAGTTTTTACAGCACAATTTTTTTTTATTTAACTGAAAAAGAGCTGGATGTTTCTGAACCCGCTAAAAGATGGGGTAACTTACTTTGACTGCCGGCATATTTATATGTAAAAAGATAAATCAACAAAATAACTGGTTTGTGAAATTTTTGTTAAAACTATTTGACAGATGGATAATTTTTTTTAAATACCAAAACAATCAACTTTCTTTCTCAAGGCAAATATTATCATTCACATTTTGAAATGCCAAATTTTCCTTTTTCCATTCGCAATATATTTTGGTTCATTGCAATTTTACTTATTATTCAACCTTTTTTTTAAAGACTACAATTTTTTTATCACAAGAAAATGGTGGATTTCCTGAATTTAAATTTATTGTGGTCCGATTAAAATGCCATTTATTGAACCGAATGTTATATTTTCTCAATTGGGCGATGAATATTTATCTAAGTTGGAGTTAAATGAAAAAAATTCCCATTCAATATTACCATGTTTGATTGATTCAAAAGCTTAAATCCTCATCAATAAGAAAGCCCGAGAAAACTGTGTGACGATTTTGGTTATCTTGTATAAATCCATCTCCGTCAGATTTCTTAAGATACATTTTGTCACCGGCTACCAGCTTCACGACTGCTGAAAGAACCAAAGTTCCATGGCCACCGCCAACTCCATCATAATATGCGTTTCCGATTAAATTGTCATTTTTCAACAAGCTCACGTAAAGCATTGAGTTTTTGCCGATTCCACTGAAGTGGAAGGAGTAAGTACCAGGAACGGGGGCAGTGAAAATTCCAGTTGACAAATCCATTGCCCCGCCAACATTCAATAGAAGGGAAGTAAACGAAACAACTTCAAAACTAGATGGCGATGGATCGGTCTTCTGGGCGAAGAATGCAACACGATTGGGTAAGGATTTAATTTCAAAAAATCCTAATTGCTTCTCCAATACTGGCGGTACTGTAAAAAAGTTAAAATTTTATGTATAAGTTAATATATAGTAAATTTTTCAGGTATATTTTTACCATCTTTGTTTTTTAGCAATAGTGGTGAATTGAAATGGCAATAGGCAAGGGCAACCTTATTTCCATTTTCACCATTTCCTTTTACAGCATATATACCGCTCAGCGAGTGGCCCAATCGAGCGAGAGTGTTGCAATCATTGGGTAGAGCAACCGATTCGAGTGAATATGTAGCGCTCTTCGTCAGTTGAAGGGTTGTGTTTCTAGAATAATCAAAAGCGCAGACTTCTTTTTTGCAGGGGGGAGGAATAGATGATGGATTTATGCTTTTATTTTGCCTTTTAACGCGCTTATGCGGCAGTTTTATTTCATTTTCTATACTTGATTCCAAGAGTGGTTCCTCTTCTTCTTTATGATTAGTTTGTAGGTGATCTACAATCGACTCCAACATCGCAATTTTCTCCTTTTGCTCTTTTGACTGGTTGTTTAGTACTGTTACGTCGTTCTCAAGATGGTGTAATCGCTTAAAAATTCCCTCCTGTTAAAAGTGAAAAAATAACTTAAAATATTTTTTTTTATATTGGCAAAGTCAAGTTTAGAAGTACAAACCAACTCAGATGTGTGATGCTCTACTTTAAACTCCAGATTCATGGAACTCACACTTTTATGCTCAGAGTTTAATAACTGGTCCGCATGTGTCTCCCTTCTATCATCATCACGATCTTTAAGTAAATTTGGAACATAATATTTTTTGTTAAAATGGTTGTTATGAGTCTTTAATTATTTAACGCAATCTAAAGCGTTTTTAACTTTACCATTGATTCCGATTGAGTTCGAGCAGGTAGTTTGCTTGAAGAAGATCACAGCCATGATTAATATGGTTGTGAAGAAAAGCTCTCTGCATAAAAGTAAATTACCATTTACCTGGCGATTCTTCATTTTGTAAAAAATTACTTGTCCACTGTCAAACTTGTCCCGTTGACTTTTTCTCGAATAGTGATTTTATTCTGGCTGCCGGTGACGGCTACAAAATGTTTTCGGAGCAAGCCAAGTATCTTTGTCAAAAAATGATTGGCTAGTTGCATTCCAGCATCAACATTTGAAAACAGAGTAGTGTGTTCAAAACTAATTTTGGGTGTGGGTGGATACGTTTCCGTTTTACCATTTACCAGCTATGATTAAATGAATTCAAGACAAATGAGTCCTTATTTTATGTGTAATAAATAATGTGTATTAGACAAATTAAAATATTTTATATTTATTTATCATTAATCATAATATATTTTTTATTGATGAAATAAATAAATAAATGCAGAAGCAATTGAGTGCTAGCTAGTGTATATCTAGATTTATGTCTAAAGGTTTAAACATTTTTCATAAAAATATGAAATCATATTCATTTTTTCCGAATTTATTGGTTACAATATGTACCACGGGAATGTGTTAGTGCATACTTATTGATAAATGATTATATTAAATGGACCTCATGCTATTTTACTACCCTTTCCTTGTAGATCCTCTGTAGTTATTCTATACAATATGAGAGTCCAATAGCTGTTGTGTGCCATCACATTGTCAAAACTTAATTGCTTGGAAAAATTGTTTTACCGTGTAAAGGCTGTAATCCTACGTCCTAAAGACGAAAGCACAGCGTTGCCGAGTTTACGCGTGACTTTTCTTTCTGTCTGTTCGCGACCTTGACGTCGAATCGCACAGACCCCTCAGGGCGTGCAGGGAGACACGTCCAACGCACTCTTTTTTTTTCTGTGTACGGCTTCGGTAACATGTGTGTGAGGTTACAATACAATCAATTTATAAGGTTTAAAATATTATACATAAACATAATAATAAAAATTATAATTAGTAATAATAAGAAGAATCCTACGTCCTAAAGACGAAAGCACAGCGTTGCCGAGTTTACGCGTGACTTTTCTTTCTGTCTGTTCGCGACCTTGACGTCGAATCGCACAGACCCCTCAGGGCGTGCAGGGAGACACGTCCAACGCACTCTTTTTTTTTTTCTGTGTACGGCTTCGGTAACATGTGTGTGAGGTTACAATACAATCAATTTATAAGGTTTAAAATATTATACATAAACATAATAATAAAAATTATAATTAGTAATAATAAGAAGAAATATTGAAAAATTTTCATTAAAAAAAATATATATATCCTGATAAAAAAAAAAGAATGTAATAGCCCGCTGCAGGCGCGGGGGTTGGGGGGCAGAGCCCCCCACTATTTAGAAACACACCATAGATTGATCAATTGAAGTTAAAATTTAAGAATATTGTAGTTTGTAGACATTTTTATTGGTGATTTAGGAAGTAGGATTTAATGACTGGAGGGAAATTTGTAAAATAATAGAACAACAACTCTACTCGGGGGATTGAACCCGCAACCTTCCGATTACTAAGTAGAAGCGCTACCGACTACGCTATGGGAAACATAATTATATGTACTAAAAAATGAATGCCTACGTAAAAAATTTTGAATGCATGACCTGAGTGCTCATCAATGATGTGTCAAGCGTTTTTTTTTTTGTGATCCTGAGCTGATTTTGTCACATTAATTTCTGTAACTAATTAAGTCATGGTCTTAAATATGAAAAAAAAGATACGACTGTTGGTCACATATTGGTAAGTTTACCATCGGCATCGCGGACGGCAAGTTTATAGGCCGCAGACCCTATTTAATATTCAGAAAAATAACATAATAAAGCCAGCTGCAGGCGTGGGGGTTCTATAGAAACACATCATTGATCAATCAATACATTAGTTTATTATAAAATTGAAAAATTGAAATATGGACATAAATTTTTGAAGATTCAAAGCCCTGAATGCGCGAAAGATATGTGTCAAGCGCGATAAAAAAATAATAAACCCCTCACTATAGAACTTTATGGTAATATTGAATTAAAATTTTAAAAAGACCCAAGAATGGGATTAGATCTCCTAATAGATGGATTGCGAGTTTGTTTTAAAAATAAATTGAAAAAGAATGTAATTCCAAACGCCCGCATTTACGCTTTCGTGTTCAACCTGTACTCGATGTTATGCAAGGAATAAAATGATTTTTTTTATTTGATATCTTTTATGTAAGGTAATCTGTTATATATAAATATAATCTGGGTGTCTTTGGGGGTCCTGGGTATATTCTACAGTACATTTTCCAATTTTTTTTTTCATTTTATCCGCCCGACCGTCCTAAATTAAGAAAGATTTTAAAAACGACATATTTGCTAACTGGTCACTTATAATGCCACTTATTTGTGATTGGATTTGGTCTGCTGTCCAGACGAGGAGATTCCGTCTAAAAGGACAGTTTTTCAGTTTTGAAGTATTGTTTCAATATTGAATCGGTGAATGAAGCTAAAATTTATCTTTTGTTTATTGGCTCAATTAATCTGCTAAAAATCGGCATAAGTCAAAAGATCAAACCGATTCAATACGAATTTTGTTTTGCCTCAACTAATAGCGAGGGCAACCCGAAATGAGAGTTACAAAATGTAATGGTAGTTAAAATTGGTGTCTCTCTTTCTTTCTGCGTTTTTGTTTGTTTATGGTCATTGATAAAAAAAAACTAAAGAGTAGTTTTACGCCACAGAACTTGGTATTAAAAGGAAATAAAATAGGCATACTTCACAGATTCTCCAATTTGAGTTAATAATATAAAGCTAAGTTTAATTGAACCATTTGACGTAGCCTATTCAAACATATAGCAGTGTTGAGGTTTTAAATTTAGTTTATATGAACTGAAATAAATTTTAAAAAAGCTACAAATATGGGTCTATCGAGTATCGACTGCAAGTTTGTGGATGAAGACTTTATTGAACCCCTTAGTTTACTGGATGCTTAACCGGAAAATATACCGGTCGCGGGGCCTATTTTATTGAATCATTTGGTTTATATTGGAACTGATTCAGTGAACGGCCGACCAGTTTACCGGTCGATATGTCGACCAATTTGTCTTAATTTGGGTTAACATTGAAACTGATTCCGTTCCAATGAATTATCTATGTCTTCTCGGCGAGCCCCAGAGCATAATAGCTATCTAATATAAATTATTTATCATTTCCTAACTGGCGACTTAATATGTTCCATTTTTAATCGATATCCGATTTATATTATTAGTAAAAGAAAAGAACTCTAGATCTTGGTATAAGTGCAAAGAGCCTTACAAATTTTAAAGTATTTAGGGGAGAGCAGGGTTGTCTTGGACGGGGGCTATTTTGGACGATGGACATTTGGACATAAATAATTGGTTTTTAAAGACATTTAGGGAAAACAATTATATAAAAGCAACTAATATACTTAAAAGCATTTCAAAATAAAATTTAGAAAGGGAAAAGAATGGGCAACAACATGGTACCAAATAGTATAAAGTTTATATCCTTTTTTTAGGAGATAATTCGAGTCAAAGCAATTTTAAACTTTTTTGTTCAAAATTGCCCCACTTTCCCCTACATAAAAATGCATTTACATAATTAGATCTCTAAATAGATGGATTACGAGTCAGTTTTTAAAATAAATTGGAAAGGATTGCTATAACACCCGTCCATTCATGCTTCTATGTTCAACCTGCAGTCGATTTTATGCCAGAACTAAAATTTAATCTTTGAATTTATTATCGGTTATGACAGGTAATCTTTTATGTATCACATCTATCGGGTATCGACTGCAAGTTTGCTGAATAGTAGATTGAACCTGTAGTTTACCGGATGCTTAACCGGCAGATATACCGACCGCGTTTCCGATTAAACTACCAAGTTTGCCGGTTTCTTAAGCAACTTTTTTCCGGTCGCAGAATCGATCGAACCGACGAGTTTGGCGACCGATTTATCCACCAAATTTCCGACCAAATTTTGGGGGTTTTGTATCAAACCTTTTTGCTTATATTGAAACTGATTTAGTGGAAATGAGTGGTCAATGAACTTTCGGTGAACTACAAAGGTTATTCAACTATCTTAAATAAATTGTATATTTTATCTGCTAACTGGCAACTTAACATATTTAAGTTTCAATTATTCTCGGTCTCATGCCCGATAGAACCACCAGTTTGCCGGTCGATATGTCGACCAATTTGCCTTAATTTGGGTCAACATTGAAACTGATACCGTTCCACTGTATTATCCACATTCTTTTGGCGAGCAAAAAAGCCCAATAGCTATTTAAAATAAATTATTTATATCGTTTGCTAACTGGCGACAATGTGTTTCATTTTCAATCTATAGCCAATTTATATTTATAGTAAAAGAAAAAAATCTATATCTTGGCAAAACTGCGAAGAGCATTACCATTTCTATAAAAAATAAAGATGAAATTCAGGAAAAGTCTAAATGTGCTCTTTATCTATTATTCTTTTTTTCTTATTTTAACCACCTAATTTAAACTCCTCTCACCCAAAACAAAAAAAAATAAAAGATGATTTAAAAACTGCATTCTTTGCTAACTGGCACGTTGTCTAGTAGCATTTATATAACTTAAACAGAAACACACGAAGGTGACTGTCCTATTTTGATAAAACGCCCTTAGGCGAACCACTTACTCGTTCCATTAACTATATCCTCTAAATTGTTTTTGTGTCGATAATGGTTAAGTCGTCGCATGCTTTTTGGTGGTAGCAATTAAATTATTAATTTGCGCATCAAAGAGAACGGAAGCTCAAGCGTACTCTTCAGGTACCCCAATGAACAGAAGAATTCGATTTTAAAAGAAGAGAAATAGATTTTTTAAAAAATCATTTTATCATTCGAAATACCTTGGAAAAATCTTGTTTCTGCATTTTCAAATTTTCTACGCTATGACTTGTATCCCCATACTTAAATATTTTTTTTTAATTCCAGATCCCCTTGTTTTTTTCTAACACCTACTCACCAAATACAGAAAAATAAAACTACGTGGGATGTAGCAGATGTGGAATTGTTTTTTTTTAATATTTTTTTAACGAAAAACAAACTCTTTTTTATGTGAATAAACAACTAGGAACATTAATATTCCAACTTTGACAATTTTAAAATGGGTTGTTTTTCATTGAGGGGAGGAGGTAGTACCTTTGCCTTTTGAATAAAAAAAAACTTATGTATAGCAATATACCTTAACGTTTCAAAGAAACTTTGACAGTAAAATAAAGTGAGCTATATCCTTCTCTAGCTACCTGAAATTCTTCGAAATGTAAGACAAACTTATGATTTATTTAAAATGCTATTGAATTCCCTTTTTATACATTTCTTTATTTTAATTATTTTATATACGAAGTCGGGCTAGGGTGGCCCAAAATAAAATCCGGAGAAAAAAATTTTGACCAAAAAGTAGAATTTGAAAATAAATTTTCGATATTGCGCAACGACTTCTAAATAAATTACTTACTGTCCAAGTTATGTGATTGCGATATAGCAACTTTTTTTAATTAATTTTTTTGTATGTCGGTCTGTTCTAGATAAATCCACTGAATATCGATTAACTTTTAAAAATTGTTTAGTCGTCCTTAAGTTTTTCCGAAAAAGTTTCAAAAATAACTTTATCAAGTCAAATAAATTAGGTTGCATCGAATGTTCATGTAAACGTTGGTGTTTATTATCTTAGATTCAACTTCGGTCATTTTGTGCATCCTGCTTTCCTTTCTTATGGCGATCCTCTTTAGTACGGCGCCGGTGAACGGCGAGAGCTGTAACACGGAGCGGTGGAATCCTAATGGCCTTAAGGAAGGTTATTATTGCAATGATGGATCTTCTGGCACTTTACTGTTTGGATGCTGGGTTCTTGTAACCTTTGGTGTTGCAACTGCGATGTCGGCTGCAAATAGAATTACAGCAAGTCAGAGAAGAAGCAGTATACAATATAGTATCGCATTATATTCGACATCACACGCGACCAAAAAGTAAATTAACATAAGATAATAGTAGCATTTATTGTGACTAAGGCTGGCGATGGGGCGGTTTTTCCCGAAACCGTTCCGAACCCGATAAAAACCAACTTTTCAAAAACCTACTTGATTTCGTTCCGAATGGATAACGGATTTCCCGAAACCGACCCTAATTTTTTTATCCCGTTCCATAACTGAAAATTCTACTGATAAGTGAAATTAGATAGTCGACTCAAGAAACTATTACCTCATAAAATTAAACTTATGATGTAGCAAGTTTAATGGGAGTTATAATAGAAATTAATCTCAAGCTGTAGGACCAAGGTTCGATCCCATTCTCAGTGTATTTTTTTCCGTGCGTGATTTAGCATTTATTTTTATGAAAATGATCATGACTAATTAATATTTGAATTAACCATCCTCGTGTAATCAATAATTCACACGGCAATACATTGAATAAATTACATAATATAAGATCTATATGATTTTTACGCGTATCCCCAATTTAATCCTGCAATGAACTAGGTCTAACCTATATATAAGGGTAATTATATAAAATATGTGATAGGATGGCATCATGTTTTGAATGTTTATATCTACCTCTAGACTTTGCTTTGCAACGAAGCCTAATTTTAAATAAACTCGAAGGGTAAAAAAGAAACAAGTAACTGGTGGAATTTTTTTTTCTGTAGTAGGAATTGAACTCCAGGCATCTGCTTAGAAACCCACTCTTTTAGCTTACTAGGCTATATGCTTTTGCTATATTTTGAAATAGAAACCAAAGATATATTTTATACATCTATATGATTTGTATTATCGAGCAATAAATAGCTTAATTATGAGACCATTACCATTACCATGTTTTGTTGGATATTGATCATAACAAATATCACTCATTTAAAAATTATTAATAAACCATATTATAAAAAGTTACGAATTGCTGGGATCGAACTCGGGTCTCCCAAATCTAATTAAACTACTGTTTTAATGAATTGTGTCGCTAATAATGATTAATTCTAGGCTGAAAATAATTATACCGTCGGAACATATTTGTTTTACGGTTCGGAAACATGTATATTCCTAAATTATCGGAAAAATTCCGAAAATAGTCGGAAAGGACGCGGAAAGGAACTAAACCGAAAGTGTCCGGTACGGTTCGGGAACGGTACGGAGTTCGTATCGGAAAAACCGTTCCATCGCCAGCTTTATTAAAGTCCCAATTCAAAACTCACTATTGAGTTCAAAAACATGTCCCATGGTGAATATAATCTCTATGCGCAGCCTCGTGTAAACAAAACATACATTTTTATCGTCTTTTCCACCAGACTTACATATAGATAAGAAATTTTAAAAAAATCATTATTTTGTATAGATGTATGCAGTAGCGTGAGACATTGAGGCTATCACTAGACTATTACTTGTCTGTTTCTATTGTTATAGCGGGCTTCGTCTATTATTACACACATAATACAGAGTATAACTTTATAACGCTTTTTAAGAATGGGCTTGGAACAGCTATGGATTTTGCTAGACAATCCTAGACGAGTTTTCTTTCCCGGTCAAACACTTACAGGAACTTTGCACGTATCTATCAAAGATAAACCTACAGAATTAAAAGGTATGAATATTTATTTAGAATATGCATGTTAAGGATCAGTTTTGCGTTCTAGTATTACAGTATTAAGATAAATAAGAATTCATTTGAATAAATTTAAAGGTAAAAACTGTTCAATAGCGCACTAAAACTAATTATTAGCATCGTAACTATTAAAAGAGAGAAACAACTTTTTAAAAAAGGAGAAAAATGCATGATGTATATATGAAAAGTAACTAATAAAAATGAAATATATAAAAGAGTCCAACTTTAAACATAATATTCTAGTATATTTAGATGTCAACTTAATAACTTATTTCTAAATAATAATACTGTATATACTAATATTGGCATTATATTTTGCATACTTGTATTATAGGCATTACTATAGAGTGTAAAGGGGTGGCTGTAGTTTGCTTCCGCCGAGGACGTGTGACTTACAGGGACAAGGAAAAATATTTTAACTTTGTCATACCATTGAGGACGACTCATGCAACAGGTATACATCTTCTCTTCAAGAGACAAAACTTTTATAAAACAAAATGGAACATATATTCTTTGGTTAAAATATGGACATTTCGTATAAGTAGGAGCAGAAAATATTAAGTTGGATGTAGGGAAGCATCAATACCCGTTTTCTTTCAACTTACCAGAAAGAATTCCATCCTCTTTTGAGGGTCGCTTTGGTTACGTCCGGTATATCCTTACAGGGACGTTAGAGCGGTTATTGAAGTTTAATCACGTTAGCAAAGTCGCTTTCACTGTCAACACTATTGTGGATCTTAACCTAGTTCCATCTGCTACGGTATAACATCAACACAATTTATGCATTTCTTGTGTATATTCTTCTTAAAAATTAAATTTATTTGGTTATTAGTTACCTGTAAGCTCAACCGAATCGAAAAATCTTTGCTGTTGGTGTTGCAAATCGGGGCCGATAACAGCCAAAGCATGGATTAATCGAGCTGGACACGTTCCTGGTGAAACAGTGTACTTTAACGCGGAAGTGGAAAATCTGAGTCGTAGGAACATACGGGGATCAAAACTTCAACTTGTCGAAGTATTTTTTTAAAATGAATTTAAAGAAAATTTCCAAATCTGTTTTCAGATGCCATTTGTACTCTGAGTAGGTAACTGCTTTTATGGTATCCTACATAAACACTTTCCCCCAATTTCACGAACGAGTGATTATTGAAAAATGTCACGGACCTTTTGATCGTTCTGATGTTTGGACGAATGAGCCCATTCTCATTCCTGGTCTAGCTCCATCCACACTACCTCATTGCAAATTAATTTACATCCAATATTATCTTCAAGTAATATTTTCGTTTGAAAATATAATTATAAGTAATCCTTGTACAATTTTTTTTTCATTTTAGTTGGTGGTCGATACCGGTGCCATGGCAACCAATTTACAATGTCCGTTAGCTATTCTGATTGGAAATGTCCCTGTCCTTGAAACTCTTTCAAATTGGGATTTTTTACCTCCAGAAAATGTTTCACAATCGGAAAATACCACAGGATACCGACAAAAACTAGAATCTTCTACTATGGTGGAATATCCAGATCTTCGTAAGTTTTCTCAAATAAAGTAAAATTTATCATTTGAAAATATGTATAATTTAAGGCCTGTTTGTGATAATTTTTAAGCTCCACCAAGCTACGAGGAGAGTTTTTTCTCTGAGACGATAGAAATTCGGGATACCGAAGACTCTGCTTACGTAAATAATGGAACTTTAGTGCCGTTTACTCCAAGGTACATCACTTATGCTTCTTCTAGTGGAAGTCAAGCACCATCCGGCTTGCCTACGCAAACCACTTGACCAGGCTCCCTTAAAGAGATCTTTCCCTCAAAGGACTCCTTTGAGAAAGAATGTATATTTCTTTAACACTGCTTGCATTTAAAAAAATCTTATTATCTTAATTAACTGATATTACATACAATTGTTAAAACAAAATACAATAAAAATTACAAACCATATTATATGTTCCCATTATTATAAAGCGTATTCTTACTTTCATTAAGTCTGGCAACGTTTTCACAAAATGTAAATTTTCTAGAGGACTTCACAACCTTGTTGTTTATTTTGTCGTAGTCGCCCAATACAAAAAGAGTACAGAACGACGACTCATCTTCAAGACAAGTTACATATTGTAAAAACGTTGCCAGGCTTTTAAATGGTAAAACTAAAAATAATGGTTAGTTATTCTTGCCCAAATTGAAAAATGGTAACATTTAGGCACAATATGATTTTAAAATTTTAAGTAAAGCAAAACTATGATTCGAAAAAAAGATCTATTAGTTGTTTAGCCATAGTAGAATTGTAGCTACTCTTATCAGCTAACCTTGAGTGGTTGGTGTACTACTTGTCAGCTATTATAAACTTCAGTTTATTAACTAATAAAATCCGAGTTTTAATTGCCTGTACTGCAGACTCCTTTATCAGGAAGAAATCAAATATTGCACGCATAAGAAACTTACCCCCCCCCCCCCACCAGGAACAAGTCGTTTATCTAGTAAACAGGATACAGTGGCACACTTTTACCGCATGAAAAGGAAGAGATTAGACCATAAATCTAAGATCCTGGTGTTCAAGTAGTTAATCTAGCTAATAGTCATGAGTTCATGGCCATTATAATACTCTTAAGCCCAGTCATCATAAAGAAAAAGCAAATAATAAATGGTATTTGACAAATTGCGCATGTTTTTTACCATATTTACTCTTACCTCTTAAAAAACTTACGATAGCAATTTTTTGTTTAAGTTTTATAACTTTTTCATAGTAAATTAAAACCCCCACTTGCTTGTAATCTCATTTTTTTACACCTTTAACGCATGCTCACTCCTTTATCAAAAATAAGTACACCAACTTAACCCGGATCTCCAGCATGTTTGCTACAAATTCACAACAAGTCTTAACAATCTTAAATAATGGTCTTTTTACATCCTTGATAAGAATAGCCACATTTTTTTCAAGTTATAAATACAATGACGGAATAAGATTTGAATCCAAATATACTGTTCTCGCAGTATATCTTTGTTCGTCGTCATAGCAACATTCTTAAAGACGATTTTAAAATACATTTTCACGCGTAAGTTTTACAACAATTATATTGCATATATAATTAGTAACAACTTATAGTAAGTAATATTTATTAGTATTTATAAATACAATTATTTGGTAAATAATCTTAGATCACATTAAAATGCTAATATATGAAACATTTTGTAAAAAGTTATTACAGATTTCAACATATTAAATGGGCGTGGGACAACTAAAAATAATTTTGGAAAATGGCACAAAAGTTTTCTTTCCTGGCGAAACCATTAAAGGGACATTTAGAATTATTATAATTAATAAACCTGAAAAGTATGAAAGTAAGTATTAAAGATAAATCAATTAATCAATCTATAAGTAATGAGCAAGCTTTTCTTACGCAGGTATTAGTCTGGAAGGAAAAGGTCTTGCTCACGTGAAATTCATTTCCAAGTCCCAAAAATCAAAATTAATCGAAGACACCGAAAAGTATTTCAAAATCGTACTTCCTTTAGTGACACCCCCACGTAAAAAATAAATAAATAAAGATATTATTAAAACAAGTTCTTAGATAAATTCGATTATATTAGATGGAACGGTTAAACTGCCTGTTGGACGACACGAATTTCCATTTTCTTTAACTTTACCACTTAACATTCCATCATCTTTTGAGGGTCAATATGGTTACGTTCGGTACACTTTGACAGGGTCTTTATTTAGAAGGTTGGAGAAATTCGTTGGCAAAATAGGATTTACTGTTAACAATATTGTGGACCTCAATATTATTCCAAGGGCCAGGGTATGAATATACAATATATACCTGATAAATATTTTAGAGTAATGCTGAGTTTAAGCAGATGCCTGTAACCACAACCGTTTCGAAAACGTTTGGACTCTTTATTTTCAAAACTGAACCTATAACGGCTAAAGCTTGGATAAATCAAGCTGGCTGTATACCTGGTCAAACTGTTTTATTTAACGCAGAGGTGGCAAATCCAACTGGAAAGAAAATGCAGGGTTCGCGAGTAAAGCTAGAAGAGGTAGAACCGTACTGACCAAATTTATTTAAAAACTTGCATATAGACCAAACTAAAATAAGTAACGATTGATAGTTGAGTGTCTTCAGAACACATCACCCTGGAATTAAAGAAAGTTATCGTCGAATTATTACGGAAAAACGACACGGGGAATTTGAAAGTTCAGATGTTTGGACCAACGAGCCGTTCCTTATACCAGGATTGGCTCCATCTACACTACCACACTGCAACATTATTCACATCGAATACAATTTCCAAGTAACATTAAAACAATTCTTTCATTTTTAAGCGCATAAAATGTTTATTTGGTTTATTAAATAGCTAGAGGTGGAAACAGATGTGGGAGGGCATTTTTTGAAATGCCCATTGCATATAATCGTTGGGAACGTTCCTGTCCTTCCGAATTCACCTACCATTACCAATAATCCTGATTCCCCTCCGATTATTGAAGGGCTAACACAACTTAATATAATTTCTGAGTCTGTTGGCAACGCTGCGAATCAGAAACCTACGAAACTTCAATCCTCTATCAGCGTGGATTATCCTGAACTTGGTAATAACCTATTTTTGAATCACTATTTATTTTTGAAAGTTGGTTTTTCATTACTGATATTTTACATTATAACAGCTCCTTTGAGATATGAAGAGTGCTTCTTCCAGACAACTCCCAGTATAAATCGCCAAGATACCGTAGAACCTGGCGTCAATGTTAACGATAAGACTGATGATGATTATGCCGAACCATATGCACCTCGCTACGCTACTTATTCACCACCCAATCCACTAATACCTGAATAGCATTTAACTTTTTTTTTTGTTTCATTGTAATAACGTTAACAAAACTCGGAACGGCATATATTTTACTTCCAAAAATCAATAATATAAAATATTTTCATTTATCTGATATTAATTAAAAATGAAAATGTATGCGTAAGGTAGGCTATACTTTATTATTTTGGCGGTGATTGTATTCCCTACTACGTGTTATTTGTTAATAAAAAATATACATAAACAAATATTTATGTATTAATATATAAAACTATATGTTGTGGTTCAATTATGGTTTTAATCTCACATCGAGTAAATTAACTAAAAACTAAAGACTAAAAACTAAAGTAAACTAACATCAATCAATTTGATGAGAATATGACCAAGTCGTCTGTTCAAAAAGATGGATATAGAGGAGGTGTGCTACTTAAATATTTTTTATCTACATGTTAACAGATTTTTTTGTTTATTGTTACATTAGAGTTAAACAATTCGTTCGACAATAGGCTTATGGCGTTTTCCATTGGTAGGGTAGATTCTCAGATTCTTGTGAATCCGTCAAAAAACGTATTCCATTGGTAGGGTAAGAGTTGGATTCGTATATTCCATTAGGCGATTAAATCTGGGAATCTGGACGGATTCTCAAGAATCTCAACCCGAGTCCCCGACTCGGTTTCAGATACTCGGATTTTCTGCTGCCTAGATGCATATTTTTGACGAAAGTCGTCTGCTAGCAACTTTTTATTTTTTTTTAGCTGCTCTTGGGCAGACGACACATTTCGGATTCGGGGTTCGAGGAGAAAAACAAGTTCCATTGAGATTATGGAATTCGAGAAGAATCAGATTTCTATGAGACCAGAATCCGATTTTAGGATTTATCTCTTACCCTACCAATGGAAAACGCCATTACAATTCAGATGCATTATTATGATAGATATTTAAGTTTCATATATAATCAAGTAATAAATAATTAAGTTTTGGTCATGTAGTATGCATCTAGTATTTTAATTGAATACCATATTATACATAAATGAACTATGAATTATTTGTTTATTTTTTAATGATATCGACGATATTTTTTCCAATTTCATCTATACGGTACTGTTAAAATAATCGCATCAGCAAGCTTAACGACCAGTTCACCTATAGAAATTGAAGTATAGTGTATTTGTATTATGTAATAAAAATAGAATTTTCAAGCACTGGCTGAGATTTTCAGGTATTTCTAAACACGTACAGTTTCCTACTGTGTGACGTGTTCCTATTGTGGCTTAATCTCGTCACATCGAGCTCAAATATCTTGATTATCCGCATATCTATAATATTCTACCCTCATCTATGTGATAAGAATATGTCACGTCGCATCGTCTATTCAAAACGAACGATATAGGGGTGGTCGTGTGACTTACTATCAACATGCTCACAGTTTGTTTTCGTTCGTTATTACAATATAAATGAACAGTAGTGTGTTAGCCTATATATATACCTAATATTGACGTGACTAACTTGGTTTCCATTCTACATTTCTAAGTTTGTGCGAAAACCATCGATTTTAGGTTTATTACTCCTTCTTTATTTATTGTATTCGTGGAAAATAAGACTTGGCTTAAAATTTATTATGATTTTTGAAAATATTTGCTGAAAATTGATTTTGGCTTTTTAAAAGTTGGAACGTAACATCTTAATGGGTGTGGGAAAACTTAAGATTTTGTTGGACAATGGAGCAGGATTTTTCTTTCCTGGTGACACCATTACAGGCACATTTAAAGTCTCTATAACTAATGAGCCCGAAGAGTCAAAGGTATGAATTAAGGATAAGTATATAATATAACCTTATCAGATATGAACTTAAAATAATTACTCTACGACATTTTAACAGGTATTACTATAGAATGTTTAGGTTTAGCTCAAGTGAAATTCCGTAAGGATAGAAAATTAAATCCATATATTGAAGGCACCGAAAAATATTTTGAAGTCGTCCACCCTCTGGTGACACCTATAGGTAGGATATCGAATAAATATATGTTTCGTGAACAAAAATATAAATTATATTTATTCGCATTCATTAGATGGAAACTCCAATTACCATTACCCATTTGCTTTCACTCTGCCACATGGAATCCCGTCTTCTTTCGAGGGAAAATATGGTTACGCCCGTTACATTTTAACTGAATTTTTAATTAAACTTTCCTCGAGTTCAAAACAAGCAAAAATGATTAGTTTTACTGTCAACACGATTGTGGACCTTAATATTATTCCAAGAGCCAGGGTATGTATATCTTTTCCTGTTATATAAGTCAATATTTGCTACTATTAACCTCAAATTCGATTAGATGCCTGTTAACTCAATCCGATTGAAAACGTTTGGCAGCTTCATTTGCTGTGTATCTGGGCCCATCACGGCCAAGGCATGGATCAAGCAGGCTGGGTGGATTCCCGGTGAAACAGTTTTCTTTAACGCAGAGGTGAAAAACTTGACTGGTAGAAAAATGAGGGGCTCACTAGTTAAACTAGAAGAGGCAATCGTGTAAATCTAACTAGTTATTATAACATTAACATTTTTAGTGATATATAATTAAAGTTGAGTGTATCTAGAGATAAACAATTTATTCGAAAATCATCAAGAAAATCCGAACATTTAGTTTTCGAAGATTCGGATGTTTGGTCCTACGAGCCGTTTCTCATGCCGGGTTTGGCTCCATCTACATTGCCACACTGCAACATGATTCACAGTGAATGTGGTATTATGAAGTCTTCAGATTTATTTTGTGCCTGAGTATTTAAAGGTTAAAATAGAAAAAAATCTACTGTAGCTATAAAAGGATTTTTTTAGCCTTAAAATACCTGGGTATTTTAAGGTTCCAAACTTTTTAACAAGCAGCATAATGTATTCGAAACATGTCTAGACTAAAGTTACCTATAAGCAGCATCTAGTGGCGCAGTGGAGAGTCTTGACCTACCATCTCAGTACTCTCTGGCAACATCATCTGAAGGTTTATTTTTTTTTTCAAAAATAAGCTGAGAGAAATTATGTTTTAAATCTCTTATATTAGGTGAAATACGGACACCTCATTACACTTATAATGGTTTTCCATTTTAATACTCTAAATAGGTTTCACAAATTTAGACTGAAGTAAAAACTATTAATTAATAAATTTATGAAGTAATTCCGTTTGTAATTAAATCGTTTATTAATACCTTGTGATCGAAACTGCTGACCACGAAAACAGTTTTAAAAGTCCATTAGAGATAGAATGTTCGTGTCCTTAATAATGCTACCATTATCAAACATCCGGATTCCCCTCCCAGTTAAGAAGAGATACCTCCACCACCAATGAATAAATTTCCGTGGACTATTATACACGCGAAAATATTGCATGATGAAAAACTCTTGGTTAAATATTTTAATAATTCATTCATAACTTAAGTCAAATAACTTTTTTTCTTCTTCAATATTTACTTCTTCATTCAAGGTTATTTTGTCTCTTTTTGCAAAACAAAGTCGTTTTCTAATTAATTTAGTTGATAGTTGATCGAAAGCCCAAAATCGTAAAAAGCGTCACTATATAAGTCTCCAGTTTAAAATTCATTTCATACGGTCCTTAACTCTTAACCCGTATGAACCTGGTTCATGTGATCATAGTTTACTTTCCAAACGTTCTTTCCACGGTTAGACCATTATTATCGAAGATACTGTGAAACAAGATCATGTATCATTATCATCGTGAGGGTTTGCATAAATAACCGAAGGTATTTGTGAGTTTTATAATTTAGAATGTATGAAAATGGCTGTATTATAAAGATAAACACTTATCATTATAGGGATATCGTTAGAATAGTCTAAATGCATAACAGCTATGTGTACAATTGGGAATATAATTTTTAAAAAGGTGTTCGAGTTGAGTTCACGCTTAGGGTAAGATTAATAGAATAATTTTGCCCAGTTCAACTTATGAAGAAAATACCATTTGAAACTCGACGTCGCTACCACTGCGCCACTAATTAACTGATTGTAATTATTCTCGCACACTCGGAGCAAACTTCAAAGAATTTTATTTACTACTTGATAATTAATATTGATAGAAGCGACATCTATGCGTACCGGGACATGTGTAATCTTATTTTTAAGGTAGCGGTTGTATTTCCTACTACATGCCATGTGTTAATAACAAAACCTATAAACGAATATGTATTTAACACAGAAGCCTATACTGTATATGCTGTGGTCCAATTATAATTTTAATCACAAATATGGTCAATCATCTTAGTTATTGTCGACCGAAATGATCACGTCGTCTATTCAAAACGATGGATATAGATGGGAGGGGGGGGTTCCTTATTATCAGCATTTTCATAGTTTTCTTCGCTCATTATTTTAGTATAAAACAACTATTGACGCGTGTAACCTTGTTTTTACATTCTAGATGTCTATATTAGAGCGAAAAACAGAAAATGTCGATATATTGTTATTTCTTCTATTATGACGGAAAAGGGCAAATTTACTTAAATTCATTACGATAAAATAAAAACATGTTTCTTTTTGTTTTTACAATTTTTACGTTTGAATATTACTTTTTAATAATGGCTGAGGGTTATTTATGATTTTTTTTTAGACAACTGACAGGAGTTTTCTTTTCCAGTGACATAACAGGCACCGTTAAAGTATCTATCATAAAAGCAAAGGTAGGTATTACGGATAAGTATTTCCGCAGTTAAAAACTTACCGTGCATGTGTACTAATAATAAAACACTACATTTTAAAAGGCATTATTGTATAGGAATTAGAGTTTTGACTCGTTTGAAAATCATTGACGGGACGGGAAAACATAAACAGGATTTTTTTTTTTAAATCGTCCACCCGCTGGTGCTACCTATTGGTAGAATTTAGATATTTACACTTAAATTGTATTTTAAAATGTATCATCAGACGACAACTTAGTCTTGAGATTGGCCACAATCAATACCCATTTTATTTCACTCTGTCCCATGGAATACCATCATCTTTGGAGGGGAAATATTATTACGTACAGTATAGTGAGATGGAGCCTAGGGGCGTTCAGAATTACTTAATTTATTTTGCCTACTTAAAATGAGTTTATCGGGAATTTTAGTAAGTAATAATTATCCCAGAGGTTCGTAAAATCAGTCATTTTAGAGCAACCTGTAGTTGTTTCAACCAATCCTCAGTAACCATTGAAATTCAAATAATATTTGCCTTCAATAACCTCAAAATCGCTCTCAAATAATTCATAAGAATTAATGTGATTAAAAATTTTTGGCAGCTTAATTTTGCTGTGAGTCGTGGACTAGCTTGGATGAAAAAAGCTGGTGTTCTTGAACGCGAAGGTGGGAAACTTGAAAAATAAGAAGATTATTTATTAAGATTATTTTTATATAATTACTGAGATTGGTAGTTGGGTTTGTTTGTGTGTTCAGGGACGCGGGCGCGTTGAAATACACTGAATGCAGATTCTCTCATTTTAATTTCTATGCGTCCATTTTTTTTATATGCACGCGACAATTCTTTATATTTTATTTGGTAGCGCCACTACCAAATAGATAGTTAAATAGTTACAGGTATGGCGCTTGCAGTACTTGATGTATGCAACACAAGTCGAAGGCCTCACAGAAAGTCTTTAGAATATGATTTTTCACAATTTAATTTACTGGAAGTGCTGCTCCCCAACCGGGAATTCAAAAAGAAACACCTTAAATTTAATATAATTTGGTAAAAGAAATAAAATAGTTGAAAAAACACACGAATCAAGTCAATGATAAAATAACACATTAATTCATTATTTATTTGATCCGAAAAACAGTCATAAAAAAAATTATAATTTCAATAAAAAGCTAGAATAGATGAACACGTGGAAAAGAGGAAAAAGTATAGTTTGGTTTGAAGATTAATTTTGTTAATTCGGTTTTTTCCATCTAAATAACTTTTTCCTCACCCAAGGTTTGCAATAGTACATCACGGCTAGGGTTTTTGCATGTTCTGAACAAGTATCTGTACCCATTGAGGAAGGGCCTGCGCGAATTTTACATGTATTTAATCCATCAGCGCAAAAAAAGCTCAGAGTGGAAGTAACATCTATTGCACGATATGTAAGGTCGCGGGAGTAGTAGTAGTGGCCGCTAATCACCACGATTTTGTCTGCTGGGTAGTCACAATAAGTGATGCCCGTTCTGGAATTCTGATTTACAGTTACAAACTTGACAGTTTTCCCAACTGTTTTTCATATGTGTTCAAGTATACTTTTAATACAAAAGCTATTATTTATAAAAATTAAGCATAAAGGAATTACGTGTACCTGATGAGGGTTGAATGTAGAAAATAGACACTGCAAAGGTGAATATTATCACCACCCTATTATTAGGCCTCATATGTTTAAAAAATCAGATGCGGTGTATATTTGTCCTGTATATATGTATGTGTATCTGCGTTATACATTTATCATAATGAGAGATGAAGAGGGCAAATCGACGAATAAGAAGCGCTCAAGATTTTGTTTTCCATAATGGGATCGGTCATTGATTCTTTATTCTTTAGGGAACGTGTCAGAAGTCACGTACACAGAAACAAGAACTGGCTTCAAATAACCTTCGTTGCCCTTTAAAAAAAACTGGATGGGATGTCGTACGTTCAACCCGAATATAATTATGTTATACATATATTATAATGATAGATTCCAAGGGCAAATTGATAAATAAGAAGCGACCTAAACTTGTTTTATTTCCATAATGGGATTGGTAAATTTTTCTTTATTCTTTAGGGAAGTCAGAAGTCACATACACACACACAAGAACTGGATTCAAATAACCTTCGTTGCCCTTAAAAACAGGAAAGGAATGGTGTACATTTACCCTGAATATATTTATGTTATACATATATTATTATGATAGATTCCAAGGGTAAATCGATAAGTAAGAAGCGCTCTAAACTGGGTGTTTTCCATAATGGGATGGATCATTGATTCTTTATTGATAAGGGGTATTGGTTGCTAAGCAGATTATCTTTGATAAAAGGGGCTGAAAAAAAACTCTTATCGGCAAAGCTCTTCTCTTTTATTTTTTTCCGAGGCATTGCGTAGAATGAAGAGAGAGAAAAACAAGTTGTTACGTGCTTACAAAAATCGCCTTTTAATTTTTTTTTCTTCTGAGCCATTACATAGCTGAACAAAAAATAAATCGCGATACCTACGATTTTACAAAATCCCGATCCGGTATATACCTTCGGTTTTTTTATTCGTGATATAAATAAAGTAACATAACATAAGTGAAGATTTCACGAAATAAAATAAAAATGTCATAATAAAAATTGGCAGGCGATTTGCACCGTAATCATATCCCTTTAACATAAAAATCATATAAGTCATGCACTAATTAAAGAAATTATTGCTTTCTTATTATATTAAAATTCCTTAGTTAAGTAAAAAAAAACTCCCTATGTTGATTTTTTCTTCTTTTACTAATGTGAACCTTTTAAACCTTTTATATGTTTTGAACCTAATAAACAAAACAAAATTGTTTGACCAGTTGGCTATTCCCATAACTTCCTTAAAAATTAAGGTGACTTAAAATGAATAAGTAGATTATTACATTAATGTATACCGAGAAAATAATAATAAATATGGTTTCATTGTACAATAAGAAAATTAAATACAACATTATCCCTGAGGGTTATGCTTTAGCATACCGAAAGGCCTTAACTAATGGCAATTAGGCGTTTTCAGAGCCTGCCTCGGTCTCTGGGACGTTTAATACATCCCACATACGCGTATTGCCAAATATAAAACTTTATTTTTTGCCTAAAACCATATTCTAATTCCTGAAATGGCTTCCTAAATTGCAAATAATAGCTGAATGAACATTTTTTTGATTATTAATTGAATAAAAATAATTTTAAAGTGTTAAAAAAGAGAAATAAAAGAGGCTCCTAGCTAGGGGATCTATAGAAAGCTTCAATTCAAAATGAAATGAGCTGTTTCATACCTTAAAAAATAGCTAATTTTCTCTACTTTCAGGAATTTGTTTTTGGGTGGGATCTGTGCAACTTTTTTCTGAATTAATTTGCATCGTGAATTGTGCAGTTTTGACAGTTGACAAGTTTTGCTAGATGTCAACAATGAAGCAGACGATATGCTGTCAAGTGTCAAACACAACCTTAGTCAATTAAGCAAAAAATACTTTAGTGGAAAATAATGATATCATGCACGTGAGAAATAAGGGATTATTCGTGACTAATTATCACGATATTATTCATCTTCGCCTTTTCTTTATTTTTTATTCTTCATTTCTTATCACTTGTGAGATTTCTTTTGTTTTTGCACATTAGAATTGAAAAATAATTCTCTGTAGCGAGAATCGAACCCGGGTCTCACGATTTGAAGTCGCAGACACTAACCATTAGGCTAAACCGTTGCCTAAAGATATATCAGTGATTTCGCCTATTTATATAGTATAGATAGTCTATAGATAAACCAAATATACTCAGTACCAGAATTAGGTATGCATTTCTTGAATTCAAAAAGAGTAATTTCAAACATAACTTCTTCTTTTTTTTAATACAAAATGAATTACTAAAATAAAAAAGTAAAGCAACTAAAGTATTGCTATAAAAATATACTATTTAAGTATTTCATTTAAAAAAAAAACACTATCATTACACTAGTTAGGACGTTTAAAGGTCGGGTGGGACCCCGTAGGAGGGCATAGCCGACTCTTTGGACGGCCCTCATTTTAAATACTGAATAAAAGATTTCAAAAGATTTCAGAAATTACATCTAGTGTACAAGAATCATAGAAATGTGTCGGCGATGATGATAGAGTTTTATATCCCTTATGGTACACCTGGATGTTATAGGGTTTCACGCACTTTTTAGCAAACATCCAGATGCAATTGAATTAACAGTCGTACAGACAGTAAATGAAATGAGCAGAGTTAAATTAAAAATACGATGTAACATTAATTGTTACGATATTATTTGCCACTATATAATATACAAAGAAAAAACCCTCAGGATTATAATGCTTATGATCTTGTTAGAAACTACTTATAATTTATCATTTGTTCAGTTACGCCTCTTAAAAATGTTCTGCTTACATAAAAAAAACTTGCCTTGCTTAAAAATCACTTAAAATATTATTTGGTTAAGACCGGCTAGTACGAGAGGATTAATATTTTTATGTAAATATATGTCTTCGTCAATCGACTCGTCAATCGAAAGACTACACAATTTCAAATTAAACAAAAGTACCCAGCAGAACCAATTTGAATAACCCGCCATGAAACCTCAAGTGAAAACCAGCAAAAAAGCTACAACACTGGGTTACCGTAGAGCATTTATTTTATTGAAGAGCAATTTCCCATTCCACTACTGTGCTGAAAGTTGAAACATATTTCGTGTGTATATTATAAGCATATGAGCATTAACATAGATTGTTATTTTTCAAGTTATATTTTCAAGGTATCGATCGAGCGATGAGATTTTACCCAGAAATCAATTAGATTTCATTTAGGGGTTACATTTTAAAAATATAGATTTATTTTTCATTCAACATTCCGTCAAGTGCCGTGTCCAATCCAGTTTATAAAAATGTTGAATAATGAACAAAAAGAAACACGGGAGCCCGCACTTGCCACAGCTTACAAATTTAAGTTGTATGAAGATGAAGATTTTTTCATTTCAAATTACGATTGATAATTTGTGCATGTAATATATGCCTATATAATACCCATACATCTAAGCAATATATATGGGGCAACATATCAAGACTTGGTTGACCAAATTGACTAAATATATGAGTGTATGAGGTATAGTTAACTGCTTACACGACTAATAACACCCATCAAAGCATTAAGATTATGAAATAAAATGAAGCAGCAAGTCCTCATACCCATAATATTGTAATGAGTAGGGCATGTTAAGACAGTTGACACTTTCTTAAAAAAAAAATAGATGTATACGAATTATAATAGCACAATAGTCAATCAACTTATTCTCTCAAAACAAAATATTCTCCAAAAACTATATTCAAAAAGGAGAATATAAATAAACAAAAATACTTATTGTTTTCTAATGTAAAGATAACATTATTAAACCAACAGATTAAATTACTGGCAAAGAGTCGTCTCTATCAGATTGATCAGATTTTTTTCATTTATCCGAGTCTTATAAAAGCTCGATTTCTTGTTACGTTTTTATTATACAGAAACAAAACAATGCTGTATATTCACTAGCGCTTTTTAGTTTTTTAGTATAGCTTGTTTTTCGTTATCTTATATTTTTAATCTTACGTTTCGTATTTGCGTAAAAAAAAGGCTATCTGCCCATCTGGCTCTCAACTGCGGTGGTCCTGGTAACCAAATCGTTGTGGTTTCAGCCAAATACTACAATACATCTAAAGTAGCAGCTTTTTTCAACTTTTATGTTGACTTGGGAACAAGACTGGGAAACTACTGCAAAAGCTCTAATGTGTGTTTCATTCAAGCAAGCAATATACTTTTAACCCCAGCAGAAGGCTTCCCTGCTAAATGTGGTAATACACCCCCAGTTACAGGTTTGGTGATTGTGGTACTTTATGTATGCAACAAATGTCCTGACAACAAGTCTTTTAACTATGATTTTCCCCAATTTAATTAACCAAAAGTGCTGTTCCCTTACCAGGGATTCAAAAAGAAACACTGCAATTGCAAAAGAAAAATATAAGAAAATAAGCATCTTAAGCTTTTGCATTCTTAATGAAACGGGTCGTTGCCCATTAAAATTATTCATAGTCTCAACTCTCAGACAGCTACATACATTTTAAGAAGAATCACATGTAGTTGGATCATCTTTTCTTGACAATTTCAAGGATTTTTCTCGATTTTGTTCATCACATGTACCTTAAATTATATTAGAATGAATTAATTGATTGCTAAATTTTATTTTTAGTTCATTATATTTTTATTTAGTTATTTATTTAATATTTAGTTATTATTTAAGAGGGCTTTTTGTTAATTTTTTTCATGTATCGCGATGTCGCATTATTTTAAAAAAATGGGTTTCGTATGAGTTAAGAAATGTTTTCCTGATTCTTCCAATTTGGGATAGTTACCTGGTATCATTTATTGTAAACAAAACTTCGTCTCTATCAGAGTGCTCTGATTTTACATTTTATCCGGGTCTTATGAAAGGTCGATTCCGTGATTTTTTTTCAATCATACTTTGTCTAGCAGCTATCCGTAAGCAAACAAGAAGAACAAAGATGCCATCTCCCAATATCAATTCACCTGGGCTCATGATGGCCTTCCTTTTGGTGCTGTCTATTTCCCTTGTCTCAGAAACAGGAAACAGAAACATATCTTATAATTTTCTCGCTTCTTTAAAATTTATAATCTTTAACTAAATTAGCAGTCAATACTTATAAATGACCAATATATTTAAAATGTGTAGCAATTTTAACAAATCTATAATATATGTTTAAAATAGTTGGTCAGGCGGTCGTCAAGGTTGAATCCATTCCTCAGAATTCTGGCGCGGCCATAGTATGTGACTGTCCCACTGACAAAATGCTTATTGTCAAAGCCATATACTATAGTGCTATAAATTTTTATTAAACGTGTAAGGCGGACGTGACGACTTACCTATCCGGCTATTGCGGTTTTTCCGATAGCTGTTACCTTCAAGCAAGTAATGAACTTTTCCCTGCCTCGGTGTTCGGAGCAAGTACTTATCCTTTAGAATGTGGAAGCACTACTAACCCAACTAGTATGAGACTTGCAGTCGAATATTTATGTAGTCCGATTGGTACTAGATCGTTACTTAGTACTCAATAACTTTTCCCGTATCGACCATTTTCCCCTAAATTGCCATTTTTCTTCCGTCTACCTCCATTTTATTGACCTACTTATGACCCCGTTCGGTTGTAGTGTTATATAAAAAAGGCATTTAAAAGTGGTTTTAATTTAAGTTTTGTCTGATTGTCTACCACTTTGACACAAAAATACACGTAGAGTGCGGAACAGACTTAATATTTCTTTGAAAACTGATTTGAACATAATGAACTTTAAATAATTGAGCTCCTTTATTTGCGTCCAAAGAAAATTTTTAATCTTTAAAGATTCGTAAATAAGGTTCGGACGATTTTTCGATGATTTGCTCGACGAGCCCACTGGCCAAAATGGTATGTTTATAACCTGACGACTTGTTGACTGTTTGGATGAATAAGTAAAGATAAAGATTTGAGATTTTTGTTTTTCGAGCAACACGCAAGGAACATCGTCAACTATTTTGACGCAAAAAATGAAATCGAAAAGAGTCACCATTACAGGGCAAAAATTTTTTTTTTAGAAAGCTCTAGAAAAGGTAGCATCGTCAACCTGCCTGGCACAATAAAACATGAATTAAACCAACAATGCTCCAAGGATCGCTAGAAACTTCATTGGAAAGAGTCATTTGTCAAATGTTATTGGGAGGTAAGTAAAATAAAATGCATTAAATAACATAAAATAAAATAAAACTACTCAAACACCAGAAAAAAACCCTGAAAATCACGCCGTCAACTGATTTGACGCAATATTATAGTAATAGATTCAATTAAATTGTGCTCCCCAAACACAGAAAAATAATTTTTTGAAAACTATAGATTAAATTCAGAAGGAAATGCCGCTTCTTTACACTACGCAAAATATAGAATAATTTTTAACTTTCACTGTTATGTTGAACATCTCTTCTAATATTTTAATTAACTACTCTGATTATAATTTATTTCAATTTTCAGAAATTTTGAGTTTGTATTTTGAGTTGAGAGTTGACTGAACGGGCCTTAAGCTATTGTTTACAGTTACTGCACTGAATACAAAAAGTTACTTTCAGAATATTCGATCAACATTATGATACCATTTTTGTTATATTTAATACAATTTAAACACAAAAATCTACTTTAAATAATGTTCTATGAATTTTAACTTGGTTACTATTAGTTTAATTTCCTGTACAATTATTATAAACTTTATATTTATACAAACATTTCTAAGTAATAGCCGAGGCAATAGATAAATGTTTAATGTAACTAGTTATTTTTAATACATTATTAAACTGATAGAATATTATTTATACCTCAAAAACATGTGTTGAATTCATGCTTTTGTGATAAAATAATTTACAGCTTAAAATGTGTACTTAAAATAATTTTCACAATGAGAAGAGAGGACAACCTCCCTGTTTCACTTCTAGAATGGGAATGAGAAAGAAAATTTATTTTCGTTCCTTGTCTCTTGGTTGAATAGCTTCAAGGCTAGGCGTTGGCCTTCAAAGTTGCTTGGCCTGCTGATCAGGGGTTCCATTTGCTGAGGAAAAAAAATAACCAAACACGTTGTTGTCAGATTTCCTCAAAAATAACCGAATCGATACAAGTAAATAACCAAAAAATTACCTTCTTGTTTATGTGCTAATTAGCTAAAATTAGAAAACTTTCAATTTTTACCGATGTATTTTTATAGATTTCTTTAATTTTATAGTCAATCATTATTGCCTTCGACTTTGCATGGCAGTATCAGCCTGCTTGTAGACGGCAACTAAATCAACATTTTGGTCAAACGACCAACAAAAACGGAAAATTTCCATTTGAGAAGAAAAAAAGCTGTAAAATGAAAGATTTCTTAGTGTAAATAAGGAACCCCGCAAACTTTGAGAAATATCCAAAAAATAACCAAACTTGGCAGGTTATTTTGTATAACCATTCATTGCCTTAAATAACCCAAATGGTTATAAATAACCAAAAATGGAAACCCTACTGCTGAAACGTGTTAAGGTAAATTCCCCAGATGTTGATCTTTTTATATTTTTCTTTTCTCCCCTTCCTTTTACATTCAGTAATCCACATTCCACACAATGCTAAATAAGAAAGAAAAAGAAATAAATGACCCTTCATAGGCCATATCAAAGGTCACTTATGTTGTGGATGTATATTGAGTTCAATTCTCTGGGGGTTATCAAAAATGCATATTCAGAAGTATTTTAAATACGATATAATATTATAAATTGTTATAAACTGATTTAATTTCATTTATTATATTTACAGTCTTCACAAAAAAAATGTAATCAAGCCTTCATATTTCTTTAAATATTCTCAGAATACTTTAAATGCTTATTAGATTCTATTTTTTATTTGTTTATTTATAAAAAGTTATTAAAATCAAGTAAAATGGATAAGTAAGAAAACGGTGAAAAGACTTCTAGACAAGACTATAACAAGGCGGTCTAACTAGGGGGTACCTTAGCCCTCAACCCAAAGGAGGCCGTCAACGACGTTGTTATAGCCTGTGTGTGTGCATTAAATATCTACGCATTCTGCGATAGAGCAACCGTCATTATTCGCTCAAATAAAATCGGCAACAGGGTTATTGATCTTTTTGCGCCACATGAGCTGCTGCACATGAATATTGCATCAAAATTAATCCACTCAAAAGCTTATTATTATGTATTAAGTGCACTCAAATATATTTTATTGACTATTAATGTCCTTGGTATTTTTTTAAAAACTATCGATGAGGTGGTTTTGAAACAGGTGGATTCTTCAATAAAAATGTATATATAGTATAAATATCTTCATTATGTCAAATATCAATCAAAATTCGCAAGAATAATTTCTTTTAATTCACTATTTCCCATGATTTCATTTCTGTAAAATTGATTTTTCTATTTACTTTAGTGATTAAAACCCCATGCTAATTGATTCATTCAGAAATGAGAAGTGCTATATTTATTTGATTTCTCCTTGTTGCTTATAATTTTCCCAAATAGAGGGATGGTTTAAAAAAAAATCGATTAGTTGAGTGGTTAGGTCTACCGAGGGAGGCGGTTAACTTTGCCCGGCGTACGCTGATCATAGTCCCTGTAGTTGTCCAGCCAGTGTCGGTGAACCGAGCACGGCGGTACACATTGGGCGAGCGGACGGCGATGATAACCCGTCTGTGGTCGCAGACCAACTTCCGGGTTTGCCCTCAGCTGTATTAATTTTTTTATTTTAAATGATACAAACTCTTCGTTTTTACCAATTAAGAAAAACAAATTAGAATATAAGATTGAGATTGCTTGCAAATTTTAAATGCTTAAATGCATTTTAAGCAACAAGTTTAAATATTCAATTCATAGCTACTTGTTTCGGTGTGAGTGTCCTTAAACATGACTTTCAATAATATCAGCATTTCTCTTTACGTTAAATAAAGAGGCCTCCGCCTTCCGTCTTCAAGCCATTGATCCAACAAAAGATATTAAACCAGTTTATTATGAGGAAACCGGGAAAGCTTATAATGAATACATTTCCTAATTCTTATTCAAATGCTCGCACTTTTCCCTGAGGGGATTAAATTAATCCCTAAAGGTCTATACCCCGATTATCGACTTTCATTTTCCATGAAAAAACCCATGAACAAGTTTGGGGGTGAAGGAATTGGAAATTCCCATTTCTATCGTGTGTGTTAGATTTGTTGCCAGATGTTGCCTTTTTTTTGGGAGGGCGCCACCTTCAAACTCGGTTTGAGTTGGGTGAAAAAGCGGATCAAAGTGGGAAGAATGCGGTTTATTAAGAATATCTTTTTATTCTTACAGCATATTTCCCCTTTATCCCGTGGGATCAGTAGAGTTCTTCTTTCTCTGTTTGCTCCATAACATTTATCAAGATGATATAAATTATTAAAGCATAGTTAATCATACTTCAAAAAAAAATTTTACGAAGAGGGTGGTGCGAGGGTGGTGTGCGCTAAAACATATATTCTCAATCGGTTAATTTGCTAGTATTTCTAAAACATCGGAAATGGACTGTAGCTAATAGTAAAGCGCATTTTCAGGACTCGTTTATTAATTTTACGTTAGCTATTTTTACATAACCTAATCGAAACTTATTTCCTTCAAAGTTAATTGCGAGCCAGCGGCATTTTTTTGAGCGAAGCGAAAAAAAATGAAAAGCTTCTCTTAGGTAATTTAGGTGTTGGGGCCTTTAACAGGAATCATTTTTTCTGGTTTTTAATTTCCATGTAAGGTATCATACATGGATTGCAGGATTGGATTAGTTTTCAAGCTGTAAGCGTAGTCATAAGTAGGATAAGTTCATCTAAGGAATCTCGTCGTTGGTCAATGTTAACTTATTTTTTGAGCCTGTAATTTTATTTCTTTAACTTACATATAAAGTTTGTCATTTTAAGTATGTAAATGAAATCTTATTTAACCCTTTCCAGTTATTTTCAAATTACTTTGATATATTTTCATTTAAGTTGATTTTTTAACTAGATATAAAATATAGAATTACTATTTAAAGGATTTTGTGAACAAAAAAAAAATTCTTCCCCGAAGGTATATACCGGAACGGGATCTTGTACTTTCTGATGATATTATTTTTGAGTGGCCAAGACCTTGAGATGTGAGGTGCATACTAAATTCATACTTGATTGCGAGCCCGAAGGCCGAGCAGCCGAGCTTTCTAATTCAGTCGACAAGTGTTTTTCCCTGAGGGGGTCGGTAGTGGAACTCAAATCGAGATTGTCATGTCTGTCACACTTTCTTTCTTTTTCACTTTCTTTTCCAGAGTGATAGCATTTTACTCGATTAATCGATTTTCACGGGAAATATCTCATTCGACGCAGAATTCACTGTAGATGCGAACCAACTCTTAAAAAAATAGTTTTTTAAAGATTTAAAAAAAAACTTGTATATTGGCATCTCTGGCAGACGCATATGTATCGATAATTGGATGCGTATAGTGAAATCTAGAGGTTTGAATCAGTTCAAATTTAAATATGAAATTTGATTGGATTATGAATAGGATTAATAGTAATGAATATGACTAATGAATATGAATTTGAATCAAATAGTCGTGAATATATATTCAAATTAATTTAAAATAGAATTGAGTCGGATCTGTACTTGTCACAGATGTCACTACAAATAGGTTCTACCATATTTATATATTTAAATGTTTTTCAGTATCATGAACAGTATTTTATTTTATTCTATAGGAAAGCTCAAAGCTGTTTCAATGGAAGTTTTTTTTTAAATTTTAACCCTTGTTTCTTATTGGAGATGGCCATTCTTGTGACGTATGATTTCGGTTAAACTAACCAAAAATAGGGTTCCTATATGAACGAGTATGATTTCGGCAATAGTAATAAATAAGGTGATTATTATGTAAGCAAAATTATTTTATATGTG
This sequence comes from Chydorus sphaericus, assembly GCA_030141595.1. Taxonomy (NCBI): domain Eukaryota; kingdom Metazoa; phylum Arthropoda; class Branchiopoda; order Diplostraca; family Chydoridae; genus Chydorus; species Chydorus sphaericus. The sequence goes on from CM057926.1 coordinate 19,691,376, forward strand.
GATTGGTGTTCGCATTTCTTATTGTGTGCGTATTTTCGCGCTTAAATTGTGATACTTTAGCAGTGCCAAGCTCTTTTATCGCTGTAAAAAATAGAATTTGTGTCAGTTTAGAATTGAGAGCTAGTGCTACTCATTTAGACCACATTTACATCACATTTTTGCCGGATTTTCTACCTGGCACATTTTCTCTATTTGGATTATGAAGTGAGCATTCTTTTTTACGGCATTCAATTTGAATTTAACTTTTAATCATTCATATTCATATTGTAAGCTATGGGGTGCCAATCGAAGAAAATTTCTAACATAATAAGAATGTAACATCTAAAATTAAGATACAAGATCTAATATTTAAGATCTAACAAATAAGATTTAAAATCTAAGATTTTACTTTTTTTCAACTCTATTTTTTAAATAATAAAAAAACAGAGTATATTGAATGACCTTTCCGAGTGCCGTAATTGGACGTTAGAATAGAAGGAGTAACCGAGGACTCACGGGCTTTAATCCCGCTAGGTCAGTTATAAATAGTCGGCGCTCTGATCATAGCTTTATAACGTATAATTCATACTTTTTGTTACGAACTCGATGAAATATATTTAATTTTGACTGGATTCATTGGTAAACCGTTCGAACGAGACAGGTTGCGCCGCAGTAGAGTTATTCCTGGTTAATCTCCCTCTGCGGGAGTGGTCGGGATTGTAATGAATATCAGACGCTGATCTTGAACTTTTCAAATTCTTAAGTTGTATCTTGTATATTATCTTATTTCAACTGGGAGGAAAAATATTACAAAAGTTTTCTTCTCTCTCTGGTTGTAGCCTACGTATATGCCGAATTGTCGTTCCCAATCTTCATTCTTTTTTCCCGTTGATGGTTCTTACTAGCGTGTCTTTATTTCATCAATCACTAGAATTTATATATGAGATATAAAATTATAATATCATATAAGCAATTACCTTTATTTTTAATTAACCAATTATAAAGCGATATAAACGATATTTTGTCATGTATACTACCGGTACCGACGACTCTTGGCTGCTATCGGTGAAGCCGTGGCTAGCAAAATATATTAAGTAACTGCTGAGGTAATCGGAAAGCTTTAATGGGGAAAATTTAAATGTTACATCTTAAATGTTAGATCTTAGATCTTAAAACTTAAATTCTAAATGTTATTAGATCTTTAATCCTAAATGTTAGATCTTAAATCTTAATTTTACATCTCCGATTGGCAAGCTGTGGGTTCACCCAGCCAACCACTTGTGTGTGGGTTCTCCAAAGTGTTAACAAGTGCTCTTCTTCAAGCAAGATTATAAGAGGAATCACGATTCACGACTTCATAATTTAGCTATATCCACTACCTAAGTTTTAACAAAGACTTGAAAAAAAATTACGAAAATTTTCGTTTATTTAAAAATATTTATTCATTCCCTCTTTTTTTATTGTCTTAAGTATCGTGGGGGGGGGGGGCTTAATTCAGTCGGAGACTGAATTACTTTACCAAGGGCGAGCCTAAAAGCGAGCTTTTCTATCTTAAAGATAAATAAAATGGTTGTTTTCTAGAATCTGGTTCATCAGATGAAAAATGCAACGACCATTTAATTGAAATATATTTGAAAAACTATCAAATTTATTTTCCTCTGTCATACCCAAGTAGGCGCAGTCGCACTGCGTACAAAGTTTGTACAGAATGGGTATTGATATGAGAAAGACCGGTTCTATCCGAACTTTGTACGCAGTGCACCTACTAGGGTAGTAACCCTTACAAAAATATCCCATGTTCTCTGATCAGACCAAAACATGATTTGATCTTAAACGCATCACGACCTATCATGATCCGTCAAGATAAAGTCATGATAAAGCATGATGGGTCATGGTAATTACAAGACTTGGTCATGATTTATTGGAACATGATGTAAACATGTTAATATTGAAGCATAAATTCCCATGAGTTGATCATGTTACAACACGATACTATCAACATGTCATGTCCCAAAATCTACCCATTTCCTCCTACGTAAAGTTACACCGTCCGATTAATTATATTCATATATTCTAAATTTCTAAGTGAATTCATTATTCTAATTTTCTCATTCGAAATAAGAGATTACAAACTTAGGAAACGCCGCTATGTATTAATGGTATGGTGAAGTATGTAGGACTTAAAAAAAATAAGTTACAAGGATCCATTAAAAAAGTTTACACATATATAATCGAATATAATTTATTTTTTAATTGACAAATGATGAAAAAAGTAAAAACAATTGCATTTACTAAGTTATATTTAGATAAAGGCATCAAACCGTATGTATAGCTACTTAAGACACATAATAATATCAGGTGGTGGCCCAGTGGTTAGAGCGTTCGACTTCGGATCGAAAGGTTAATGGTTCGAATCTCTCCGCGGGCTCAATTTTGATAAAAAATACTAAAAAATAGAACATGTTTCAATCATGATTTAACATGATACAACCTGGATATTATCAATCGATTAACACGCGAATCCCATTGATTGATCGGTCCGAAAATATCATGTATCATGGTTTTGTCAAGATTCTACGTCATGATCGTAACATGGGATTTTTTCGTAAGGGACAATTATGGAAAGACCATTTTTCCATTTTGATAAAAAAAAGATTAATGTTTTCTGATCCCGGTGGTAGGCATAGCGAGTTCGAGTTCTGCGTTTGCTGTCCGCAACTGAATAAAAATAAAATTTCAATACACGCGATAGTCAATGAAAAAAGACAAAGAATTCTTTTGCCCTTGAATGTAAAATTTAAAGAAAAACAGGTTTTTAAAATAGATATATTTTTAAATAGCCGAGTAGCAACAAAGATCATTGAATCCGTTTATGGGAATATTCATCGTAATCATTAAATGTATTTTCACAAAATGAAAAATATGCACAATAAAAAAAAATATGAAAAAAGATGCAAGCATAATTTATGCCATGCAAATATAATTTAATAAACAGAAATAAAACAAGAAAATCAATTCAACAAATCTAGATGCTTACATTGAAGAAAAGGTGAGCCTGTCCATCAAATAAGGCGTGTTGAACTATTGCTAAAAGGAATCATCAAACAACAGGGCATCGGGTTTTAAAAGAGAGGAGAATCGGCGAATGAAAATCACGAACGTGAGAGCATTCTTTCTGAAAAATTCGAAAGCTAAGACAAATGTTGAGGAAATTCTCTGACGTTCTTTTGCTATTTAAAAAAATAGTGTTATACAAGTATTATACAAGTTATATATAGGCACATTTTCCTACCGTATCATGCGGTGTTCCTGTTGTCGCTTAATCTCACACCAACTCAACTAGCTCGACTTAGGGTGTCCCACTTTGCACATATATTTTTTTATCTTAATGTCCTTCGAGATTGAGGTGCGAAATGGTATAAGTATATTGTGGAATTTTTATTTTTGAAAACAAAATTGTTTAGAGGTCCCGCGGGAGAAAAAATATGCTTTTTAGCGTTCAAAGATTTCTGCAACCTATACTTTTCATGATAAAAATCCTTCCTTTTGCTACAAGTAGAAACATGATATGATTCTATTACCTAAAAAGTTTTCGCGTCATTCGAACAATATTTAGAGGTCGCGCGCATCGCTTAAATGTTTCACGAAGCGTGAAAACGCAGTTTTTTCTGCATTTACCCCGTGTATTTAGAAAAGGTACTAACCAAATGAAATATTTATTTTAAATTTTATAGCTAATTTACTATTCGACTAATATATCGCATTTCTATCGTTAATGTTCATTTACTTGACTTGAAAAAATATTTATTTATTTCTAACCTAAACGTTAATTAATATATCACGTGAAGAAATATTTTTAAATTTTTATCTAGATTTACAAAAATGCAATTTTTTTTAACTGGTCAAATAAAGACTAATGTAACAATTTACAAATAAATATTGCATTTGGTTTGTACCACTTCGAAATACAAGGAGCAATTGCAGGAAAAACTGCATTTTCACGCTTCGTGAAACATTTAAGCGATGCGCGCGACCTCTAAATATTGTTCGAATGAAACGAATTTTTTTAGGTAATAGAACCATATCATGCTACGACTTATACCAAAAGGAAGGATTTTTATAATGAAAACTATAGGTTGCAGAAATCTTTGAACGCTAAAAAAGTATATTTTTTCTCCCGAAGGACCCCTAAACATTTTTGGTTTTCAAAAATGAAAATTCCACAACATACTTATACTATTTCGCACCTCAATCTCGAATGAAATTAAAGTAAAAAAATATATGTGCAAAGTGGGACACCCTAAGCTCGACTATACCCTCATATCAAACCTATATATATGATAAGAATATGTCATGTCACATCGCCGATTCAAAACGAAGGATATGGAGGCGGTGTGCTACTTATTATCAACATGGTCACACAGCTTGTTTTCTTTTATTGCTATGATAGAATGGATAACAGCAGTGTGTTAGTCTACTATGCCAAATACTGACGCGTCTAACAATTCGTATTCTACATTTCTTTATATGAGCGGAGACTCGTCAAATTTTGGTTCATTATTCTTTTCTTTATTTATTGTTTTCGTGGAAAGTTAGACTTAACTTGAAATTAAAACAAATATTTACGTCTTTTGAATATTGCGTCTTAATGAGTGTGTGAAAATTTAAGATTTTTCTGGACAATGGGGCAGAAGTTTTCGTTCCTGGCGATACCATTACAGGAACATTTAAAGTCTCCATCATTAATGAGGCCGAAGAGTTTAAAGGTAGGCATTAAGAATAAGTATACCTATATCTAGGCATGTATTGGCCTATCACTAATGAACTCATAATATTATCCCTTTAACAGGTATCGCCATAGAATGTATAGGTTTAACTCGAGTGAAATTCCGTAAGGATAAAAAATTAAATCCATACATTGAAGGCACTGAAAAATATTTTGAATTCGTTCATCCTCTAGTGACACCTATAAATAGGATATCGAATAAATATGTTTCGTGAACAATATAAATTATATTTATTCGTATACATCAGATGGGAACTCAGTAACACTAAATATCGGTCATTACCATTACCCGTAGAATTTCCCGAAGGGATTCTATCCGGCGGTGCAGTGGTTGATACACTTTTTTTCATGGTAAACAAGATGGCAGCACTATTCGCTAACTTTAAGCACACAGAATATATGTAGATCGACCACTGAGTAGAAGGAATGTTTGTTGTTCTCCTACCGGTTGGTTTTCAACTAGAAAACGTTTGTTTTTGTTGATATTTTTCTAGACCGGTAGACCTCCTACCGGTTGAATCAGATAATGCGCCTCTTTATTAAATACCGTAAGCACTTTAAAGTTGGAACTTTAAAGATATTTAAAGGAACATTAACTAAATCTTAATTTAATCTTTGAACAAGAGTTGATCCTTGTGAAAAATTCAATATTTCATATTTTAATATCAATTTTGAAGATTCAATTTCAATGTAACTGCATAACTGCATCTAAATAAAACATCAGTAAGTGTATCCATTTATATATATATAATATTATTAAATATATTTGGTTATTAACACATCAATCATTATTCCTACGCCGTGAGCTAAATTTTTGGACTCTCTTGGAGTTAGCAAGTCTAAAATCTAGCGGTTGAATTTGAGGTTTTATCAGTCTTTTGGATCTTGACATAAGCATACGTATATTAAACGCATAATATAACCATTGTTTATAGAACATTTGACCAATAATTAACGCTCATTGGCTGATCGAGGATATTTACAATCCATCAAATTTCACTAGTTTATATTCTTAAATTTATCAGGAGATTAAAAAAGTTAGCATGTTTTACATTTTTACTATATTCCAGGAAAAACGTAAAATTCAATTTTTCTTCACGAGAATCACGACGCTTCTGATATTCTATGATATGTTAATTCTTTTACGCCCGTTATGAGATCAGTTACTCAAGTACATATAAGATATTGCAACTATTACGTACGAATTGTTCCATTCGGAATCCCTTCGGGAACCTCGCAGCGCGAGAAATAAATCGTCAAAGTTGCCCAACTCATTGTTTACCTGCCTGTGTGTTTGCCAAATTGATTCCACTCTAACAAGTTATCGACTGCTAGTAACAATCAGCAGGGAATCAATGTGGCAAACACGCACAAACGTAAACAAAGAGTTGACCAACTTTGACGATTTATTTCTCTTATTAATAAAATAAGTCTCGATCTTACATATCAATAACATTAAAATATTGTTTAAAATGTGTGCATGTAAAAAAAATTCACTCGTTTTGATGCTGGGATGTATTTTTTGAAAAATTTCAAAGTTTGGACCTTTGCCGTTAGATACCACTCTGCCGACGGGGGTGATTTAATACTTTTGCTCAAATCTGGTGCGTAAAAGCCCCTGATTCTTGTTTTTTTTGTAATAATACCATGAATAGTATCTTCAATTATCTTTCCAACGAGACCAAGACCGTTAATTATCTCTCAAAATTTGATTTTTAGCAACGAATTTCGGGAGGGGTACTTTCCCATTAGAAACCACAGACATTGAGGCAGTGATCGAATACTTTAGACGGGTACTGTAGAGGTTTTTCAAGAATACATAGATAAATTCGTTATGTTAAATCTCAAAGGATAAATCAGCATAATAAAAAAATAAGATGGTTCTGATCTTGTATGTTCAAGTATGATTTAGTTGAATTATACTGTATACTACATTTGATTCCTCCGAGCAATCTTAATTGTGAATGGCTGTGAAAGTACAGATAAAAAAATAATCAACCAGATAAATGCTTTTTAGTAACATTTGCACATGTATTTAAAAAAAATTAAATCGAAACGTAGCCAATTATTCAGCCCTTTAAAGAATATATAATCTTGGCCCTTATAGACTTATAGTTTTGTAGGGGTTCTCTTATTATTGCATTAAGGTTTAGTTTAAAATGTAGCTGTTCAAGCAAAGAAATTTTAATAAATGTAAAGGCTTTTAAAACCTGGAACTGCCTCCCACCTGAACTGAGAAAGAAAACCGACAGGCGCATCTTCAAGTCTAAACTCAAGATCCATTTTTTCGCTTGGCATATCCACATTTTACTCGTAGATATAGTGTAGGATACTTGAACCGTCCTTCCATCTCTTGTGTGGAGAATGCAGTAAATAAATGCACTCAATACAATACAATACAAGGCTCTTCAATGAACCGCCGAAGAAAGAAATGTAACGATTATTATTATCTTGAATAAATCCTGTACCATATTTAAATAGGAATATTTTATTATCAGAAACTATATATAGCTAATGAAAGAGACAAAGTTATTTAGCTATCAATTCTTTCGTAAAAATGACAAAAAGTTATGTCATCATTCTTTTTCAAATATATGTACGATCAGCCTGCACATAGGATTCTAAAAGTTCGTCTATAACATATTCCTTTTTTTTCAAAAAAATATTCTACACTAACTAAATTTTTTCTATTTAATTATATATACATGTATTGTTTCTGCGAATTGTTACATTTTGGTTAATTGTTCCCAAATAAAAGAATCTGCAATAAATGTTTAAGGATTTTTTTTGACCAATTTAATATGAGGTTTACTTTAATTTCAATTTCATTTGGACAATATATTTTTAAAGAATTCAAAGGGTTGAATCCTCTTCAATAAGCCAGCCAGAGAATGCAGTATGATGGTGTTGGTTATCCATTATAAAGCCATTTCCATAAATAGAAAGAAAAATTTTATCACCAGGAACCAGTTTAACAATTGCTGATAGTACTAAAATTCCTGGATCAGCATATGCATTCCCAATCGTTTCACCATTCTTTTTCAAAGTAACGTACAAAAACGATCGGGAACCGAGTCCATTGAAATGGAAGGTGTAAGTACCGGCAACAGGGGCAGTGAAAATTCCAGTTTTCAAATCCATTGCATCACCATCATTTATTTTAAGAGAAGTGAATAGGACGACTTCATATTGTTTGACACTTTCGAATTTACTGTCCCTCTGAGCAAAGAATGCAACACGATTGGGCAAAGATTTCATTTCGAAAAATCCCAGTTGTTTTTCCAAAACTGCTGGCACTGTAAATTAATAATTATTGGAGTTATGATTCACAAAAGAATTTTTTTTAAACAAACATACCGTCTTTATTCTGCTTTAGCAATGGTGAGTTGAAATGGCAATAAGTGAGAGCAACTTTATTTTTGTTTGCATCACTTCCTTGAACAGCATAAATACCACTCAGTGTATGGCCCATTTGACTCAGACTGATAAAATTGTTTGGCAATGAGACCGATTCGAGTGACAACGTAGCATTCTCTATCAATTGAAGGGTTGTTTTTCTTGAATAATCAAAAGCGCAGACATCTTTTTTGCAATTGGGAGGGATAACATCTGAAGAATTTGTGGTTTTAGGTTTCCTTTTAATGCGCTCGTGGAGATGGCTTGTGTCATTCTCTGTAACTTCATCTTTTTTATTACTTTGAAGGTGATCCACAATCGACTCCAGATTATCAATTTTCTCTTTTTGTTCTTTGACCTGGTCATTTAGTACTGTAACGTGATTTTCAAGATGGTCTAATAAGCGCTTAACCATTCCATTTTATTAAGTTTGAAATAAATAATGAAAATGGTTTTGAGATAAGCTGTTATTATTTTTCCAAGTTTACCATTTCGAATACATTATTTTCTACTTTTGATTCCAGGTTTGGTGGAGAAAAATTAGGGGTGCTACTGACTACACCGATGGGTCCAGTGCTCCTACTGGCGCCATTATCTTTGAATAATTTATTTAATAGAGACATTTGGTAATTTTTATTTTATTTTAACCGTTCAAAAATTGAAATCATACCTTTTGATTCAAAAGTTGATGATGAGCAGTTGGTTGGCTGCAAGGACATCACAGCCATAACAAATATGGACGTCAAATAGATACCCTGGCCATTTTCATGGCTTTCCTTCATTCTTGCAAGGAAAAATTATATATTTACCGCTTCACGTTGCCTTTTCTGTCTCCTGTAGAAATTTACTTTGATTCTGAGTGCTTACTTCCATCGATTGATATACAAACTATTACCAGACGTAATTTTTGACGAAGCAAAGTAGTTTGTCGAAAAATGATTGGTCGAACTGAGGCACACACACGTCGACGTAGATGTAGGTGTACGTGTTAAAATATGCAAGCTGTTTTTCAATAGTTCCTTTTTTTACATAAAATTTTTCAAAAGGATCCTCAAATGGTTATTCCTTTTTTAATGGTATTAGTTAATTTAGTGCGTCAAGTTCAAACAATTTTTTACATAAGTTGATAATTCCATTTCTCTATTCTTCTCGTTTTTTGTTAGTTTAAAAAATCCGACTATTATTTCCCTGGTAGAACCATTAGAAACCTTTTAATGTTATATAAATTCCTATATCTGTGCGTCAGCTGATTGATATCGGCGTGGATACATTCTAAGATACATTCACTATATGAACATAAATTTTATAAATGTTCTACCGTATGGAATTTTACCGAGAACATGACTGAGTGTTGCTAGCTTACGAATAATGAAGCTTGATAACTTGGTTAAATTCACAAATTAGGTGGATAACAAGTTCTGAATCCATCTGCTGTTGTTAGGCAAGAAATTTGATAGAAGATAAAATCGTTTTTAGCTCTGGACGAATTCATTCCAAAAACCCACTTTTTTCGTAGTTTTCTTGTACTATAAAATGAGACATAAAACATATCATAAAATAGAAAATAGAAAATATTAAAATAATCATAGCAATATACTCTATAAAGGCGGTCGGCCAGTTTCCTTATAGGAACTGAAGTGTTTAATTAAATAATAAGTTGGATGTGTGGGTGCTGTTAACATAAACACACGTTCCTAGCTTACTGCATTGTGTGTTCCCATTGTGGCTTAATCTCACCGAATCAACTATCTTGATTATCCATATATCGTACCTCTATACGATAAGAATATGTCACGTCACGCGTCGTCTCGATAGAGGTGGAGTGTGACTTATTATCAATATACTTATTACTGTTTGTGTTCGTTCATTATAAATGAACAATAGTGTGTCAACCTATACCTAATATTGACGCGTCTATAACTTTTGTTATAGTTTGTACTCTTGATTTCTATATTTGTGGGAAATTTGTGCGAACATCATCAAATTTGGGTTTATTAATAAGAAAATATGAAATTCATTCGGATTTTTAAAAATATTTCTTGAAAATTGTTTCGGGATTTAAGTTTTTAAAATATCGCGTTTAAATGGGAGTGGGAAAACTCAAGATTTTGTTGGACAATGGAGCAGGAGTTTTCTTTCCTGGTGACACCATAACAGGCACATTTAGAGTCCCTATCATAAATGAGCCCGAAGAGTTCAAAGGTAGGCATAAGTGCTTATGCATCTATAAACTTATCACATACGAGCTTATAATGTTATTCTAAATTTTAACAGGCATTACTATAGAATGTATAGGTCTAGCTCGAGTGAAATTCCGTAAGGATAGAAAATTAAACCCATTCATTGAAGGCACTGAAAAATATTTTGAAGTCGTCCGACCTCTGGTGACACCTATAGGTAGGATATCAAATAAATGCTGTGCCTTAAATATAACCTATATTATATTTCTTATATCAGACAACTTAGTGAAACTAGAAGTCGGTCATTACCAGTACCCATTTTCTTTCACTCTGCCACATGGAATTCCTTCATCTTTCGAGGGAAAATATGGTTACGTCCGTTACACTTTAACTGGATCTTTAATAAAATTTTCGTCAAATTTAAAACAAGTTAAAATGATTAGTTTCACTGTCAACACCATTGTGGACCTTAATATTATTCCAAGAGCTAGAGTATACATTTAAGACTTTTATATTTAAGTCAAATATTGCTAATGTTAACCTCAAAATTCATTAGATGCCTGTAAACTCAACCAGATTGAAAACGTTTGGAAGCTTTATTTGCTGTGTATCGGGGCCCATCACAGCCAAGGCATGGATCAAGCAGGCTGGTTGGATTCCAGGTGAAACAGTATTCTATAACGCGGAGGTGGAAAACTTGACTGGTAGAAAAATGAGGGGTTCACTAGTTAAACTAGAAAAGGTAATCGTGTAAATTTAATTGGTCATTATAAACATACAAATTTAATAGGATTTATAGTTGAGTGTATTTAGAGATAAACAATTTGGAATCGAAGAAAGTTATCGTCGAATTATCAAGGAAGCAAAAAAAAGATCCGGATTCTCCCCCCAGTTATGAAGAGATACCACCACCAATGAGTAACACAGAGGAGCATCCAGTCAAACTACAAGCTTCTATCAGCGTAGATTATCCTGAACTTCGTACTAGTTATTTTCTTACATTTTATTTAAGTTATATTTTGAACATTACTTCCATTTTCTAGCTCCACCAAGATACGAAGAGTGCTTCTTCCCGACAGCTCCATTAGATATTGCTGAAGAATGTGAAGGTACTGTTGAGGATGCTGACGTTGACAATAATGTTACTGATGGTTCGGTGGCATATACACCACGTTATGCACCATCAGCTCCGCCTTTGCCTTCATAATATTATTCGACCTGAAGACTCAATCTCCGGATAGCGAAAGAAAAATATATTCTTTTGACAATAAATTCTTTGTTAACTAAAGGATTTTCACTGCGTGTTTTTTACAGTTTTAAAAATCAAATCAACGCCGAAACGTATTATACAGAGACAGAGAGTACACAGATAGACTATTATTAGTTTCATGCATTTTTCTTCATATCGAATTCCGACACCGCGCCAATTGTTGAACCTAACTATAATCTATCAAATTATAGCAAAAAAGTCTAAAGAACTTAGTTTTTAGCTTCTTTGCTGTGTAATTTAGTATGTAGTTAATTATTTTCTTCCCCCAATTAAGATATTTCTAGGGGGTAAAACTATACCAAAAAATAAATTAAAATTAATGTAAAGACTTGAATACTCAGTTATTAGCAACAAAGACGGTTGTGCTCTCCTTGAATATATTCTGAACCCCATTTCTCAAGGTAACTTTTTTCACCATGGCATTCATGGCTATACTAAAATCGCCATAATCAGTCCCGGGTGCCCGGATTACCGACTTCATTGGCATATTTAAGCGAAAGTTTTAAAATGTTACTCATGAAATATTAAAATGTAAAATTGTAAAGAGATTCGAAGTCGTAGTCGAATAAATCTACAAAGAAGGGCTCCTCCGGGATTTGAACCCGGGACCTCTCGCACCCTAAGCGAGAATCATACCCCTAGACCAACGAGCCATGTGATCTGTGATACATTTAAATGTCACTAACTTCTTTTATCGAGCCACATCGGTTTCTAAATCATTTTTAGGTCTTTTTAGAAATTTTAAAGACACATTTTCTCGTTACCAAGAAAATTACTTTTTTCTCATCAATATATATTTACTTCTTCAGTCAAGGACGTTTTCTATTTAAAGTAGTGGATTAATCGCTTATAGCTGGAGTGTTAAAACTTGGTCATTTCAACATAAAAACTTGTGAACATTTTCAAACGATAACTTCAATCACTTCAATTTTAATTATGACCCGGTACTTTAATTTGTGAAGGTTAGGTTAGGTTAGATAGGACAATACACGTTCGATTTAAACCCGATATTTTAAAAGCGTAGTGCAAATCGTTATAGATATTGCCGCACTCTCTTTGGACGCGCGATGAATAAATGACTCTGACTAGTTGGTTCAACTGTACAACTAGAAGTCTTGTATTTACGTTTACTCACAGGTTATTTTATAGTACATATAGTTAATTGCTCTGACCTCTATAGATAGAGAGAGCTATTCAACAACACACAAACATGTTGTCGTATGGGGTGCCATACGACAACTCGTTTTCATCATTAATAGAAATGATTTTGCGGTAAAATATTGTTCTCTAAAATACTGAAATAAATTATTTTAATGACAACTAAAATGGTTTGTTGGCTTCAGAAATGATTGTGATAGTTACAGAATTGATTTTACCGCCCAAATAAATGATTTTTAAAAATAGTGATATAATTGATTTCACAGTTACAGAAATGGTTGAATTTCACAACTGATTTTAACGGCTTCATAATTGGTTTTATTGATTACTGTATAGATTTTAATAGATTTTAACGGCTACATACTTGATTTGAATACTTACTGCAATCATGTGCACTCAAGGAAATGAATCAGTCGGCTTTAGAATTGATTTCAACGGCTACAGAATTGATTTAATGGGCTACAGAATTGATTGACCGTCCAAATAATTGATTTTGATAGTCACATAATTGATACAACATTTTCAAAAATCATTTTACACTTGCAGGTATCATTCTGTAGCAGCATAAATGTTTTAATGCTTACGTTGCGTTGCCGTCAATCATTTCTGTGGTTGTTAAAATCATTTCTAAACCAGTTGCATTCATTTCTATAGATGAATATTTAAAATTATGTAGTAGTATAAATCAATTCTATGACAATCAAATCAATTATGTAGCTATTAAAATCAATTCTACACCCGTTCAAATCAATTTCGTAGCCATTAAATAATTCTTGTAGATATAGAAAGAGCACTACAAGTGTAGAGTATTTTGAAAAAATTGAATCATTTCTTTAAATGTTTAATCAATTAAAACTATTTGAATCATTAATATGGACGGTGAATCAATTCTGTAGACGACCCAATCGTTTATGTTGTGGTTAATATAATTTATTTCATTATTTTTTTAAACATTATTTTACCGTGAAATCATTTTCATTAATGATGAAAAGCGAGTTGTCGTATGGCACCCCATAGTTGTCGTGACCTTGTTAATCTTCCTAGAATGATAGATTCTTATACTAAATCTACTTTATCCCGTTTGAGACGCGACAATATTATAACTTATACAAATTAGTCACCCAGTGACATTAATGGTAGAAGTGGAGTTTTGTTTGTCGAAAACTGTTTGGCCATAATCGCTATTAGAATGTTGAGATATTTGTGAATATTACATTTTAGCACTTTCTAGTACTAAACTAAATACAGTACAAAAACGTAACACGACTTCCAAATCATAACATGTATTTGTTGATTGGCTCAAATTATGTGTCATATTCTAGTTTCTGAACTATTGTGTAAATCAATGGAAAGAACCAATTTTGGCCTAAAATGTCTACTAACTGCACGAGTTAATAACTTTAGACAATGTACGACGCGGCCAAGGATACAACATTTGCTTATTAACTTAATAAATCTTGCATATTTGGACAAAAAAGCTTAACATGTATGCTAATATAATTCCTCATTCAAAAACCTCTAGTTTATTTTCATATTATTATACTAAATCCTGCATTAATAAATGGGTTCAAGGCACACGAGTTCGCAAGTCTGTAAAGTGTAATTATCATATTTATAATGCACGTGGGAAGTGCTTTATATTGATGGTGGCAAACCGTGCCAAAGTATGTCTGGTTCTTTCATTATCAGCTAGCCACTGTATTGAGTATACTTGTTCCGGGTCTGTAAAAAATTACGATAAACTATAAAGTCTCAAGGTTATTAACTATTTGATATAGGAATGTAAAAAAGGTATTTATTACCGGACAACGCAAGAGGGCATTTGATCTAACAAATGCAGTACAATAGAATCTTGCACATATAAATAAGATGCATCTCTCGAGCTCAATTCAATACCTTTTACGTTTTAAGTGACTTCACTATACTTAATACTGCCTCTTCCATATATTTTGAACACAATGAAATTCACAATTATTTTTATTCAAGGTATACCTTTTTTAATAATTAATATTGATGTAGTCTGAGAAAAGGAATATTTTAAACGTTTATTTTTTATTTTTAGTTGTAGGTTGTCTACTCCTGTTGGCGTCTCTAGAGCAGAACCATGTATAGAGGTAATTCATTTAAAATCCATTACATAGAATTCGTAAAGGGCATTGAACATGAATACCTTTTAATTACTTTAATATATTCAAATGATTATATATATTTCTTCATGCTACACAATTTTCAAGTACAAAAATTGGTTTAGTACAACTATAGTTTGGTTTCTATCATATTTGTTATCACTGTTAAAAAAAAAAGATTTGGGATTTAAACCCGTTCATCCCAGATCAACTTTAAACCTCATTACCCCAGGTTTTCAAGAGTTTTAACCGATGATTTGAAAGGGAAAAACCTGAATAACCTCTAATATTTTTACTGGTTTTCAAGGGTAAAAACATATTATATTCCAAACCCTTTTTAACGGTGGTTATCTGTAAATTAGAAGGAGTGATGGAAATATAGATGGCTGGTATTAATCTAAATTTGTTTCAGGCAAAGACCACGGTTCCTGCAACCACTGCTCCTCCTGCAACGAAAAAGGTAAAAACAACGACCACGGCCGCCCCAACTAAGAAGAGTAAAACTACAACCCCAGCTGCGCCAACTAAGAAAAGCAAAACTACGACAGCTCCGCCTAAGTAAGCAAAACCAGCAAGGGCACAATAGCGCAGAGCAACATAATCACGGGAACAATAACCAAGGACATAAAGGGCATTGAATAGTGTATTCGTGATATCGATATGAACAAATAAATAATGGTTCGATGGAACCACGGGCTTTGCAAACACTTCTAGAATGCAAAGTTTTCTTTATTGAAATGTTAAAATACTGGCTAAATCAATTTAAATTGATGTTACCAATAAGTGGAACGAACTATTTTTTCGTTTGTACCATACTTATTATTTAACTTTAAAGTTATATAATGTTTAGTGCCAAAAAGCCTACTCTATTTATAAAATAATTTTAAATGCAAGGGCAACAATAGTGATCGGGGAGAAAAATGCCATCCGATTATTTTAAATGGGGCACAGTCCTGCCCCGATTGAGTCGGGTTGAGGCAAAGTATCGGACCGATTAAAAATGCACGGGTTATCTTGTATTTATACATTCCGAAAATATTTTAACATTTTGTTTTTAGTTTTAGTCAAAGGTTGTTTACTGCTGTTTGCGTCTCTGGGTCCAAATCATGTACAGGCAATTCATTGCAAATGCAAAACCTAGAATTGGTAAAGCTATTTTAAAAACTATGTCACCTTTTAATCGCTTTCTTATATTCAAATGGCTAGATATGTCTATGACAGATTTTCTGAAAACAAATTTCATTAAAATACGATTAAGATATTAAATTTTAAAAAAAAAGATATTAAGTAAAAAAGGAAAAAAAAATATTATTATTAAACTTAATAGCAATTTTTTTCTTTTTGTGAAGACTGCATTGATTTTTCCTGGATGATTCGAACATTGTGGTTATCCGCTATATGCCTATATATGATAAAATCACTGTGTCTGTTCGTGATGCCTGCTGTAGAAGGATTGCATGCCCGAGGTACAATAACCAAGGTCAGGTCCCAATAGCCAAGAGCAATATAAGCAAGGGAATAATAACCAAGGACTCAAAGGCGTTGCATTTACTTCAGAGGTGATCCAGATGTGACCAATATAGAAAATTGATAGGTTCCATCACTTAATTTTACTTTCCATATAATTTGGTAATCAGTGATTACGGAATTTTTTATTGGTGTTAAATAATTACGGAATTGAAATGTTTCACTTCTTACCATATATAAAACACCAAATACTCATTAAAAATTCTTATTATGTACTTATTGTGTGCCGCACCAATCAAGACCAGAGTATTGAAGCGCAGAATGACGAGCCATTTTCATGTAAAGGGGGCAGTAATTTACTACCATTTGAGTCGCGCAACGCTTAAATCGAAAGATTAGATTACTCCCAAAACATTTGGTACCATTGGTTATATTTTCATTGGCTGTAATATGTGTGTTAAATCAATATATTATTTTCAATTTATTGACATTGATTTTCCGACCAGCGAATAGTCTTAAATACTAGCAGAGTGTCTAGAACTTCAAATGAAACTATTATGTTATCGTAAATACTTATTGGAAGATGAGATGACGAAAAAAAAACATCTTTCAATTTAAGTTTTTCTTATATTAATAAATATTTGCAGGAAAAGTCAGATTATTCGTTCATCATGCGTTCACTGGTTGGCTTTGTTTGTCGAAACAACTATAAATAATCTTTCTATGGTTTCTAATTGGTTAAAAATAAAAACATATTAATGAAAATATATTAATGAAAATGAATGATTAAATATACATATATTAATGAATTGAGATAAAGTTGTTTAGGGTGACTTCAACGAAATTTTGCTGAGCTGCCTGAGCTGTATATGTGCTCATTTTAGACCCATCCAATGATAGATCATTGATGTCAATAATATAAATTGATTCAAATCAATCAAGAATTACGTGTAAAACCCGAGAAAGTTTTTAAAATATTTATCTTATTAGAAAGACATGTAATGTTTGGATAATAGATCTATTGGGTATTAAGCTCTGTTGAATGTGTAGTAATGATGCAACTATATATAAGACGCGACAAACACATTCTATATATCTACATTTTCAATTGATATTTATGATGCATATTTATTTTTTAAATAGATTTAATTTATTTGAAATAGATTTTAATAAACTTGACCAATTTTATAAAAATTTTGAAACATTCATAATTGACTACCACTTCTTATACTTGAATACAACTCTAAGTGGATTGATTTTGATGTCAAAGTAATCATAGTAGTCCGATAGAAACAGAATGGCAATAGTTTTTTCGCAAGCATTCATTGAAGCGTGGCGAAAATAGATCCCACTCGCTACCAATTTGTAATAAAACTTTCAACTGATTTTTATTGATTTGAAGTAAAAACTAATTTAAGATTTTTAAAATATTGTTATAGAGATTTTTTGATTTAAAGTGACATAAAGTTGGAATTATTTTTTATTATATTTTCAGCTATTTTTAGTAACACATAAACGCAGCATAAATATAAGGCTTGTGTGTTGAACAATTCATTTTGTATAATTTTTTTTCCATTCAAGAGCAATAACATTGATTGACAAACAGGGGTAGATGTAGAAGTTTAGAACAACTGGTTAGACCTTCGGGACACTAGTATTCTTGAAATTGGCAATCCTGGTCTTGGCTTTCTGGATTGGAGGTTTTTGAATCTGTACTTTTGGTACCGTTGTTGTGGTTATCGTCGGGAGAACGGTCAAGATGCCGAGTGGAACTGGCCTGGCATTACTAAGTTCCTGACTAACTGATGTTAAAATCTCGTTTGCGTCCAGAACATCAGGACCCACCAGCATGGCAACGGCTGAGAGGACCTCTTGGCAGTTCGTCATTAGCCAAACATACATGAAATGAGAACACCCGTTTCTGCCCAAGATGAGCCAATCAGCGGCCCTGATAAGAACGGCCTTTAGCACATTGGGATACATTCCTTTCTCAACCATTTGCTTGAAATAAAAGACGACCGGTGCAGGATCGTATCGACTAACGTGTACCTTTCGATTACGTTTTGGTCGGAAGTTAGGGTTGACGTAACGCTTGAAAGGAACGCCGGCTGCTTTTGCTTCTTGAACCTTCCTTTGCATGATGTTAACAACATCACTCACTTTCTTTCCAATGATTCTCCTCGTAGCTTTTGCCTCTTCCTTTTGGACTTCGTTCAGAACTTTTGTACTTGGTGGTAATACATTTTTTGTAATGCGAAGATTGTTCAATTGGGAAGAAAACAAGTTGAAGCGGGTCGGCATGGTTGACGCAGATATACTGGAGGTAGGCCCTTGAAGAGACATTTGAAACTGGTGGGGAGCTTGCGATGAAGATGAGTTACTAGGTCGAGTAACTATTGACGTTCCTGGCATGATTGTTGTAGACTTGGCAGATGGAATCGACGAAAATAAAGGGTTATTGTTGGTGAAGAAGAACTTTTGACCGGAAATGGTGTCTTTAGAAGCAGACAGGGCTGATGGCTTCGATGGATTGAACATTCTCGTTGGCTTAGGATTCGATATTCTATAGCTAAATAAACCTATATATATAGAACTTCCGCTGAATAACTTGCTTTGCAATGAAAATGAATCGGCCTAAATAAACTCTTTTTTTTATTAATAAATAGAAATCTACTTACACTCTTTATTTGTAGGCCTTAAATTGGACGCAAATGGGTAAGTTTTAGGTGAGGATTACATTTTACTCTTTTTATTCCTGAAGATTTCTTTTATAATGAATGCTCAAGGAAAAAGTGTATTTGCAATATATTAACCGTCAATCATTTTGATTTATTTTTATGTTATATTTTTTCCCACAGTTACTTCAGTTCTACAGACCTCATACTGACTGATGACTTGATTCAGACTTTGGGATGGCAAAAATAATTTAAGACCAGATTTAGGCTCCAGATTTCATTAATGACAATTAAATAAATCTAAAATCTAAACTAAGCAGATGATTCGTTGATCCACTTGAAAATAGTTTATAAAAAAATCTAAAACATGATCGACGTAAAGTACTTTAAATAATGAAAAAAGTACGACTGCTGTTGCGAAATTATATGTGTAGCTATCTCGTTCTTTAGATCTTTGAAACGATTTACAAACGATGGATTGGGATGTCTTTAAAAATTATAATGTTTTTCTACTGTCTACTTTAAGTTTTGTTTTGTATAATAAATTAATTTTTGATCGATGGAGATTGAAATTTATCCCTTCTTTTTTAACCCTTCTAAATAAAAGAATAGTTCTAAATAAGACCTCGACTTCTCAGCTGCTTTTGGTTTAGAAACACTGCAACTAGCTGAATCATTTCATTTGCGTTTCATTATCCCAAAAGGACATTGACGTATAATCTTTGATAAGAAAGTATAATGAAAGTATGATAATCGTCAACAATCACATTTAAAAAATGACGTTGAATCGATTCATTTGGTGAGCCCAATTTCTTTCCCTAAATGGCGGATATGTGAATGATTTCGTATGTCAATATACATATCCGCACTCCTAAAGGAATTTCCTTCATAATGCTTATTAATTATTATTCATTTTAATCATTCGGTTTAGTAAAGGTTATTAATTTTACTGAATGATATTTATATATTTCGATGGTACATAAAAATGACTGTTTTTAGGAATGATAGCAGATTCCGGTCAAATGAAATGGGACCTTTACTATTATTTTTGATCGAATTAGTGGGAAAGGAAGAGGACAGCTCCGGCCTATGTGGTTCCAATATATAATAGAACAATGCCATTTTTGTTTCTTTTTCACATAGCGGTGATCACCTACTTTCTTAGGGTACATTAGAGCAGCCCTGCTGTTTTCCAGTACTTTAAATAGGGAATAGGACAGTCATCAAATTAGTTGCCAAAAACATTTCTTGTCGTTCAGAATGCGGCCACCAACTGTTTGGTTTGGTCATGATTCGCTCATCTGGAAACACCCACATTAATTAAATCCAGTAATTTGTGGTTATTGTTTGATTTCACTTTTCAAAATAATTTACTCCCTTTTTTATGTTTCGAAAATGAATATTATATAATAAATTCCTTTAGAAAAAACTGGAAAACGCTGAAAATGTCTTAACTGAAACAAGAATAACTATTTTGAACTTTAAAAAGTGTATGAAAACACTCGAAAAATATTTGAATAAATAGCTTAATTTCAAGGTCAAGGTTGAATCCAATTTTTGCATTGATTATAAGATAATAATATTGTTTGTTTGTTTTCAGCTGAAGCGATTTAAAAATATTATTAAGATATAAAAAAGCACGCTTTGAAGCTCGCTTTGAAGGGTTGTTATGGGTAATTCAGTTTCACTGAATCATCTTTAAAACAACCCAAATATATGACGCATTTGTTGACAAACCAGCCGACAAGTTAGTCGGTAAAATAGGCGGCAAACCGGTCGGAAAAAAGCTGGTAAAGAAGCCGGCAAACTGTTCGGTAAAGTAGCATGCGAACTGGTCAGCAAGGTAGCCGGCAATATGATCGGGTTTGTATTCAACGGGCCTGCGGCCGGCTAATTGGTCGGTTAAGCAACCAATAAATTTAGTACTTTATAATCTGGTCTGCGGCCGGCAAAATGGTCGGTAAAGAGCCGGCAAATATTAAATAAACGGTAACTTAATTTAACTTCCCGAGCTTTTTAGCTAATTTAACTTAACTTACTTTTTATTTAAAAAACAATAAGTTGTGTTAAACTGGTGTGTATTTACATTTAAATTATACTTATAATTATAATTGATGGAATTAGATTGTTCACCTGAGTTTGGTGTGCTATAGACCGTGAAGCGGACTAAGATCGAGAATTATACAACAGACTGTGTTGCAGAGATTAACCGAGTAAGACTATGTTGTGATTGAGTCTATATCAATTCATTATTCCATATTGGGTACTCTGACTACCGTTAAATTACTTTTCATCCAGACATAAATTAAATTTTATCATATTGAATAGATAATATAAAATTTGGAGTAAATTGTTGCCTGTTAAGTGTATGTTTATTGACTTGGAGACCAATAATTTGCTACTAATTATAACATTTGTTTTTGCCTTTTTTCATTTTTGATTTCATTGCCTACAACTGATTTAAGCGTACTTTAAGTTAAACACCAGTTCTATACGAAACCTTCCACATACATGTTTATAATAACAAGAGTAAACCTTAGCCGAGAAACCATAGCTAAATGATAAGGAACAATTGGGTTTTTATCTCGAGAACCATATGCATTTCGACCAAAAATTAACGCTTACACGTGGACACACTGTTAATTGACAACGTATTTCCTAGCCATAAGACAACAATTTACAATTTTTTCGCGAAAAATAATTTGTTTTACATTCAGAATATTCTTTTTATTTGATATTTGGAAGATTTGTTAGCCTTTTATATTTGCTAACAGTGACTGAATGCTTATAAACATTTGTTTAAACACTAAACAACTATGTATGTTTTACATTATATGTTTTAAAAAATAGAATCTAGTAGTATTAGATATCTTTCTATCTAACACAATGCTGGGAGAAAAACGAAGAACGATTCCTGCACTTTCTGAACAGCTTAAGTTTAAAAGTGCTATGAGGGCATTAAAGGACTGCCTCCATTCTCTCAACCCTAATCCTTTATTAGAGATAAAATATTTGGGAATCCAGTCGACAGTCTTCCGATTTTTTTGTTTAAATTCTGACCAATAATAATATTGATAATTCCTTTTTTTAAGTGTATGCAGCAGACATTTTTATCCAATCCTAAATACTTTACTATGATAAGCTATTTATTTTTGTTCAGATATATAAAAAAGCGCATGTGAATTGAAATACGATCCCACCAATTTAAAAGCAGCATTGACAGACATAATTTATTTTAGTCACTTCCGTAAATGATTTAAAAGCAGTGCAATAATTTATTTTTTTACTCGCAATTTTTAAGAATTTAAATGCAATAATTCAAATTTTTACTCACAATTTTCATAATTTTAAACAGATGTGCGCATTATATAAAACATATGTTGACATTAATTTCAAGGGAGCAAGTTGATGGGTCCAAATCCTGAATAGTGCATTACCAGAGATGCAGTTGCGGCAGGCACCTTTGCATTCAAAAGATTAGGTCCGCCTAGTTGAACTAAAGCGTAGATGTATTCACGCGAAAACCTCACCAATCGGACGGAGTATTTGTGACAACAGCTCAACCTCGTATATAAAGCGTTCTTGATGATGGCATATGAATCTGCTTTCGGTTGCTTTAACAACAGGTTTTGATCAACCATTTGCCGAACTCGACGTAGGAGCATGGATGCCTCATCAGGGTTGTCGAACTTGATCTCGTCTCCTGTTGACAGAAACTTTACTCCGGAAGCCTCTGCTGCTTCGGTCAATTCTCTCATCGGTCCGATGTACTCTTCTAAGATATGTTCCAAAATTTCCTTATTCTTGTCAGCCTCCGTTTCTTCTCCGCTTGAAAGAGTCGTAGTTCCAGCTGGATGAGGTCGATGAAACAGCTTGCAGGGAGGCATCCATGGGAGAGGAATCGTGGGAGATCTAAGTTGAGCAATTCCATCTTGACTGATCACGAACGGTATGAGGTTGAGAAATTCTTCTCCAGGGACAACACAATTGGCATCAATGTAAAATTGGCGGGCGTGTGATCCTTTGACGGCAGACATGATCGCAGGAGAGTATGATAGAACTTTTTGTTTCGACATTCTTTATCTGACACGTTATGGTGGTATACACACTTAATGGTTGATAAGAAAGAGATATATATAAGAAGTAGA
The DNA here is from genome assembly GCA_030141595.1 of Chydorus sphaericus. Taxonomy (NCBI): domain Eukaryota; kingdom Metazoa; phylum Arthropoda; class Branchiopoda; order Diplostraca; family Chydoridae; genus Chydorus; species Chydorus sphaericus. The sequence goes on from CM057926.1 coordinate 19,714,561, forward strand.
TGTAAAAACTCTGTTTGCAACGCTTTCCCCAAAAAAGGCCGAGGGATATTTTTAATTTATATTAAATTTGTTTTATACATATAGATTTAAATGGTGGATATGACATATGACCACTTAATGTATTGGATTACTATCAATAAAGTCTCCATCACAACAAGGACAATTTAAGCTATTAAGTTAAATTATTAAATTGTTATTCAAATTATTGGAGTGCAACACATGAAAAATGCTCCAATAATGACAGGAGAAAAAATCGTAATCAAGCATTCTTTAATTCAAGTAGAAATAATTTGAATTTACAATCGAAAAATCAGTAACCAAGTTTTTGAAAATCGTAAAAATTTAATGATTCATTTGTTTTACTGCGTATTTTAGACAAAAACTTGATACAATTCATTTACAGATACTTACTTATTTTTATTCAAAGGACTTGATAAAACATCAAAACTTACAAATGACAATTGTTTTCATTGTTTTATGCATCATATTTTGTCAGTATTGTGGTATCTTGAATTATTTTGAATCGTTTAAGTTAATCGAATGTTCTAACTAGGCTACATTGTTTAAAACAACTATTTAAATGACATTCATTCGTTATTTAAAGATATTTGTAAATGCGGCAGCTATAACATTAATACAGGTTCTTTTTATGATTTTAAGATTACATTATTGGTTTTCCTTAATAGGTTGAGATAGCTAAATTATAAATATGGCTGAAAAGATTTTAATATATTAAATAAAGTTTTTTTAGTGAAAGTCCTCCTGATTGGCTGCACACTTCTTCTAAGGTCGTCAACCAAGATTTAGCGTGCAAGCTAATAGCAGACGACAACCCGTAGAAGAAGTGCCCTAGCTGCCAATCAGGAGGAATGTTGAATCGAATGACGGACTTTTTAATGCCACTTTCAGGTCCTAAATTGACAGTCAACATAATTCCGTTGATCTTTGAACAATGAATCGTTAATTGGTTATTACCAATAAACCTTAAATTATTACCATTCACTATACATTACATCACATTATAATACCATTAAATGTAAAACTAACAAACTGAAGTTATTGAGATTTAAGCTATACAGTAGGTAATACATTTCCAGAGGCACATTTTATTATTTTCAATTTAAATCAGCATTGCAATGAAGATTCATATTTCAATTTTGATGAGATTGCAAGTTTGAAAATTCGTATATCAGCATCCTTCGTATAAATGAATTAATTTTTCAATCCATAAAAATAAATGAGCGTTATTGGATTGCTTTTTGAATCAATTTACATTGTTAACACTGTTTACTTACTCTATTTCTCACAAAGAAAACAAATGTATCGGCATATTTTTAAAGCAAATTATAAAAATATGCACGAATAAATTCAATAGGAGAAGTAAACAATGTAATGAAACATTGCATGTCTGGTAATAAAACATATAAAAAAATATGACAACAACAGCGCATAAAATTTAAATTAAGGTCGAACAGATTTGCAATGCAAATATATTTTATTGTTTCAATTAATCTGCACTTACTTAATCGAGAACTAAGAGGTTTTAGAGAACGGGAGACTGCAACATTTATCGGTTTGCTGCCGGAATGCTAACTTGCTATTATAGAGTTGCTATAGCTATTACAAAGTTGGTAAATATGTTTCAACCAAAAACACTATAGAGCTGGATAAGAATCAAGACATAAAAATATTCCATCCATTTATCAATTTCATCAATTTATTTATATCAATTTATTTTGTTTTGTATAAATTTATTCTGAATATTGTCGCGCATACAGAAGTGAAACAGTAGTAAAAGTGAAATAATAAATATGTTTAGTTCACGAGTCAACACTCGCGAACCATACATCATCCAACGGGAAGGGGACGGAGTCTAGACATAGCTAGCTCCCTCATTCACCCTCTTGAAAGGGGATCTCCCCCATTTAAAAGGGTAAAGAAGAAGGGGAAAGAAATTGCCACGTTGCAGTCTTGGTTATTTGAATTGAATGTTTATTTGAAACACTGTAATGTTTATGCTTAACTCATGTCAATGAACAGATGTTCTTTTCCTTGTTTCTTGTGAGCTCGACCTGCCTGTATAAAAGTCAGAGTCGCGCGAATTCATTCTTCAGTCTTAATACACTCATAGTTCGAGCAACCATCTCTAGCTTTATTTACAAGCATCCCCCGAAGGTCTATGCTCGACAATATGTTCTTTTTAAATGTTACGAAATTATTTTACAATCAAAGCTAGAGTATTCAGTCCTATATTTTTTAATACTTTATACATAATGATTTATTATTTTTTCGCGATATAAATATAGATATAAATTAGTTCATACTGTATCTTCAAATCAAGCAGAAAAAGCAAAAGCCTAGATATACGTGTATACGGTTTGCCACAAATGAAAATTTACGATTAAGTCTTAGGTAACTGTCACTTTGACATAAGATTGCAAGGAATGATAGTTAGGCGAATTACAGTTCAAAACAATCATGTTCCTTGCAGTACAATGCATTCGTGTTCTTATAAATAATAAGCATCTCTTTAGCTTAAGAATTGAATAACTTTTACGTCGTAAAGAACTTCACTGTACGGTAATTATATTCCGAGACCAATTGTATCAAAATAAGGGGAGGGGGGGGATAAATTAAATCTAACCTATGGAAAGAGTTATAGAGACTAGCGTGAGGAAGAACCGGGTTGCTGAAGCCGACGGGTAGCCGTTTCGGACTTCTTATATTTGGAATCTTTGAGCGGACGCCTTAGACCGAGGCACCAGGCACAGTAGACATCATTACTTTTTGCATAACCAAAACGTTAAATAACGATGACGAGCCGCTAAAATGAACGCATCCGTGATCAGTCCCGTAAGTCGTATCTACCAAGAATATTTTGAAAAATTGCCGTTCAGATCAGTACTGTGCCTTAAATGCAAAGATCAAAAAAGATTTATTTTTACTATGGCTGTGCTTTACGATTTCTCCTGATAACAATGGATTGATAAAACTTTCTCTAAGAATAAGGCCCCGAAAAAAGTCTGAATTAAATCAATTTATAACTAAATATAAATATATGAATGAATTTAGATGACGTTGTGTAGGGTGACTTCAACGAAATTTTGCTGAGCTGCCTGAGCTGTATATGTGCTCATTTTAGACCCATCCAATGATAGATCATTGATGTCAATAATGTAAATAGATTAAAATCAATCAAGAATTACGTGTAAAACCCGAGAAAGTTTTAAAAATATTGATCTTATTAGAAAGAAATGTAATGTTTGGATAATAGATCTATTGGGTATTACGCTCTGTTGACTGTGTAGTAATGATGCAACTATATATAAGACGCGACAAACACATTATATATATCGACATTTTCAATTGATATTTATGATGCATATTATTTTATTAATAAATTTTTTTTTAAATAGATTTTAATAAACGTGACCAATTTTATAAAAAATTTTAAACATTCATAATTGACTACCAGTTCTTATACTTGAATACAACTCTAAGTGAATTGATTTTGATGTCAAAGTAATCATAGTAGTCCGATAGAAACAGAATGGCAATAGTTTTTTTCGCAAGCATTCATTGAAGCGTGGCGAAAAGAGATCCCACTCGCTACCAATTTGTAATAAAACTTTCAACTGATTTTTATTGATTTAAAGTAAAAACTAATTTAAGATTTTTCAAATATTGTTATAGAGATTTTTTGATTTAAAGTGACATAAAGTTGGAATTATGTTTTATTATATTTTCAGCTATTTTTAGTAACACATAAACGATAATTAATATAAGGCTTGTGTGTTGAGCAATTCATTTTGTTTAATTTTTTTTTCATTCAAGAGCAATAACATTGATTGACAAACAGGGGTAGATGTAGAAGTTTAGAGATACTGGTTAGACCTTGGGGACACTAACATTCTTGAATTTGGCAATCCTGGTCTTGGCTTTCTGGATTGGGGGTCTTTGAATCTGTACTTTAGGTACCGTTGCTGTGGTTATCGTCGGGAGAACGGCCAAGATGCCGAGTGGAACTGGCCTGGCATTGCTAAGCTGCTTACTAACTGATGCTAAAATCTCGTTTTCGTCCAGAACATCAGGGCCCACCAGCATGGCAACGGCTGAAAGGACCTCTTGGCAGTTCGTCATTAGCCAAACATACATGAAATGAGAACACCCGTTTCTGCCCAAGATGAGCCAATCAGCGGCCCTGATAAGAACGGCCTTTAGCACATTGGGATACATTCCTTTCTCAACCATTTGCTTGAAATAAAAGACGACCGGTGCAGGATCGTATCGACTAACGTGTACCTTTCGATTACGTTTTGGTCGGAAGTTAGGGTTGACGTAACGCTTGAAAGGAACGCCGGCTGCTTTTGCTTCTTGAACCTTCCTTTGCATGATGTTAACAACATCACTCACTTTCTTTCCAATGATTCTCCTCGTAGCTTTTGCCTCTTCCTTTTGGACTTCGTTCAGAACTTTTGTACTTGGTGGTAATACATTTTTTGTAATGCGAAGATTGTTCAATTGGGAAGAAAACAAGTTGAAGCGGGTCGGCATGGTTGACGCAGATATACTGGAGGTAGGCCCTTGAAGAGACATTTGAAACTGGTGGGGAGCTTGCGATGAAGATGAGTTACTAGGTCGAGTAACTATTGACGTTCCTGGCATGATTGTTGTAGACTTGGCAGATGGAATCGACGAAAATAAAGGGTTATTGTTGGTGAAGAAGAACTTTTGACCGGAAATGGTGTCTTTAGAAGCAGACAGGGCTGATGGCTTCGATGGATTGAACATTCTCGTTGGCTTAGGATTCGATATTCTATAGCTAAATAAACCTATATATATAGAACTTCCGCTGAATAACTTGCTTTGCAATGAAAATGAATCGGCCTAAATAAACTCTTTTTTTATTAATAAATAGAAATCTACTTACACTCTTTATTTGTAGGCCTTAAATTGGACGCAAATGGGTAAGTTTTAGGTGAGGATTACATTTTACTCTTTTTATTCCTGAAGATTTCTTTTATAATGAATGCTCACGAAAAAAGTGTATTTGCAATATATTAACCGTCAATCATTTTGATTTATTTTTATGTTATATTTTTTCCCACAGTTACTTTGGGAAAACAAAATAGCAATAACATGTTTGCGAAACTTTTGATTATTATATCCTTATTATAATAATTCCTTGACCATTGCCAGCATATTGAAAAGAATTTTTTTTTATCGAGTTTCACAGCATTAATTCGAACATGAAAGTTTGAAAATTGAGTGTTACCGATGCTAGAGAGGAGACGAGGTTGCCAGTTTTGATGACCCTTCCTCCTATCTAGCCTCGGGAAGAACCGGGTCTTGCTCGTACCTTTATTCCGCTACAATTTCAGTGTGTCTTGTGTGTGTGTCGTTTCATTCGTCTCGTCATGTAAATCACCGCCGTTAGGTCATTCAACTCGCCCTTTTTCCCTCTTTGTGTGAACTGTTCGGGCTCGTACTAGAGCAACGGTAATCGGGCTCGTGCCAGAGCAAAGTGTCGTAATAGTGTATCTGTATTCATCTTTGTGTGTGCTCGCGCCAGAGCTCTGTTAATAAAGGCTACAGTGTTTACACCCCTAAGTCTCGTCATCACGTCAGTTATTTTCGTATCATCTCGCTCGATCACATCGGTCGATTACATATGGTGCCGAAACCCGGGACTTTGTTCCCAACAATTACGTAACTTTCATTGTTTTATATTTACATTTATTTGTGTGAATCGTACTGTCATTGTCAACTTGTGTGGCGTCGAATTCCGACTAAACCGTCATTTCGGCATTATTACTGACTGGAAAGAACTAGTCGTCACGTCAGCCTCCTTACTTTATTCGAGCACGTCAACGGCAAGTGACGTCAAGGAAGCCATCACCGCCCAAAGCGGTGATACCTGCTAGTCCTCTACGCGCCATCAGTACGTCGACACCACCTTCGTCTGCCATCGCGCCCTCTACACATTTCGTGATGAAATCGGCAATTATTATTTCATTTATTGCACGTAAACTAATATTATTCCTTTCTCTCGTCATCGTATCCGTGTCATCGGTCGTTGGAGAGGATTCACGGGGCCGGAGGAACGACTACGACATAATGAGTGGCCGTCAAGAACCCACTTCATCGGCAGTGGTCATCTCCGTCCAAGAGCCTCCTCCAACATCAGTCTCGCCGTTCACCAGTCCTGCTCATCAGCATCGCACGGTCCTTATACGATCCCCCCATCTGTCTCAACGACACCGGCGGTAAATCATCCACGTCTTGCAGGTTATATACCCCCCGCTTCTACCTCATTCGGCATGGACCAGCAGCGACTATCAGCGCACCAGCTGCCGGTCATCTCTTCTTTCGTCAAACAGCAGCAACAAGGAGCCGATCAACTACCCGGTTCGAACGTTGTTCAGCTGCCCGTCTCTTCGGTTGCGCACCAGCAACAAACCGCTTCGTCGGGCTTCATGCAGCCTGCCTCTTCGGATCAACCGCCCAACGTCATCGCCTCATCAGTGCAGCAACATCAACACGGAGCCCATCCTCTACCCGGCTCAAGTGTTGCTCAGCTTCCCACCAATCTCGCATCATGCCAGCAGCAGCAACTAGCAGCAACATGGCTGCCTGTCCCAAATGTTTCCCAGCTGCCCGTCTCTTCGGTTGCTCAACAGCAACAATCATCATCCTCGCTCGGCTTCTTACAGCCTCCTGCAGCGCACCAGCTGCCCAACAACGCTTTACCTATCCAGCAGCAACAACTAGCAGCGTCAGGGCTGCCCGTCTCAAGTGTTGTCCAGCTGCCCGTCTCGTCGGTTGCTCTTCAGCAACAATCATCCTCGCTCGGCTTGTTAGATTCTTCTGCAGCGCACCAGCCGCCCGTCAATGCATCGATCCAGCAGCAGCAACTAGCAGCATAATGGCTGCCCGGCTCAAACGTTGCCCAGCTGCCCATCTCTTCGGTTGCGCAACAACAACAACCCTCATTGCTCGGTTTCGTACATCTTCATACAGCGCACCAGCTGCCTTTCAGTACGCATTCGGTCCAGCAGCAGCAACTAGCAGCATCATGGCTGCCCAGCTCAAATGTTGCCCAGCTGCCCGTCTCTTCAGTGGCTCAACAGCCAACCTCTTCATCGCTCTGCTTTACGCAGCAGCCAGTAGCGCACCAGCTACTCGTCAACACTCCATCGGCACAACAGCAGCAACTAGCAGCATCGTGGCTGCCCAGTTCAAACGTTGCTCAGCTGTCCGACTCTTTTGTCTCTTCGGCTGCTCAACAGCAGCATCTCACGTTGCCCGGCCCCTCGCAGCATCAACACTCGGCCGTCTTTCCGTTCCAGCAGAAGCAGCAGCAACCAAACTTTACTTTGGGTTCGAACCTTGTGCAGCTGCCTGCCCGATCGGTTGCGTATCAGCAACAACTCTTTCCGTCCAGCTTTGTGCAGATCCAACAATCAACATCATGGCTGCCCAGCTCAAATATTGCTCATCTGTCCAGCTCTTCGGTTGGTCCACAACAACATCTCCTTTCACCCGACTTAACGCAGCAGCAAGCAGCATCAAGAATACCTGGCTCAAACGTTGTTCAGCTGCCCGTCTCGTCATCGGTTGCGTATCAGCAACAACTCCATCCGTCCGGCATTATACAGCAGCAACCAGCAGCACCACGGCTGCCCGGCTCAAATGTTGCTCAGATGTCCGTCTCTTCGGTTGCTTCAATTCAACAGCCCGTTTCGTCGAGCTTCATGCAGCATTTAGCAGCGTGTCAGCTGCCAATCGTCATCTCTTCGGCTCAGCAACATCCAGCAGCGATTCAGCTGCCCAGCATCGCCTCTGCAGTTCAGCAGCAACCATTGGCAGCACCGCGGCGACCCGTCCTCAATGTTGCTCCTCTACCTTCGTCATCAGTTGCCTTTCAGCAACAACTTTCTCCATCCGGTTTGGTGCAACAATTCCAGCCGACTTCTTCATCGGTTGCTCAACAGCAACATCCGATGGCGTACGGCTCGTTTCGAAATCATTCTGGGCCTCTACCGCCTGTCGTCGCTTCTTTCGTCCAGCAGCAGCAGCCAGCGCAGCAACTACCGATGCCAAGTGCTGCTCAGCTACTCAACTCCTCGTTTCCTCAGCATCAGCCAGCACTGCAGCAGCTCTCAGCTGCACATCAAGTCGTCGCTTTGGGAGCAGTACACCATCAGGTTTTATCCAGTGTACCACAGCACATTTCTACTTGCCTGCGTCATCAACCAGCAGCGATTCAGCTGCCAGTTTCGTCCGTTACTCATCACAATTCAAATCCGTTTAGTCCTGCTTCTTACTACGGAACGAGCCAGCTGCCTGTTTCCTCATCGGTCGCGTTTCAGCACTGCTCTTCCGGAATCGTTCCGCATTCATCGGTTTATCATTCGTCAGCAGCGTATCAGCTGCCCAGCCTTATTCCTCAACATTCTCATTTGAATCCTGCCTCGATTCAAGCGGCAACCCCTGTTCAGCACTCTGTTCCGTATTCCGGTCATCCATCGACGGGGAGTGTGAACGGGGCCGGCTTTGATTATCGATCTTCGGCCAATAATATGATTCCAGCTCATGGAACCGTTCCAGTTTCCAATGGGAGCTCGTCATCTTTCAATCAACTCGCAGCTTGGACCTCCAACGTGGAACCATTCGATGGTGACCCAGTCAAGTGGTCAATGTTTATCAGTAACTTCAAGACCCTCATCGCAGATGCTTTGCCTACCGACGCCCTTCGCCTGGCCGCGCTTCGAGAACACCTTACTCCAGCTGTCAGGGACGTAGTGGCCGACGCACTGCATCATCCCGAAATGTATCACTTCGCTATTCATCGCCTCAATGAAGAATACGGTCAGTCATTCACCGTATCGGAAGCTCATTTGGAGAAGCTCTTATGTCTTCCCACCGTGCAACAAGACGATTACATCGGCCTAAGGACCTTCTCCAACGAGCTTCATGGAGCAGTATCCGCTCTTATTCATTCCGGCAACAACGTAGAGCTTGCATCCAGCGGAACGCTCAAGCTGCTTCTACACAAGCTACCTCCGGATCTTTGCAACAAATGGGGAGCAAAGGTCGTCGAGATGTTGCCGCGCGTCCCAAACATCGCAGAGCTAGATGTCTGGCTCCGACGGATGACCAAGAGTCATGAATTCGCATCGTATGCAGTCGGATCAGCGCAACCTCCTAGCACCAAATCACCTTCATCCATCGTTCGATCCAGCATCAAGAAGGAACCACTTATTCCTACCATCTGCGCTACGGAAGCGGATGAACTCAACACCAACGATCCGACAGAAGAGGAAGAGTGGGATGACTGGGCATCGTCGTAACCTTATTGTATTTAGATTTAGATTTCATCTATTCCTTTGGCAATTCAATTGTAATTCGGTCAATCTTCGTTCGATCATTCGTTCTCAGTCATGTTGATCATGTTATTTGCTCATTAGTCGGTAATCTTTCTGTCTTTCGATACTCGCTTCTTCTCTTCAAATTTGATTGTTTTTTGTCCAAAAACAGAGGCCGGTATGTTACCAATGCTAGAGAGGAGACGAGGTTGCCAGTTTTGATGACCCTTCCTCCTATCTAGCCTCGGGAAGAACCGGGTCTTGCTCGTACCTTTATTCCGCTACAATTTCAGTGTGTCTTGTGTGTGTGTCGTTTCATTCGTCTCGTCATGTAAATCACCGCTCGTTAGGTCATTCAACTCGCCCTTTTTCCCTCTTTGTGTGAACTGTTCGGGCTCGTACTAGAGCAACGGTAATCGGGCTCGTGCCAGAGCAAAGTGTCGTAATAGTGTATCTGTATTCATCCTTGTGTGCGCTCGCGCCAGAGCTCTGTTAATAAAGGCTACAGTGTTTACACCCCTAAGTCTCGTCATCACGTCAGTTCTTTTCGTATCATCTCGCTCGATCACATCGGTCGATTACATTGAGCTTTATTTATATGATGAACCATAAGTACTCTGCTTGCTGTAATAACTGGTAGTCAACAGGGAAGCAGAAATTAGTAACTTTCATAAATATTTTATACATTAAACATTTTGAAAATCATTTAATTACCATTTTTCATTATCGCGCTTATTATTGATACTTAAGTTTCACTGCATTTGGAATTTGGTTTTAAGTAGACATTTCCAATTGTTAACATATTTTCTTGATTTTTTACAAGTATAATTTCTAATAATATTTAATTATCTTTATCTATAATTGACTTGTATTATTTGCACCCAAATATTTTAGCTTTTTATTGTTTAAATGCAAATTTTTGAATACACATTTATTGATTTATTATTGTTTTTCATAATTATTTTAAGTTTAAATTAATCAGATTACTAGTTTTCTAGTTATACGTTTTTTAATTGCTGGAAGTAGGTAACTTTAAGTAAATGTTAGTAAATCGGATATAGTACGCAGTATATCCTGTAAAGGGTTTCAAAATGGATTTTAGTTATTGGCTTTAATGCTTTATTAGTTCAGTTGTTCAAATTTCAATAAAAGCCCGAGCACCGAGCTGTTGTTACTGAATCAATGACAACAGAAATAACCAATCTATAATATATGATGTATTGCACTTACACTTTTCAGCGGCGTCTTGTTAAATTCTTTACTTTTACATCAAAACCAAGTGCAGTTCTTGTCCTAGCTACGACGGCTTCCTAGTCTTATCTGCGATCCGCTGATCCTGTTTTCTGTTCAATTTACGAATTTACCCACTTGACCGGTTCTATCTTTTATTTTTATATTCCCCCCTTAAATTAAGCCGACAACCTCATAAATTACCATCTTGAACCTTAATCTCTTTTATGGATGTGACGAGGTAAATCTGCTTCCAATACTCACCCCTAGAGAATCCGATACACTCCGAAAATTACACCTTGGAATGCAGATGCCCTATTTGGGAACTTATAGGAAATCAGTAATATTTCAGTTCTACAGACCTCATACTGACTGATGACTTGATTCAGACTGTTGGATAGCAAAAATAATTTAAGACCAAATTTAGGCTCCAGATTTCATCAATGACAATTAAATAAATCTAAAATCTAAACTAAGCAGATGATTTGTTGATCCACTTGAAAATAGTTTATAAAAAAAATCTAAAACATGATCGACGTAAAGTACTTTAAATAATGAAAAAAGTATATACGACTGCTGTTGCGAAATTATATGTATAGCTATCTCGTTCTTTAGATCTTTGAAACGATTTACAAACGATGGATTGGAATGTCTTTAAAAATTATTATGTTTTTCTACTGTGTACCTTTCGATTACGTTTTGGTCGGAAGTTAGGATTGACGATTAGATTGAAGATATACTTTTCGGAGTTTATCGGATTTTCTAGGGATGGAAGCAGTTCACCTCGTCCGATCGAAAGAAAAGGTTAAGGTTTACGATGGTAAATTATGAGGTTGTCGGCTTAAATTAAGGGGGTATATTCAAGTAGGTATATTCATAAATTAAACAGAAAACAGGATCAGCGCGGCTGATCCTGTTATATTCAGCTGATTGCGGATAAGATTAGGAAGCCGCCAAAGGAAAAGCACTGCACTTAGTTTTGATATAGAAGTAAACAATTTAACAATACGCAGCTAAAAAGTGTAAGTTCGAAAAAGACTTCATTCCAGACGGATCGGGTAAAATGTGGAAGAGTAGAAGCGACGGTTGCCCCATAGTGTTGGGGTGTACAAGTACGCCGATGCTATTTTGCTTGTCCCCGAATGAAGAGTATGTAATCATACTCGAAGAGGGTTTATATGCGTTTAATTTTTGAACAGACGAAAGCCTTTCCGGTATAGGCTCTACTGTTTAACATTGTATACGCCTCAGGCAGTGTTTTATCCTTCACTCCCTTTTTGAATTTAGGGCGAAATTCAAAATTCAATTCATTTGAGACTTTGAATTGAATCAAGTGAATCGATTCAAAAACGAATTTGAATTGCAATATTATATGTATTTTTAGAAAAGATTAAAAAATTCACATTCACAGAAAAAAATGAATTACACGAAATTAGGATTCACTTTCAGAAGTGTAAGATGTTCCAGCAGCGCGTCGCTAAGACGAGCGCGACGAGCTGTAAGAACTATAGAGCCAGTTGAGAAGAGGCGCTCCACAGGAGCAGAAGATGGTAGGGTGGTATTGTGCTTTTGGAAGAGAACTTTGATTGTAGGATAGTTATCAAGCATACTAAGGTCTTTGGATTTATCGCTGAGGTAACGCTCTAATTCGGTTCTGCTTTCTGGTTGACGATCCTCGAAAGAGAGAAAGTCGTTTTCAGTAACTGGAGACATGATTGGTAATGGCTGTTTTCCGATAGCTACTTCTAATTTCTTTTTAGCAGAGGCGCGCTCTCTCTCGTCTGATAACCATGACAACTTAAACTTGGGGTGTGTAACATCAGCTAAAATAAAATGATCATTTTTAAAAAGCTCTCCAAACCTTGTATCTAGCTTGGCTACCATAGCATCCCTGACTGAAACACTTACTTGGTCTTCGTCTTCAAACTCAGAGGCACAGTGAAAAGGAAATGCGAGTAAAAGTAGGGAAGATTTAACTTTGAAAGGAGAGGAAGCACGGAACCAAGATAGCAGTGGGTTTCCCTTTGTAAGATATCAAGTGAACTGGAAATGGGGTACATAATTTGAAGAAATTCTGTTAGAAATAGATAGTCGTCATCAGTAACTTTGGGAATTTTAAGTTTACCCAATAGTTCTCTAATCTTTCCCTGGTCTTGTCTGATGAACATGAGAACTGAATCGAAAAATGAGTTCCATCGAGTTACAACTGGTCTAGGTAAATACCGACCCAAAATATCAAAGACATCATCAGAAGAATTTACACTCCTCCCAGCCGCATTCCACAGAGCGTGCAACTTGCCCACGGCTCTTCTATAACTAGTTTTAAATTTTGGATGAGCAAGCAGAACATTCTCAAAATCGGTTGTAGCTAAAAGACTAAGAGTGTGTGAAGCACAACGATAATGGGGTGGTAGTTTTAAAACTGGAGGTTCAAATGAGTCAACATTGAATGAATGCCCGTAAGTAGAAGATAAAGCTTTAGATAAGATATCACCAACAGATGAGGGCTCGGTGGAATTCTCATCAACTGAATCGTGATCAGAGTTGTAGTCGTATACTTCAGCATCGTCGACAGCATCGTCGACAGCATCTTCAAACTCATCGTCTGTTTCGTCAACTTCGGGAACTTGTGAGCTACCGTACACACGAAACGCCTTGCAGAGGTTGGACCCATTGTCGGTAACAATGCTGATGACACGAGAGCCCAGGTTGAAATCACGGATGATGTAGTCCAGCTTCTTCGCAATCGTGTCAAAAGTGTGGGATCCTAATTTAAAATAAAAGTAAAGAAGAGCAGTACAGATAGATTTAAATCAAGTTAATCAGGCAACCAATAGTATATCAAACATTTGAATCGCTTGCAAGCAATGGCAGCTGAAATTCGATTGAGCTTGGAGTCCAACCAGTGTGCTGTCACGCCAAGAAAGCTGCGGTTTCTACCGCTCCAAATATCGGCAGTCAAACAAATGAAGGCCACATTCGATGTCGCTGCGATGATTCTTGATTTGAAAGCTTTAAACTTCTGCACAATCATGCGCCTCACGCGCCGATTAGATAATGTGCGAGCACGCGGATTGAGGACGCGAACAAGAAGACGAAACGAAGGGCGAGTGACTGTGTGAAGAGGTCTGGCCTCTGTAAGAGAATAAAATAAATAAATTTAAAGACAGAAGATCAAGTATATAACTCATTTTCTGTTACCTGAAATGATGTAAGCGACACAAGCATCGTCGATTTCTTTTTGCCGAGCCAAAGGAAGAGGAGCCAAGGAGACCTGTAGAGTTTTTATGCCGGTGGCTGAGCTCTTCATCCGCTTTTTAGGTGGTGCAGTAAGTGATGGTAGAGAGAGCTCGGCTGCCTTCCTTTTTCTCTCTTCGATTGCCTCAACTTTTCTCGATTCTTCTTCGGCTACCCAATTTGCATGTGGAATAGGGTGGCACGTCTATTAAAAAGATCACTTTAGAAATCACAAAACAAATATGAAACCCAAAAATTAACTTACTCTTATGTGGCGTAAAAAGTTCGTCGTGCACTTGTAACGACCTCGTTTCGTTTTCTTACAAATGGAGCATCTGCCAGACATATTTTCACCATCGTAACTGTCGCCTTTTATCTCGTCGTTAAATTCCCACAAACGAAAAATTCCCCTATCAGCCCAATTAAAAGCTACAACGCCCTCACTATCTTCGAGCTCCTCGAGAACCATGCTTAAATACGTTGAATTGAAATTAAGTGAAGCTAAAAACTTACTTTTCTGGAGTAGGACGAAAAAGAAAGTGAAAGTTTTACTGGGATGAGAGAGGAGTCGGTTTGACGTTTCATTTCCCTTTCTCCCAAAGCAATGTTGCCAAGTGAATCGAATTATTTTTGAATTTCGCACGAATCATTTCGCATTCTGTCAGATTCACTTAAATATTTGTTTTTCCGATTCACAATTCAATTCATTTTAAAAAGTGAATTTGAATCGAATTCGTGAATCGGAAATTCACGAATTTTGAATTAAATTCATGAATCTGAATTTTACATGAAGTGAAGGGGAAAACACTGGCCTCAGGGTTATTCAGGTATTTGCCGATTTTTTTTCATTCAAGATCCGGTTAAACGACGTAACAGATCGAACTGGCATATTTTGGGAACCTTCATTTAGGTGTGAAGTTGTAGACCTCCTATTGTTGAAGCTATATTCCGTATATTAATTGAGTAATCAATAAAATAACGTTCGGCCTATACTTGACTTGAGGTGGTTTCGGCAACCGATTACAAAGAATGCAAAAGAGAGCGAAATAGTAGGAGGGGGAACAAACTGAGAGCTGATTAGATTTTAATTACTACAACACGTATACTATTTTGGACCCCGAGTCCCCGACTAAGGACAAGGTCAAGCATCTTGCACTGCACTTGAATTCATAATTGAAATCAATATATTTTTTCAGTTTTTGTAACTACTTTGTATTTTTATTTTTCAATCATAATTGAATGAAAAACCGGTTAAGATTAGGCAAGCCAAGATAAGCCGATTCATTCGAAATAGCGCATAAAATTATATATGTATTTACAATGGCCATAAAATTTGTAATAAATGTAAATGAGCCACCGACTTTTCATGCCTTTTGCCCTTACCGCGGGTAACTCAACGGTGGAAATCAGAAGAGGTATTATGAACTTAATTCATTATTTCAAACATTAAAATTTTATTTGAACAATTGAAGGTTTTTAAAAAACCAGTGTTATTTTTAAGTTTATCTCAATTCTTTGATATTGAATGTTATTCTTAATGTTAGATCTTATAGATACTTATCTTAATAGTTAGATATAGTCTTTGACTTGCAAATCATAATCCAAGATCAATTTTGAAGAAATTTAAACCTAAAATTGATCAAAAAAATGTTTCGTGCTCTTATTTGTGGTTACAAATTTAAGACTAGTTATATGAGTATTCCAAATTCCACCCGGCAAACTCCCGATCCACGAGGGACCCGCCTAATGGGTGCCCCACTCGACAAAGTCGTATTCACTTGCCGGGCATTGGTCGTGAATCTTTCAAGAATAGTAATTTAGATACAATAAAAAACAAAACTCAAATAGATATAAAAATACAATGCAGTTTGAGACAGCACAATGAGGTGGCTCCTGTTTGTTGACATGAAAATAGAATTAATACAAAATAATAATAGTTGATGGGTTTGAACTCGCTTCCGAACTATTTTTTCCTTTCATAGTCAAAGTCAAAGCCATCTACGCTACAGCTCACTACCACGGGGTGCTTAGTATTAAATACTTAGTATTAATTTGTGAGTAAACGAAAAAAAGAAAGCTTTAGACGATGCACGACGACCAGCTGTATTTTGAAATCGAACTTGACAGATAACATCACAGTTGACATAATGGCAAATATCTTTTTACACCACAGATATGACCCTAAATGCAAATCCCCGGGGAGGAATCAGTGTTCTTTATATAAGCAAAGTTTAGCCTAGATCTGATTTGAACTCGTGATTTCCATAGAATCGGAAGTTCAAGAGCTAAAGGCTTCAAACCCTTCTAATCAACTTAAATTTAAAATAACTTGCGAATGTTAAATCGATTTTTATAGACGCTTTTACGCTATTTCGATTACTGGAACCCCTAAAAGTTATTTTTTAGAGAAAAACCGAATACAAAAATTATCTTATCGCAAAGCGATTTGCGATTACGATTTGCGCGTCTACTGCCTTTCTAGAAGGACTCTGCCTTTCTTGGAAAACCAATAAAAACAATTTAAAATAAAATGTTGGATCCAGGAAAACCAGGAAACACGGGAAAGGGATGCGAAGATGGATTATGAAGAGAACAACCGGTGTTGTTCTCATTCACGTTACCGGAGAAGCCGGAGCCTCCTTCCTCCGATCCCGCTGTTTCGCCTTAGATGGGGGAACCATCTAAGGACATTAGACTGAAATCTTCCTTACTAATCCTTCCTAAGGGAGTTTCTTATATGAAAACACAACAAAGAAACCAAAATTGCAATGAAATATTTGAAAATCTAAATTTTAAAAAACCAATAAAAACAAGTTAAAATAAAATGTTGGATCCAGGAAGACTAGGAAACACGGGAAAGGGATGCGAAGATGGATTATGAAGAGAACAACCGGTGTTGTTCTCATTCACGTTACCGGACAAGCCGGAGCCTCCTTCCTCCGATCCCACTGTTTCGCCTTAGATGGATTAACCATCTAAGGACATTAGACTAAAATCCTAAGGGAGTTTCTTATATGAAAACACAACAGAGAAATCGGAATTGCAATGAAATATTTGAAAATCTAAATTTTAAAAAACCAATAAAAACAAGTTAAAATAAAATGTTGGATCCAGGAAAACCAGGAAACACGGGAAAGGGATGCGAAGATGGATTATGAAGAGAACAACCGGTGTTGTTCTCATTCACGTTACCGGACAAGCCGGAGCCTCCTTCCTCCGATCCCACTGTTTCGCCTTAGATGGATTAACCATCTAAGGACATTAGACTAAAATCCTAAGGGAGTTTCTTATATGAAAACACAACAGAGAAATCGGAATTGCAATGAAATATTTGAAAATCTAAATTTTAAAAAACCAATAAAAACAAGTTAAAATAAAATGTTGGATCCAGGAAGACTAGGAAACACGGGAAAGGGATGCGAAGATGGATTATGAAGAGAACAACCGGTGTTGTTCTCATTCACGTTACCGGACAAGCCGGAGCCTCCTTCCTCCGATCCCACTGTTTCGCCTTAGATGGATTAACCATCTAAGGACATTAGACTAAATCCTAAGGGAGTTTCTTATATGAAAACACAACAGAGAAATCGGAATTGCAATAAAATATTTGAAAATCTAAATTTTAAAAAACCAATAAAAACAAGTTAAAATAAAATGTTGGATCCAGGAAGACTAGGAAACACGGGAAAGGGATGCGAAGATGGATTATGAAGAGAACAACCGGTGTTGTTCTCATTCACGTTACCGGACAAGCCGGAGCCTCCTTCCTCCGATCCCACTGTTTCGCCTTAGATGGATTAACCATCTAAGGACATTAGACTAAAATCCTAAGGGAGTTTCTTATATGAAAACACAACAGAGAAATCGGAATTGCAATAAAATATTTGAAAATCTAAATTTTAAAAAACCAATAAAAACAAGTTAAAATAAAATGTTGGATCCAGGAAGACCAGGAAACACGGGAAAGGGATGCGAAGATGGATTATGAAGAGAACAACCGGTGTTGTTCTCATTCACGTTACCGGACAAGCCGGAGCCTCCTTCCTCCGATCCCACTGTTTCGCCTTAGATGGATTAACCATCTAAGGACATAAGACTAAAATCCTAAGGGAGTTTCTTATATGAAAACACAACAGAGAAATCGGAATTGCAATGAAATATTTGAAAATCTAAATTTTAAAAAACCAATAAAAACAAGTTAAAATAAAATGTTGGATCCAGGAAGACCAGGAAACACGGGAAAGGGATGCGAAGATGGATTATGAAGAGAACAACCGGTGTTGTTCTCATTCACGTTACCGGACAAGCCGGAGCCTCCTTCCTCCGATCCCGCTGTTTCGCCTTAGATGGGGGAACCATCTAAGGACATTAGACTGAAATCTTCCTTACTAATCCTTCCTAAGGGAGTTTCTTATATGAAAACACAACAAAGAAACCAAAATTGCAATGAAATATTTGAAAATCTAAATTTTAAAAAACCAATAAAAACAAGTTAAAATAAAATGTTGGATCCAGGAAAACCAGGAAACACGGGAAAGGGATGCGAAGATGGATTATGAAGAGAACAACCGGTGTTGTTCTCATTCACGTTACCGGACAAGCCGGAGCCTCCTTCCTCCGATCCCGCTGTTTCGCCTTAGATGGGGGAACCATCTAAGGACATTAGACTGAAATCTTCCTTACTAATCCTTCCTAAGGGAGTTTCTTATATGAAAACACAACAAAGAAACCAAAATTGCAATGAAATATTTGAAAATCTAAATTTTAAAAAACCAATAAAAACAAGTTAAAATAAAATGTTGGATCCAGGAAGACCAGGAAACACGGGAAAGGGATGCGAAGATGGATTATGAAGAGAACAACCGGTGTTGTTCTCATTCACGTTACCGGACAAGCCGGAGCCTCCTTCCTCCGATCCCGCTGTTTCGCCTTAGATGGGGGAACCATCTAAGGACATTAGACTAAAATCCTAAGGGAGTTTCTTATATGAAAACACAACAAAGATACCAAAATTGCAATGAAATATTTGAAAATCTAAATTTTAAAAAACCAATAAAAACAAGTTAAAATAAAATGTTGGATCCAGGAAGACCAGGAAACACGGGAAAGGGATGCGAAGATGGATTATGAAGAGAACAACCGGTGTTGTTCTCATTCACGTTACCGGACAAGCCGGAGCTTCCTTCCTCCGATCCCGCTGTTTCGCCTTAGATGGATTAACCATCTAAGGACATTAGACTGAAATCTTCCTTACTATCCCTTCCTTAGGGAGTTTCTTATATGAAAACACAACAGAGAAACCAAAATTGCAATGAAATATTTGAAAATCTAAATTAAAAAAAATAAATAAAAACAAGTTAAAATAAAATGTTGGATCCAGGAAGACCAGGAAACACGGGAAAGGGATGCGAATGTACTATTCCTTCCTAAGGGAGTTTCTTATATGAAAACACAACAAAGAAACCGAAATTGCAATGAAATATTTGAAAATCTAAATTTTAAAAAACCAATAAAAACAAGTTAAAATAAAATGTTGGATCTAGGAAGACCAGGAAATACGGGAAAGGGATGCGAAGTTGGATTATGAAGAGAACAACCGGTGTTGTTCTCATTCACGTTACCGGACAAGCCGGAGCCTCCTTCCTCCGATCCCGCTGTTTCGCCTTAGATAGATTAACCATCTAAGGACATTAGACTGAAATCTTCCTTACTATTCCTTCCTTAGGGAGTTTCTTATATGAAAACACAACAGAGAAACCGAAATTGCAATGAAATATTTGAAAATCTAAATTTAAAAAAAAAAACAATAAAAACAAGTTAAAATAAAATGTTGGATCCAGGAAGACCAGGAAACACGGGAAAGGGATGCGAAGATGGATTATGAAGAGAACAACCGGTGTTGTTCTCATTCACGTTACCGGACAAGCCGGGGCCTCCTTCCTCCGATCCCACTGTTTCGCCTTAGATGGATTAACCATCTAAGGACATTAGACTGAAATCTTCCTTACTATTCCTTCCTAAGGGAGTTTCTTATAGGAAAACACAACAGAGAAACCGAAATTGCAATGAAATATTTGAAAATCTAAATTAAAAAAAACCAATAAAAACAAGTTAAAATAAAATGTTGGATCAAGGAAGACCAGGAAACAAGGGAAAGGGATGCGAAGATGGATTATGAAGAGAACAACCGGTGTTGTTCTCATTCACGTTGCCGGACAAGCCGGAGCCTCCTTCCTCCGATCCCGCTGTTTCGCCTTAGATGGATTAACCATCTAAGGACATTAGACTGAAATCTTCCTTACTATTCCTTCCTAAGGGAGTTTCTTATATGAAAACACAAGAGAGAAATCGAAATTGCAATGAAATATTTGAAAATCTAAATTTTAAAAAACCAATAAAAACAAGTTAAAATAAAATGTTGGATCCAGGAAGACCAGGAAACACGGGAAAGGGATGCGAAGATGGATTATGAAGAGAACAACCGGTGTTGTTCTCATTCACGTTACCGGACAAGCCGGAGCCTCCTTCCTCCGATCCCGCTGTTTCGCCTTAGATGGATTAACCATCTAAGGACATTAGACTGAAATCTTCCTTACTATCCCTTCCTTGGGGAGTTTCTTATATGAAAACACAACAGAGAAACCGAAATTGCAATGAAATATCTGAAAATCTAAATTAAAAAAAAAACAATAAAAACAAGTTAAAATAAAATGTTGGATCCAGTAAGACCAGGAAACACGGGAAAGGGATGCGAAGATGGATTATGAAGAGAACAACCGGTGTTGTTCTCATTCACGTTACCGGACAAGCCGGAGCCTCCTTCCTCCGATCCCACTGTTTCGCCTTAGATGGATTAACCATCTAAGGACATTAGACTGAAATCTTCCTTACTATTCCTTCCTAAGGGAGTTTCTTATAGGAAAACACAACAGAGAAACCGAAATTGCAATGAAATATTTGAAAATCTAAATTTTAAAAAACCAATAAAAACAAGTTTAAATAAAATGTTGGATCCAGGAAGACCAGGAAACACGGGAAAGGGATGCGAAGATGGATTATGAAGAGAACAACCGGTGTTGTTCTCATTCACGTTACCGGGCAAGCCTAGGGTGTCCCACTTTGCACATATATATTCTGATTTTAATGTCCTTCGAGATTGAGGTGCGAAGTCATATGCTGTGGAATTTTTATTTTTGAAAATAAAAATTATTTAGAGGTCCCGCGGGAGAAAAAATATGATTTTTTAGCGTTCAAATATTTCTGTAGCCCATAGTTTTCATGATAAAAATCCTTCCTTTTGTTATAATGAGTATCATGATATGGTTCTATTACCTGACAAAATTCGTTTGATTTAAACAATATTTAGAGGTCGCGCGCATCGCTTAAATGTTTCAAGAAGCGTGAAAACGCAGTTTTTACCACATTTACCCGCTGTATTTCGGAAAGATGCAAACCAAATGCAATATTTATTTGAAAATTGTTACATAATTCATTATTTGACCATTCTAAACGAAAACTAGGCATATTTGGAAATCTAGATGACAATAAAAAATGTTTTCTGTACGTAAGATATTATTTACCGTGATTTGGGAAATATATAAATATTTTTTCTAAGCCAAACTAATTAAGATTAGCGATGAAAATGTGATAAAGTAGTCGAATTATCAATGATCTATCGATTAAAAATAATTATTTCATTTGGTTTATACATTTCCGAAATACAGGGAGTAAATGTAGTAAAAACTGCATTTTCACGCTTCGTGAAACATTTAAGCGATGCGCGCGACCTCTAAATATTGTTTGAATCAAACGATTTTTTTTAGGTAATAAAACCATATTATGATACTCATTATAACAACAGGAAGGATTTTTATCCTGAAAACTATAGGCTACAGGAATATTTGAACGCTAAAAAACCATATTTTTTCTCCCGCGGGACCTCTAAATAATTTTTATTTTCAAAAATAAAAATTCCACAGCATACTAATATGACTTCGCACCTCAATCTCGAAGGACATTAAAATCAAAAAATATATGTGCAAAGTGGGACACCCTAGGGCAAGCCGGAGCCTCCTTCCTCCGATCCCGCTGTTTCGCCTTAGATGGGGGAACCATCTAAGGACATTAGACTGAAATCTTCCTTACTATTTCTTCCTAAGGGAGTTTCTTATATGAAAACACAACAAAGAAACCAAAATTGCAATGAAATATTTGAAAATCTAAATTTAAAAAAACCAATAAAAACAAGTTAAAATAAAATGTTGGATCAAGGAAGACCAGGAAACAAGGGAAAGGGATGCGAAGATGGATTATGAAGAGAACAATCGGTGTTGTTCTCATTCACGTTACCGGACAAGCCGGAGCCTCCTTCCTCCGATCCCACTGTTTCGCCTTAGATGGATTAACCATCTAAGGACATTAGACTGAAATCTTCCTTACTAATCCTTCCTAAGGGAGTTTTTTATATGAAAACACAACAGAGAAATCGAAATTGGAATGAAATATTTGAAAATCTAAATTAAAAAAAAACAAAACAATAAAAACAAGTTAAAATAAAATGTTGGATCCAGTAAGACCAGGAAACACGGGAAAGGGATGCGAAGATGGATTATGAAGAGAACAACCGGTGTTGTTCTCATTCACGTTACCGGACAAGCCGGAGCCTCCTTCCTCCGATCCCGCTGTTTCGCCTTAGATGGGGGAACCATCTAAGGACATTAGACTGAAATCTTCCTTACTAATCCTTCCTAAGGGAGTTTCTTATATGAAAACACAACAAAGAAACCAAAATTGCAATGAAATATTTGAAAATCTAAATTTTAAAAAACCAATAAAAACAAGTTAAAATAAAATGTTGGATCCAGGAAGACCAGGAAACACGGGAAAGGGATGCGAAGATGGATTATGAAGAGAACAACCGGTGTTGTTCTCATTCACGTTACCGGACAAGCCGGAGCCTCCTTCCTCCGATCCCGCTGTTTCGCCTTAGATGGGGGAACCATCTAAGGACATTAGACTAAAATCCTAAGGGAGTTTCTTATATGAAAACACAACAAAGAAACCAAAATTGCAATGAAATATTTGAAAATCTAAATTTTAAAAAACCAATAAAAACAAGTTAAAATAAAATGTTGGATCCAGGAAGACCAGGAAACACGGGAAAGGGATGCGAAGATGGATTATGAAGAGAACAACCGGTGTTGTTCTCATTCACGTTACCGGACAAGCCGGAGCCTCCTTCCTCCGATCCCGCTGTTTCGCCTTAGATGGGGGAACCATCTAAGGACATTAGACTGAAATCTTCCTTACTAATCCTTCCTAAGGGAGTTTCTTATATGAAAACACAACAGAGAAACCGAAATTGCAATGAAATATTTGAAAATCTAAATTTAAAAAAACCAATAAAAACACGTTAAAATAAAATTTTGGATCCAGGAAGACCAGGAAACACGGGAAAGGGATGCGAAGATGGATTATGAAGAGAACAACCGGTGTTGTTCTCATTCACTTTACCGGACAAGCCGGAGCCTCCTTCCTCCGATCCCGCTGTTTCGCCTTAGATGGATTAACCATCTAAGGACATTAGACTGAAATCTTCCTTACTATTCCTTCCTTAGGGAGTTTCTTATATGAAAACACAACAGAGAAACCGAAATTGCAATGAAATATTTGAAAATCTAAATTTAAAAAAAAACCCAATAAAAACAAGTTAAAATAAAATGTTGGATCCAGGAAGACCAGGAAACACGGGAAAGGGATGCGAAGATGGATTATGAAGAGAACAACCGGTATTGTTCTCATTTACGTTACCGGACAAGCCGGAGCCTCCTTCCTCCGATCCCGCTGTTTCGCCTTAGATGGGGGAACCATCTAAGGACATTAGACTGAAATCTTCCTTACTATTCCTTCCTAAGGGAGTTTCTTATATGAAAACACAACAAAGAAACCAAAATTGCAATGAAATATTTGAAAATCTAAATTTTAAAAAACCAATAAAAACAAGTTAAAATAAAATGTTGGATCCAGGAAAACCAGGAAACACGGGAAAGGGATGCGAAGATGGATTATGAAGAGAACAACCGGTGTTGTTCTCATTCACGTTACCGGACAAGCCGGAGCCTCCTTCCTCCGATCCCGCTGTTTCGCCTTAGATGGGGGAACCATCTAAGGACATTAGACTGAAATCTTCCTTACTATTCCTTCCTTAGGGAGTTTCTTATATGAAAACACAACAGAGAAACCGAAATTGCAATGAAATATTTGAAAATCTAAATTTAGAAAAAAACAATAAAACAATTCTCTTTGAATGTCCAACGAGTGAGCCGTCGATTACTGCAAGGTTTACCATTAGTGTCACTGACTAAAAAGATGGCAAGTTACTTACGGTGACTTTTCTCCCCACGGATGTTTCATCAATCTCTTGTTCGGAAATAGAGAAGAACTTTTGAATATACCATCAGTTTTGATACGAGTCGTCGTGGAATACGAAAAGAAGACCATCACCACCCTCTACCAAAAAGCAGCTTCACTATCATCAGTTGATCAATGTTGGAGCACCAATTTCGAGAACCTTTTTACTAGTCAATCCGGCAGTGAAATAAGTTTCATCGTAACCGTTCAGGTGATCAGATCTCACAAGCTCATCTTGTCAGCACGTAGCCCAGTATTTCCTGCCATGTTCCAATCGAATATGAAAGAGAAAGGAATGCAAGAAATTATGACAGTATTTTTGTCAGTAGACCTATTATGGTATCTCTCATTATCGTTGAGGTCAAATTATTTTTGATCGTATAAATTTATTGAAATATGCACGAATGTTTCCAAATACATTCGTTGTTAAAGCAGTACATTATTTAAACGAAATTCAATTTTTATTTGAAAATGGGTTTGGGAAATGTGGCAACCATGTAAATAAAACTCTCGTGATTAAAAATAAATTGGTTGTATTAAATGAAAAAAAGTAATTTAGGCCATAATTTACTGGCGCACTATTACGTTTAGTTTTTAAAAATTTATTCAATATCCTTGTAAATTACGCCACGTAAATTGTTTTTGAAATTTAAACTCCAATAATTTAAAAAGAGTTATTTTGCAATAAATATAGCCTTTTCACTATTCATAGTGGTTATTTATAAAACAAAAAGGGAATGGTGATGTGGCAAGAAATTTCTGATTGATCCAAATTTTCGAGGGGGAATTTTAAAGAATGCAGCTGAGCTTTCAACTTGCAAATTTAGTCTTAGTACTTAGAACATACGCCACGAGCCCACGATTTCAACCTGTAAATTCATTTGCATATATAAGAAATTGAAACCTAACTTCCAAGCACTTTAATGTGTTGTGAAGAAACTTTATGTAAGAAAAACCAGAACGAAGGTGGCCATAGGCCTCCTGAGGAATTGGTAACGGACCCTAAAAATTTAAAATATTTGTTATTACAGGTAATAACTCAAATACAGGTAAACTGGGGAAAATGTCCCAGAAATAAGAAACGGTGGATTTAAAATAAAGAAAAATCCGTGATTGGAACAATGAAGAAGGAAAATAGTTACGGTAAGCAGGGAACGGGTCATTATGGAAAATATG
Source organism: Chydorus sphaericus (assembly GCA_030141595.1). NCBI lineage: Eukaryota > Metazoa > Arthropoda > Branchiopoda > Diplostraca > Chydoridae > Chydorus > Chydorus sphaericus. The sequence goes on from CM057926.1 coordinate 19,739,982, forward strand.
AACCAAGATTAGTTGTATAAATTTTTCAGTTGTGTTTCAATCGCTATTTGGAGACATATATAACTGTATATGAACATACAAACCCAACAAATTAAAAGTTTATTTCGGGCGATGTGGTGGTTATTAATTTATTGCGAGCGAAGCGAGCCTAATGTCATTTCCTCTCTATACATTTCCCCGTGTGGGCATATGAATCCTACACAGCAGTATATAGTCTCTACACAAACTTTTTCGGACCCCTCCGGCAAGATTCTTGTGCGGGCTTTTTGGGACGATCTGGGATTTTTCTTATTAGTATGTAATAGTCCATTCGATAGGGAATTTCGGGCATCTAATTATCATATTTTAACTTTGCTTCGTAATTACACTTAAATATTCTGATTTTATCAAATACCGACAAGTTAGCATCAATCCGTTACCTAGCAATCATATTTTGTTTTTCTTTCGTCTGCTTGACTTCTACTGTATTTACGAGGTGGTGTAAGACGTAAACATTGACGTTCAGTATTTCCAGTGTGGATAAGGTATATTTTAAAAAAAAATTATGTATATGGATCATTTCCATAATTTATTTCTTTCTCTTTATGCAGGAGCGAATGTGGAGTAAAGCTATGCCCGTATTTTTAATGCAGAATAGTTTATCAAGAGTCTAACCGATTCCAACCACTATTCACTCTGCTTTCATACATATGTGGCATTCAGGAACCTTTGCCGTTCCATACAATATTCACTCTACCTTTTTACATGCTCAAGAGCCTCTGCCGTTCCATGCAATATTAACTCTGCCTTCGTACGTGTTTCAAATCTAGAGTCCATTTGATTATATTTTTTCTAGTAAACTAATGATGTTAGCTGCATTTTCTCATTGAAAACCGTTTTAAACTGAAATACTTGTAAATTTTAATTATCAAATATATATTTTTAAAAGAAAGTCGCTAATTTGAAACCATTTTAATATATCATCCATTTTTAATTACTATCAATTTAATATACAGTACCCACCAAGTTTCATGGATGCATGGGCGTGCAAAATTCAATGAGTTATTGATTAGGTCTTCTTATTAGGTAAGACCCCGTTTTTTACGTGTATTCTTATGGCCGATCGTCTCGCAAAAAAAAAATATAACTTTTTAATGGGGACTCACTTGATCATCAGAGAAGTGGCAACTTGTTGGGATTTGATTAGTTATTAACTATAAGTGAATAAAAGAGGATTCGTCGGGAAAAATAAAATAGGCAAAGTTTAGTAAACATCGTTTTTACTATACCGCCTGTAGAAAAAAATTACCTTGAAGCGCCGTCGTCTTTTTCCTACAGCGGGTATAGCAGAAACAATGTTTAGTGGACTTCCCCTATTTATTTTTCCTGTCGTACCTTCTTTTTGAATTTTTTTTAAAATTTAGAGTTAAAGAATAATCCATTATCAACAAGTTGCCACTAGTCTAAAGTCAATATACATTTGTTATTCTTGTTACATACATTTTCATTAAACTCACGCTAACTAAAATCTATCAAATCTCTGGAGATTGATTCAGGCGAAGTCTGAATTATCCTATTAACCGCGAGCAGAAAAACTTGCTTTACCATCTTTGAATAAGCTAAAATATAGGAATTAAAAAGAATTCTTAAATCTCAATTCAACTTGTTTACGCTTAGGCTGCCATTCTAACAGTGTTGCCAGTTTACATTTATTCACTACTACTTAAACTTTTTTCGAATAAAACTATAAATAGGGTTTACAATACGATAGTTTGATATATCTAAATGTATTGTGAAGTAATGGTAATTAACAAAAAATTATTGGCCCGTTTCCTCACTCAATTACGTTTTTGATCGTGTTTTAACGTTTATTGCTGTTTATTTTGATCTAATATTTAGACTGCAAACGTTGCCATTTTCCGATATTAGGATTTGCGCCTAATAAACATTTTCGGAACCAGCAGTTCCCGTTTTTGTGACGCGTTATTGGCCCCCAGATCTTCGGTAAATACGATATCCCTCACAGATAACCTTATTCTTACCATATCATGCAAGGTTTCCATCAGTGACGTAGCTATGGAGTAATGCATACTCACCACCGGTAATGGAAGAATAAAAAAAACTGTTTAGGGATAATGACCTTTCAATAAGTGAGGCAATATATGATTTAACTTTAATATGGAGACTAAATGAATGTTGAAAAACATTAATAATTGTGTAAAACCACAGTATATAAGAAATCTCAAATATATCTCGGTGTAACTTTATTATTCGCTCATTTAAAAACTGCTATTACAACTACGATTATTCCAAAAATACCTGCTTCTATGAATGAATGCTTCTGCACATGTTTTGAGATGTATTATCCCTGAGGGTTAAAGATTTTTCTTGAAAAATCTACCTAAATGCCTTTAATAGTTTAAAGGGAAAAAAAGCGTCTGCTACGACTGGGTAGCGACTCTGGGATGTTTAAGTGGACAGCATTGCTACAGATAAAAAATGTTAACTGCATTTTTGATTATGAAAGAATGTTTTTACTTTTAATTTAGTTTTTAAACCCACAATTAAAAAGGTGGGTTTAAAAACTCTTTAAAGGGTCTTTAGAGAAGAAATTATTGGCCGTCTCTTTAGAGAAGATTTTCGGACATTTTAAAAGCCATCTATTTCTGCTTACTTTTCTTTTATTATATTTATATTTTTTGGGCCTTTATAAGTAGACACATTTTTAACGTTAATTGATTTAAATATACTTGAATTTTTTAACTGTGAATGCCGCTATTGAAGTATATAAGTATCAGATCTGTATATTTTTCAATTGTTCTGTACACAATAGTTAACACTTCTAAATGAAAGCTATACCGTACTAATAAAGGATGTTACACCTAAAATCATTTTGAATATCCAGTTGTAATGCATAAAATTTCATATATTACTATAGCATTAAAGAGAAGAAGCATTTTGCTCAAATAACAAAACCCGAAGGCCTATCATAGAAGATCTTGTTACCGATGCATTATTAAAATAAGCAAATAAATCAATTGAAAAATCAAAACGTAATAATCAATCTTACTTGAAACAAACTAAATTCTTATTTACATTTTATATTATTTTTTATTAAAAAAATAAATTGATCAAGGCTAATTTAATCTCACACTTATTCTTTTGGCTTGTACAAATTTGGTTTGAAAACGTAGTTTTTAAGTATCCAAATTATTTTAGAATTGACTCGAATATGAATGAAAAAATACTTCGCTAGTTTAAAAATATTAAAAGATAAATATACAATAAAAAAAAGAAGATCTGATATTATTTTTTTTTAAAACAATGCACAAAAGTGGCAATATAAAAGATAAAAATAATAATTTTTATGACATTTTCCCTTATTTAATTTTTAAGTTTAAAATAAACTTTAAAGTTCAGAAATTTTACTCTTTTTTTAATATTCGACACGAGATCTTCTCGATTAAAAATGCCTATTTAGAACCGACGTATGCCTCTCATACCATGTTGTAGTGTTTCTTTCTGCCTCTGTGTGGCGCTAGACACAGTTTTTTTATTTGAATTATTCGCAAGGGTAAGGAGAATTATTGGCAAGGGTAAGAAATAATACTGTTAGTTTTACAATTAAAAAAACCAATAATGTTGGTAAGTAATTTGCGAATAATTTTATGAATAATTTATTAGTTTTTTTTCAAAAGTAACTTTTACTTTGACAAATAACTTTTTTATTTTAAATATTGTATTACCTGTTCTGAATCATCTATATCAAAGATGTTTACATAATTCAAACGAAGGCCAATCACAACCTTACGGTATAGTGTTTCCGTCTACCTCCACGTGGCGCTAAACACACATTAATATTATTTTTTTTACTTATAAGTATACGCCGCTAGTTGTAGAATAAAAAAAATTTCTTTTATGAAGTGATAATTTGTAAGCAGTAAGCTGTTATTTTAATTATAAATAGTCTTTCACTATTCCGATTTCGCCTTCTACAGACAGTTTATATAAACAAGAGTTGGCACATATTAAATGACACTATTTACATAAACCAGTTAGATAATTGATAGAGGGTCGGCGTAAAAAGGGGTCGTTTTTGTCCGTGTGAAAGGCGGTTTGGACTGTTCTCGATCTCTTGCGATACACATCGCAATAAAATTATTCAACTACGCAAAATACAGTTTTATAGCTGATTCCAAATATGCTAATTTACTTTGTAAATAAATAAAAATTATATTGTTTTATTTTAAAAAGGGTCGCGCGTTTTGTCTTATACTGAAGGTCATCGGGAAAGTAATAGGCCAACTATGGGTGTAAGTTTTCTATGATTTATTCCACTTCCACCCACCAAGGTCAAGCGTAGAAAATTTCCTCTCGATTACCTTTACTGAGATAAAAAAAAAACACCATTGTTCATCCAACTTTTTTCTAAAATAAAAAAAATGCTATCAAAATATACATTGTCAAAATCAGCTAAAAAACTGAGTTTAATCGTGTTTGTCATTTTATTATAAGTGCTTTAGCGCTAAAACTGGATTTAATCTATCTTCACCCCGACCAAACACCCGCTCTTACGCGCGCGCCGTGTTAAAGCACCTGCTCAAATGTATTTATTATCTGAAATTTCAAATGAATGGGCAATCAATTCAACTGATTTTTTTTTACTGGATTCAACATATGTTTGAAGAATAGGCCTATAGGGAGGAGGGGCCGGGGTCGCTTGTAAACCTCGCCTTTGGCACTTTTATTTTCTTTTTCAGCGTAAATTTTTTCTCTAAAAAATGATGAGACTGAATTGGAATAATCGGGCTAAATTAGATTGTTTTAATAGTTATATTTGTGATAAAATATACAGTTATTTCGATTAATTACAATGAAAAATGGTTGTCCTTTGTTATGAATTATGCTCTAAATATATTTAATAGGCTATAATTATATAAACCGTATTCTTTTTTAAACTATACGATGCATTATAAAATTAATTTTTTTTTAAATGAAAATTTTAAGAATTACTAAAGGACTCGCGACCTCGTTGTTAGGTAAGCAGCTTCTGTGAGATCTAGATTTCTAAAATTTCTTTTTCTTTGCTATATTTTCTTTTACAATACTTCCATAAGTAAGCAATTAAGATGACGATCATCGATGTCGATAAGGGCCCAACCCCTTGAGATGATGAGATCAATCAATGAATTTCAATTTAAATCTTTTTTTTCAAAATAAATTACATACAATGCAAAATCATAAATTAATTGTCGCCATACGGCACTTTATATTATTACAAACAGTATGGTATTGAATAAGACAAGTGAACTGACTTCATCAGTTAACTTTACTATACATTTTTTTCAATGAACATTTTTTTAAAATGAAAATTCATTTTTTGGCTGAAAAGGTTCATTCTTTCAAGTTCCTTTGATAACTGAAATATGTTTTGGAAGCTTTCTAGTAAAAAATAGCCACCATTATTCACCGTCCCTGAATTTATTTGCAGTAAAATAAATTCAAACCAAATTCAAATAATAAAAATTGACATGCGTTATTGTTAAATATACGCGGAGAAAAATATTTCTTGTTAAAAGTTCTGGTATTTGAAACCCAGAACTTGAGTCGGAAAACCAAATCTCGTGCATGTTGTGCAGTAAAGATCGTAAATCAGTTCGAATATTTAATAAAGTTTAACAAAGTTTCTCTGTCGTGCTACCAAGATGAACCATAAGATCCAGTGTTCAACCACCAAGATCACTATTAAATTGAAAAAAAGATTAACTATTGATAAGTAAAGAACTCAAAAGATTTTCTCAGATAATTTGTCAATGTGACTAAGATATAGTGTCGAACGGACCCACTGTCGCGCTGCCATTATATATGTCTTTTCGTAATAGGCTGTTAATAAATTAACATTTAATAGTTTAGTACATATAAAAAAAGATTTCAAACCAAATTATAGGTCAGTCTCTGATTGTGTCTGAATCAACAATTTAGTTTTTATAACAGCCTCCTTCACATAATGCATAAATATATCAAGCTTCAATCTTCATGTCAAGAAAAAATTAACACTGTTATTGCAGGAAAGCTGGCCCCTGTTAAATCAAACACAATCGTTGACACCGTTTCCTTCCTCTATTTCTCACAAAGGAAATAATTAACACATTTAATAAAAAATATAATAAACCACATAGAACAAATTTAATAGCGGAAGCAAGCAATAAAAATGTTTTTGTTGTACTTGTAAAGCACATATTTTTTCAAGTATTGATACTTGAGAGGACGTGTGAATGTAGAACTTATCGGTTTAATACCGGCCTGTAGTGATGTGTGCTTTATTATAAACAGCGCATTATGCTAATTTTTTTCATTTTCTAATAATACGCTATGAATAAAAAGGAGAGTACTCTAGTGCCATTTATAGTTTCTAAAGAAACCTCGGAGACGTCAGTTCACGTTAGCAGTGATATAGCAAAGTTAATAAAAAATGGTTCGTACGCGAAAATACCAGCTGGATGAGAATCAAGACAAAGAAAAGCCTTATTTCCATCCATGGATGAAGGCAAATTTTATATCGCGCTTATTCTTTTGGTTTGTACAAATGTGATTTGATATGTATTGCAATTATTTTATAATTACAGACATAGATGAATGAAGCTGATATATTTTTCAGGATCTTAAGATAACAAGAGTTACCCTATATTTTATTTCAAGTATTTAAAAAACTATTTGATTACTATAAAAAGCGATAAAATCCAAATTTAAAAGTTCTATCTTGTAAAAGGCACAAAAAATGAGATTCAAGAAAAAATGGCAATAACTAAGATAAAAACATTCAATATCTATGGCATTTTCCCTAATATTTTTCATTTTACTTTATTGCTATTCAACCATTCCAAGAATAAATTAATTTTTAATTGAATTTAAAAAAAAAATAGAATAAAAAAAACGTATTATACTGTACACGTCTCAACTAATCGAACACTACCGTACTAACTAAGTTACATGCCATAAGGTATTAAAAGATTTAAGATACTATACATACTTTTTCGATCACTCAATAGCGTCAAAGGTACCAAGGTATCTTTTCTTATTTCTTTTTGAGTATTTGAAATTTTAAAAATATACATATAGTGAATAAACATTTGTTATATTACATAACTCATAATACAGGTGGATTAATCCCATGATTAGTTTGGGAAATAAGAGAATCCTAAAAATTAACGACATGCACAAAGTGATTCCTGAAGATGAATCTCAAGGACTTGGAATGGATTTAGAAAAGTAATTATAGATATTATATTAATTTAATATTTAACGAGCATTTAATTTCAAAAAAATTATTTATTATTAGAAAATGGTTAAAACAAGTTGAGAAATCATCCGAAAAGAACAAGCCAAGCTTTATAATCACACTTCTAAAGATGTTTGGTTCCAACTACATATTTCCTGGTCTTCTAGTTTTTCTAGACGACTGCGTTGTCAAGTATCATTCATTTTCTATAAATTTTTTTTTATAATTTAAATAGACCATTTTGTGCCATCATTTAAACATCTATTCTAAATTAGAAAGGGAAAAGAAATAATACAAATAATAAAAGATATATTTCCGTTTTTTTTTTGGTATATACGTACAGAATGGCTCAACCGTTTTGCTTGAGTCAACTGATCAACTACTTCAATTCAGACAATAAGATGTCCATCAAACATGCATACCTTTATGCGACAGGAGTCGTTCTTGGAGCTGCATTTTCAGCTTTCAGTAATCACTTAGCTTGCTTCCATTCACAACGATTGGGCATGCGAGTAAGGGTGGCAACATCTTCTCTCATCTTTAGAAAGGTACAAAAAATATTTATACCACGATTTCATAATGAAATATATATTTTTTTTCTATCAGAGTTTGAGACTGAGCCAAAAATCTCTTAATGAGACACCCATTGGTCAGATGATTAACATAATATCAAACGATGTCAATCGTTTTGATCAAGTTTTTCTTTGTCTACACTATATTTGGAGCGGTCCACTGGCCACAATTTTGGCAACAATTTTTCTTTACAACTTTATCGGAATGGCATCGCTCTCTGGAATTATTTTCTTAATAATACTTGTCCCTCTTCAGCGTATATTTTCATAATTAACGTAAAAAATAGTTTAACAAACCCATTTTAAATTATATTTTAAAATATTTCAGTTCGAATTAGACAATTATATTCAGCCCTGCGTAAAGAAGCAACACTAAAAACTGATGATCGAATCGGAGTAATTAGTGAAATTATACCAGCCATGCGAATAATAAAAATGTACACGTGGGAGGAGCCTTTCATTAAATTGGCTCAACTCTATAGAAAATTAGAAATGCAGTTGATTCGAAAAATTAGTTACTTTCGCGCTTTCAACGTCACTCTCAATTACATATCTGCGAAGTTAATGATTTTCCCGGCTCTTATTGTGGTTGTCCTCACCGGTAATGAGTTAACGGCTACCAAGGTACTTAACAAATAATATTAACGTTAACAAATAAGCTTTATTTTTAAACGTATCTTTATCATAGGTTTTTCTAGTGGTTGCTATTTTCAACAATATTCGTGTAGTTGTTACAAATTTCACTTTTATGATACAAGCTGTTGCAGATACCATAGTAGCTGTAAAACGGATAGAGGTAAAAATAATTTTTAAAATATTAGTAACTTTGGTTTATAAAAAATACTTTTATTCAAACAGGAATTTCTTTTACTCGAAGAAATACAAATCAGCAAACATTATTTACCTATTCGAATCAAAAACATTGTTTTGGAATCTCAAATGGCCAGTAAAATGGCAAAGATTGAATTTAACAAAGTATCTGTGAAGTGGCCTGGTATTTCATCATTAGAAAACGAAGAAAACTCTCTAACTGAGGTCTCATTCAAAGCAAATTCTGGTCAACTGCTAACCGTATTTGGAAAAATAGGAGCTGGAAAGGTAGTAAATTAATACTAATTCAAATATTTGTATTGATTAAAATACCAACTATATAGAGCACTTTACTGAATGTCATTCTGGGTGAATTACCAATTCTGAGCGGGGCTTCTCTAGTTGAAGGAAAAGTAGCTTACTGCTCACAAGAACCGTGGATCATAAAGGGTACCATACGTCAAAATATCGCCTGTGGGAAGGAAATTGACTTTGACATTGAGAGATACGATCGAGTCATTCGAGCTGCAGCATTAGAAAAAGATTTTGAGCAATTACCTCGTGGTGATTTATCAATCATCGGGGAAGGAGGAGTTTCCCTAAGTGGAGGACAGAAGGCTCGGGTCAATCTTGCTCGCTGTCTCTATGTTGACGCAGATATTTACCTTTTAGATGATCCTCTGAGTGCTGTTGACACTCAGGTAGGTTGTCACATCTTTCAAAAAGCAATCAAAGAATTCCTCAAAGGAAAAATACGTGTACTAGTTACACATCATCTTGAACATTTGACTGACAGTGATAGGATTCTTCTATTAAATCTTGTAAGAAAATATAGCTCTTTATAAAGTAAACAAAATAAGAATTTAAATAAATTTTATTTTGAAAAGGGGAAAGTAGAGTTCACTGGAACTTATCAAGAGTTTAAACAGACAAATTTACATCTGAATGAAGTGATTTCGGCAACTGAAACTCAAGATAGTGAGGATTCTTGTGATGCTAATTCAAGGAAAAAACTAGGATCTATTTACACAAGAGATGACAGTTCAGATGAACCAAGCGAGAAAATCGAGTCCCCTAGTACTCGTCGAAAATCCCTTCTCAAGTATGCACGCCACCAGAGTAGGCGCCATGCTTCTAAATCTATGACCAATCGAAATAAGTCAATGAATGAGGTTGAATTTCACAATTTTCTCTAATTATATTTAAACTATTGTTCAAAAATATTATTTTTCCTTTCAGAGTCGTAAAATAAAAGATAGAAGGACCTTACTTATTCATGCTAACGAGTCTATTTCATCCGAAACAGTTAGAGAAGATACAGAAAAGATTCCTGGTGTAAGGCCAATTATCTACTGGAAATATTTCCGTTCCGGGACTGGACTCTTCCCATTCATATTATTTACATTCAATTGTATATTTACTGAATTCCTATTTTGTGCTTCGGATTATTGGCTCAATTTGTGGAGTAGAACAGAACAGAGACGTTGGTCAATCAATTCAATTAACACAACAATCGGCAACGTCAACCAAACCGAACCCATTTTGCTTGAACAAGCATCTATAAATATTTTTAATACCATTTTTGTTCTTGACACAAACATTGGAATTTACATCTATTCAATTCTTATTGGAGGTGTCTTTTTCTTTGGATTCGTAAGAGCCCTTCAATTTCATGGAATATGTACAGGTGCTTCAGAAAAACTTCATGACACAATGTTTCAGGCCGTACTAAGGGCTCCCATATCGTTTTTCGACAAGAACCCTGTCGGTTAGATGTTAAAATATGTTGGTTCTATGTTTGTACGTTTTTCCTAAGTTATTCTATATATTCCAGGAAACATTGTCAACCGTTTCACTAAAGACACTGGTTCAATGGATGATTTGCTACCTACAGTACTGTTCGATCCGATTTGGGTATCATTCTTTTTAAAAAGTTTCAACACAAATAATATAATCCCTGGATAATTACTTTTGAAAAATAAAGATAGGGCTGAACACTGTTGGTGCAATTGTGACCGTATCTGTCGTGAAGTACTGGTTGTTATTCCCAGCTCTCGTTTTGGGCATTGCATTTTATCTTACAAGAAAATGTTACCTTAAAGCTGCAATTCCAGTTAAACAAATCGAAGCCAATAGTAACATATTTTACAAGCCTAATTTGATTCGTGTTTATAATCCCACATTTTGTATTTCAGCCAAAAATCCAGTATTCACTCAGTTATTTTCATCAATGATTGGATTAACCACTCTACGTGCCCATAATTGCCAGGCTTTTTTCCAAAAAGACTTTGATCGGTACCAAGACATCCACAGCTCGGCTAAATTTATTTGCATTGCCTTAACTCGATGGCTTGGTGTATGGATGGATATGCTTCTCCTTGTATACGTTGCAATAGTGACTTACGCCTGTGTAGCTATTGGTCAAAGTAACAAAATATCACTTTCATTTGATTATAATCGTAATTAATATTTCCTACTACATTTATTTAAAGGTTTAAGTAGTGGAGAAGCGGGACTGATCATTTCTTCGGCTATGGGTTTGAGTTTATTCCAAGTTGGAATGAGACAATCTGCTGAAATGGTCAATTTAATGACATCAGTAGATCGAATAATAGAATACGGAAATATCTCACCAGAAGCTTCACTCAAATCAAGTAATAAAAGAATTTCCATCTCGCTTTTTATTTATTTTATAACTACATTTGCAATTGATAGGCTTCACACCACCGTTAAATTGGCCAAGTGAGGGTTTAATTAAATTTGACGACGTAAACCTTCGCTATAGCCCCTCTGAACCCCCAGTTTTGAAAAACATTCAATGCACAATCAATCCAAGTGAGAAAATAGGGATCGTAGGTAGAAGTGGAGCCGGAAAATCGACCATCATTGCCGCTCTTTTCCGCCTAACTGAATCGGATGGAAAAATTCTCATTGATGAAATCGATTCAAATACTCTTGGACTTCGTGATCTTCGTTCCAAGATTTCAATTATCCCACAGGAACCAACCTTGTTTACCGGAACCCTTAGAAGCAATCTAGACCCATTTGGTAAATTTGCCGATGATATTCTATGGGCGGCGATAGATGATGTTCACCTTGACGTGATTATGGCTGCTGAATGCGGATCTACAGCCCAAGGTCTTTTAGATTTCATGGTCTGTGAGGGAGGTGCCAATCTCTCTGTTGGCCAAAGACAACTGATTTGTCTAGTGAGGGCCATTCTGCTTAATAATCGGATCATCATCCTAGATGAAGCCACTGCTAGTGTAGACAAAGAGTAATTGATTTGCCCTAATGAAAGCAATTCAATCCTAAATTAGTACTTTTTTATGTTTAGAACTGACACTTTTATTCAGTTGATCATCAAAGAAAAATTTCAAAATTGTACTGTGCTGACTATAGCTCACCGATTGGATACCATCATGGACTCGGACAAGATAATGGTTCTTGATTTTGGTCAACTTGTGGTACACTTACACATTTAGCATTTTAAAAAAAAGTTAGATAATGGTATTTTCAGGAATTTGGCGAACCAGCCCGTTTACTTTGGAATCGATTTGGTAAATTCCGAAGCTTGGTAGATCAAACAGGACCAGAAGCTGCAGCTAACCTAGCAAAGCTAGTTAAAGTGGTAGTGAAACATACATAGATTTGATGTATCAAACTTATTCAATAATCTATTATTTCATGTGTTTTTTTAGACAAATGACGATATAAATTCATACCTCGAACCTTATGAAATTGTTGATGAATATGACGGGGAAAACCAGCATTCATCATACTTAGCTAACAGTGAAGAGAGTGCAGAAAAAGAAGAAGAGACCACGGCTAAACTTTAATTCAATATCAAGCTTTATAAGTAAAAACTACAGCATGTACCGTAAAATAGTTTGCTTCTGGATAATCTCGTTGTTATGAATGTATCCAAAAAAGTAAGAAATAGAATTGACTTTAAAAAATAGATCTTACCAAATTTTGCAAGGTGTAGGCAATAAACCGATTGAATGAACTAAAGCAAGGGTTACCATAAAACCATTTTTAAATTGATACTGATAAATGGTTACTTATCTATGTGCAAAAATAAGATTCGGAGCTAAATTTTAAAAAGAATAGTTTTTTTATGATCAATTCATTTTTATTTAAGACTTTTTAATTCCCATTTTAAGTGAAACCACAATTACAAAACGATCACTGTATAAGGAAACAGAAAGCACAAAATACAAAGGACGAATGCTACTATTTTAAAACTGAGCTAATTTATGCATCCCATAAACAACTAGAAATCTTTCTATTCATAAGAGGGATCTTATAATCAAACGATTTTTAAATCATCCAACTTGAAAAAAAAACTGCTGTTTTTTATTCATACAGAAAATAAACATATACCTAAATGATATAAAAAAAAACTAGAGATGTGAGTCCACGTAAAAATATCAGCTAGATAAGAACCATCATATAAAAAACTTCTACATAAATAGATCAAGGCCCATTGCATCTCACGATTATTCTTTTGTCTTGTAGAAATATGATTTGATTGTCCATTTTCATGCCGTTTGCATCGAAACTTGCGAAAAATTAAATCTTCAAAAATTTAGAATGATTTTTTAAAAAATATAAAAGATAACTGATCCAGGTGTTCAATAAGAACGTGTAATATACAGGTGGATAAATCCAATAGTTATTATGGGGAATATGGGAAGAGAACAGTGAAAATAAACGACTTATACACGGTTATTCCTGAAGACATTTCTTGTGGACTTCAATCCATTATTTTGAAATGTTTTCAATTTATACTCACTTATAATGCTTGATGTTACTTCAGAAAAAAATAGATTGTTCCGGCTTCAATTGTCAATATACCTTTATTTTTATTAGTAGTATTGCAACTGTCAATACTATAATCATATCCGTTTTACAACTGCCATGTTATTTTTTTATTAATTCATCAGTGGTGCTACGCTTGTGTTGCGATTGGTCAAAGTAAAAGGAAAATATATTGTTAAAAAATTAATTAAAACAAATAGATAATTAGTAATAATTAAAAAATTGATTTCCAACTACATTTCTTTAAAAGCAAAGAGTAACGAAGAGGCGAGACTGATCATTTGTGCTGCTATGGGCTTGACTGTATCCCTAGTTGATGACATGGTTAATTTAATTACATAAGTAGATCGAATAATAAAATATAAAATCATATCAACAGGAGCTCCCCTCTAATAAATTACTAAAAGCAGCAAAATGATATAGAGATCGTGACTTTCAAATGAACTTTGAATCTTTGATTGGTCCTGCTTCATTTGTGTTTCATTACAATGCATTAGCTTATATTTATCAATATTCTTTAAAAAAAAATTATTCTTGGTCGTGGTGAATGAGAAATCCAGGAGCCATTCGATTTAAATAGTTGTACTCTTATATCAAATTGATTGTTTAGTTATGTATAATAAACCTTTAAAATATGAAGCAGTGAAAATATTACCTGCAGATGTGCTTATTATTTGAGTTAATACTTAAAGCAAAAAGAATCATCTCTTCATAAAGAGCATCTCACTTATTTCACGGCATATCACAGTAGTTATTTTGAAATGCAAGAAATAACTTGAAAATTGGTTAGACTGTAATATTTTCAAAACTACAAGAAACAAAAAAAAACGACTTTTAAAAACTGGACAATGGCTACTTTCTAAAAAAAAAAGGATAGAAATGATCTACAAATTTAATGTACAGCGGTTCAAGGATCATTCGACGGTCGTAATGCTGTTTGCCATTTTCAGATGAACCATTTGAAGAAGAGTGAGTACAATTTCTACATTGCTTCGTGGATTAGTCTGTGCAAGACAGTGGGAGAAAACGAGCAGGGCTTGAAGATATTGCGTCAGTCGAACAAGTGGAAACGGATTGACATGAGCGAGAAGAAAGCAAAGAGACGATCAAAGACTAAAGGAAATTGGATAGTCACCTCGAAATGAATTGGTTAATGTTTGGATTCACGTCTATTTGGAAAATTTAGTGAATGGGCATAAGAACGAGTTTCAATAACTATAATAATACTTGAAAATATTGTATACTTATTTGTGAGAATTATAAAAATTGTCTATCATTATCATTTATCTTTTATATGTGAAATAAAGTATATATATATTCATTTTGTCGATGCAATTTAGAGAGACCTTTCCAATACATGTGTACATCAGACCTGATATAGATTAATTTCGAGACTTAATAAGGAATTGAGCCTACTTGCCATAAATTCAGTGTTAAAATTCAATTGGTTATTCTTTTAGGAAAATCAGGTATGAATTACAGAAATCAATAAATACAATGTATAAAAAGATGTAAATAACTTTTCTTAATGATTACCCATTTTATGCCAATTAAGTAGTAAACCTCGTTACCGATTTAACCCCGAGATTAAAGTACGTACTTTATTGTCGTCAAAAATATAATGTTAAATTTATAATTTTCTTTAAAAAGTTGGAATAAGAATTACAAAAACTCTTGGAATATCGTTTCTACATAAGATCTGGAGACGCCAGTTCACGTAAATATAATCTAGATACGAACCATGATATAAAAAATCTCTCCATAAATAGATCAAGGCCCATTTCTTCTCCCGATTATTCTTTTGTTTTGTAGAAATATGGTTTGATTATCCATTGTCATACCGTTTGCATCGAAACTTGCGAAAAATTAATTCTTTAAAATCCTAGAATGATGCTTTAGAAAAATATAAAAGATAACCGATCCAGGTTTTCATTAAAAACTTGTAATACAGGTGAATATAAATCCAATACCGGTAGATATTTGGGGAGATATGGAAAGAGAACAATGAAAATAAACGACTTATGCGAAGTGATTCATAAAGACGAATCTCGTGGACTTCAATCCATCATTTTTTAATGTTAACCCATACTTATTTATACTGCTTAATTGATGTTACTTCCGTAAAAAAAAAATATACCTACCAACTTCAAGTTTCAACTTTCCCGAGCTTTTGATTTATTAGTAGTATTGCAACTGCCAATTCTATAATCATGTCAATATTTAAAATGGCGTGTTAATTTTTAATTTCATCAATGGATCGTTTTGAAAAAGGACAGTGGCCTCATACATTTATTCCTAGTTGATGAAATGGTTAGTGTAATGGCATCAGTACATCGAACAATAAAATATGAAAACATATCAACAGAAGCTCCCCTCTAATAAAGTACTATTAAAATTATCAAAATGAAGAAGAGATCGTGACTTAATCAACAGAACTTTGATTGTTAGAGCTTCGTTGATATTTCATTTGAAAACGCATGAGCTTATCTTTATCGATATTCTTTTAAGAAAAAAAAACTATTATTCTTGAATGAGAAATCCAGGAGACATTCTATTTAAACAGTAGTACTATTCTATAAAACTGATTTAAGCTATGTATAATAGACCTTTAAAACATAAAACAGTGAAAATATTATCTGCAAATTTGTTTAATATTTGAGTTAATACTTAAAGCAAAAAGAATCATCTCTTCATAAAGAGCATCTCACTTATTTCACGGCATATCACTGTAGTTATTTTGAAATGCAAGAAATAACTTGAAAATTGGTTAGACTGTAATATTTTCAAAACTACAAGAAACAAAAAAAAACGACTTTTAAAAACTGGACAATGGCTACTTTCTAAAAAAAAAGGATAGAAATGATCTACAAATTTAATGTACAGCGGAATTAGAAGGATGACGCCGAGAACGAACTGCCACAACTTTCTCAACCCTTTTTGTATACCCTCTCCGCCCCAGAGAAGGTAGGTGGGTATCACTGGCGGTTGACTTGCAGTCCTCACTGCCGAAACAGTGTCTGGCGTTGATATTTGGCATTTTATGGTATCTCCGTTCCCATGCACAAATTCGGTTTCGCCGAAGCGATCCGAACCCCCGACTTAGACACAGAGGGCGCTGTGTAGCGGAATGGCATTTTCCCTTTGATACCAAGGTCCAAATGTCCCCAGGATAAACCTGAACCCTAATAATTGCGCATACATTAAAGTCGTAAATGTTCCTTACAGATTAATCACTGGTGGTGACTCTTTTAAATAAAAATGACAACAGAAAACTTTGTTTGCAACTATTTTTTTTGCCTTAAATCGATTCTTAACTATATAGAGCATTATATTCGAGATAATTATCGATAGTTTATATGCTTAAATTGCAAAACAACATAAATCTATTCTGTTTGGAAATATAAAGATTTTCGTTCCTGTAGTAAACTTTGATATTAGACTATTTGCATTATAGTGCAGATAAACCTGAGGGGCTGGTGGAGTTCCTTATTATTTTTGTTTATTTTGCCTACTACTTAAACGTAGTTTATTTGGCAATAGTAGATTTTAATATTTATTCATAAAATGGTGGTTTTAACCAACCTCCGTCAACCATTGAAATTCAAATAATATTTTGAAATTAACGCGAGTGGTATACCCCCCCCCCCCCCCCCCGCAGGTTTATTTTCTCCATACTGTACATAGAAAACTTAAAAAATCACTATCTAAATTAACCACATGTATACTGCTTAACTAGGAGCACCATCCAATTGCCTATTTTAGAAGAAAAATAGAGGACATTTTAATCTGCATATAGGTAAATGTATTTATCGCGACGATATTTCATTGTACTATGAGAAACAAATACTCTATCACCAAATAATGGTATGCTCCGTATGCTATATAATATCCCATATTACCACGAAAATTGTTAATTCCTTCAAAACATTAAACTTATACGGCGAAAGTTACGACTCCATTTGATGTTTTGCCTCGAAGAGTGTTAAATCCCTTATTGGCATCAGTTTGAAAATCTGAGCACCACTCCGGTCCAGTTCCATCTTGATTGTACTGCCAATCCAGGACGCCCTTATAAGAACAATAATGAATAATTAAAAATATTTATCAAATATTTAAAAAAAAACTAGGAAATTATTAGATGTGATATACACCCGATAGCCTTGGTTATAGGCATAATTGTACATGTTTACAGTGTTGTTGATTCCTCCAGAGCATACTTGTGACATCTCACCAATTATCAACGGTTTACTCAAACCATAATAAGATGGATTAGCCTGAAAATTTAATTCATTGAGATTGTATAATATATTTCAAGTAAAAACTTTTCTAAAACCAACTTAAGTATTACGTTAAAAGGATTATAGCCATAGGCACCATCGTAAGTATGCACTTGATAAAAGTCTAAAATACCGGTTGCTTTACCGCCAGCTGCCACTAAGCAACTGTCCTTGTAGTAGTTGCCTGGATTAATAAGACTATAGGCTATACCTTTTTAGTGCAATCATAAAATCACTTATTACGAGAATCGGAGTATTTATCAGTTAACGAGTGAATATTCCATGCTCCGACTGTTACCAAAGCTTTAGGATCTGCTGCTTTGATAGCAGCAGCATGCCAATTTATGAATCGCATTATTTTAATATTTTAATCCATTTCATTTAATTGAGAATTATCACATCATTGAAAGACATTTATTTGACATAAAAATATACCGATTCCATGGAATACCATAGCCGGTCCAGCCATATCCTCCAAGTGAACCCCTCAGATTAGTATCAAAACAAGCGTTTGAATTTGACTGGTAAGGTACAGTAAGTCCTTCTGGCTCGTTTATAATTTCCCAAGCAGCCAGTGCTGAATGACCAGCAACATACTGAACCATCGGCTTTTACATAATAACATATAATTCAGTAAAAATTAATTAATAAGTAAACTTGACTACACTTATATACCGTCAAGGCCTTATTAAGGTAAGACTGCAACTTCGTATCGTCCAGGTAAAGATTTTTGTACCTCGTCTGAAATCCATTGGGTCCTTGCCAAGCGCCGTTTCAAAGACAAAAAATGACAAGAATATCTTGCGACCAAGCGGCGTCCAATAAAAGTTTTAGATCTTTGGCCAATGTACTCTTACTATCCGTTCCAATGACCATGCCACTGGCATCGAACGAGGGGGTATTTTCCCCTTCCCAGTGAATCCAAACACCTTTTTAAAAAATAAATACAATTAATTGAAACCAGAATGTGTAAAATCTGTAAAATACGGATTGAGTTTCCTCCATTGGCGCTAATTTGGCTAAGCCAATTGTTGAAAATTGGTTGAGTGACGGATGTGTACTTTCCGTTGCCAAAATCGTTAGTTTTTACATTCCAAGCCAAATTGGCTCCAGACAAAAACACGTTTATGCCGTTGTATTTTAGTTGGTTTCCAGAAACGCTGAGACGACTGTTTCCCACGTTCTTCTGACTGCTTCGACCAACAGCGTAACCGCAAACTGCTCCTTGCTGGTAGAGAACAGGCTGTGCATTGAGCTGACGCTTGACGTAACAGACGTTTTGAAACCAAGTGAAGTGAGTGCACTGGGAATTCGCCAGGCAGACACCCCCACAGTTCTCGGGTATGCCATAAACAGAGGCGATGTCGTTCCCTTGAAAGTTACAATTGTTGTCGTAATTTACCAACCCATTATCGCCTGGTTTCCAGCCACAGGAGAAGGTAAAAAATGATAGTACAAGAAGTAACTTAAAAGGATCGGAATCCATTTGTATTCCGATTGATTTCTGTAATACATTTTGAGATTTTAATATATTTTAAGCTGTATTTGAATGTGATTTATTCAAATAAGAAAAAAAATGTGATTTATTGACCATACTTGATTCAAATAAACAAAACTAATTTTGTTCTTCAACGTTTAATCGTTTATTTTATTACTATCCTTATATCTGTTAATGTTTGACAGGATTTATTGAAAAACTAAATTCAGTAATGATGGTATTTATTTATGAAAATTATAGATTGTTTCGCAAATGAATAAAATATTTAATCAGATAATCTGAAGAGTATCAGTAATTTTTTCAAGCTATAAAATTCAGTCAGGTTTCATTTGAAACTTGGTAAATATTAAAATTCATTTAATTATTTTTACTTCTGATTTTCTGATAGGCTATTCTATTTCTCTGTATTATGGTCTTGTAATAAATAAACATAAATATTTCTATAGTTGAAGTGAACAAGCCAATATCTTACCTGCATTCTTTGGGATCGAATTCGTTATACGTGTCGCTCGCAGTTATCCCTGCATATACATATGTTTTAGTATGCTTTAAGGATTGGGAATTCAGAAAAGAACCTTTTCGCCATTAGTATATTTACCGAAATTATAAACACATTTTGAAAATTAGATTGACAGCAGCTGGGTTTTAAGAGAAAAGAACTTTTATTACCTATTTGTACAGATGTACTAAATAAAAAAAAAGTCCAGAAAATTTTAATTACAAATCGAATTCTAAAGTAATTTTTGGATTCAGCAGCAAAGCAACCAAAGGAGTCTTGTGCGAATAACAAAGATTTTTATGAATTACTTTTTTATGTAAAAAACATAATCTATTTTTTGGTTTTGACATATTTTAAATATCGAAAATATAGATTTTTATTCCATTAAATATTTGAATGTATGCATTGAAAGATTATTAAAAAATACAATCTATCCTATACACATGAGGCAACTTACAGCGAATAGGTTTATCCGAATTTGATAAACATCACTCCTCCAAATAAACAAATCTACAGTTTTTAAATACAAACCAAGCATAAGAAATTACCTAGTGTTACGTGGTTGATTTATGCCAGTGCTGTCTCTTTATATTATGTGTGTATGTGCCTTCTTTATTTATCACTAGATGGAGCATCAGTTCTCCGACGTATCCGCCACCGTCAGCAGAGTCATCGCCGTAGCTGTCTAGTCGGTCATCTTGTCAGAGCCCAGGCGACCACCGACGGAGAGAGGTCTCAAGTCGGCTCCTCTCTTCCTTTATCTGCTTTTATTCATCTGTAGCACGTGTGAACCAGAATACAAGTGGCTCTCTCTCTCATCTCTCGGTCTCTTCTATTTCTCTCCCGTAACACTAGAATTGCCGTACTGTTCTGCCTGAAAATGGTAGAGTTATAAATTTTCGGCACGAATTTTATATTGCTTTTCAAGGCTATACAGCTGTTGTTTTTTAGAATATAATTCCGATTCTCTTCCTGGTTTCTGTCGAAATATTTTTTTTTATGATATACTATCAATGCATACTAGTAGCTCCCATCTGTTGTTTACTTCTCTTATTGCGAATAATAAGAGAAGAAACAAAGGTATTAAATGTTTTTATTTAAAAAAGTCACATTGACCAATATGAAAGAGCTTTCACTTCCTTGATTCACACCTGTTCTTTTCTTATATTAAGTGCGCTCGTGCGTTATAAGTTCGTCATCTAAGCTCTACAAATTTAAAAACCAGGAAATGCCAGCACAACGTGCTAAACAAACTAAAAGCCTTAACAAACCCCAGAGTAATAGAAAATTAATTATATTTACATCTTCCCCTAAGATTTTGTGTGAAGTATACAGGGAAAATGAATACATAGGTTTTCGAGCTGCAATTTGAGTGGAGGGGGACAATCAAGAAGGAGGAAAGTATCTATACATTAAGTCACAATGCTTAGAACAATCCTTTCTAATTTAATTGGGGAAATTGGGGAAAGACAGCATAACTCGAAGCATGCGAGGAAACTAGAAGGAACTTGTATTGCTTAATTGTTTTTCAGTACATAGGTTTCTCATCACGATTCATAGAGGGCACTATCAGGCCAGCTGATCAGCTGTTAGCAGCTGTCGATCAATGACGAATAAATGCACGCATCGCTTACAGCGATAAATGGTTAACGAATGTATTTTTCCATTTTTTGATTAGTATTCCCACCTTTTACCTTCTATGAAATTATGGTAAATTGATGATACATCTAAAGTAAATGAAGTATTCATGCGCACATTATTTTTCAGTGCATATTTTTTATATTTTTTGACAAATACCACAAGCAAGTATTATTCATCATCATTTTTTCCCAACAGATGTTTACTTGTTTGGTATGTTTCTTTAGATATAAAATTTTCCTCCTGCGCACCAACTCATCTACGTAGACCGGTAGACAGGGAAGTAATTTTTTTCCCAACACAATGGAAAAACATCACATTGTTTAGAATCCCTAAAATTTGCATGTTTCATACTAAAGCTTTTTGTCCCCAAATTAATTGTTTGAATCTTTTTGTTTCATTGCAGTCCCTTTCAACGTGAAAGCGATTTCAAGTATTTAAAGAATCAGTTCCGATTGTTTTTGTTACCATGCTGCCCCCTTCCCGTGAAATAAATATAACTCATTCGATTTTTTTATTCTCCCACGCAACAGAAGTTTTTTTAAAACATATTTACTTGTTTTTGCTGCTCCGTAACTAATCTATGTGGACGGGAACCTTCCTGACATGTTGGCTTATGGGAAAATC
Organism: Chydorus sphaericus; assembly: GCA_030141595.1. Classification (NCBI taxonomy): domain Eukaryota; kingdom Metazoa; phylum Arthropoda; class Branchiopoda; order Diplostraca; family Chydoridae; genus Chydorus; species Chydorus sphaericus. Next base: position 19,761,985 of record CM057926.1, read on the forward strand.
CAATTAAACTAAAGTACTACGTATATTCTTACTGCGTTTTATTCTTCTTATTTGTAATCAAGTTCTACCCTCCTTAAAATACATTTGGTAAAGCACTAACTTATCTTGTCATATTCTAGTTCAGGACTTATGCAAGTTTTATTTACTTTAAACGAAAGCTTACCAATTGATACAACAAAAGAATTTTTTTAATATTTTTATTTGGCAGTGATAAGAATTTTAAAAATCACTGTAATGCACATAATGCAGAAACACAAGCAGTTCATCCGACGATAAAGTACTGAAAACGATTGTAGGAGCTGCTGCAAGTTGACATGTAGATGTGTTTAAAAAATAGGCCAATCCAGGATGTGGGCACAGTTTTGAGCCAATCAACACGTTGGTCATTGTATTGTTCTTAGCTAAGCGCCATTGTTGTGCTAGGTCGGCTGGATTTTTCACCAACAAGCGGGCTTTTTCATTTTGATTCGAGACTGCCATGCAAAGATTTTTCGTGGTACAAATTAATTTGGTTCCATTATTGGTGTCATTTGGTGAAATCAAGGACCAGCTCGTCTGTTTTATGTCATTAGAATTGCATGGCGCGAACGTAACTTGAGATCCTGAAGTTGGATCAGAATAGGTCAAACAGTTCGGAAGGTTCAAAAGATCATAGGTCGTGATTTGGGTAGCTTTGACCACGGTTAAAGTCAAATATATCAAAACAGAAATACGTTAAACGATGCTGCCATCTTATTGCAGGATTGGTAGATGTTATTGGTTGATTTACTTATGATGAAATAAGTTGAAAATGTGTTAAATTTGTTTTTTTGAAAATATTCATCTACTAACCCAGGGGTTCTTAACCTTTTAAGGCCTCGCCTCCCTAAAGATAAAATCAAAATCGGGCACCTCCCGCCCGACCGATTAAACGAACAATTCGTACAATACCGAACGGATGAGGGTGTTTTTTACTCGATTTATTCAAAATTCTAAAGTATATATCAAGTTTTGGGGCAATTTTGAGCTTTAAAATCAATATAAGTTGAAGATTTTTTCTTCTTCTACTACTAAAACTTAAGGAATTTGTAAAACATTGATGCCGGAACATAAAAGTCTTGCCTTAGTGATACAGCGAGTTTCAAATGTCTGAAGAAAATTTGACAGTCGGCCTGTTATTTATAGCAGGTTTAACCGGTTACGAAGCTGTAATATTGATAGTCATTTATTTTGTTATGGCGTGCCGTGGTGTGAAATATATTTTATTTGTGATACAGTGCCGGCGCGGTTATAAGACCACTTTGTGCGCGGTCTTATAAGCGAAGGGTCTTAAAAGTGAGAAATTAAAGGAAACGCGTGGAATCGGAGGGTTACGTGTTCAATACCAGCTTTAGCAAAAAAATTATTCAAAGAAAACCCCTCTGTTTGTATTTTATGCATTCAAAGTGATTTATTTAATTAACAAAAAAATAATTGTGAAATAGTTAACCATTCAATATTTTTTTGAAATATGATCTTGCACTTTTTGAGCTAGTTCAATCAAAACGGGATCTTGTATGTTCCCCGAGAGTACCAGGTTAGCACTGGCTAGAACTCTTCGAATATTTTCATGACATATACTCAGTATTTGTTGGGATAAGAGCGATAGTATATATTTCCTTGGTTGAAAATTCTTTCAGCATTTTTTTGGATTTTGTAAACAAAAGACAATGTGAAGCTTTAAAAAATATATCTCAAAAGGGTAAAAAAACCAAATAGTAATGCAAAAGCATTTGTTTCTGTATGACCAATGATTTCCCTAGATATTGAAAATAAATAAGAATATTGCACATTTAAGTTTTTAAACCAATTTAAAGCATTAGTTATTAAATTAAAAATAATTAAGTAAAATAAAAATACGGTCATGTTTAAAACAATTGATTTTTCTTAGATTACTTCAAAGGTATGTGCTATTTATTATTCTCTCACATCACTTCAATAGGAAATTTCTTTTATGTCATGTAGCAATCACATCCTCCATATTTTATTTTATTTGTTTAACAAGAAGTTGAAAATTTTCAGAAGAAACGCATCAAATAAGTCCATTTTCCAACACAAAAAAAATATTTTATTTAAAATGTTATTATTCTCAATACAAAGGTGTAAAAATTGTGAATTTTCTTTTTACATGTGTTCAAAGCGTCTTTCACACATGTAAAAGTGATGTCAGTGGAGAAATATTTTTAATTAAATAGTTGATGTAAGGACTGAATGTTGTAAGAAAAACTTTTGGCATTTCAAAAGTGAAAGAAAACTTTTGGCATTGACTATCAAATATTAGCCTATTATCAATTATAAGGATATTTTCTCGCCCCATACTGGTTATGTAAGGTAGCTATGCGACTGCAAAGCCAGCAGATTCAACAAAAAATGAATGATAATAACTTATGTGGGTTAACGACGCTCAATATTTATGGACTTTAAACTTTAAAAATCGACTCGAATGACAGAGCAATAAACCTTGTTACTCACTTGGTTATGCACCACAAAGAATTAATCAAGCAGTTAAAGCTTTACAATTAACACGATTTTAAAGACATTTTCCCAATCTCATATTTAGTATTTCATTAAAAAGTTTTGTGATTTTAAATTTGACATCTTAGAGATCTTAGAGACTTTGATGAATATATTAAAAATATATATTATATAAAATACTTTTTTAAGGGTTGAAGTACGCTCTAATTTATTTCAATCTATATCTTTTAGATAAAAATAGTATATAGCGACAATTTGAGTTTTTAAATTCATAATTCAATTTCGTAGTCATGAAAAGTATACTTTTATAGCAATATATTGTTTGAATTTATTTCGCTATGCTTCACTTCTAACATCACTCTTTGTTCATCACTGCGTGCTGTTAAATAAAAATATATGATTCATACTTCGACCTGCATGGAAAACTGTTCTAATTGGCCCTTAAAAAGTTAAATTATCTCGTGGCCATATCGTTGGCGTTCTTTTTATTTAGTCTTTAGTGAGTAACAGATGAACAAAGAGAGAAAAAACGATATTTTACCGGATTTTGGAGTAATCAAATCGAACTTGAAACAGTCGATATAATTTCCAAATCAAGCGGAGTTTATTTTAAATTTTCATCCGAAGCTGAAGCTTGGTTTCGTGTTGTAAATGAAACTAACTATAATTTTTCTTACAGTTGGGACCTTTTTGGCAATCGTAAGTCCATGTTTATACCCTCTTTATTAAAGATTCTTTTATCTTTCATAAGCTATCCGTCTCCTCAATAACCTATTGTTACATTTTTCTGTGCTAAAAAAAATAAGCTAGAGCTGAAAGGGACCTAACCATGGAATTTACTCACCAATTATCACAGCTGAGAAAATCTGGGTTTCAGAAAGTCATTGGGCAAAACTGAGAATGTTCTTGGTTATCTATATAAGTGATAAAAGCATGTCTTCTTAAGTTCGTCTTAAGTTGTGGATTTTAGTCCCAAAGTCATCATTTATTAAATTAATGTTTCAAAGTCAAGCAATAAAATAAAACAGAAATATTGATGAAATATATTTAATATGGAGCGCCCAAAAGAAGGTCCGTAGTACGGGGTAACTTTGGCCATTCGCTGTTTAAACACAGAAACACTTTCTTAGGCTACTTCTGGTTCCGATAGATGTATTTTACTCATTTTTTCGATGTTCATTTTGTAGAATCAAAGAAAAGTTCTAATATTATTAAATATGTGAGAGAAATGGTTGACTAAAGTTACTCCGTTTTGTCCAAAGTTCCCCCGTTCGACGGTTTCTTCCCATGCAGCCAAATGTTTAGCTTGTTGCCAAAGATATTTTGTTTAGTAGGACGAAAGGAAACTCCAATGTCGGTAGGGCAATATAGAGCAATATACTCGGAGAGAGCAAAAAGTGGAACAGCTAAAAATCTGATTGTATATAGGAAGAAACTTTTGGACAGTGTAAATTCCAGGGAACAGCAAGGTGTTGTAAAGTTTTCTGCTGGAACTCGGAAATGATCAGTGGCCATGACTTCGGGGAAAACAGAAAGGAATATGGTTCCGTAGACCAAAAAGGAAATAAAATAAAAAATCGTTGCCATTTTTTAAGCAATAAATAATCCAACATAAAATACTACAAAAACAAAATGTATCGATTTGAATTTATAAAGCCAGTGAGTCTTTCAGAACATAGGGACTTGTGGCTACCTCGGGCTTGCATAATAAACTATTAAGAATAATTATCATTTACCTTACAAGAATAGTTCATAATGATTCGCGAATACGAACGAATGATTATTAATTTTTTTTGTTATTTATTTTATTAAGTTAAAATGATCTCTTGAAGTACTTGAATTTTCGATCCATTTTTTTAATTTTTACCCGCCCATCACACTTTTACCAGTTTACATTTATTCAAATTTATTTTTCTTCTTTTATACGTGGATAATATTGTCAATTAAATGTTCTATAATTCAGTGTATTCTAGATAAAATATAAAAGGCTGATGCTATCGTATAAAAATCTCATTTTTGCCCTATCTTTTTTATTTATATTTGTCTACTTTCTGCTAGTTAATTTAAATAAAACTATTTTTAGACTGTAACCGTTGTCATTTTCCAGATATTATCATAATTTCGAGTTTTACGCCTGATAATTTTTTTGGGGTCAGTGCTACATGTTTCTTGTGTAAGCGTTAGCCTTCGGTATATATGATCCTGAGGGAAAATGCAAAAAGGAATTTCTTTAAAAATTGTGTCGCATTTTGAATTTTTTATCGTATTTCATTTGATACAGTGGCATTTTAAATTGCTTTTTTAAATGAATGTTTTACACAGGGGCCTAATTCTGGAAGTAGTTATTCCAGAACATTTCACTTCGAAGACTGGATTGAAGAATCCGTTATCACCCAGTATGCCGACGGTATTATTATTGAACAAAAAACCAAGGAGCATAGAAATCAAGTAATCACAGAGGATGAAGACGATGATTATGATGACGACGACGATGAAGATGAAGATAGCCTCATAAGACACAAACGAAAAACGCTTCCACCAAGGAGAATTCTTACGAAGTCGTCTACAATTCGATCAACAACGAAGCCAACAACTACCACAACTTCAACCAGCCCTACTAGGAAGCGGAAGTCAACTATTAAACCATCAACCAGCTCAACCAGGAAGCCAACTATTCAACCTTCAACCAGCTCTACTAGCAAGCCAACTATCAAACCTTCAACCAGGTCTACTAGCAAGCCAACTGTCCAAACTTCAACCAAACTACTGGAAGTAAAATCCACAAGAATTTCCTTGACAACGCCACCCACTAAAATTTCTTCCAATATTTTAACTTCAAAGATGTCAGAAGCTTCCGAAAAAACTTCGTCGCAATTACCTCTTACAGATTCAAGTACATCATCTACTTCAACCTCTACCCCATCTACAACCCAGCCTACCGTGACGACAACCTTGGCCACCACTACCTCTACGAAGGCACCTACTACGACGGTAGAACCATCGACAATACCATCAACTGTAGTAACGTCTACTGTAGCACCGACTACCACGATGACAACGCAACCCACCACAGCCTCTACCACAGTAGAACCTACTACACAGTCTACCACGACTGTAACACAACCTACCACGACCTCTTCCACAGTAGCGCCCACAACAGCAACAACCCCCACAACCACCATTCAAACAACTATTACGACGCCAACAGCTATTAAGCCTACGGAAGCGCCTTCTACAATTATAACTACAAAAGCACCTGAAGGAACGAGTAGTGGGTCAGGAAAAAGCGCTGCCACAACTAAAAAAAAGAGAGTAGTCACTGGTACGGTATCATTTGGACGCTAAACTCTTTAGAAGCCTCAAAAATTACCTTCCAAAACGGTCCTATGAATCGACGGTCAATTTCAAATATCTTTGAATGGAATGAAGATTTCACAAACCTCTACCACACTGATTCAAATAATGTTTTATTTTAATATTGGGAAATAAACTTATAGCAGCCAGAATTAACCTTAATCTGTCTAAATTTGTTTCGTTTTAAGGCGATTTCATTTACATGAAAGTAAAATGTATTGATTTTGGGTTTTGTCGTTAAATGTTTGGTTATGAAATAATAAAACGCGAAGAGAAAGTTACTTACTGGAAAGAAAAATAAATTAGCAAAACATAGATGGAAGTTAATAATTCACAATAAAAAAATTAAGATACAGGGGAGAGCGGAGCTATTTGGGAAAAAAATATTTAAATTGATTTGACTCGAAACGTCTCTTAGAAGAAGCATATAAACTGTATGCTAGTTGGCACCATGTTGTAACACATTCTTTCCTTATTTCTAAATCTTATTTTTAATTTTTTACGTAGATTAGTTGCCTTAATATAATTGTTTTCCCTAAATGTCTTTAAAATAGCCCCCGGCGAAGAGCTATTTTGGACAGTTGGAAAACCCAAATATTTCATGTTAAAACTGTTTTTATGCATAAATAAGCATACCAATCCAACCGTAATTCATTTTCCTTGCCGATTGCCGATTGTATGATTTTTTTTATAATATAAGACTCAAGAAAATTTAATAACTGAAGAAAACTAAAAAGAGTATTATGCAACTAAGTAGAAAACTAATGCGTAATTATTGAACATTCTAATAAAAACTAAAACTCACGCCGCATTCATAAAAAATGACACGTCTGCATACGCCTCTGCTATAGCTGATATGTGAGAAATGGCTCCTGTTCTCGCCATTATATTATTATTTCAGATTATATTTATGCTTCCTTCTTTTAATCCGTTGTTACATTACTTATTAGTTTTTAATTTCTTAGATAAACTTAAATCTCGCCCAATATAACCTTCTATCGATTTTTAAAGCTTTTTTCAATTGATATTTTTGTTAAGGGTCCGTTCACACATGACGTTTTTCGGCCGCCGAAAGACGAAAGACGAAAAAATCGAGCCGAAAAACGAGCCGAAATAAAAATAAAAATATTGATTTTCCAAAGTTGAAACTTTCTAGCAAACTTTTTATAAAATGTATAGTTACATAAACAAGAATAATCAATGGTACCAACAATTTGGCACGTCGCTTTGCTCCGTTTGTCCATTTCTAAATAGTTTTGGTGGCAAAGCATCGGTTAATTATTGCTAAAGACTATAGTACTGGTTTAATAATCTGTTCAAATATTGTAGTGAAAATTAACTGATCAGATGTTTTAACCGAGCTGCGAATTATGGTGATGTTTTCGTGATTATTTTTAAGTAATAAAAGCTTCTATTGACACTTATTAACTGCAGAATGTGATTTTCACTTTCTTCTCTATCTATCCACTATATTTCTTGTTAACCGTTGTGAAACTAGGCCTAGAAGAATATGTTTTAAAACAATTTTAATGTTTTGTTATATAAGCCTTTTTTTATTTGAAGCAATTTTCCAAATTGTTATAAACCAAATTCTACATAAATGCCATTCGTTGGTTTCAGTGGTTAACATTTTAAAAATAAAAAAATAATAGGCTCTTAGGGTTAATATAGACGTAAATTAAGGTCGAAAATGAACATGCATTTCACCAGCCAGTCTTTTTAGTATAAATAATTTTAAAGTAATACCCCCTTACCTACTATTTTAATCTAAATTTTGCCGGTGGGTGAGACTTTAAATCCGATTAACGATTATATCTTTATTTTTATCCATTGTAGTTTTGAGAAATATGAATTATGAAGTATGGGACACAGGCGCAGTTTCAATAGGTACCATAGACTACATCACTACACCATCCGATTAAAAATTCATTTTGACTATAAAGTAACTTAAATAACTTGTGTCTACCATCACAATTTAATAAATTGCTAATCATATTGCTGGCGAAAAATATGTATCTAATCGATCACATAATCATCCATGCAGCGCTGCCAAACATAAAAACTATATGCCGAAACATATTTTAAAAATATGATTACGTGCCTGTTTCCTCAACTCGCTGGTTTATTAATATTTCACCATATAACGCACTTGTTTTCTCGGTTCATAGGGCTTCCAGCCGGACAATTAAACTCGCGAACGAAATCAACATTATTGGAAAGTGGACCAATTAGACGGAACCGGGAAGGGCTATGGAAATCCGTCTGTATCTGGTTCTCCAGGTATTCTGGCGTTTCATGACCACACCAATTGTTGGCGAATTGAATAAAGAAGAGTTGCTCAGATGTGAACTGCTCTAATCCGGGAAGATGGGGCTCTGCTCCGTTAGCTGCAACGTAGAACTGGTAAGCTCGGAAAGCTTCACGAAGGCCACCATTGTCGGCAATGTTCTCACTCTGAGTGGTCACTCCGTTCACCTTTAAATTTATTTTTAAAAAAATAAGGCTTCTCTTAGTAATTCAAATTTGTATCAGAAACAAAGTTACATGAGATCCACTGGGGACGTAATAATTGTTGTATTGGTCAATAAAGCATTGAGTTCGATTTAAGTAGTTTGCTAGTGTTTCAGCTGACCACCAATTACGAATATTACCATTCTTGTCGAATTGGCGACCTGCAAGAAGGAATAAAATAAATTTCACTTGAATTTGTTAAGATCCAAATCGTTTTACCCAGATCATCAAAACCGTGGGTTATTTCGTGACCAATTACACCACCAATGCCACCATAATTCTGTGCTCTGTTACAGCAAAAATTAAATAAATTTAATCGATGTGAATTTTGAGTAAACTTGATATTTATCCGAATGAACTCACGCAAGGCGACCGTAACCGAAGAAATTTCCTTGGAGGATAGAAGCAGGGAAAGCTATCGAAGGAACGAAAAAGAAATATTTTCTAGAATGTTTAGTTCAATACATTCATTTATTTTTTTTACTGATCGCGTTTAATTGAGGTTCATAGTAACCGTTCACCACAGTGGGAAAAGCAAAAGATCTCCAACGAGTACGATCTGTGGGCCCTCGAAGGGTCTTCAAATGTTTGGAATTGATGAACGATTTTGCACTTAAATAGTTATTGAAATGTTCTGTTTTGGTCACAACAACCTTGTTAAAAAATATTTATCATTTTTAATGTTAACGTTAGATGACTGAAAAATAAAAATATTCTTACCCCATTGTAGTAACTTTCAAGCTCAGTTTTGTCCATAATCCAGTCAGGGTAAGCAATATTTTCCACCATGCTGTCGGCCTTTTCTCGAGCAATTGCTTTTGTGGGTCCATCCATCCAGGAAAGTTCATCGACGAGTGTTTTGAAAGCTGTTTTCAGGTTGGAAATGAGCAATTCCGTCTAAATAATGCATTGTTGTTTTAATTTACCAATTAGAACTTTTAAAATGACAATATAAAGTAATACTTCAAGTTTGGCTTGCTCTTGAAAATTGTTTTCTACGTATTTGTTGCTGACGGCAAAACCAAGCAAACTATTTGTGGAATCTGCACAAGCGGTAGAGCGATCATTTTGAGCTGTAGTACCGTACAACACTTGGTGAAATGCAAATTGTAAGTCCCTCATCTGCTGAGTGGTGGCGCTTGACAAGAGGTACACGAAACGCCAGTGAACGTAGTTAGCTGCATATGATTCTTATGATGATATTTCACTCTTTTAAATATGTAATGATTTACTATTGTACTTACCGATTGTTCTTAGTGACGTTGTGTCAAGCAAATTAACAAGTTTCTAAAATCAGAAATTAGTTTAATTCTTTCAATTTTAAATGAAAGGACTTTTTGGAGTATGTTTATACCTTTAAGTATTCAGGTTCACTTACAACGACTCTCTCAGTGTCTGGAATGTTGATACCAGCTCCAACTTCGTAAATTTCATTCAAAAACTTTGACCAATTGATCTAAAAGGAAAATTGAAAACAAGGTCAGTGTGTGTTTCCAATTATTGAAAAATAGTTCAATTAAGGCCTTAAGTGTTAGTTTTACTTTAGAATGAATTTGAGTTGAAGGAACCTCGTTAGTCAAATTCTGAAGTCCTCTAAGCAGCATTGTGTTGTACAGTGCAGTGAAGTTCCTCCTCTCTTCTGCATTTGCCGTGATCTGAAATTTATGAGTAAAATAATTTAGCTCTTTTAAAAAATCTTTTACATTTTCCCATGGTATCGAGGCATTACATAAGGTATATATTGAATTGCGAAACCTATAGCTGAGTGATGTTCGCTAGATAAATAAATATCAATTAATTAATGTATTCATTATACCTTGGCCAATTCAGATTCAAATTTCCAAGTAGACTCGACCTCTCTTTCTATTTCAGAGTCAGAGGCACCCGAATTCAAGTAGTCCCTCGTGGCTTTAGCTGCCTCAGTGATATAGATGGCGTAAGCGTTCATCAATTCAGATGAACTAGTCGGATCCACAAGCGTCGCTCTTGGTAAGATAAAAGAGGCTTGATCAATCTGTAAAAAGATAGAGGGAAAATGATAGATAATAGAATCATAACATTATTTGATTTAGGCATAAAATGTACATAAATGATACTCCTTGAGGTATTGAGAATATCGAAATAGTTTTCAATTGCCAAAAAGACATTGTAATTATCTAGAAAGTTGTAAATCCTGAACCCGGCTGCAGTTGTTGATTGCCTGTGTTAAGAGAATAATAGGCTGTAAGTACTCTTAATTGAACTTGTAAGTATATATATAAAGGTTATTTTTCTCACCAATCAAATTTGGCTTCATCCCACCTATTACCGAGAGTCATTGGCCAGCCTATACAACACACGATTTTTTTTCTAAATCGTGGAAGCTAAATTAAAAAAGAACAGGTCTCATTATTTTCACTACAAACGCGTCCAAAAAATCAGTTAATGGCTTAAGTCCTTTCAATTCTAGCAGATCTATCATAAAATAACCGTATGAATACTCAATTATTAGAACTTTATGTGATAATAGAAATTAATATTGCTAAGTATTTACCAGTATCCGTGCAAGCAGCGTACATATCCCGAGCCTGATTGACTGGATAAGGATCGTCCGGGTTGATGGGAGCCGTCAAGATCTCTGAATATTTCAGACATCAAATTTAAATGAAATGACTATATTGTGGCTTATTACTGGAAATATCAAGAGAAGTCTTCTCGGTTATGACGTCAAACTGGTTCCAGTGGGATGCCTTATCCGGAATCGGATGTTTATCGATCCATCCGCCACAAGCATATTGGAAGAAATCCTGGCAAGGATCGGCAGTTAGATCCATGGACTGTATCAGCTCAGAAGCTATATATAATTAGTAAAATAATACAATTTAAAAATACGTTTCTTTGAATATTAAATAAGAATGAATAAATACCGGCAACTACGCATTCGGGTGTGGTACAAATAGCCTTTCCAGCATCGATCATCTCCAATGTAGTCTTATTTTGTGCCTTTTTCGTAAACGCATTGCTGATAAGAACTGAAGATTGTAATGTTTGATATTATATAATAACCCCATACGTGCAAATGTATGAAATTTGTTGCAATATATTTTACCTTTATGCAACATATCAGGAGAGATAACGTAAGTGCTACTGCAGACGAAGAGAACTGCGAAGTAGGCTAGCGCAATGACGAGCCTAATTATAAGCAATCAGAATTTACTTTAAAAAGATCAATTTGCAAATTTGTCTACAAAGAAGCAACATTACTTGGTCATTTTCTTTTGGCGTAAACCTAATATATTATTACATAAAAAATGAATATGAGGTAGTGGAGTATAGTGAAGTTGTTTACAGCTAGAGCTAACCTGGCAGAAGTGAAAGACCCTTGAAGTGAACTCCAATGCGCCCAAACACATTGTAAATGGTTAATTTATAGCAAAACGACTTCCTAGTTTGTGTTTACCTTGGCTACTATCAGATATGTTTACTGAAACACGACTTCCTAGTTTGTGTTCACCTATGCTATTATCAGATAGGTTTACTAAACATGAATGATATCGCGTCGAATGATGGATTTAGTTGTCATAACCTTGTCACTATAAGCATTTAAGCTTCGAAATGTTTTCCAACCGAAAACTTCGTGTCTTGACTTTAACATTTGTATTATTTAACTCTGTTTGATTAAATAAATTAGCTCTAACATTTAATATGGGGCAAGGGATAACAATAACATACTTCCAAGCACCTTAATAATACCAGAAATCAAGTTCCCTATAAAATAAACTTATTCTTCTTTAAAGCTTATAAAAAAGTTATAAAGAGTTTTCTGATGTAGAATCCTAGATGCTGAGCTAAATGTAAAATCGTGATTGACGATGAGATTAGCTGCTGTGTTGTGCAAAATGTTTACCCAGCAATGATGAAATCGATAAGATTTTTGAAGAATCAGTATGGATGCCCCTATTTTAATTCGATATAGGTTTAGAGTTTTAAATCTAGTTAATTCAATGTGTATTGCAGGGCATCTACTGGATATAAAATCGCACTTAGAGATAAAGAATATCTTTTAAAATAAATTGAAGTAATTGAAAATAATGTGTAAAATGCAGTAAAATACGGATTGAGTTCCTTTCATTGGCACTTATTTGACTAAGCCAGTTACTGAAAATTGGTTGATTGGCGGATGTGTCATGTCCGTAGCTAAATAACTAGTTTTTACATTCCAAGCCAAGTTGGCCCAGGATAAAAACATGTTTATGCCGTTTAATAATGCCGTTTAAAAATTATTTAAAGTGTACTGATATCTTTTAACCGATTCTCTTCCACACATTTTTATGAAAAAGTTGCCCTCTTAAAAGTATAATCACTTTGTTTCATCGCTCTATTTGTTATTCTTGGATAAGAGTATTTGTGATGAGACATTATAAGCTTTAATACATATGAATCGAATATTCACTCAAAGTTTACCTGCTGACACAAATTAATTTTATCAAGGTTATATAAAACCATTTTATAGTCTACTTTTCAATATGAAAACTCATCATCATTTTATTTCAATTTTTTTTATTTTAAGTTTTAACGGAACATTACGTTATAAAATGAAAACAAAGATTTTAATTCCATCAAAGACGTAAATGTATGAATCAAAGAGTATTAAAGAACACTGTAACGATATTGAATTATTATGTCAGTTTCTCTCTCTATGGCATGATGGCAACCTCCCACTTGACCTCCCTCCCATGAAAAGTGGAGAGGAACCTTCCGCACCTCCCAGCAACAGCCGTAACCCTGACTGTTATCAACCACAATATGTCCCATGTCCCGCTTTTACAGATTTTGTCTATTTTTTATAATTTGTTTTTATAATTTAAAAAAATATAATTTATTAAATTGAATTGAATTGAAATTTAAATTTGATAACTCTTTTTATTTCAAGCTGTTCGCGATGAATAGAAATCCGAACTCCAAAATGGAAGGGAGTTGGATTCTATTTACACGAGATATAAGCAAAGTTACAGATATTCACAAGATGGGTGTTTTGAATCTAAAGTCGCGCTCGATTTCAAAATGAACGGTTACATCCCTGGTTATGGATAGAATTGTTTTGGTTTTACAGAAATTGTAGTTGAGATGTTGTTCGAATATTTTCATGACATGTGCACTGTATTTGTTGAGATTAAAAGGAAATTAAATATTTCCAACTTTTTTGTAGACACTTTTACTAATTATTTTTGTTTGACATTTCTTTTCACCATTATTTGATTTAATTAAAAAATATTCTCTCAGAAGGAGTAAAAATCAAAATAATAATTTAAAAATATATTTGACTTAATGATTTTCCCAGTGGATTTCCCGATATTACAAAACTCTGCATTTTGCATATTTCTGAATGACTGAATGTTTAAACTTTCAACAATACATGCCATTATTTGCTATTTGCTAAGATAATGAATAATAAATAATCTTTGATAGATCATGTTTAAAAACAGTTTTTTTTCTTTAGTTGCTATCCTAGTCCGTAGTCCCTGTTAATTTTTGTCTGACATCTTATTAAAATATTTTATTTTTATATGCTATATTGCATATAGCAATCAATTTCTTTCCATTTTCATTTCTTTTTTGTGTATAAGAAAATCTAACATTTTCACGAAAGACATACACGGAAGCCTTTATTTCTCACTCATTTTATTCCAATGTTATTATTCCCAATGAAAACCCACGAAAATACGAAAGTTTTTTAAACAGCATGCACGCCTTCTACACATGTGTGAAAGTGATGTAGTCATGTAGATGTAGGTGAAGTGCTATTTTGATCCAATAGCTAATAAATATATAACAACAAAGAAGTGAAAGAACTGAATGTAACAAAACATAATACTGACGTAATTACAGTTACGCTATTGAAGCGCAAAAGTATATTTTGTAAAGTATGGTTTTTTAAAGATAAATGAAGCCATGACAGTTTTGATTAGATCTGATTATGTTACAATCCATTTAAAAAATCTAATCATAAATAAGAATAAAAGTTTTTAGAGAAATCGATAAGTATTCCTCCCCCTCCCTAGACTGCTCATGCAAGATATAGCTATGCTATACAGAACAGTCAACAGATGGGTCTGGATATTATGCAACAAGAAATAAATTATTATTTATTTATAAATATTTATCACACTTCAACATTTATTTCGAAGAAAGAAATTTTAACCGGTAAACAAACAAAAAATGTATCAGTTCAAATGATAATGCAAAGCACCTGTTCCACCTGGTGTGGCCGCACGACGACTTCATAATTTTTTAAATTTTATTTCGATAGTTCTTGAAGAAATCTCCCCTCCACAACTCCTTAATTAAAAATTTAATAACATAATTAATATTATAGATTTTTCATAGACAAGCATAAATCGACCGCATAACGGTCCGTTTTTTGTTGAGAGAGCTCTAGTAGGTGATCGAGAAACTACTTGAAATTTAATGAAGGTTTAACTGAAATTTCCGGAAATTCAAAATGTTGAATCCACATTGGCAAACTTTAAGAAATCGTCTGCTTTGTTTTGGAATCGTCTACGACATCTAGTAGATGATCGCTCAAAAAAAACAGATCGAATTCATTTGAAAAGGGGGAAACTGTTAGTCCCATTCATGATATTTTTATAAAAAATATATACTGTTCTAATTTCTAAAATAAATGGGAATGTTATTGACATGTTCGTCATTGCATTATATAAATATACGTTATTTTACTTATTCAACTTTGTAAGCTTAGATGGAACATGCCATGGAGACCTGTTCTTATCTCATTGGTCCTTAGCAAGCTGTATGATATCGTGGCAATACCATAAAACAGAGTTTATTTTTAAAATTCATTTTCTAGTGCGACGCACTAAATACAAAAAATGATTTTATTGAATTTTTCGAGTAATCAAATCTCACTTTAGTTATTTTTATGTATAAGTGGGTTTTTCCCAAAATCATTTCACCATTAAAAGAATCTATATGTGAACTACATATCGACGAACGCAGTTTATTTTGCAGTTTCACCGTAAGCAGCAGGTTCGTTTCGTTCTAGAAATGAAACTAACTATCATTTTTCTTACCATTGGGACCTTCTTAACAATCGTAAGTCAACACTCCCCCCCCCTTATTTAAAATTCAACTTTAAAAGATTTTTACAGAAATAGTGAAATAATGATAAAAATGCAGGTTTTAAACGTTTATAGGACAGATACTAGAAAAAAAATTACGTGATTGAACTATGGAATTTGTTGACCAAAAACCATAGTTTGTGTTTTCTGTTTGTTTGAAACCAGCTGCTTAGAATTCATACGATTAATTTCCCTATATTACAATTTTGCACCAACAAATATTTCTGGTACCAGTAGTACAGTTTGGTCCATATAAACCTGAGGGGGGGGGGGGGGGATACCGCTCATGTTCATTCTTAAATAGTAATTAAATTTTATTTTATTTTAAAATAGTTTAAAATAATGCGTGCGCCTCTAAAATTCTTTGGTTTCAACAGTTCACTTTCTGAATAACTATAATAACCTTCCATTACACAATGAGCTCAGTTTTAGTACCCGGAATAAATTAAAATAACTGGTAATGGCCCCAGGCCCCTTCAGGGTTATTTCCACTATACTGTACCTATTTCTTGTAACGCGTTAATTGTCCTTGAATATTCCTCAGGGAGAGTACAATATGGAATTTCTATAAACTTTATGTAAGTCACTTTAAAATACATTTTTTTTTAAATTTACACAGGGACCTAATCCTGGAAGTAGTTATTCAAGGACATTTCACTTCGAAGACTGGATTGAAGAATCTGTTATCATCCAGTTTGCCGACGGTACCATTATTGAACAAAAAACAAAGGAGCATTTAGATCAAGTAATTACAGAGGAGGAAGATGATGATTATGATGATGACGACGGCGAGGATGAATACAATCTCATAAGAAACCCACGGAAAACGCTTCCACCGAGGAGAATTCTTACGAAGCCAACTGCGGTTCAATCAACCTCGCAGCCAACAACTATCAAACCTTCAATCAGGTCTACTAGCAAGCCAACAATCCAAACGTCAACAAAACTACCGGAAGTAAAAACCACTGTTATGCCCTTGACAACGTCACCCACTACAATTGCTTTCAATATTTTAACTTCAAAGATGTCACAAACTTCCGAAAAAACTTTGTCGCAATTACCTCTTACAGATTCAAGTACATCATCCACTTCAACCTCTACCCCATCTACAACCCAGCCTACCGTGACGACAACCTTGGCCACCACTACCTCCACGATGGTACCTACTACGACGATAGAAACATCGACAATACCATCAACTGTACTAACGTCTACTGCAGCGCCGACTACCACGATGGCAACGAAACCCACCACAGCCTCTACCACAGTAGAATCTACAACACAGTCTACCACGACGGTAACACAACCCACCACGACCTCTTCCACAGTAGCCGCCACAACAGCAACAATACCCACAACCACCATTCAAGCTACTATTACGACGCCAACAACTATTAAGCCTACGGAAGCGCCTTCTACAATTATAACTACAAAAGCACCTGAAGGAACGAGTAACAGTGGTGGGTCAGGAAAAAGCGCCGCCACAACTAAAAAAAAGAGAGTAGTCACTGGTACGGTATCATTTGGACGCTAGACCCTTTAGCAGCCCCAACAATTACCTTCAAAAGCGATCATACGAATCGACGGTCGATTTCAAATATCTTTGAATGGAATAAAGATTTCACAAACCTCTACCACACTGATTCAAAACAATTATTATAATATTGGGAAATACACTTATAGCAGCCAGAATTAACCTTAATCTGCTAAATTTGTTAAATGCTTTTACGTAGATTAGTTGCCTTAATATAGTTTTTTTCCTTTATGTCTTTTTTGTCCAAAATAGCCCCATGTGTGGAGCTACGTGTGTGAGCGGGCTTTAAGCATGTGAGCTTTTTGAGAATTTAAAGCGAAAAAGATTTCATGACAATTTTTTATTTAAAATAATTTTTAATGGTTCAGTTCTTACTCATTTTTTAACCATATATGTATTGGGTATATGTTATGTTTTTCTTTTGAACAGAAGCGAACAAATGACTGGAAGTTCTCAAATAGTTTTTTTTCCCAGAAAATGTGACAATTTGTTTTGAATTTAGAAAACTTAGAAAAACATAGTCGAATTAATAACTTTTAGTAGAAGGGGATTTCAATAGAAGGGATTAAGGGATCCCATTAGTTTTGGGAAATGTTTTTCGAAAACAAATTAGCCCGCATTTACTTGATAAGTTTTAATACTGAAAATCTGAGGAGGAATGTTATAACAGCCTATCATGTTAATGTAGTTGATAACCGTGCCATAATACTGACCAATAACCGATTGGGCACACAAACCATAGCCGAGAGTGCTCAAATAAACATTAGTAATGGTGTTGTTAGCAAGTGTTTTCCATTGTTGGGATGGGTCCAAGGGATTCTTTTGGGTCAGATAAGCATAAGAACAAAGGGAAGAGTAACCATAGTTGACGCTCATGCAGTAGTTATTGTTTGCGCAGATCATATAAGATGAATTTGCAATGCTAAGAATTTGCCATAGCTGTGTAGGATCTTGATTATCGCAAGCGATAAATATGACGGTCGCTCCCGAAAAACAGCCGGAACTGTAGTAATAAGACATGCATTGGTTTTTGAAGTTTTTTATGTTGTAAAATTGAGAAAAGCTCCCATCCACGAAAATCAATAATGTCAGTAGATAAAGCGGGATCGATCGAACTGGTGACATCTTGAGGTTATATTAAGAAGAGTGCTTCTTGAAGAACAACTAAACTATAAGAAAATAAAATGAATGAAACTATATACAAGTATCACGAATGCAAAAAAGTGTAAATTCGAAGAAAGTTTGATTCTGAAATTGTAACTGATTAGATTCAAACCAATCGAATATCAATTAGTATCTCGAAAGGTTGAGATCATTACGAAATGATGTTATTTTTCTGAATGTTACAAAAGCTGCGTAAATTTTGAATCTCGTTTACGAAGACATTATATGCCTTTAACCACAGTGAGTTGACTTACCAATTGAAGAAATGTTTAAGTTCCAAAGGTAAAGGTCTTGAATGTATTACCGAAAGAAGAAGAATGCTAGAATCAACGTTTCGTTGAGAATGTTATACTGTTTTTCAAGGCTGTACAAAATGCGTTATGACTTATTTTTCTCTTTAATTCCCGTAGGTTCGAAGTATATATTTTGAAAATATGTCATGAATATACAATAAAAAATGCCCATCTGTTGTTTACGATTTGAAAAGTAGGTGTATAAAGAATCGGCCTTGTTTTATTTGTGCACTCACATGTTATTAATTTGTTGACGAATTAAAATTTTTCAGAATAAACTAGTTTTTTTTTAAGATGCCGCATGCTTTAAAATCAATGAGTACCAATCAAAGAAAACTTTTAGCTTTACATGAAGAATCATTTAGTTTTGCTTCTTTTTAATTCATTTCCTGTTATGTCGACGTATTTTTTATTTTAAAAAATAGGACGAGGATACAATAACTAAAATGCACATCTGTTGTTTACGCGCTTTAAAAAAAGCTTTAAAAACAATTGGCCTTGTTTTATTTATTTGTTCGAGCGCTATGAATTCGTCTGCGCATCTTTTAATCATTAAGAAAAGTATATTTTAAAGACATATTTTGCGTGGCTTTATTAACTAATTCGAGAAAATTTATCGATGCAAAGTCTATGAATATATTCGATCGACGTATCTTTCTTACTTCTTAGCAGAAGGTTATTTCGTTTGAAAAGGCCTGCGGTTGTTTCATTTGTTTTTTTCTGTTTACTTCCTATGATGTCGAAATATAAAAAAAAAAAATCCCATCTGTTGCCTTGAAATTAAATGAAAACTAAGGGTGAAAACCATTGGGGCAATAAAAATTCTTCGGTTTATTTTGTTATTTTAAATTCTCTCT
This sequence comes from Chydorus sphaericus, assembly GCA_030141595.1. Taxonomy (NCBI): domain Eukaryota; kingdom Metazoa; phylum Arthropoda; class Branchiopoda; order Diplostraca; family Chydoridae; genus Chydorus; species Chydorus sphaericus. The sequence goes on from CM057926.1 coordinate 19,781,309, forward strand.
TCATTTAAAGTCGAAATAAAATATAAAAAATTCATCCATATAGGTCCATCCATTATTTCTCAAAATCGTTCAGTCTTGCGGTCATCAAATAGATAAATTATTTTTTTCACATTCACAAACCCAAAAAGAAGTTCGTTTTATTTATTTGATAGGTTTAGAAAAATCAATTGTTGAAAACTTCCTATATTTTAAAATATTAATATATTCGATTTGATATATATATTTTACGAAAGAAGCAATGAATTTAAAACAATATACTTGGCTAGATCATACAAATAAAGTAAGAAAATGAATTGGTCCGAAAGGGAAAGAAACAAACTATTTTCTAGCCACTCTATTTCGTGCATGTATTATGTATATTATCCAATTCAACTGGCAAATTAAATTCGAAATTAAATTCACCACTTAAAAAATGGGTTTGACCTTAATTGACGTCTGTAAAATAATACATATCGAAACAGGAAAACGTTTGTATTAAGAGCTAATTACCCTGCCATTAATGGATTGATTTTAAATTTTTGGGGTGGGATATTGTAACAGTCTATCATATTGATATAGTTGACAATCACACCTAAATATTGACCTATGGCAGATTGAGTGCACAAATTATAACCAGCAGAACTCAAAAAGACATTGGTCACAGTGTTGTTGGCAAGTGTTTTCCAGTGCTGTGTAGTGTCTGAAGGATTCTTTTGGAGCAAGTAAGCGAAGGTACAGAGAGATCCATAGTTGACGCTCATGCAATAGTAATCGTTTGCGCAGATCATATAGGCCGAATTAGCGACGCTGATTAACTTCCATTTCTGAGTGGAATCTTTGGAGTTGCAAGAGATGAACACGATGCGAGGTGCCGATGAACCAGTGGTGGGGTAATAGGACATGCATTTATTTTGATAGTTGGTGATGTAGTATAGTTGAGCAATGGTTCCAGTAAAGAACGTGATTAATAATAGCAGAGACATAAAATAGAAGAGGATCGACGCCATTTTAAGCTTAAACTGTAAACAGAACAGTTAGAAAATCAACTTTCACCAGAAAATACTGTTAAAAGGCAGAAAACAGCCAAATGAAAGTATTAAGCATATCAATTGAAATATAACAAAATATGGTTAGAAAAAGTCTGAATCTTACTTTAAAAGCAATTAAGTCTTAAACAATCGAAGAGAACGCTCAGCTCGAAAAGAAATGCTAACGAGGGGTTTGCTGGTAGAAAACGAATTGGTTGAGTATGCTTTCCATATTGAAGTTTTTCTCTGTTTTTCCAGGCTGTGCCACTGTGCATACTTTCAGTGACGTCGACAATTATTTTTTAAGGTATTTATTATAATGATTCCGCATTACTTGTGATGTCCATATGTTGTTGATGAAAACGATTGGGATAAAACAACAACCATTTACGCAGCTAATGAAATCTATTTTGAAATGCAGCACCCATCTCAGATCTCACCAGAAATCCTTAAGTAATTGTGATATTTTTTATATCAAAATATTTAAGTTTCAAATTGAATATAGCAAAGCGCGCTTTGAAGCTCGCCGGGTTGATATAAATAATTCAGTTCCACTGAATCAGCTTTTTAAAAAGCAACGTAAACATATGACGCATTTGTTAGTAAATCGGCCAGTTAGTCGATGAAGTAGGCGGCAAACTGATCGGTAAGAAAGCCAGAAAATTGACCGGTATATGGTAGGGTTTATCGGGCCTGCGACCGGCCAATTTGTCGGTAAAAAAAGCCGGTAAATTGGTCGGTTTAGAAGCCTGCAAATCATTGGTCAGCAAGGTAGTCGGCAACATGATCGGCTTTGTTTTTATGGGGCCTGCGGCCGGCAAATTAGTCGGTTATGCAATCATTAAATTTAGTGCTTTAATCGGGCCTGCGGCCGGCCAATATGCCTTATATAGGTATGATCAATTTTAGTTCATTTGCAACTGTTTATCCCCATAAGACTACGTTGACACTAGCGCCACCGCTAGTTTTAATCACATTTTATTTAATTTCATTAACTTAAACTCAATATTTTTTCGCCGGATTTCTTCAAATAGAAAGAGAAAAAAAATCTGCATCTTTTGAGCCCTAATTTGTCAATTTTGGTTACATAAGACGACGTTGACACTAGCGCCACCGCTAGTTTTTAACACATTTTAATTGATTTCATTAACTTAAAATCATTATTTTTTACCGGATAACAAACCATAGAAAGAGCAAAAAATTCTGCATCTTTTAAGCCCTAGTTTGTCAAGTTTGGTGCAGTTGTAATTGAGTTCTTACCGACACAAACACACACACACACAGAGCGCGGTTAAAATTTCCATGCTACCGGATTAGAAGCTTCGCCTACGCGTCGTTTTTTTTTCGCTTCGCTCAAAAAACGACGCTGGCTCGCAATAAATGCCCAACCCCATCGTCAATTTTTCCTTGCACGTGTAGTCAATACGCCGACTTGAATGGGAAATTACTGGATAATAGTATTGTAGTTGAATGCGAATCAAAAAGTCTGAACGACGATCAAATGAGCACCGTATTGAACGCCTTCTTATTTTCACCCAAAGTGAGTCCAGTAATTAAAATCAAAGCGGCTTCCAATCGTTTGACTCGAGTCCCCCAACAAATTTCAGAATTTCCCCATCTTTCTATAGTTGATTTGGGTTACAACAAAATCACAGAAATCCCGTTCAATGATAGAAGGCCGTTTCTCAATAAAAACCGTTTTACAAATGGAAGTATTTTTATCGATTTAATGTTAAATGAAATCACTAGCGTCCCTTCAGGAGTATTTAATTTCCCCCATTCCTCTGGTGTTACGATAGTATTGGCCTTTAACAAAATCGTCTCGATCCCTTCGGATGCATTTGGATTCCCTTCCGCGACAAAAGTTGTTATTTTTCTGCACTATAACAAAATAGGGTTGATTCCTGGTGGTGTTTTCCACTTCCCGAAAGCACTAAGTTTTCATTTATACTTCCATAACAGTGAAATCAGCGCAATCTCTCCGAGTACGTTCGATCTCCCGCTAGCGACGGATATAGTGATTGGACTAGGTTCAAATGGGCGCATAACATCGATCCCATTTGGGGTTTTTAATTTTCCATCTGCGACAACAGTTGTCATAAATTTAGCAGATAATGAAATCACGGAAATTCCCTGTGGTGCATTCAACTATCCTCTGGTCACAGGACAAGCAACTATCAGATTAGATTCGAATCAAATCAGGACGATCCCTTCGTGTGCTTTCAATTTTCCCTCTTCACGTTTGGTTGACATCAACTTAAATAATAATTCAATCACGACAATCTCTCTTGGAGCTTTCAACTTCCCTTCCGCAATATTAGGAGTTCGAATGAATTTGCAAAACAATCAGATATCTTCCATCCCTCCAAACTCTTTTAGTGCACCTGGTAAGTTATAAAAAAATAATTTGTAATTTGATTGGTTGAATAGTAAGTTATTGCCATCTCTTGAACTTGAAATTATACAGGACAATATGAACTTTTACTACAAAACAACCAATTGAAACGCTTCGAATCTGCTGTTTTCAAAACACCGGCAGAAAATAATGCATTGCAGGGAAATTATTACAAAATAACCATCAACGGAAGTAAATTTTTCATATATAAGCTTATATCAATCATCGTTAAATCTAAATAACCAATTGTCTTTATGCTGCCAATTAGATCCAATCAATTGTTGGACTGATCCGTGTCATCTAGCATGCCTATTACAGAATTCAAATAGAAATCAACTGCTGAGTCGCATCAGTGGACCAGGAATTTGTTCAAGTAATGGTGGCAGCCCTTTCTCCGATCTTATCAATTCCAACTATGATTTCAGCAAGAACTGTCCCTGCTCTTATAACTATTAACTAGAAATGTGTGATTCAGCATCATCACGTGAAAATTTTGGGGGATTTTTATTTTTAAAGAATTAGCATTTCATGTAGATTTTCAAAAATAGTTTAACTATATATTGAAATCTTTTAAGAAAAATTATCCTAATGAACGTTTTTTTCATATTAGCATACAGTCAATCAATGAATTATGTTTATGGTTTCGTGGTTATATTCAAGTAATTAAAAAAAGTATACCTATTGGCACTTTATTTCAGAATAGTATTTACGCGATCCGTGAAATTGATTTAATTTTTATTGTGGGGCATTGTCTTAGAAGGTAAGGTATATTCTGCTTGGTTAGGTATCCATGATTTCCCCAAATTTAAATGGTAAAGCTACTATTTGAATTGTGCTATATTTAATATATTATAGAGAAAAAAGTTCTCTATATTATTATATTATGGTAATGATTAATATTCTCAAGTTAAACATAATAACAATATAAGCTCTGAAAAAAGTGAGTTCAGCACTAAAAGTAAATACATGTACTCTCGTGGTCATCAAAACATATATCTAAGCCATCGTGTTTAGACTAGAACATTTGATAGGTCATATATTGTGGTAGTGTTATTTTACCGTATCTGGTTGAATTTCCAACAACGCCAAAATCGTAGCATGCAAACCTGCCAATAAAAGAAAGAGAAAAATTCGAGTGCGTACTATAAAAACTAAATTCACTGATATGTAAGAGTAACTCATTGTTTTTAGTCGAAATGTTCGTTTATGTTCCCCATACTAAACTTAACATTAAACTTAATTTTAAAATTATATACATATTACCGTTCTAAAAATATCGATTCTTAGCAGAAACTCGATGGCGGCCATGCATTCAAAAATAGGTAACTTTAAAAATAAGCAAAAAAAAAATATGTATGTATTGATGCCCAGTATTCACCAGTATCATCATTTCGGCACGTGGCTTTGCTCAGCTTGTCTATATAGCTAATTAGTTCTGATGGTAAAAAAAGGTGAATTGCTAGAGACTAGTGTTGGATTAATATCTCGTTTAAATATTGTCGTGTTAGCATTTGCTGACCATATGTTTTTAACCAAGCTGAAGGTCGGATACTTTCCCGGATGTTGGGGATATGCCACGTTCACGAGGTGCGATCATGTGATAGTTGAAGCAATGCATATAAATCGTGTATGTTTCTGTTTAATAAAATCCATCTTTAAAAGTATAGCTATTAGCATACGTTTTGTACTTCCCTCGCCATTTAGCGCAGCAGGATCGCAGATAAGTTCAGGTAATACATCTTGAAAATACTCCTTTTGCATAAAATTTCCTATTAGCTGCGAGGAAACAGTTAACTTTCATTCGTAGTTTGAAATGAGCATCACGAGTTGTAACTACGATTTAAAAATGTTTACCGATGACTTGTTCTTAATGTGTTTCTGCATCGTAAATATTTTATCTCCTTTAATCTATCTATACCTACTTACTTGAAGTTTATGTAAAATTTGAATGTTAATTAGGCCTATCGACTGGCGAGTTCTATAATTATATCTGATCATATCTCCTTTTGGGTACAAGACCAGAAGGGTTTTCTATGTTCTTTTTAATTTTGTGCGAATCACAGGCAATTAGAGCCAGAATCACATAATCTTTCGTTTTTACTGAATCTAATTTTGATGGTAGTACCGTAGTATTATTTATGTAAAGTAAATGTTGTTGTTTCCTCTGATGAACGTTTATGATACGATTCAATTTAATTAGATTACTACTTAGAATTATAATTCGCTAAAAGGAGCCTCCCACTTCTAGCATAGCTTTATAAGATCAGCTTAAATTTACACACACCAAATATGTTGAGTATGAAAGCAATAGGAGGCAAGTGTAAAAGGATTCCAATAAGAGTTGAAAACCTCTTCATAAATTCTTTTGAACTTTTAAGCATTATTACGAAAGTTTGATTTATATTCATTGGGTGGTAAAAATAATTTGATTTTTAACAATATATAGATCATTAGAAGATCAGATTGTTGACTGCATCAACGAAATGAGAAAATCTGCTCATCATCAACATTTTCTCACCTCTTTTCTTTCGGTAAGTCACGTTTTTATGCTTGCATTTCACGAAAAGCATTGCCTATAGCATTATTGAATAGTTTTTCTTGTATTATTATTATTATTATTTACTTATTTAAATACTATGCAGGTTGTGGTAATGATATTAACCATATTAGGGCAATATTGTAACGGTCAAAAGGATGCAGGTTATAAATGCCCACTTCCATCGTCAATTTCTCCTTGTACTTGTAGTCAATACGCCGACTTGAATGGAAAGCTGATTGATAATAGCATTGTAGTTGATTGTAATTCGAAAAATCTGAACGACGAGCAAATGAGTGCCGTCTTAAACGCCTTCTTTTTCGCCCCTAAAGTGAGTCCAGTTATTGAAATTAGAGCGGGTGTGAATCGTTTAACTCGAATACCACAACAAATTTCAGAATTCCCCTATCTTTCTACCCTCTATCTGGGACTAAATAAAATTACCGAAATTCCATACGTTATTGATAAAAGAAAGCCGATTCTTTATAAAAATCGTTTTACAAATGGCAGTATTATCATAGATTTACAATATAATGAAATCGAAAATGTTCCTTCGGGATCTTTTAATTTCCTCTATGCCTCCAGTGTTTCCATCTCTTTAGATTATAATAAAATCGCCTCAATCGCTTCGGATGCATTTCGATTTCCCTCCGCAGCAAAAATAGCTCTTACATTGACTAATAACCAAATTGTTGGTGTCATTCCTGATGGCGTTTTTAATTATCCAAATGCATCAAAACTGTGCTTCATTTACTTATCTAAAAACCAAATTAGCGCCATCTCTCCTAATACGTTTAATTGCCCACTAGCAACGCATATAACTATAGGTTTGGGTGCAAATAGTATACCATCGATCCCATTTGGTGTTTTTAACTTTCCTTCTGCGAAATTTGTTAGTATATATTTATCAGAAAATAAAATCAAGGATATCCCCTGCGGTGCGTTTAACTATCCTTTGGTGACCATACAAGCAAATATCGGATTAGATTCCAATCAAATCACGACAATCCCTTCGTGTGCCTTCAATTTTCCCTCTTCACACTGGGTAGAAATCACCTTAATTAATAATTCGATTTCGGTCATCTCTCCTGGAGCGTTCAATTTCCCTTCGGCATTGGCTAGAGTAAAATTGCAAAATAACCGCATCTCCGCTATTCCTCCAAACACTTTTGAACAAGGTAAGTAAAAAAATGACGAAATGATTGGCTATTTAAACTGCTTTATCAGTTTTAAAAAAATTGATTTTTTTTTGCATTTAAAATAACAGGCAAATTTCAACTTTTACTACAAAACAACCAATTGAAACGCTTCGAATCGGCCGTTTTCAAAACGCCAGTAATGAATGAATTTCCGGGAGATCATATTTCAGCAGCAATTGATGGAAGTAAATAATATACATTTAGCTTTTATAATGTAGTTATTCTGAAGTAGCGTAGTTCGATAATTGGAGGAGCGCTAAGGCATATAAGAATCGCGATATACTAGGATGGTCTTTGTTTTAAAAAAAAAGTCCGCTATATGGAGACGCTTTAGCTTTTAAGATTTTTTAAGTAGCCATTAGATACATCATATATGAATGGTTAACAACAGGCTGATCGGTTACGCTCCTTCAATTTTCTCTCTACGTAATAGGCTGTATTTATCTATATATTTCTATACGCATTTTAACTATGAACAGATCCGATTGACTGTTGGACTGACCCCTGTCATCTAGCATGGCTATTAAAGAGCTCGAATAAAAATCAGCTTCTTAGCCGTATCAGCGGTTCGAGCGTTTGTTCAAGTAATGGTGGCACCCCTTTCTCCGATCTTGTCAATTCCAACTTTGATTTCAGCAAGAACTGCCCCTGTTCTTATAACTATTAACTGGAAATATGATACAGCATCATGTGAAGATTTTTCGCGGCCTTTTAGAATTAGCATTTCACGACTTTTAAAAGCATTTTACTATATTATATATTTAAATCAAAGCACATTTATTCTATAGGATGTTTAATTTTTTATTGGCAGTCAATCAGTGAATTATGATGATGTTATTTTAATGGTTGTGATTCAAGTAATAAAAAAATTGTATTGGTACTTATTAGAGAATAAAATTTAGGCAATTTAAGCGATATTACATACATTTTACTGTAAAAAAATAAATTAAGAAAGCTTGTAGAAAATGATTAAATTTTATTTAGTTTACTGAAAGGAAATGCTTGGTATATATAGTTTTTTATTCTAATTTCTATTTCTATTTTCAGTCGAATTTTTTATCCACAATTATGTAAAATAATTCTGAATAATGAAATGATGTCATTTGTTGCTTTCAGGGATGATTATAAATAAGAACGAAAATTGAGGTTAAATATTGGGGGCACATTATATTAGCCACCATCTTATATTAGTATTAGCAATCTCCTCCCAATTTCTAGTTCTAATAAATTCTCCGATCTTTATATATTCCATATACAGTACATATATTCAGTAAGTTAATGGATCTTAATTAGTTAAAATGTATCTTTAAAAAACAATTATCCCGGATTTACTTGATAAGTTTTAGTACTGAAAACCGGAACTGGAATGTTATAACAGCCATCATATTGATGCAGTTAACAATCGCGCCATAGCACTATCCAATAATGGTTGGGCACACAAACTATAGCGAAGATTGCTCAAAAAAACATTAGTATTTTAAGTAATATTGTTGTTAACAAGTGTTTTCCATTGTTTTAATATGAAACCAAGAGATCCTTTTCAATTTTTTGGACCAAAAAAAGGCGTAGGAACAAAGGGGCGAGCCGTAACTGAGGCTCATGCAGTAGTTAGTATTTACACAGATCATATAGGATGAATTTGCAATAGGCTACCAAGAATTTGTCATAGCTTTGTAGGTTCTTGGTTATCGCACGCGATGAATATTATGGTTGCTTCCAAAAAAATAGCAGCGATTGAAGTAATAATAAGACATGCGTTGGTTTAATGTAAGTTTTTAATGTTTTAAAATTGAGAAAAGTTTCCAGTCATGAAAATGATTCCAAGATCCTCCAAAGTTTGCGATCACGGAATATATCTATTTTTAAGAATGTGGCTATAATATAATATCCTCCAGTATCATCAATTCGGCACGTGGCTTTGCTCAGCTTGCCCATATTTTAATTGATTTTGGTGGCAAAACATCGATAAATTGCTAAAGACTAATATATTGGTTCAATAGTTTGTTCAAATGTTGTCGTGGAACTAGCTGACCAGATGTTTCATCAAGCTGCGAAGGTCGAATACTTCTCCGGATGTTGGTGATATGCCACGTATGTTCGGTGCGATTATGATAGTTCAAGCAATTTATATAAATTGCGCATGGTTCTCAGTTTGATAAACGCCAGCCTAAAGTAGTCATAAGCAGAGTTTTATATACTTCCTAACTCCCCTCTTCATTTTACGCAGCAGGAATTCAGGATCATCAGGTAATAAGTCTTGAAACTACTCATTTTTTCTTTAATTGAGCTTAGTGCGAGGAAACCGTTAATTATTATTCGTAGTTCTACATTTTGAATGAGTTCTACATTTGATTTTTCTTCTTTTATATTTTGTATTTCCGTTTGGTGCGACTCAATCTAAATTTGGTTTTGGTATTATTAATGTAATCGTTATTTAATTTTTACTTGATTTATATTCATTAGTTTTAAAATATAGTTTGATTGATTTATAATTATAGATAAGGAGATCGTAATGTGGTTGCATATGCATGCATCAGTGTCTTCAGTGAAAATGAGAAAATCAGCACTTCGCCAACATTCTTTCGTCTATTTTCTGTCGGTAGGTCTCATTATATCATCAAGCGTTATTTATGCCGGCAGTTTACATATAGCATAATATTATTAAATACTATTTCTTGCATTAACGATATTTATGTAAATACTTTGCAGATTGTGGTGACGATGGTAACCATGTTTGGACAATCTTGTAACGGTCAAAAAGACACAGGCTATAAATGCCCATCCCCGTCGTCCATATCTCATTGTGCTTGTAGACAATACGTCGACTTAAGCGGGAAGTTGGTTGATAACAGTATTGTAATTGATTGTGATTGGAAAGGTCTAAGCGATTCCCAAATGAGTATCGTTTTAAACGCCTTATTTTCCCCTAACGTGAGTCGTGTTGTTCAAATCTTGGCGGGTTGGAATAGTTTGACTCAAATCCCCCGACAAATTTCACAATTTCCTTACCTTTTTTCAGTTGGTTTGGGATTTAATCAAATAACTGAAATCCCTTTTTCTAATGAGAAACCGTTTCTTAAAAACCGTTTTACAAATGCAAGAATTTATATCAATTTACAGGGTAATCAAATTTCTCACATTCCTTCGGGGGTCTTCAGTTTTCCTAATGCATCTTATGTTAATATCGAATTAAGTTTTGGTAAAATTGTCTCGTTCGCTTCGGATGCATTTCGGTTCCCGTCTGCAACAGAGGTATACATCTATCTACACTATAACCAAATTAGCGTCATCCCTGATGGTGTTTTTAACTACCCGAATGCCAAAGTGTTTTTTATATCCTTGCATAATAATCAAATTAGTGCAATCCCTCCTAGAACATTCACGAATCTGCCACAAGTGACTGAAATAATGATAGCTTTAAGTTCAAATGGGCGTATAACATCGATCCCATCTGGCGTTTTCAATTTCCCATATGCGAGAGACGTTTTCATAAATTTAGCTGAAAACAGCATCACGGATATCCCTTGCGGAGCGTTCAACTATCCTTTTGCGAATAATGCAGTTACTATCATTTTAAACGCCAATCAAATCACGGCGGTTCCTTCGTGTGCTTTTAATTTTCCTTCTGCATTTTGGGTTGAAATCAACTTGAATAATAATTCGATCGTGACCATCTCTCCTGGAGTGTTTAATTTTCCTTCTGCAAGAAATGGAGTTCGATTGCAATTTAAAAACAATCGGATCTCCGCCATTCCCCCAAACTCCTTTATTATACCTCGTAAGTAAATATAATATTAAATAATATAAAATGGATGGTTATCAAATTGTCCCAATTTTATTTCCGTCGCGTGTACTTGAAATTTACAGGCCATTGTGATCTCTTTCTGCAAAACAACCTATTGAAACGCTTCGAATCTGCCGTTTTTAAAACACCGTTAGTGAATAATTTGCAGAATAATTATTACTCAATCGCCATAGACGGAAGTATAAATAATGCAAATGAGCTTGTATAAAATAGTAAAACAAAATGTAGCCTATAAATACTGTTTTGATGTTTGTAGATCCGATCGACTGTTCAACGGATCCTTGTCATCTAGCGTGGTTATTACAAAGTTCGAGTAGAAATCAGCTGCTGAGCCGCATCAGCGGTTCGAGCGTTTGTTCAAGTAATGGTGGCACCCCTTTCTCCGATCTTGTCAATTCCAACTTTGATTTCAGCAAGAACTGCCCCTGTTCTTATAACTATTAACTTGAAATAAGTTACATACAGCATCACGTCTACAGACGTTTGAGTATTTTGTAAAATTTGCATTTCATGCTTTTTAAAAACATTTATCCCTGAGGGTTATATTTACTTTAGTAAATACCGAAAGGTGATTAATAAACGTAGTGCAATAGTAGTCTGCTAATCTAACCTTCCTGGTCACCCTGACCAGGAACTCCGGCTTGTTTAATTCACTACACGTTGCACGATTTTAGCCTTAAATATTAAAAATAATACAATTACTATATTTTAACTGTAGAAGTATCAAGTTTATTTAGGCTATGAAATAAGGATTCAAGGACTTAAAAACATTATTAACCATCAGATATGTTTAATGTTTTAAAAGTATAATTGTTTGGAGAAAAAATATTTTGTTATAGGTAGGAGGGGCTGGCGAAGAACCGATGCAAAAATAAGATATTTAAGGTACATCTAAATTAAGTCCTAATTAAGTAACTGTTTTGGGTGGCGTAGGCCTTATTTAGAAGGAATCGGTCACAAAAAAATTAATTAAGAATAAACGTCAACTTTGATTTGGCGCTTCATGAATCATGTCAACACTACGTAAACAAGTACGCAGACGACAACTTTTCTAACAATTGCTTAGTAGGCCTATACTCATTGCTTAAATTCTAAGGTTTTTAGGCTGATGACTACCAGGGGTTTCCATAATGAATGGGAATTATGTATTTTTTGATAATCAATAATGTGATAAGAGGCATCGTATCATTCAATTAGTATGCTTTTTAAAACAAATAAAAAGCAACAAACTTAAGTTGTGAGACCCGGGTACGATCCCACGAAACGTTTGCCGTTTTTTTCGGTGCCACATTTTTCACCTTTTTTAAGAGACAATCATCATTTGATGCAGCGTAGAATCCATGAAGAACGTAGTGATGTTCCGTTGTTGATTTTTTTAAATCGTTTCGTTTTCGTTTACGTTGTTAACTTTAAATTTAACATCGTTCCGTTTTCGTTTTCGTTAGTTGAAAAAACGGAAGTTTTCGTTTTCGTTTCCGTTATTAACGAAAATTAAAAAAAACTTCGTTAACGGGCAATTTTCGTTATCGTTTTCGTTTTATATTGGTAAAACTGTCTTAAAACTACGGATTTAGTCAATTTTTTTTTTGGTAAAAAATAATCATTTTAAAAAATATGCAATAATTAAGCTAATTTATGACAATTGAAAAGACCTGATAATAATTCAGGAAAAAATGTAAATTTCTTTCGAAAGAATATACAAAATTTGAATAGGAAAATTAACGAAAACAATGCGTTTTTCATTTTTAAAAAACGTCCGTTTTCGTTTTCTTTTCGTTGTTGGATTTTAAAATCGTTTCGTTTTCGTTTTCGTTAACGAGGGGTAAAAACCATCCGTTAACGGACACTTTCGTTGTTGGAAACGTTAACGGGAACATCACTAGAAGAACGATGACTATAAATTAAAAGGACTTAATATAATCATTTTATATCCTCACATATACTGTATTTGTAGCCTAAAGACATTATTTATTCCGGTTGGCGGCAAGTCTCTCCGTCGGACTATATGGTTTAGTGGGTTAAGGCGTTGAGTTTATAATCGAATGAAGTATGATCGATTCTCCGTGAATAAAATTTAATTTTCTTTTATTCCTCGCAATACAATAATCATGCAGTAAGTGCATTACAATATTTATCAAATACAACCGGCCAATTACTTCAATGATTGAATTAATCTATTACCCAGAAATTTAAATTGACTTTCATATATATATTATAAGTTAATAATAATAATAAAATTTAAAAAAGTAGTACAAGTTCCATACTGAAGGAGTTTTGTGCTTCGTAGTAATAGATAAGTTGAATAAAAATTAGCAAAAAATAAAAACAACAACTCTTTAGTTAATGACACGCTGCTATAGTTAACAAACTGATGAAACAATAGCAAGAGATTTGTTATTGAAAGTAAAAAAATGACTAATAAAATAAAGAAATAAGTGGAGAATACATCAAACTAATGACAAAACAAAGTCACGCATTACATATTTTATTACTTTACTCTTATTGTTACATCCTTTCATTAACCAATAGAATTTCTCGTCGAAAATCGAAAGACTATCAGTTCCGCGATGAAAATGAACAATGATAGGACGACGCCACCAATGAAGAGCGGAAAGACTCCGACGAAATCGTTTAGCTTAAAAGGAGTATTTTTTTACTCGTTGTGCACCGAATGATTGGCATTGACTTGGAATAGGCGGGAAAGTCTTCCGTTTCAAATCATCAATACAACCATTTTCCCATGATCGCAGTAAATATCTAATGAGCCACGTGAAAATGAATAGTATTTATTATTTACGTTTATTTGCAATTTATATAAAAACAATTGTCGATTGTGATCTGTTGAAATGTACAGTATACAGCTAGTCATGTCACAACTAGATTAAGTTATATGCTAGGCCCAGTTTGCTGATTGAAATCATCTTTGATTTAATTACTTTTTCAAGATTCAATGCCCCTCATCCGATTCAGATTCAACTGAATTACATTCACAAATTTAGATTCAAGATCAACCAGAATTTTCCTGCTACTCTAAGCATAAAATGTGGAATTAAAAAAAAAACTAAGTAACTGTCAAAATAAGAATGTTTTAATGACTTATATAACCGCGCCATTCAAGTCTTTGATCGGTATTTAAATAAAATAAACATACTTAGTAAAATTCTCTAGAAAATAAGTAATAAACCTTATTTTATTGAATCTTCCTTCAATCTATTTAAATTTATGCGATTTGAATCGATTCACGTTTCAGGATGCATGTGACTTTGATTCTGAATCGATCCAGATTCCGATATAAGGGATTATGAATTGATTGGACTTTGGATCGGTAAGCATCGATTGCGCCACATAACCTAGTTAATTTTGAAGAAATTTTTACTTTAAAAGCAGGATTATAACAATGCTTTATATTTTAGATGTTCAACTAGTTGTTTTTATCGAGAACGTTTAATTTTTAGAATTAGGTTAATTAGTTCTACTTGGATATTGTTGATTTTTCCTGCAGTAAACGAATTTTATTTTAGTTTCGCCTTAGCTCGATTTCTAAAAGTTATCTATTAACCCCAGAAACTTAATTTTTACTCAAAATTACCTAGCTGTAAAATTGAACTATAAGTTGACATCGCCCATGCATTTTATATTTTTTAAGAAATTTCAATATACTTGCGATCGAAAATTGCAGTGTAAGGACTGCCTTTTTGGAAAGCCGATGAATATGATATGAAATAAGGTAAAGTTTTAGAAGCAATTGTCATCCGACATTCATCTTCTCGTTCATATCGATCTGCTCGACCATGATAGGTTTTAAAATCCATATTGATTAACAAATTGATCAAGTTTGTGGGCTGCGTTATTTGGAAAAGTAAGGTTTACAGCATAGACTGCATCCAGTTTAAAAGTGATGGTACAATAAAATAACTTACCCCCACATACACACAGCTATGCTCTACCACATTTGAAATAGAATCCAGAGGACTAGTAAACAAAAGCTCAGGATGTTTACGAAAATTATCTCTAAATACTTTATAAGGTCCAGACTCAGCTTTCTGAAAAATCCACTTGTTTCTTGATAAATTTGCATCTATTACTAGAATAGAAATAATTGAAATTTAACCATCGATTTGTATCCCATTTCTGAGTTCAATTCAATACTCATCCTGGGTGTTTTAGAGGCAGCCAAATCTTCCAAAGTGTCTACGGTGGGTTCCAACTTTTCTACGGCCAGTCGGGCGGTGAATGTTCCAACGTAGGCGTTAATTAATACGACCATAGAAAGGAGCCATAGTGCAACCATCAAACGTGGCACAACGCTGTAGAATTCTCGGGGATTATTATTTCCTAATAATAAATTTCACAATATGTTTAATAAATCAACACATTACAAAATGAACCACCCTATATAGTCACCTTGTGATGCAATGATTGTTCGAACATATTCAAATCGGCGGTAAAGTTGTTTAGCAATCGATTGATGTTGCATCTCTGAGCGTTTTCTAGTATGAATGACTAAAGCTGTCGTTACAAGTAACGCAACAATTGAGAAAATAACAAGAATCCAAACCTATTAACGATATTTAACAGTTGAAAACATTTTTGAAAACTTATTAATATGAAAATTACATCGTAATCAAATCATTCAAATGGTTTAATGGGAGCAGAGAGTCGGCTCTCTTCTTTCGGGAAACGTTGCATTAAAGTAAAATCCTCTACGCCCATTGGATACGTTAAGTCAACTAGGTCGGAAATCTCCAGAATGTGGTTGAACGCATATGGAGAATAATCAACTTACTACATTGCCACAAAAAGATAATGCGTTCATTACTACCACAGAAAACACTGGACGAAAATTATCTTCCTAATTCGCCACTCACGTTAGTTTGAAGCTGATGAGCAAGAGCTATTCCAAATCCATGCTTTGCAATCTCAACCGGATCGACTGGTACATACGTAAGTCTTTGAAAATAGATATTCCACCCACCATCAAATACATTTAATTTCTTGTGTATAAAACATCTTATCAAGTTTACCTCAAGTTAAAATAGTCAGCCATATCTTTAAGAGAAACTACTGAAGCTCCCGAGTAGGTAACGTTCCCTCCAGGTTCTCGGTGATTCATCATAATTAGTGGATACTGTTTAAAAAAATTAAAAATACTGAATGAAAATCATACCGAATCATTCCAGTATACCTCGAAAGCAGATACTCTTAAGTTGATGCCATTAAACAAATCCTCATCCTCGTGCGTCGAAAAAAAAGAAAAAAAAAAGAAAAAATAGGGTCCCAACCGGTTGACAATCAACGCACATATTGAGATAGTAAGTTATGCACGATGGGAGGAAAGCAAAGCAGCACAGCTATTTGTTGAATTAGTGTTGTCCTGACAAATTTTGAAAAATTGACAAGTTTTACGTTGGCCACGGTCTTATTAGTATTTACATTATTTGAAAAGCAGAAGGA
This sequence comes from Chydorus sphaericus, assembly GCA_030141595.1. NCBI lineage: Eukaryota > Metazoa > Arthropoda > Branchiopoda > Diplostraca > Chydoridae > Chydorus > Chydorus sphaericus. Next base: position 19,797,705 of record CM057926.1, read on the forward strand.
AATAATACTCTATGTGGTAAAGCAGATTACCATACTAATTAATTCATAAGGGAGTGCTACATTTATTTAACTTTTCCCCTTTGATTGTAATTTTCAAAAGAATAGTCATTAATAAATCGTCTTAAAGTTTAGTTTAAAGGTGCACCGAGAGAGGTGTTTTTAAACGTTGCCGGGGGTACTCTTACGATTTTCCGGATACTTCGACAAAAGAGAAAGAAATTAAGTTCAGTTAAATAGCCGTTAACTGGCAGAGGTGCACCCTCTTGAGTGATGCTTGACAATGAAAAGAAACTCCCGGAAGTGTAATCAGAATTATTGCAGACTAAAACTTAATAAAATACCAATTGAAAATTATTTGAAAATAAAAATTGGAAATAAGTCTGGTCAATTGATAGAAGTAGAAAAGCTGCATAAGATTTTACGATAGGCATAATCAACTCAATCAAAGTATTAATAGCACAACCCATCTGTTTTTGGCCCTGTTTCTTTTCAAATGACTAGATTTGTTATGTATACTTCCCGCCTCTTTCAATAGAATTGTAGGATTCTCGTAGCATACCGTACTCTTTCTGACAGCCTTATTTACAAAAAAAGTGTGGTTCGAGTATGAGCGTTCCGTCATAGGTGCATCGAGTCTTTGTATTTTAAGCTCGAACCACCACGTTGACTTTGAAAAGACCCGAAGGCCTTCCGACTAGAGATGTTACAGAGTGTCGTAGTCAACCAACACGTCGCCTATCATCGATAGGCTGATGCTCCCTGGGCTATTAAGATCTCACATCTTTGTTAATAGCCACAGTCACACACAAGCGTGTGAAACGAACCTCTGGAACGCTCAATTGCTTACACTATGTGATTCATCGTGCAACTATATACACCCCTTAGTATCACACATATCGTTTATCATTTTGTGTGTGACTAGCTTGTATATATACATTTTCGGAATAGAAAGTTTAGCTGCAAATGGTTTTTGCCAATAACAGAAATAAAACTTAAATATCATTAAACTGTCGATTACCAACATCACATAGGTACCCCTATTGTTACTAAATAAAAAGTAACCATCTAGTTTACTTAGTTTCTTAAACATAATTAGCAATCGATCTATTTAAAAAATATTACTAGGCTTCCATAAATAATACTGTAATTTCGAATTTTCGATGTTAGTCGGCTACAATGTAGTAAATCATCCATCTAAATTTATTTTATTCCATGTAATGGTTATTAGAGTTATTACCAGCGATCTATCGTTAATCCATTATACCCCCATGTATTTGCCTTACATAGGTTTTTCGATTTTCGAGTTCTCTAAATTACTATAACTTATTGAATAATTTTAAGCTTAACTTCAGGTGGCTGAAAATTCAAATGCCCGCGTTTTATTTCCTATTCATTTTGGTGTACAATTCTTTCTTCCCTCCTTTTTTACGAATTTTAATTGTTATTAGTTAGAGATCTCATCCATTATTCTTAAAGGTAATGTAAGACGTCTTCAATACTTGGTATCGACTTTCAGGGACTATATTTCTAAAATGAAAAGAATAAAAAAGAACAGGAATGAGAATCCGGCATTTAAATATCATTTGACGCTAAACTTGTTCTAAGCTGGTTAAATTGTATGCGTACTGAATTTAAAAATAATAAACTTAATCATGAATTATAATCAATCAACGATTTAAAAATCCAATAAAAACCCAAGATGAAGCTGATTCTCTAAATTAAAGTTATTTGTACTTTAAAAGTGCGTTTACACGACCACTTATTTCCTTATTCCCCCCCCCCCTTATTTCTTTATTTTTAGCCTTATTTTTTTCATAAGCCAATCAAAACGCACCGTTTCGGAAAAATAAGGCCTTACATGAAAAAAATAAGGGAAATAGGTGGTCGTGTAAAACGCACCTTAAGAACTGTAATTGAGATGTGATGCAAATAATGGAATTCTTTTGTAGAATTGACCTTTTATCGTTTATAAAGATAAGAATCGTATCTCAGTCAGTTGTTTAAACATAACCTGTACGAATGAAAGAGGAAAATATAGCGGAGGTATAGGTCTATAACATTCGGTGGTGAATAAATGAAATAAATTAAAAACATGAAGGGACCCCGATACCTTGCACATATCACGAAGGAACTAGGATAATGACTTAATAAATTTATTCGTTCCGAAAACGTCATTCACGGCTGGTGAAAATTTGATCTCATGGGAGAATTTGAAAATGAACGAACACAATCACTCTTCTATCCATTCAAAAGTATAGCAAAAAAGCAATACCACACACTATTAAAAATAAGATAGAAAAGCTCGCTTTTTGGCTCGCCCTTATTAGAATAATTCAGTCTCCGACTGAATTAAATCCCCCCCCCCCGTTTCAATAGAAACAGAAATTATTTAAATCGAATCTACCTCACTTTTTCAGAAATCCACGCCCAGCGTTGCCAAGCAGATTGAAATAAATAAATAAACAATTGAATTTTTTTTTTGTAAAAACAAATCGTTTTGATTTACATTTCTGCATCTCGCCCCAATTCTGATCAAAATGACGTATTGCAAGCTAGAATCGGATGAGTCAGTTATTTGATATTGAAATGCAAATCGGCACGCCTAAAGTTGAAAATAAAATTGAGACCTCAACTCGAGTCCCAGTAGAGATTCATCAGCACCATCTAGCGGTCAGATTTCCAACGACTGAATTACAAGCTCGCCCTTCGGGCTCGCAATCATTCTGTATGGGCAGATGGCGAGGCTCAAGAAAATATTATATGACTCGTGGTATTTATATAATAGTTTACTCGAAATAAAAGTTGATGTGCATGTATTACAAGCATTGCCACTCTATTGTTCAGATAAGAAATAAAATAGGATTCGCGTGAAAAAAAGATAAATAAATAGAACGTGTGCACTTGGGTAACAAACATCTTTCAATATAAAAGTGAAAAAAACTGTTCATAATAAGCCTGTGAGCAGTTGCTAAGAGACTGGTGTGAAACCCTGGAGACAATAAAAACAATAAGTAAAATTTTAAATAGGATTCGAGATGTTACAGTAAGCCAGTGAAGACGGAATCTCGACTTTTCGCTGGAATAAAAGCCTCGGTGGATGAGGCGAGCAGCAGAGTCCTGCACTGACTGCAGAGGCTTGATCTTGGATTTGGGCAGACCGGCAAGTAAGGAGTTTGCATAGTCGATGCGTGATATGACTAGTGCGTGAACCAGAATCTTGGTGGCTTCAGTGGTGAGATGGCTCCTGATCTTATGCCGAGTCGGTATAGGTTAAAGTTAGCGTTATCTATAGTGTTAGTATGTATCTGAGATACGGCCACTCACGCGGCGGATTTCTATAAAAAATGAACTTTTTTCAAATCGTTTTTCGACCAGTTAATTGTTTTATTAAAAACAAAGACATGTAACAGAAATTTAGAGAATTTTGTTGTCTTTCCATTGCACTGTTTAAAACAATTTTTTTTGAAAACTAATTTTGTAACGAGGCCTACATGTCCGATTGTACGGAGTACGGTTTTCCATGCTTCCAAATGGGGTCTATCCCCACAAAAATATTAATTTCTTAATAATGGATCCCTAAAACATAAATTTAAAGAAAGAAATGAAAAGAGAATAATATTTCCTACATTTTTGTTACTTTTTTTGTTTATATTAAAACGTTTAATTTTCCAAAAACGAAATGAAAAAAGTTAATTTTTTTCTAGAAAGCCGTCGCGCTGACATTCACAAGTGATCTCAGGCGGGTATTAAATATACTATAATCCAAACAAATCAAAAAGTACAGTTTGCTCTGCATCCCTCATGCTGGAGAAGTGGTCGCACGGATTGAGTGTGACTACACCCTTCCGTCTTTATAAATCTTTTTACCGACAATATTCGAATGCCATCGCTGTTTCGCATTTATGAATCTTAATAATAATGTAATAAGATCTGTAAAGCAGGATTCCTACTTGTCGTGAAAATAAGGTTTATGTTAAAAATTATCTAACAACTAATTTTGAATGTAAATCCCTAATTTTGTCTTTAAATTCTTCAGTAATCCTAAAACGGCAAAACTCTTTCGATGTCGACAAGTGTGAACGAAGCTTTAAAGATAGAACCAGGTCCAATACTACTAACTGTTTTGTTAGTTGAACATTATTATAATTAACTATTGAATAAACCCTTGGCTGGTCCGTAGTATAGTGATTTCGTATGGTATTACGACAGGAAAACATGCATGATTATCACTTATTATTTCTTTTAAATGATAATGTGCTACTAGTATTCGTATTTTTTGTACACACTGAAATTGACTTTGTTTATTGGTTGGTTGTATGCGAACCAATTTGTATGTTCTATGTTTACTTTAATTTTTAGATCTTTAAAGTTGAAAAGCCGCACCGCTCAGCCTTATTGTTATCAAACATTACTTGCAAGAAAATCTGTATCCTATTGTGGATCTATTTGACTATTTATCAAGAAATGAAAAGTGTCAAGTATATTAACAAAACTTGTACTCGATCTTAGATTTGTGTAGGAACGAGCAACAGTCATATCTGGATTTTATAATCAAGGGGCCTTGGCGTAGAGCCAGAAACCGAATGCTAATATACCCTAGCAAGTAGCCTACAATAACGTAAAGTACAGGGCAAATTCATCAAAACTTTACTTGATCTTGGATGTGATATACAGCGCATATACAAGTATAATCGTTGTTCTACAACACTCGTTTTACCCACTGACCATGGAATACACATTACGTCCTTCATTATTGAAATCTCGCACTTCGTAACAAAAGCTTACTTCTTATTGTTCCTTACACATTTTGTTTGCTCTGAAAAGATTTAATCGGAATTTTGACGGTTTGACTGTGTATGTATATTTAAAATGCGTTGTATATGGTATTAAAAAGTTGAAGAGTTTCAAACACAGAGACTTACCTACACTAAACATACAATAGTAATAGAGCATGAAATAGATGAAAAATGATTTTTTTTAAAGTAACCAATATGTTTTTTTTATGGAAACAAATTTTTAAAATTCATTCATTTCGTCATTTTCGTGTAATAAAAAAATGGTTTCGTGTAATCTTTTTTCAAGATAGCTCGTTCTGTGTAAGTGAAATACTTACTAGCTTTACCACTGATAATTAAAAAAACAGTTAAGCAAAATGACGATATTATTGTTCACAGTCTATGAACAATAATTATTTATATTAATTATTATTATAATAACAATTTTAAGTATGTAATAAAACGAAATGCAAAAAAGGGAGGAAAATCAAGATATCAATATAACAAATATAAACAAACTGTCAAAAGTAAAAAAAAAAGTTATAACAAAGGTTATTGCAAAAGTTATTGCAAAACAATTAGCTTAAAATTACTTTAGATAATCTTCGTTTGTTATTTATTTTATCAAACATTAAGGAACCTTTTTTTGTTTTCCCTTCTAGTATTAGGCAGCATTTTTTGCTGGAAGTCGAAAGACAACCAACTCCGCGAGGAACGCCACTAAAGAACAATTTTCACGCTTGTAATTTCAAGTATATACATATATATATATATATATTTCAAAGGTTTTATTATGGCTATTTTTTTATTTTCTGATAAAGTCATCATATAATAGTTAATCATAAACTGAACTTGTGAGTTTCCTTTCCAAAAATTCATCGGTATTTGTGCATATTTTAGGCAAGATATTGACAATCAAAGTGCGTGCTGAGATTATAAACGATGCACGATCCGAACAACGATAAGCAGAACTATTCTTTTATTGATTCTCCCGCGCTGTCCTGGCATATTTTGAAATATTCATAAGTTTTTTTCGAACGCGCTCTTTTAAAATTAATTATCTGTATTAGCTCCGCAGGTATACGCTTGTGATGGATATCAAATTGAAAAACACAACGACGATAAGCGATAAAAACAGCCTGACGTGTATAAACCTTTTTTAATAAGCAGGAGAGGGATAATAGCATTTCACATTAAACTAATGCATTCCTGACTACGTTGACTAAGATTATTGTACTTCGGTGAACAAAATGTAAGTTTAAAAAATCTAGTTAATGTCGTTATAAAGGTAACAAAATGTTATCTATATAAAGTGTACAACAAAACGACGAATAAAATAAAGAAAAATAGATGTAACATCAAAACTAATAACAAAACAATGTCACACATATTTTAAATAAAACTTTCTTTGTTTCATCCTTTCAATAACCAATAGAATTTCTCGTCGAAAATCGAAAGACCATCAGTTCCATGATGAAAATGAACAGGGATAGTACGACACCGCCGATGAAGAGAACGAATACTCCGACGAAATCGTTTAGTGTAAAAGGGGTGTTTCTCATTCTCTGCCCAGCCCGTGGTTGGCATTGAATTGGAATAGGTGGGAAAGTTTTCCGTTTCAGATTTGCAATGCCACCGTTTTCCCAAGATCGCAGTAAATATCTAATGAGATACGATACAAAAATATTCATAATTGACGTGCATTTGCAATATTCATTTAAAACCAATTAAATATAAATGTTCATCCTTATGAGAATTTATAAAGCTATAGCTATGTCCAAACTAGATGAAGATATTTACTTCGTCTCGTTACCTAAATAATTTTAAGGATTTTACTATAGCTAACAATTACGTAAAATTTACAAAATTCGTAAACTACTTCTATTTGATTTTTTTATCAGACCTCGGCAATAACCTAGTTTTACTTTACTTAGTTTATTTAGCATCTAGTTTCATCTAATAGCTCATAAAAATTTTAATTTTTGTAACAACATTGTAACATTAGTCCATATTACTCCATATTAGTCCATACGTTTTATTAATGGTATTTTAGTATACTTGTCGTTGTAGATTGCAGTGTAAGGACTGCCTTTTTGAAAAGCAGCGGAAAAGGGCAAGAAATAGGATAAAAGCCTGGAAGCAGTTGTCATCCGGCATTCCCCAACTCGTTTGTCTGCTCGGCCACGATTGGCTTTAAAATCCGTATAGATTAACAAATTGATCAAATTTGTTGGCTGCGTTGTTTGGAAAATGAAATATTGTTTACATTTTACTGTTTAACCTGCAGATTACAGAACATGACATGATATAATTAACTAATTTACCCCAGGATACACACAATTATGCTCTACAACATTCAAAATAGAACCCAGCGGATGGGTGAACAAAAGCTCGGGATATTTACGAAAAGTATCTCCAAATACTTTATAAGGCCCGGACTCGGCTTTCTAAAAAAAAAAATCAATCTTTAGTTATTACTTGATATTTTTGAATTTTGAAATAGAAACATTTGAAATTGAACCATTGATTTGTATCCTATTTCTGAGTTCAGTTCAATGGTCATCTTGAGTGTTTTAGAGGCAGCCAAGTCTTCCAAAGAGTCTACGGTGGGCTCCAACTTGGCAACGGCCAGTCGGGCGGTAAATGTTCCAATGTAAGCGTTGATTAAGACAACCATCGAAAGGAGCCATAGCGCAACCATCAGACATGGCACAAAACTATTAAATTCTCGGGGAGTAGTATTTCCTTAAGATACATTTTACAATGTATTACATAAATCAGTTCCCTGACATACGTTTTGTCTTATGTAATCACCTTGTGATGCAATAATCGTTAGAACATATTCAAATCGGCGGTATAATCGTTCAAAAATCGATTGACGTCGCAGCGCTGGGCGTTTTCGGGTATGAACGACTAAAGCTGTCGTCACAATGAACGCAATTATTGAGAAAATTACAAGAATCCATACCTATATGTTTAAAACAGTATGCACTGAAGTTACTTCAAAATCAATTTTGATAACTCTTTATTATACTTATTACATCGTAATCAAATGGTTTTATAAGAGCAGAGAGCCGGCTCTCTTCTTTTGGGAAACGTTGCATCAAAGTGAAATCTTCTACGTTCATTGGATAGGTTAAGTCAACTAGGTTGGATATCTCCAAAATATGGTTGAATGGATATGGAGAAAAATCAACTTGCTACGAATTACCATAGAAAAAAATTTATTTGATACAGCTTCAATGCTTCATACTCGGACAACCATTAAAATCGTTTTTCACTTCTCACGTTATTTTGAAGCTGATGAGCAAGAGCTATTCCAAATCCATGGTTTTCAATCTCAGCAGGGTCGACTGGCACATAAGTTAGTCTTTCAAAAGACATGTTCCACCGCTCACCAAATATACAGTTAATCATTAACAAAATATCTTTAAGAAATCGAGTTTACCTTAAATGGAAATAGCGAGCCATATCATTAAGAGAATCTACTGTAGCCCCTGAGTAGGTAACATTTCCTCCAGCTTCTCGGCGACTCATCATAATCGGTGGATACTGTAATTTTAAATTTAAAATACATTATTCAACTGAAATCATGTAGAATTATTCTAGTGTTCATACCTCGAAAGCAGATACTCTTAAATGGATGCCATTCAACAAATTATCGTCCTTTCCGAATTCATCTAAAAATAGCGAATCAGTCACGTTGAAGTTGGAAAATGTAAGAATCCAGAAAAATAAGATTTGAATCAGAGAGCCCGCAAGCAATGCCTCCATTTCAAAGGCAAGCTCAACTAGCAATAAAAATGTTTGCTTATAGTGTAAGTTCGATTAGTATAGCTATATTCCTCGCTTGTGTATTGGGCAATGTCTAGAACGACATTGAGATCGACCCTTTCTCCTCCATAATTTTTTCATGAGAACGCGCAGGATACATCGAAAGGCTGTCAAATATATATTTATATTGCGCCTAGGTACGATGTAGAGTTCTAATTACTCATTCGGTTGGGCACGGGCTAACCAAATAAAAAATAAAGTTCTTTACCCGTGCTCATTTAAAATCGTGTGTGGTTCGTTAAACTATATATATATTTCTTTTCTTTACAAAACTTATGTAAAAAGAAGGAAAGGATAAACCATCACGTGAAGTTATAGGGGAAATCACGTTCTTATTTTAACTTATATCTTTTTAGAAGGTTATATTGTGGCTGGATTTGTAACTAAAAGCCAGCAGCGACGGCGAGAAACTGAACGGATGGTTTTTGCTCATTACGATTTATTTCTATCTTGCTGATTATGATTCGTTTCTACCTTATAGGATTCTTTCATCCAACAAGTTCAATTTTAAGCGAAAGTCATTATACAGTTGGTTATTATTACAGGGACTCATCTGTTCCATTTACAAACACGCATTCGTATATACAAACATTTTAGCGCGAAATTGAGGATTTTTTTTATATATAAAGATAACCATAATGTTAACAGATTAAAATTTGCAAAAGTTGTGTACTGAAAATCTACTTAATTCCATGTATTGATTGAATATCATTAGAGTTCTTTATTTATAATTTAGTTGGCTTTTTTTTTATAAAACTGGGGTAAAGTCTAGAAAACATTATTATTTACATCAGAATATTTTTACACGTCCAAGTCGAAAACAATTTACCACTGCTATGGCTCGTAAAAGTACTGAAGGGCTGTAATGCAAGCAGGACCGCATGGAGAAAATGAGCGTATGGGAATTTTATACAGCAATAGTAAATAATTGTTTTTAATTATGTTGATTTTTTTTTAAATTGTACAAAAAGATAGAATCTCTATAAATAAAGTACTCTAATTCAAGTTCGTTTTTCAGATAGTGAATTATGGCTACCAGTAGATAATATCAATCTTTCAAGCATAGAAAGTACAGTACAGTAAATAAATGCTGCACCTCGCAATTTTCTGTGACATGCGAATACAATAAGGCGAATTTAATATGGCATTTCTAATATACTACTCCGATGGGTATCCGGCTATACGGCCATTTTGCTCATACGGTCATGCACACCGTGGCCGTATAACCGAGCTGGCACTATACTTTTAACTTAATTTCCTGTTCCATTACTCATTTTAAACTTAAGATTTAATCAAACACTTCAAAGCAATATCTTAATATTTAATGCAATAGCTTAATTTTTTAATACATTATTTTATAAACTGTTTCGCACTGCAACAACTTCAATACATAAATATTTGCTATAAGTTGTCTTAGAGACAATCTAATATATAAAGCAATATTATGATTGGTAACTCCATTATTGTAGATATCTACAATACTTCCGATGACACTAAGTCGGTGGGAGCAATGCAATTATTTGATCGTATACGAGTTCTTTAGCACTAATATGTATTTGTCATATCTAGCCTTTTACTGCAATCAACTTTTGCTACTGCACAATGGAAAGCGCTCATAGTTGCGATGACAGTAAGCAGTAACATTGCAGTAGGTTGAAAATTAAGTGAAACTCACCTAAAAGAGGACAAAAAATTAGTGAAGATTGAAAAAGTAGTAATAAGGACAATTTAACAGCGTTCAATCATTAAAAAATAAATAGTATAGGCTTATAAGCGCAAAACTATGCCAATTATTTGCGAAATTCTATGAATGATTATTTTTATAAGATAGCGCATAGCAAGCTTTGTAGCTCTCCAAAAGAATACGGATAATTCAGTTCCATTCACTGTTTAAAAAAAGGTTTTGGGTTTCAAAGGTTTTTACCCCTGATTTGGGACCATATAAGGTTTTGAACCTTTGAATTTCAAATAGGCATTGCTTATATTCAGGTAAAGGTATAGAAGATTGATACTGGTATAGTTTATTTGTTAAAATAATCAATTACCATCAGTATATGCTGTAACATATAGTCAAATAATAGCTACTTAACGTTTCCCGACACCGCTGTGGAAATGGGACAGCTGCAATCTGGATAGATTGTTTCACATCTCTGTGGGCCATTCTATGTGAAGGTAAAAACTTGTTGCTCAAGATTATGCTCTGATACCTCGAACAGTGTCATCTTGCTCTGATTTGAAATTAATATGAGCATTCAGGAGATCGAGGCAAAGGCAGGGCAACAGAAACAACTAGATGTTGAATCCTGCTGTTACCTAAAAGAAGCCCCTCTGCCCCCATTAATAAACGGAATAATTTATTCGGTAAACATGATTCGACCATTACGACGAATGTATTTGATTCAAAAATAAGATAGCTATGAAAAACTTGCAGCTTGACTTAAGGATAAATCGTAATCCATCCATTTTGGGCGAATGAGCTTTACTAAAAATGGGAAGTTGCATAATCTAGTTTTGATTACTTTTCAATCTGATAGCAGTAAAAAAAAGCAAAGCAAGAGAAGAATGTTTACTCAAAATGACACAGTTATTCAAATAAAGAGGATACTCGTTACAAGAAAATATAATATGTAGCCTTTTTTTATTTGTCTTATTATTTTATTATTTATATGTCTTAAATATAATTTTAAAAATAGACCCAATTAATGTTATTATGCTGATAAGTATACTGTTGTAACTATTCTAAACTACAATGTAAGAAAAAAAAAGAATAACAGCAACTAAATAGTGCATTTAATACCACTGATCAAAGAAAATAAAAGAAACCTAAAAGTAAATGAGCTATATATATATTAATTACTCGGAAGTTTTTTTTTATTTGGCTAAGCAGATAGTCTAAACTAGACCTATATCAAACTAAGCAGGGGGGTCGGAGGAGACAAGCTGGTTGACGTTTTTGGCCTTTTGATACGAATGATGTATAGATTTCAGCAGATAACCTGTGCCAAAAGCTGATGCCCTTATACTTTCGATGAGATTTGTTTAATGCAGCAGACTTAGTATTTTTAAAAAATTATAAATTACGAATTTTGTTATAGATGGTTCGATTAGTTTTAAGTCTCTATACTTATCACTGTGCATAATGTTGGGGATTATAAGCTTCTGAGTTCTGATAATGGTCATCCTTTGCTGCTAAATATATTGCCTCTATGTCTGGGCATTATATATGAGTACCCGCGAGACCCGTGAGAAAGGTATTAAACTATTATACTGATCATTCAAGTCTTTGGCATTAGGTGGTAATTCTCACTCATTCACAGTAAGTTAATACACTTATTACCCGTATGCCTCGATGATAATGTCTTAACCTTGATAAAAATTTCAAGAATAATGAAATAAAGGAATTGTGTTGACCCAAGTAGTAACAGAACTAGAATATCCTGGTACATATTTAAACTTAAACATAATTATATTCTATTTATCAAAACTTTCATGTACATACATTCGTATTATCTACATAATATTTATGAGACTAAGTTGGTGGGAGCAATGCAGTTATTTGATCGTAAACGAGCTCTTTAGCACTACTGTGAAATACAAAATCCATATGATTAAATGGAGGGTAGTTTACCAAGACAACTTTTTTCACGTTAGATAATCTGGAAGCTGTCTATTCAACGTCCTATAATAATGGTAACCTCGACTGATGATGATCTCCACCTTATAAAAAAAAGTTATTTACTAGTCAAAATGTTAAAGAAATAAAGTGCCAATACTGTGCTCATGAATGCTTCCATGTTGTTGCTGGGTATTCCGGATCGTAATGATGGTTGGGTTTTAAACTTTTCATTGTTACATATTTTAAAGCTATTTTTCATTTCTAGCCTTTCACTGCAGTTAAGTTTTGCTCCTGAACAAATGGAAGCGCTCAAAGTTGCGATGACAGTAATAAGCAGTAACATGGTAGCAGGTTGACTGAAATTCACCTAAAGAGAACAAGAAAATAGTCAAAAACTGAATCTATACAGACCGTTTCATATCTCTGTGTGCTACTATTTTATTCATGCCTGCTTTTCTGACGGCAAAACTTGTTGCTCAAGAATCAGGAATAAGGAAGAAAGATAAATGAAGATGGTGTAATAAGATGAGAAAGATGGTGTAATAAGAGGTGTAGGGGAGAGCGGGGTTACTTGGGACAGCGGGGTTTTGAGTATGTTTCCCAAGTTTAAAAAAATTAATTTTTTCAGGAAGAATGTGCATCACTGGTCCACATCTTGACAAAAAGTTTCATTAGAAAATATTTATTAAAGTAGGCTGTAGTGGGTAAAATGTATTTTACAACTTTTTTGTCCGGAAAAACGAAATTTTTAACTTAAAAAACCGGTCACTCATGTTTAAAGAATAAAAAAACGAGATAGGTCATTTTCAAGGAAATTCAATTTACTTTATCTTTGCTGAACATAACATTTTTCTATCTATTTTAGTTTAGTGGTTATGAAGGTAAATGTGTGTGTAGGTACAGTGGGGCTACTTGGGACATCGAGACGGGGGTTACTTGGGACAATGAAACGCCATATAAAAGAAGGGGGAGACAGCGCGTGCAGCGCGTTTTCGACCAAAAAAAGGTTTTCGACATATTTCATCATTATGGCAGGCTGTTTTCTATTATATAAGCATACCAAAAGAAAGCAAATTTAATTCTGATTCCAACTGTTATTTCAGTTTTTAACGAATCAGAGATTATTAGTAAACAATAACGATTTTATTAAACTGTCTCAAGTAGCTCCGTACTTTTTTTACGTTTTCGAAAAAAGTGAACTTCATTTAAAAAATTTTATTTAATTTTGTATTTAAAAATAAGACATTTTGAAAGAAGATTAAAAAAGGTAAAATAATAGGCTACAAGATACATCTAAATGTTTTTATCAACGATGTTTCATTAAAGAACTAAAAATCCCTAAAGCATTTTCAAAATTTTTTGTCCCAAGTAACCCCGCTCTCCCCTACGCTTAAACGTTCGGTGGGTACTGTGCCCATTACATTGTAATTATTTCGTTATAAATAGCAAACAAAAAATGTCCATGTATGCTATATATTTTAATATAAAAGATATCGTGAAAAAGTTGAAGAACAAACGAATAATTGAACCTTAAAGTTTTGATTCCCCAAGATTTCTTTCTAAGTAAGAAATTTTTTCCCTACAACTGGCTCAAAACAATTGAGTAAAATGTAAAATGAATATTATATTTGCGTGTAATGCGCATTGAGAGTGGCAATGATGTAATCAGTCCTATTTGCAGTACCACTTCCTCACTTCAAACCGATCGTAAAGCACCGCTGCTTTCCAGTACCCTTTTAGTAATCGGAAGATATAACGGAAAGTGCACACTTGTAGACATAGTAAGCATTAATATTACATCAACAGCAATCTCTAAAATAAAGCATAGAATTCTCTTAATTTGCTCTTAGATGCTGTATATAGATGTAAATTGTTTTCAAGTAGAATGTATAGGCTGTTAAAATGTGTCCTTTCAAAAGGAATGTTGCGAATAACAAGTAAAAGTGTCCAGCAAACGAATAACAATACTCGAACAGGAATCGAACCGTAGAACAATTAGTGTGCTAAGTAGCCTCGGACAGGTGCTAAAGAAGATTCGTACTCTGTCAGTTTCACATCGGGACCCAGCCACGGCGGTGGTGATCCTACAGGAGGCGCTTAGCATAGTCAATAGTTGGTTGTTGATTAGCAAACTCACAACGAATGCAGCAAAAACGGTCCTCATAATTTTCAGTAAGCGTTAAATCCCACTTCCAGATTTGTCTTTGAATATTGAAGGATTTACTGTGAGACCAAGTTAGATAGCAGAGCTACTTGGAGTGACGATCAACTCACAGCTGAAATGGAGAGAAGACGTTATCTTGGCAGGCCCTGGGGACTTAGTCGTCACCGACTGAAGACATTGTATAGAGCGGTCGCAGAGCCACTTCTTCTTTATGCTTGTTCTGTGCGGTCACTAATAATTCTAACGAAGAGAGGACTCAAGCGAATCAGAGAGGTAGAGCAAAGCTTTAATATTATGTTGACAAAATCATTCAAGACAACAGGCGCGAGTGCTCTCTCAAGCAAAGGTGACAAGGCAACACCATCACCCCTTGGAGTCTGACAGCAGAGGTTGACATGCTGACCAGTGCTACTCTGGCCGCAGGTCAGCCAAACCTGGCAGTAATTCCGGTGACGTCTTTGACACCCCCACAAAACGGTTATTATCCTCAGCTCCCTATATCCCTTCCAGGGGTTTATGGAAAGTTGTGTGGAAATTAATTATTTTACGGTTACATATATGAGGCACTGTAGTGAAGGGACTTTATATTGTGTTTTTTCCATAAATTTTGTATTTTAATTAATTTTAATGCATGATAGAATATTTCCATTTTAAATGCTATGCTACATTTTTTACATTTTTTTTACATTTTTTTTACGTGGAAGCGGTGTTAACAGTAATTATTTTACCGTTACTTCTAAATAATGTGTATCGTAGTTATTATTTTTTTCAAATTTTGTTGGCAATATCATTATTTCTGAGTTAAGTAAACAACCCTTCTACAATTAATTTTTTCATTCTAAAACTCTTAACTCATGGAGCATACGATATTCATGGTAGGTGGGTGGTAAAACTACCAGTAGCTCAGTATATGTGACTAAGAAACTGGCCAGAGAAGAACACATGTCAAATTCACCAGCAAATGTGTGCTCATTGTTCTCTCTTGTGTTCTCATTTCAATTGTTTCAAACTTTTTATTTCTTTTAACCACATCAACTGCTATTGTTTTCACGCATTTTTACAGATGCATTTAGTGCATCTTGCAAACACTATCAACCCCGTGAAGTACTTTCATCAGTTTCCATGAATTTCTTTCCTGTATTTGAATTCAAATATATTCTGATGCATTCTCGTTGTTCTTCAAGTCGTTTTTCAAAACTTGAGCTATACACACCACTCTCAAGGCCAACGTTTACTAAGCTGTAAGTTTGAATCAGACTTTTATCAACCTGGTGATTTTTTATGTTCGTTAACATAGTAATTTATTTACAGAAACATTATTTAAAGGTCCTATATTTTGAATGCAATCAAACACGATGCTGTATCAATCTCTTTTCAAGACGTTTGTCTGCAGTCTGCTGCTGATTAAATGCTTTGTGGGCGCATTAGTAATCCAGAACCCACCTGGGTGTTTGAAGTCAGGCCAATGTTTTCCTCCTGATTGTTTGATTGACTATAAATATTATAAGAGTATTTTTCCTTTAATGACTGCTAATGTGGGATTTCTAAGTTGTATTGTCGACATTATTTCTGATGCTTGGGTCTCTTTGCCAGCCCCAAACGGCACCTTTAATATATGTACCAAGGACACGCTAAAATGTTTGGGGATCACCTATAGCTATCAAGAAGCTGCACTACAAATGTCACTAATGGAAAAGAACCCCCAAAGTATGATGCAACGATGGAAACTTGACGGTGAAAAATTAATCAACTTCTATTGGGCTCCCTTAAACTTGTGCGCCGAGAATGCAGGAACTTTTTTTGGAGTATCTTTGAAGCCTTGTGACCCATATTCAATTCTTCAGAAATTTAATTTTGTTTGATTTTATATGAATGATGAAAGAATAATTTCATATTTTTAAATGGTACCGCCCATGCTTTTGCGCCCAAGTTTAAGAGTTTGTGGTAGTTTTAGTAGAATAGTTGCTGATTTGTTGAATTTTTATTTTTATAAATATTTTACCCCCTTTTCTTCTAGTTTTATTTTGTACTTCTCTTTTGAATTGATTTCTTGAACGTTATAATACATTATGTTAGTTTTAAAATACGAGAAATAATGGTTATGAAGATAATATGGTCATATTTTGTTAAATGCACCGAAAGTAAAACAATCAATCGTCAACTATAGATGATAGATTATCCCACAATAATATTTGTTTTGGCAAATAATTAACCATTTTAATTTCGGAATTGAGCTTCTATCATGGTAACAAATTCCAATCCTTAGTGGAATACCTAAAACTTAACCAATCCTGACCAAACTTTGTAGGCATGATTAAATTGACTAGATCTATGAAATAATGGCACCGGAAAATTTTTCAATGCTATTTAGTCAGTCTCGGATTTACTTTAAACTCCCTTCTCTTAAAGCCTTTTTCACAGTTTATTTACCTACGGTACCCCCAAATATTATTTTTATCCCGAAAAAAATTGAGTAGTGTTTTAGCATCATTTCACACCTCGATTCGATACAGGAACTAAATTTTAAAAATAAATTGTAAAAAACCCGAACACCCTTGGGCCCCACCAACATCTAGGGATCGGTCTGGATAGACCACCACAACCTATTAGCCTTTTCTTAACACTCCTGCCTAATACTTTGTGGCTAAAGTTTCCATTTTTCAATACATGTTAAACAATTTGGTTGTATCTTTGTTCGTATCATAGCTTAATTTGATTTAATTACTCTTTTTCGTTTTACATTTGAAATTATGTGAAAAATAAGTGCGTGTGCCACGGTCATCAGTATCGAGCAATCAAATAGCAGTAATACAAACAACAGGATCAAAGCTTTCATTTAAAAATGAGCTATTGAAATAAGATTAGTGATATAGACATGTTATTTCATTATATTAAAATTTCCATTTATGCTATTCAAACTCACCTACCCTAACATTGGCATTCATCGGTTATATTACACCCAAGTAAGCAACAGGTGCTAAATAATTGATAATTAAGCACAGTCTCAAATCCCAAAACCAAATGGTCCCGCATTTAGTCAATGCTATATGCTATTCTTGCCATCGGATTTAAGAGTAATAAAAGCGGGTTTAAGAAGCTCATTTGATTTAAGGTGGTCATTTGAAAAGCCATTGCCACGATTTTCAACTGGAACTATTGGGTTAATAGCCGAAGATGAAAAAGATAATGCACTTTTCAGCTGCAACAAGTTGTTCTCGGTTATGAGAGTTATATTATCAAACTTGCGACCCAGATACTAAATAAGCACATAGCAAGCTCGAAAGAGATCCCAGAGTAACCCAGAATGAGATGGTTACGACGTTCTCGACCTTCGGAATCTGATAATATTTATTTATAAATAGTAAATTATATAATCTGTCTGTCTCGACTATATGTAGATTATATTACCACATAGTAGATGATGGAACGCAATGTTCTATAATTGTTTTCTTTAAAAATCGCGAAGTTGAATAGGCTGGTTAAGAGGACGTGCCATACGTGTGCAATGACATGTAGAAACTGATATAGTTATTATAAATACAAAGCAAATTAAAAACAACTGATAATCCGTAATCCTTGTAAGGCTCAGCTTCATTGCTAGTATTTTGGACGGCATCAACAGTGCTATTGTTATAGTTTACATTCTTGGTGGCCAAGTAATAGAGCTGAAGTGTCGATCGAATATCACCGACTCGATCAACGGTGGTCAATCCAACACCAAAATACAAAGAGATAACAAAGTACTGAATCAACTGCAATTGACTACTTCTCCTTAATGCTCTTCGAAGAAATGTCAGGATCAATACGAGAAGAATCTTGATGATTATTCGTGGATTTAAGTTTGAAGAAGTTTTTAGCTGGTTTGTCGACCAAGTCAGAGCTAATATTCTGCATTTTGAATTACTTTTTTTGCGTGTGTTCGTTTTCGTTGTAAAAATTATTAGTATATGCGAATTTAAATGCCAGTATCCGAAGAATTATTATTAGGAGCCTGCTTCGTTGTTAAGATAAGGAGAAAAAATGCAGTCGTCGAATCGTGTTTACTAATTCCAGTTATCAATGAGGGCAGAAGCGCTGCTTCTATAGGTAACAACAGGTTTCAACATATAGCTGTCTTAGTTTCCCGATGCACTTCACCTCTCCTGCAAACACGGCGCTCATATTGAATTATTCCTAGTTTATTCTTCCTTATTCCTGATTCTTGAGCAACGAGTTTTGCCTTCAGAAAAATAGGCACGAATAAAATAGTAGCACACAGAGATGTGAAACGGTCTGTACAGATTCAGTTCTTGACTACTTTCTTGTTCTCTTTAGGTGAATTTCAGTCAACCTGCTACCATGCTACTGCTTATTATAATGGAATTTATAGCTTTATTTTTTTATTTATTTTTTATTTTTTATGTAGGAAATATAATTAACGCCGTTTTACCTTTGATGAAGTAGTGGTGCGCTCGTTAGATCACTGTAAAAGTTTGTCTGCCGTGTTCAACTTAGAAATGAGACGAGTATCCTTCTATTGCGTTAAAAAAAAAATAAGTACAACAGCCGCTTCCTAAAAAGTGAAAATATCTATGATAATATGTCTAGGCTACCCAATTACATAAACCATTACATTACTATCATACCGGATTTCGGACAATTACTTATTGCATGATTACAAGCAATATGAGGTTTAATATGATGGCTTCTCCCACGTCACCCTTCAGCGGGCGTAGTAAAGCATTATTCAAACGATGTAAGTTATGCTACCACACTTATTGCAGCCAATAAGACATCAATATAATGATGGAGGAGGTTATCGTAATAAATAATTATTAACCTTGCTGTAACCACCACATCTCAGATTAGCTGCATTCAATTTTTGACAAACTATATTCTAAGTTACTCTTTATAATTGAGATGTTCTCACAGGTAACAAAATATTTATAGTTGGTTCCACTCAGGGTTGAACTGAGGACCTTCACCGTGTAAAGGTGACGTGACAACCACTACACTATAGAAATTTATAGCATTGTCGTCTAATTTCAATATAACTCTATACGTACGTGATGCAATAATAAGAAATGAATGAGATTTTTTAAAAATATTTCCAGTGTGATAGTAAGGCCTATTTCATATTTTGACACTTGACAGTATAGCACAGTTACGTATAAGCAAAAGTATAAACATTTTTACATTTTTAAACCAAAAAATGCACAAAAAGGCTCCACTATTTTAATCCTTTACCTCAGAAAAAAGTTTAAATGCAGATCGTTTAAAAAAATTATCATTATAGGTAATTTAGTTTCCAAAAGATATGATCAACTAGTTTTTAAAAAAAATCGAGAATCAAGAAATTAACTTATATTTCTTCTTTTTATTTTACATTGGAAATATTCTGGGCACTCTCCTTTGATAAGAAAAAGGGCACAAAGCTGGTACACGTACCATTAAAATCGCTATCTAATCATTTACATGAAAAAGCTTTGCATTTTTTTCTTGGGTCGTCACATTCAATGTTAGTTATTTTAATTCAAAAACAAATAATATAAGGAATGACGTTATTAATTACTAATTAAGCCTTATATATTTGGACGAGGTCTCAACTATAATTTTGAAATCGACATTCTTCAGTTTTTCTCTTTAACCGAAACTGTCAAATTGAGTCAGCTTCGAGGTAGGCCGACAACCAATCACCGGCCACGGGGTCGACTCCAAATTGCTTCCTTATTTCCGGCACCTAGCGGTCAGCACCTCGGCAAAAAAAATGTAGAAAAAAAGAACTGACTTGTTTAAATATACCTCTCTATATTATATGACATTTGAAGCTTTACTGCGGACATCACTAGTCAACATTTCATTGAATTATTGCCAATAAGCCACGATGAACGCATCGAAGAGCGTTCTAAATAGAGGATCGTCGGATTTGGAACGAAAGAAAAGGGCAAAATAACAATTATAACAACTCAATAGCAGAATATAACAAGTCGCTTCCGGCGAATCATTGACCTTTCGCAATTGCGCCAATTTCAGCAACGACTGCTCTAGTGAAAATATGTATCGGACAACTTTTACGATTTCAAATATATTATTTAATCACAGTAATAAGTAAATAAAAACAATCTTTGTATCTCAATTAATAAAGGTAGTTTAAAGCATTTTCCTTTCATGTACAGTATATGCGCATCTTTGAGAATTTTTTCAAGGATTTAACCGCTAATAACAAATTTCAAATTATGACATTGTTTTACTATTCACTTATGGAGGTGCCGATAGACAAAGTTTTTTTAAACTTTGAAATCTATACCATTGCAATTAAAGTTCAAACATTTTCAAGAATCTCTCTTGTATATTACAAAACATTATTTAGTACTTACATAATACTTATGACATTCAAGTTGGTGGGAGCAATGCAATTATTTGATTGTAAACGAGTTCTTTAGCACGACTATGAAATACAAAATCCATATGATGAAATGAAGTGTGGTTAACCAAAACAACTTTTTTCACGTTAGATAATCTAGAGGCTGTCCATTCAACATCCTGTATAATTTGAAAAAAATATGACCAATATAGAATAAGCTATTTTAGCCATCAGTGATTTCTTAATGATAAATTTACATACTTTTGGTGAGGCGAGGTAATCATTTAGTGCGTGAAAGATGTAGACAGGTGCAGTTACTTTGCTTAAGTCGTAAGCCGGAGGATTTATATGTCCATAATGTTTTAAATTTCCAGCCCAACCGTAACTATATTGGTTGAATTGTGGACCTAGAATATTGGATTTTTTTTTAATGTATGTCAATAGTGATTTCTACAATTTTATTATGGCTTACGCAGATTCCAGTCAAGGATTATATTTTGGGCCAAGTGGGCCACAGACCGAACGGATGTCCCAGCTGGATTGTGGTTCTCTATAACATTGATCATATTCTGTAAATCATTAAAATAGAATAATTTAAAATCCGCTTAGAGAGTAGTAATGAAACGCAGAATGACAAACCGCATCCAAATTTCCATAGTCGGCTCCAACCGCAAAAAACATTGCGTTATTACATAAAATAGCAAAGTGACGGTTCTTACGACAGAATTTCTTTACTAATATAGTTGAAAGGCTTTTTTGCGAAGAGAAAACTTCACCCTCAAATATCCATAGGAAAATCTGTAAAATGATAGTAATACTTCTTATAATCAAATATATAGTATAATAGTGAACCTGAAGAAATCTTCGAAAAGGAATTAAGTAGCGAGCATTGGCCTTTATGTGTCCAAACGTGGTCACTGGTGCCATGGCTGCCATCAGTTCGATCTTATCGTTCAACTCCGGATGATAATGCATACAGACGAAAAAAGCAGTGGTACCTGAATTAATAATATATTTCATCCATTCTCGCGTTCTACACATTTACTAAGTATATATACCCATTGAATATCCTATGTAGGAAAGTTTTGTCCGCCCTGTCACGTTTAGAACGTGATTTATTACAGCCGGTATATCATATCGGCCCATTTCATCAAATCTATTTTTCAAAACGGGAAGACCCAACCGTTATTTAATGAATAACCAGAAATTAAATTAAGTTGAAACATACGAAAAGTCCCAGTAGGCTTTATCATGTGAAGAGTCGAAGGTGGCGTGACCGCGGGAATAAGTGTTGCCTCTATAATTACCCAACCAAACGTCGTAGCCCAGGTCAGCTAATGAAAAGGCTGAACAAACATATATGTAAGGGTGAGTGCAAAACAGTATTCGCCGTATCGTTTTTACCGAGTGATTTTTCCGTTGGAAGAAGGACCCAATCAGCCGAACTATCGGGAATTCCATGAAGGATGAAAACCGGATGGCCAGTTGGACCTGAATTTCGTCCTTTTGGATAGGGAATTCGATGTAACATTAATATGTAACCATCATCCGTCGTTACCGGGTGCATTTCTGCATGGTAGCCTCGACTGATGATTATCTCCACCTTATTTTAGAAATAAATAAATAATAATAATCAAGATATTTACAGGCCAAACGTTATTATAGAAAATTAAGTGCAAATAGGCCTACTGTGCTCATGAATGCTTCCAAGTTGTTGCTGGGTATTCCGGATTTAAATGATAGTGACGGTTTAATTGAGCGCAAATTGAACTCTTCATTTGTAGATATTTGAAAATGATTTGTAATTTCTAGCTTTTCACTGCAGTTACGTTTTGCTTCTGCACAGTTGAAAGCGCTCAAAGATACGATTATGGTAAGCAGTAACATGGTAGCAGGTTGACTAAAATTCACCTGAAAGAGAACAAGAAATTATAGATAAGAATTTCAAAGTAGAAGAACGTTCAACCCGTTAAACAATAAATAATATTGGTTTACGTTAACAATGGGCTAACGTTAACGAGGGCAGCCGCAATCTGTACAGACTGTTTCACATATCGGTGGGTTACTATGTTATTCATGCCTGTTTTTCTGAAGGTAAAAAATTCGTTGCTCAAGAATGAGAAATAAGGAAGAGACAGGAATAATTCAATATGATTACCGTATTCATGAGAGGCGAATATAGGAAAACTGAGACAACTACCTATATGCTGAAACCTGTTGCTACCTATGAAAGCAGCGCTTCTGCCCTCATTACTAACCGGAATAATTTATTCAGTAAACACGATTCGACGACCACATTTTTTCCCGCTAAGCCGCAGACTGGCCATAAAAATTCCTCTCTGATGAACTCTGATGAAATCCTTTAAAATATGGAGATTTTAAAAATACTAATTAATAATTAATTTAATGTTCCCGTAATCGGCTCCAAGATCAAGAAATGGGCATTGTGGCACACTATATTGTATACCGAGCAATTTTTTAAGCAGTAGGCCCTATCTTCTCAAAAATATAGTTTAAGGAGTATCTTGTGATAAGAATTAAGAAGTTTGTTGGCTTGGTCAAACAGCTAGACGATAGAAACTAATGAAACATTAAAACATTTCAAATATGAAATAAAATAAAAAAGTGAAAGAAAATTAAGATTCTACATTTATACATCTGAACGAGTCGTTGCTGGATTTTAAATAAGCTAATACATAATAAATGTTTTCTTTACGTACTTTAACAACTTATGTTACAGTCTTATTATTATTATCAGGTTCCGACTGTCGAGAACTGTTCCTCTTTGTTCTTTTGTTTTATTCTGTAGTATCTTTCAAACTTGCTGCGAGTTTATGGGCTTTCTTCATCATATCATATTTGATAATGTCGCATTCAAGCGAGAACCTGTTTCAGCTGAGCACTGCAGCTTCTACTTCGCCACCGCGATTATTAATTTAACAGTAATTTCAGATGAAAATCGTAGCAATAACGATGTCGATAGCACTCCAAATGAGAAGATGCTTAATCCAACTTTGATTACTCTTCAATCTACTGACTCCATGGCACAAGAAGAAAGTGTTTAACAACAGTTTAAATTAAGAGGATATTCGTTACGAAAATTAATATGTAGCCTAATAGCTATCTTGCATTCAAAGTTTAGGCTAGCTAAAGTTATTTATAAAAGTTCATTTGATTTAAAATCCATCCTAAAAAGTAAACTACGATGTACTTTGATTTTGCATGACTATCGGGACCTCCATCACTTCGGTGGAGGGTATTGGGATATTGGGTCGCGCTTCGGCGTTTTACCCATCCCGATAGTCATCTATCAAGTCCGTATGTTCCTGCCAGCCATGTCCGTATAGTCTCTGCCATAAGCCCAACAGTGCTCTAGAATTTGTGGGCTTTCCTCGAGCACCACAAGATTTAAGCGGCGAGGTTGGTGAACTAATTTCCACAGAAAGGGTAGAGTACTGTAGGACAGATAGGGGACGACGGGGCGAGGGGATCAGGGGAGGGGATTAGGGGACGACGGGAAGAGCTAGGGGAGAGGAAGATACGAGTAGCCCTTAGCCGTAGCCGGTACTCGGTAGAGACTTGAAGTAGAGCTTCACAATCTGACATTTTAGAGGCATAGAAGCGATATTGAGGGAATGTCAAAACTAATTTTCATCTGGTTAATCTTATTATTCTGTTCGTAGTTATTCTTGCTGCTACTTGTTATTCCTTCTGATAAAATAAGGATTCATATAAAGAAACTTTCTTTCTTATAATCGCTTATTATTTTTGGATTTTCTTTCCTTCTTACTGAACACTTATTGCTGTAATAGGAAATGCTTTTGTGTTGTATTGGCTCACCATCGCCAGCTGAAAGTCGTTTATCGTGATCAATAATCTTGCGCTGTAATTACTATTTTTTTGTGCATAATTGATCGTCATCGGCAATCAGATTTGGCAAATTTATCTCTGATCAACAACAAATGAAATGATGAAACCTTTTCCATTCAAAATTTTACTGATGTATTAGATTAATTAGAATGTATTTACTTGTACACAATTAAAGGTGTACACAGATGAAATTATAATTCCATTCAGTTGCTTCCATTCTATGTGTATATGCCTACCAGTAATAAATTCACAGAGCATTTCACCATTAATTCCGAGATTATTTCTTTTTAAAATTTTCCATTTTGTGAATAAAGTAAAACCAACACCGAAACTTGAATTTCTCTCTTCGCTTGAATCATAGAAATGGACATCGCAGAGAAGTGGAATCACACATTTTGCCTTATATTACAGTCCTATCCATTACTTGACAAAACATGACACCAACAATTTCTTGTTAGATTCGAGTCTGTTGGTAGGAAGTGCAAACAAAATTTGCTGTTACAATAAATACTATCAGAACTACCACAGTCTTTCACAGTACGAGTCCTACCCATTTAAAAAATAATTGAGTGAAAAATATAGACACCCAACTGTAAAAAATGAAGTGATTCATGTTCAGAAAAAAATAGTTTTTTTACATTTGTTATGGGATTCGTTTTCTGTGCGTTCTACTTCCGTGCTTTTTGAGACGTTTTAGTACAAAGTTTATATTTTGACCGTTAGATGCTGCTCGAGGGGAACCCAAATCCTTACACCGTTGTTATATGGCTCGATATTCAGCCTTGTATTATGATAGCCAAGACTTGATAGATGACTATCGGGATGGGTAAAACGCTTCATTGAGATGGATTGTAAAGCAAATGAACTTTTATAAAGTAGTTTAGCTAGCCTAAACTTTTGAATTGAATTGAGTTGTTTGAATTGATACTTATTTGTACACACACTTTCCCAGCACTAGGTCGCTTCATCTGTGCGCACGCTCGGTCTCAGTAAAAAATAGCATACAACAATTTAAGAGAAGGCAATGTCAGAAAGATATTTAAAACAGCGAGAACGAAAACCACCAAGAGTCCCAGATGTCTTCACAGCTAACGGTAGTGAGTTCCAGGGGGTATATGCATCCTTAGAGAATGCCCGATCGCCAAGACGGGACTTTGTCTTAGGGACTAGAAGATCGTTTGAATAGGCAGAGCGGAGAGATATGGAGGTGCGGTGTTGTTGAGGCAGCGTTGGGGAAGGTAACAGCAACTTTAAAGTCGATTCGCTGTCGAACGAGAAGCCACTTGAGTGTTTTGAGATGAGGTGTTTTTCTTTTACACTTTCTGCTCTTCTCTGAAATTCACCAGGGAGGCCGTGATAAAGAGAGTTGGCATAATCAATTGTTGAGAGAACAAAGGCACTGATTAGACACTTGGTTGTAGCAGTATCTATCAAGTGGTAGATTCTTTCAATGCGCCAAATGTGGTAGAAGGATGTCTTGCACACTTGCCGGATGTGGGTGGCCATAGTAAGCTGGTTGTCAATGATGACAACCAAATTTCTTGGTTCAGTAGATCGCACGACAGATATACCGCCGATTGAGAATGGTGGTGGCGGTGGAAAGGCAGTGGATTGCTTGGATACCCGTCGCTTTGTGTTGGTAACTATGATTGTGCTCTTAGGTGGATTAAGCTTAACTCTGTTACGGATGTACCAGGTGTCAGCATTCCCTGCCTAAGAGGAGAGGGAGTTGAAGGCAGTCCGCTGTTCAGAGCCACTAGAGGTCGGCTTGAAACTGACTCTTGCTTGGGTGTCGTCAGAGAACTGGTCGATGGTGACACCCGTGACGGTTGTTTTGGCTGGAAGTTTACTGACGTAGACGAGAAACAGTAGAGCTCCAAGGACAGATCCTTGGGACACACCAAACAGAACTGGAAGAGGAGTAGAAAAATGGCTGCCTAGATGAATAGAGTTCTCTGATAGTCATGCAAGATCAAAGTACATCGTAGTTTACTTTTTAGGGTGGATTTTAAATCAAATGAACTTTTAGAAATAACTTTTAAATATAGCTATTATCTTAACTATATTGGCCTACGGACTTGATAGATGACTATCGGGATGGGTAAAACGCCGAAGCGCGACCCAATATCCCAATATCCTCCACCGAAGTGGTGGAGGTCCTGATAGTCATGCAACATCAAAGTACATCGTAGTTTACTTTTTAGGTTGGGTTTTGGGTCTTATGGGTCAAATGAACTTTTATAAATAAGTTTAGCTAGCCTAAACTGTAAATGCAAGCCAGCTATTATCTTAACTGTGAAGACTTACGGACTTGATAGATGATTATCAGGATGGGTAAAACACCGAAGCGCGACCCAATATCCCAATACCCTCCACCGAAGTGGTGGAGGTACTGATAGTCATGCAAGATCAAAGTACTTTTACGGGGCCGTCCCCGAATCCAACCAAAGATGCGCTTAATTCAATGGGTAACCCTCAAACGGGAACTTACAATTGTATTACCGATTTTAGCACGATCCAAAATGGCTCCCAGAGCCGATACAAGTGAAGGAGGGAGCCGTCAGTGTCCTCAGACACGCATCTTGACCGAATGTCCTCCTTAGCGCGCCGAACATGAGCATAAAAACATTGATGGGTGCGCCGCTTTTGCAAGACATTGCATTTCCGCTTCGTAATCTGAAAATTAAAAATTAAACGTTTCAAAAATTTCTTGCTACTACTTTTACACTTAAATTTTCTTGAAACCAGTTCTAGTTCTCCCTTTTCAACAGGCCTCGGCGGCTTGATTGAAGGGGCATTCTACTGGAGCAAGGCTGCTTTTTTGTTTAATTAGTTTAATTTTAGCATGTGATCGCTGTAGCCCTTATTTTCCAGTCGTTTAGAGTTGACACATGTAATTTCGTATCAACATACGGTTTTGGTGATCCGTGTCACACTTCACGGACTACTATAAACATATTATTATTCTTTTCTTGATCTTAGTAAGAGTCAAACTATTTGAGTGTAATAATTCCCTAAAGGTGTTTATATTAGACTTATTGTACTATTTTCTAGTGTAATAAAACAACTTACTACACAGTCTTGTGTAAGAAATAAGCAAGTTAACTATTTTAGACCCGTCGGGATTTCGTTTTTTTTTATTTAACTAGTTAAGGATTTTTTTACGAATTTAGGCGGGAAACCATCTAGGGAAAAATATCAAAGGAGGCTTTAAACATAAAAATAAGCTTTTAAATACCGAATATGACTATTGTTTAACTTTCTAAATGAATTATTTTTTATATTTTCTCTTTCAGTTGCACGATTGATTTCATATGATTTCTCGTCAAAAACATAAACACAGAAGTTGAGTCTTACATCATCACGAATTATCGTACGTTCGTTCGGGATTTCTATTCATAATAACTATAAGCTTCTTCACATACTTGAAGAATGAAGAGCATCGTTCAATATTGGACCGTTCACTATTGAATAACAGGAAATATTCCAAGCGTTATTAAATCGTCACAAGTTATTGGAATTCGAGTTTTTGAATTTCTTAAGTTGTGAAATGTATCTGCACGAAATGAAATCTTGCATTTATTTTTTATAACGTCGATTTTTTTTATTTTTTTACAGAAAAGAATCAGAATATCCCTCACAATGATTTATGTGTTTCTCCGTTTTGGTAAATATCTATAGCCTGATTTGCCGCAATTGGAAATGCGGACAAAACTGGTAATCCAGGATCTCAATTTTTTAACATTCGATCAGTTTCTGTTACAAAACAACCAATTTAAAGGGGCTTGGTAATCTTGTTAACCGAAATATATATTTAAAAAATTAGTTTCCATAAATACATCCAAACATAACAATAATTATGTGATGGAAAAGTTTTTTAAAACAATTTTTTAAGTAATTGTTTGAAATTAAATATGACTGGCTTTGTGTATTTCTAATATTTGAAAATACTTCTGAAAGTACCACAACCCATGATAGCGCAGTCGATAGTGCGTGAGTCTCTTAATATCGATATCGTAAAATCGATGCTCACTCAGAGCGCACTTGAGATTCAAGCTCGTGATGTTATTAATTATATGATTCGTTATGGCTCTAATAATTTTAGTCATTTCTTTTAAAATGTGAAACTTTATTATTATTATTATTATTTGGACGACATTTAAAATTTGTATGAATAGAATAGAATTTTTGCAATTCTTTTCCTCGTCAACATTGATATTACCTTTTTATATTTGAATTCGAATAAAATTTGATGTCAAAATCATTAATTTAAAATAATTAGGCCTACTTATATAAATATTCATCATAAACTATAAATACGAGTTAAGACGTTCCTTTTACTGATCAACAATTCTTATTTAAAAATGCGATGCTTATTCCATACAACTTGCAAGAGGAGCCATTAGTAGTCTTAAGTGTTGTGATGGGGGATACCGAATACAGGACAAACATTTGATTAATTTTCTTAATTAGTGCGGGATATTTTAAAGGCAAAGAAGAAAGTTATCGTGCCTTGAGAGTAACCCACATAGCTCAAGGTTTTTTGCCCAAATTTTTGCAGAATGTAATTTATGTGAGCAGGGATGTAGGAATAGGAGAAGGAATGTCTATGCACGATAGTAAATACAATAATTGGAACATAATACTAACAAAAGCGAACTAAGAGAGATTCTTAATAATCAGGATTTTTAAACCTGTTTTTAGAACCCAAATTCGTTTAATACATAGAAAAAAGTAATTGGTTCAAGAAAAATGCCAGAAAGCAGAATGGCAGAATCTTTGTCAGGATTGAGTTTAGTAGTAGTTGGTTGTGATCTTACTTGTTACCTTTCCCTTTACCAAGCCATTTATTATACCCCGTATCCGCCAAAATTTTTCGTAAATTAAAATAAAAAATTTTCCCATTTTTTAAAAATTCAAATATAATGTGCTACCTAGTGCATTATCAACTGGGCCAATAACCCAGTGAGGGGAAGAGCAAATGGGCCACTGCTGCTGTCGGTAATAGGCAGGCTTATTTTGGGTGGGATCCGATTTCTTCGATCCATAAGGGATGCGATAAGTCTGTAGAAACTAGAATGTATACGGTATACATTAAATTAATTAAATCCCCTAAAATAAAATAATAATGTAATTCTCTGTTTTTCTTTTTAGTGCTATTTCCGATATTTAATACAACTAATAACAGCAAACAAGATTCCCCATCAGTTCTTTGCCCACGGCTGGAGAAACCAAGAAGGGTTGGTATAAGCCGAAGATTGTTTTCGGGTAAAAGTTGGATTGTTGATAGAAGTTAGTCTTCGGGTAGACGGGTACTAGTACTAGAAGTTGGTTTTTGGGTCGTAGTTGGGTTTTTAGTTGGTTTGGTAGTTCTAGTTAAAAGTGATTCTTTACCTGCTTGTGTGGACTTGCTATAAAGGTTGAAACACCCATCCTTAATTAAACTATAGTAAATCACGATAGAAACTTTTTTGTTTAGAATGAAAATGTAATAAAATTACGTATTTCAAATGAAGTGCAGTAAACACAAGCCAAAAAATGATGTCCTCGAAAGTCATATTTTGGGATATGAACTTATTAAAAAAGACTAGAAGACTAAGAGAAAAAAGACTAGAATATTGAGCTCGTTTGGAAAAACGTCTCTTCATGTTATCAACAAGGAACAGGACAGTGCCAAGTGGAAGTCTGGCAAATATATGAAGTTTAGAATGATTAATATGTAAAATATTAAATTAGTAATATGCAAAATTAAATTTTCTTCTAGTTGAAAATAAAACGGCAAATTAAAAATTTATACAAATCTCGCAAGTCTCTAATAAATAGTGAGGAGAAGAAGAGATGGGAATAGCAAATCGGATATGAATTCATTTAGGACGGACAACTTCACCCTTCACAGTCAAAAGAGTTTCTATAAGCTCATTCAAAACAGAAGCCGTTTCTACATCCAGCTAGCGCTGGAAAGCATCCACCGGAATCTTTGGAATAGTAAATAAAAGGGATTTTTTTTTCATTTCACTATTTACAACTAAAGCTTAATTTCTTATCCCATCAAAGTAAATGTCAATGCAGTGTTCTCCAAATATAAAGAAAGTATGGTTGCGTATAATCTTTTTACATTCTTATTCATGAAACTTTATCAGTTTTCATCTGCATTTTTGTGTTATTTTAGCTCTCTATTTTATGGTGTAGCATGGCTTCGGTCAACCTAGTTGAAAAAAACTTGTTTAAAGTTGGCGTCCTTTAAATATTTTAAGCTGATCCGGGACCTTGTCACAACGCAAACAAAGTCTCCACGTACAGAAGAATCATCCAGCTTCGATGACTTTGCAACATTTTCCCCTGTTGAGGACATCTCTAGCAAAAGAGATCAACTGGACGAGTTTTTGGCTTCAAGTTTGACTGACTTCTCTTTATGAGACATGTACCCTTTATCTAACAAGTCAGCCATGCTTGCGTTAACGCACGATCAATTATTTGAAACTTATTTGACGTTTTTTAAAAGCAAGCGAAGTTGAAATACGGTCGTTTTTAAAAAGACGTGTTATTGGGAAATACGATCGAATTACGTATCAAAGGTTCGAAGATGCTTCTACATTTACTTATTTTTAAAAAGTCATAAATATTGAACAGAGGCATGAGCAATCACATGCGGCTAGTGACGACCCATTAAGATCAGCCTATTCTTCTGGTCCAACGATCTTCTAATTTATTTAAATTTTTCCAATAACGATAAATAACAAAAGCCTCCTCTAAACCATTTTTGTAAACGTTAAATGAAACAAAAATTGCTGATATTTTATACATATATAAATCACAATTTATTTTCAACTTAAATTATTTTAATATACATAACCTGCTTTCGTATAATATGGCAGGTGTTTTTCCAGTTCAATTATAATTAAATTATCGCATCTATTAGTATGGAAGTATATTTAGGAAATATTCCTCGACGAATATATTTCATTAATTATTTTTTAAATTGCTGAACTTCATGAGTTGTTCAATTTCTTTGCATGAAATAGAATCTTGAATGTATTTTTTATGACGTTTACCTTGTCTCTTTTATTTTGTAGCCAAGAATCAGCATATCTATTACAATGATAGCGTTTCTCCACAAAGATCACACCAATGCCACAAAGAAACACAGAAGACCCTAAACATGGTTTACATACCTAGCAAAAATGATAGTAGGATATACATGAATTTTTATTTTCAAAAGATCCTATTTTTGTTCCTGTTTATACCCCGATTATATATATACCGGTCGATTTCGAAAGATATCGATACAGATGGGAAAATTCAAAAAAAAAAAATTAGTTCTCAATTTTAAAAATACATTTATCCTCTTATTCCTCCATTTACTGGGAAGTAATTCTCCCCTAATAGTTGAAGGTATTCTTCTTCACCCTCAATACCACACCTTTTTCTCAAAGAACTGATTTTTAATATTTGCTTCCCAAAGAGAACCTAATATTGGGAGTGTATGCCTTCAAGCGATCATCAGAATAGTTGTTAGTATCCAGTACTCTTTTAGTAGTCGTTAAGAGTGGCCATCTGTTGATTTCAGTTCTATGAGTTTCTCTCGTACTCAAGGTCATTACTATTCTTTACCACTCATCGACACACAGTGTGTCGATCCATGTCACACACCACGGATTAATATATTCGTCTCTTCATTTTGGTAAGCGTCATTCCTTGTAGGAAGATATATTACTGCGTATTCTCTTCGAAAAAGTAACTTAAGTTCACGGTATTATAGGCATAGTAAGCACTAATATTACATCAACAGCAATCTCTATAATGAAGCATAGAATCCTCTTAATTTGTTCTTAGATGCTGTATATGGATGTAAAGTGTTTTCAAGTAGAATTTAGGCTGTTAAAATGTGTCCTTTCGAAACGAATGTTGTGAATAACAAGTAAAAATGTCCAGCAAACGAATAACAATTCTCAGAAAAGACGGATAATTGATCCTTCTCGGCAGGATTCCATCGCGGTTCACCGACTGCTAATGATTCCCGGAATCAACTCTTCTATGAAACCATAGAGGAATGTTATTTTTTTTAAAGTACCGCCTCTCTTATCAGTAGTATTCCAGAGATGTCATTATATACATTTAATTACTCTTGGCCATTTACTTTAAAATGACGACCACCCAAGGTTACCGTTGAGAAAATTCACTTGATTTAATCTTTAATACGAGCAATAGCCTACGTTCGCTAAATTTTCCATTTATTCTTTAATGGTTCTACATAATTTCAATGTCCTTTATTTGTCTTTCAGGTAGACGGGGACGCAGAACAGAGCAGATCATAAACATTATTCTAAAATGACTGTTGGGAAAATAATGAACCGTACTCCGTTGCAGAGTATTAGCTCTGACTTGGACGCAAGAGCAGCTAAAAACAGCCGCCAACTTGACCATATCAATCATCAAGAATTTTCTTGTATTATCCCTGATGTGCCCTTGGGAATTATTAAGAACAAGATCAATTTCAGCTGGTTCAGCTTTGCTGCCACTTTGTTCTTTGGTGTTGGATTGAGCATCGCTGATCGGATCGGTGATATTCGATCAATAGTGCAGCTGTACTTGGGCATCGTTGATGGAAACTAATAATAGTAGTTTCAACTCAACCCAAAATATTAACAAAGAAGTTGAGCATAACATCAACACTGATTACCAACTGTTTTTAATCTGCTTTGCATTCATAATAAGCATCGGTTTCTACATGTCCTTTAAGAGTATCAATAGCTATTGGATAAAACTAGATTAAATAACAATGAAAAAAGAAAGAAAGAAGAAGGAAAAAAGCAATTTTTATGCAAAGCTCACTTACTGGAAGTCATTTCGGGATCCTAAATCTTGGTGGACTATTGGCAGATTGGTTCTTCACTTATTTCTGCTGGCACCAGCTGCAAGGTATATTAGTATATATATGTAATTATAGATACTAAATTGAATCATATTTTATACTAACTAATTTTGATTCAATATGAACAGAACAATTGAGCTGGTCCAAATAGAATCAAAAACCGAGTCCATCTTCAAAGAGAATAATCCAAGCAAGATGACAAAACATTTTGAGGAAATAAAATTGAGTCATCGTAAGTTGACATTTATTCAACATGCACAGAACTGTTACGAGTCTGGGCCTCTGCTCTGGCTCAAAATGCATCTTCTTTCTCTACACCTCATCTCTGGCAAAGCTTTAAGTAAGTTTACAATTTAATAATATTGTTAATTAATTAACATTAATTATTGTTTACCATATTATAAAATTAGTATCTTATGGATTTTGGAATATCTTTTCCATTGGAGTTTGCATCGCTTATTGCGCTTGGAAAGTTATGTTCAACAGGAAGAATGCCAACCTAATTAACGATAACGAAAATAGATTGAGCTGGTTCGATCACATCACACCCATTTATATAGCATATTTTCTTTCAGTCTGTAAGTTATTTTGATATAAATTAATTATATCAAAATTATTTTAAGTGAATTCAAACAGGTGTGCGGTTTAGTCTGCTTGGAATGCTCTCGGCCGGCTCTTTTAAAGGAGTCGAAACATTTTGTGAAGTTCACGTGGTCATTGCTCTTTACATGATAGCAATCACCAGAATTGAGAGTGATATATCTTTTTTTAATCCCGAGAATGTCTGCG
Source organism: Chydorus sphaericus (assembly GCA_030141595.1). NCBI lineage: Eukaryota > Metazoa > Arthropoda > Branchiopoda > Diplostraca > Chydoridae > Chydorus > Chydorus sphaericus. The sequence goes on from CM057926.1 coordinate 19,831,968, forward strand.
ACAACTTGGATGACTGTTTGGAGATCTGGACGAAAAACATTTTCCACGTATGGCGCGTTCTTTTAGCCAGCCTGTTCTCCTTCCCAAATGTTGATGAGATGAATTATAGAACATTACGCACCATTACATACTTTCAGGTAATAGTCTAAAATACATATAAATATATTTAAGACAAAGCTAATTGTGAGTCATTATTATAATCAGATTCCGACTGTCGAGAACTTGTTCCTCTTTCTTCTGATGTGTTATTCCGGAGTCTCTTTCGAACTTGCTGCGTGTTTATGGGCTTTCTTCGTCACATCATATTTGATAATGTTGCATTCAAGCGAGAACCTGTTTCAGCTAAGCACTGAGGCTTCTACTTCGACACCAGCTATTAATAATCCAATAGTTCCAAAAGAAAATCCCAGCAATAGCGACGTCGTTAGCACTCCAAATGAGATGCCCAATCCATCAGCTTGGATTTCTCTTCAATCTGCTGGCAAGAACAGCAGCACGACAAGGGAAGAAAATATTCAAACAGCAGTTTAAATTAAGATTTGAAATTGTCATAATCTCATTAAACTGATCAGGGTTGTCAGGCTACGGGATCGGCTTTAAATAGCTTTTAATCGGTTTCTAACGATCCGTAGCCTACCTTGGTAATTTCGTATCCTCTGTTTAAATGCTCATGTATTCATGCATGTATCAAATAGCACTATTTCTATTGTGCTATGGTATGGTAAGAAAAATAGAAGTCGAAATTACGAAACAATGAAAGTCTTTATGGTAGACTGTCATACGTAGATTACGAAAACAGAATGAGCTGGTTCGCCCATATCACACCCATTTTCATAGCACATTATCTTTCAGTCTGTAAGTTCTTTCAATAAAATATTATTAATAAAAATCCAAATACTTTTAATTAAAATGAAATAAAACAGGTGTACGGTTTAGTCTGCTCGGAATGCTCTCGGCCAGCTATATCTATGTTAAAGGATATACGAAATTATTTTGTGTCGTTCACGTACTCATTGTTTTTCACATGGTATCAGTCACCAAGATTGAAGGTGGTATCTTTTTTTAAATTCTTAGCTTCGAGAAATCTTAAAATCTGGTGCAGAAAATGTCGAGGTATAAACCGATCGCCGTCCACCGAGTATATCTGCTCCAAGTCACTTACCTACTTGACGGCAGCTAAATAAACTCCGTGGTTTACAAAAAAAATGTATGAGGAAATATAATAAATTTATGAAATAATATAATATTATTTTACAAAGTGTAAACAATAAATTGATGGTTTTGAAAGAGGTACAGTTTCTGTTGTTAAAAACATTCAATGCAACACAATTCAATGTTATTCCGAATGAGCAAAGTTGTATTGCTCTTATATGGTATTCAAAAGAAAGCAAAATATGATTATGTATTCATATATAAATTTTTAAAAACCTGCTCATTGTAGAATCTAGAAATCTCTAAAACTACGAATATTTTATTCTCAAAAATAAAATCAACGTCTTGTAATTAGCTATTTGGTGTAGTGGAATTTTCGTGTAAAATATTGGAAGAAATTCATTTTAATAAACATTAACTAAATTAACTGTGACACTTCCTCTTTATGGGGTTATGGAAATCAATAGGATACACTACTTTTACATTCGCTTTCAACCTCACTGCACCTGAAAATGTCCACATAGGCCAACCCTTCCCCTGTTAAAGTCCAGGAGAAAACCTTATATCCATATACCTGCCTCGCTAAAGGTGAGCCATGCCCCCAGGCGATGGACATTGCCGGTCGTTGGTGATTATTGTAATAACAAAATATATGATGCAGCACATACGCTTTCGCACATGTATATTGTGTGAAATATGACTGGGGGTATTTATTATAATATAAAAATGCATAATTGCTACTTTGCTAAGTCATGCCCAAGCACCAACCATTAATTTTAACTTGACTGTGGGATGCTAGAAGTATATTGACTGTATGTTCGCAAAATGAAGTTCATACTATATTAGACTTCATATTATCATAATCTTATTATCTAAGTCTTATGTGGAAATGTTAAATAACAAGATTCATAGTTATCAACCTTCCGGTTGTAATCGGTGAATTATTATTTTTTAAAGATATTTTTAAAATGGCAATATAAACTTTTAAAATGTTACTTTTATGATCTAGTTTGTCAAAATTATATAATATTGATAATTGTATTATTAGCATCTTTTCAGGTTATTCATCTTTTTAAGTTATTTAAAAAAGGGCTCCCCCGGCGCAAACTCCTTCTTCCGCTTGCCGAGGGGCCCGCTTCGCGGGTCCTCCTCCCCACCCCCCCCCCCCCTCGACAAGGTCGAAGTCGCTTGCCGGGTGAGCCCTTTTTTATGGCATGTGTAAAGCCATTTTTATTGAACTCGAACTTTACATTGAGTAGTTGCATAATCGCTGGATTAAACGTGACAAAAATTTAACAAAATAAATAATAATTTTGACAACCAAGAAATAATTTTAAAAATTATCAATATATCCAGCAATGAAAGTCGCCAGTTAGATTCGAACACTCAACTACAACTGTAGTTTTATTTACACCGAACATGCGGTAGCCTAGCCACCTGCGCTACTCTAGAATTGCAGGGATACATCAACCTATCTCTATATATTTAAGAGCTGATAACCCGAAAAAATATGATAATATATTTTACATTATGAGCGTAAACCCTGTAAGCCTATGTCAATATCTCGTTTTAATGGTTAATGTAATTCAAACATTTAAAAAATCAAATTTTGCTTCAATGGCATTTTCCTCTCATAAATGAATTTTATTGTATTCAATGGTAGTAGAGTGTAATGTATTGTAAATTAAAAGTAGTCTAAATACTTTTATGAAACTCTCAGGTTCCCTAAGTTGAAATAGACTATTTAAATCTACACTTTACTATTTATCCCTTAAAAACTTTGCCATTTATAATACTGAAGTTCTCCCATAGCTCAATTAATTCAGTAATCGAATATCTGTTCTCAATATTTACTTCACGGCCAGCCGAGTAGCCGCCCAAGCAAAGCCAGAGTGTCGTCAGCAATGTTTACATAGTGATTTATGGCAGGCGGTTTGGGCAAAAAAAAATTTAAAAATCCCCTGAACATCACTGCGCCATCTAGCGCTCACATTTTAAACTATGTAGTGACATATCCCCTCCCCCCATTTATGCATGGAATCAACTGATCAACTCGCATAAGCCTAAAAGACTTTATCAATCATTACGTCAGAAAGATTAATTATAATTATTCACTCTTTCCAGTATTTCTAAACTTACCGGAAAGTAATTTGGGTATTTTCCCAATACAATATTGTTACGATATCGTAACATCATTTTTATACGAAATTTAATGTATATTAAATATTTTCTCGCTTAATATCGTTACAGTATAATTACGATATACTTACAATATGGTAACAATAGTAAATTTGTAAACACCCAAGTAATGGAATATAGACATATAGTGTACGTAGACAAAGAGACTTAAGACTTATGACTTAGACTTAAACATTCCAGAGCCTCTCCCTGGCTGACGCCCTCTAGGGATACCAATATTAACTACCTTTCGTTAATTTACTACGTAAATCTTAACCCTTAGGGAAAAGTATACTTTAAAGTGTGAATAATTCCCAGTAAACGTTAAGTTATAAGTTGCCATCTTTAAAAATGTTATAGAGCACTAAAAAGTCGTTTTAAGCCTAAAAAATATCAGATAACATTTTTGTGTTATCATGCTGAGTCATCGACAAAGCAAATATCCTACGTCATACAGTTCTTTTGAGTATTAACGTATAGTCTTTATATGCTGTAGTGCTTTATCCGTTTCATTACACACTAAACTTTTTTTTAATCTCTACGCCACTCCTTAAAAATCAATATATTTAAGAATACGTCACAGTCTCTCAATAAAATAAATAAATCGTTCCCGTGAACCGAAGACGCCATCGTCTCTCTTAGATTGCGCAAGAAATATTCGACGTATTGATCTGTTGCTATTGCTAGTGGAAACGATTATATGCGAGGGCCGGAACTATTTTTTTTTATCTCTATAGTTGTTTTTAAACGTCCCTTTTCGTTAGTGTCACGACCACCATTCACTGAAACGGTTCTAGTATAGCACCCTTGCAACTTCGTTAATTTAATACACCCTATAACTCTTATTTAAAAAACAAGGATGAGTTCTGACGAGGGCGAAGAAGAAGCCAGTCAACTCGTTAACAACAATAATAGGATAGGAATAGAACATAGGCCTATCAGTTTTGGTTCGAAAGTTATAATTTTTCTAAAGTTTAGTTGGATCATCATCAGTAAATGTATCATGTTTTGGTGGGAAATAATTGGGTTTCATTTCTTTTTGGATATTATCCTATGGCTTATAGATTTCTTTTGCGACATATGCTCTATAGTCAATCTGTTTCTCATCATGATGATGGCGGATGATAAGTTCTATATCAGTGGAACCAATGGAACTATTCAAAACTATACTAAAACCAATGGCACAATTCGAAACTGCAGTGAACTCAATGCAACTATTCCGAACATTTATATCCGACAGCACGTTACTTTGTTTTTCTCGTGGTCACTCTTATTTTTGGCTCTGCCTTTATTCATCATTTCATGGACGAGCCTAGTCACCTATTGGCAGCAGGAAGAAGATGGGAACCTTACACATTGGCCCTCATCGCGATCCCTAAAGTTTTGGTGGACTGATCCTTCCAGATTTCGACATATTAAATTTTGGTGGACTTTTCTGAAATGCCTCTGTCACTATCGTTTCTGGACTGCTCCAGTTCTAAGGTAATTTAATAATAATAAATACAGCGGTGCTGTATACATACGTGCTTTGACAGCTTAACATGTTAAGTATAGCATATACAATACAAATACTTACATGATTTGATATGCAAGAATTCATATTATACAGTATTGCACGTAAGTAAAATTAAATACGCAGAAAATAAGTTTTTTTTTTAATGTATCGCAGGGCATATGGCTTAATAGACCTCAAGTGGAAACGTCAGTCTTTGGTCAAGAATGTCAGAAATGAACAAGATCGTACCAGGTTGGACGAACTCTCTAAGCAGATTGAATTGAGAGAGCAAGAGTGGTGGAGCCTTCAGCAGCAGGAGAACATTTTCGAGGCGGGGCCTCAACTCTTGCTTAAAATTCACTATCTATTTCTACATCTCTCTGAAAACGACCTCTGTGAGTATTTTAAAGTGTTTTTAATGCTCATAACTTGTGTTGTGTTTTGTTTTTACTACCATACACTGTAGAAGCTTTCGAGTCGCAACAGACTCTTTCATCACTTTTTGTCCATGTATCATAACAATAAAGTACATATTTTTTCGCTTTCAGGGTGTTATGGAAACTGGGACCTTTTTTTTATTTTTGTCGGTACTCTTTCCTGCACCTGGAAAGTTTGCAAAAGAAATGTTACTGCAGTCAACGTATCCAGGAAATGGAAATCAACAAAGCTACATATTGCTCTGTTAGGCCTAACCTTTACAGGGCACTGGCTCTCAGTGCGTAAGTCATTATTATTACAATTCAATTTTATTATTTATTTTTAATGATGAAAATTTTTATAATATAATAATAAATAATAGTAATAATAAATAGAATGGCAAATTATATTATTGGTTATCTGAAACAGTGGTCCGCTTCATTTTGATTGGACGCCTCTCAGCCAGTTCTCTTGAAGGAATTGGGCTCATTTTTGGTTTTCGCTACTTCATTTGCTTTTGTACCACAGTAGTCACCAGCATGATAGAGAATAATAGTGCTTCAATTTTCAGCCGCATCACAAACTTCATCTACCACTCATTTAAATTGTTCTTCTCGAGTTTTTTCTCCTTCCTTGATTTTGATGGGAAAAAGGATCAAATAAATACTTACATGATCTTCTCTAGGGTATACATTGTTTTATCAATATGGGCTTATATGTGTGTGTATTTGATAAACTTTTATTTGATTATATATATATAGATCCAGATGGCAGAGAACGCGCTTATTTTGATCACTTTGGATTATTCACCAACAGCCACAACGGTGCATTTGCTTCCACCTTTACTTATCGGATTGGTGTATATCCTAAGTCAAGCTATTCTTTTTTTGGGCTATAGCCTCTGGAAGAAAATTCAACCTGGAAGGAGGATCGACAGTGATGCTGATTTGCTGCTCTCTCGGAATCCGTCATCTCTTGCTCTACATTTATCATCATCTGGCTCTAATTGGAGTGTACCAACACAGAGGGATAATAATTTAATTAACGAATTAAATAATGAGACTGAGCTTCGCCATCGTCCAACAAGGGATAACACAAATCCTTCTTTACTTGTGGGGGATATAATACCAGTAAGAGTAACAATGATAATATAAAAAAATAATAGAATAAATTGATGAAGATAAAAAATGCATTGACAGATGCCAGATAATAATACTGAAGAACAAGCCCTGCCGAAGAAAACCTTTGACGAAAAAGTGGAAGAGGCTAAAGAGAAAAAAGACATCGTTTGGTTATGCCAGCACTATAATAATCGACAAGACTTGCTTGAAATTGTTAAAGAACTCATCAAGAAAGAAGGGAACGTGAACGCTACAGACAAGACTGGAAATACAGCTCTCATATGGTTGTGCCAAAATTACAAATGCAAGAATCTGGCAGACATTGCCACGTTGTTGATCAATAATGGCGCCGATGTGAACGCCAACAATCACGAGAAATATACGGCGCTTCACCGGTTGTGTTGCAATACATCCCAATATAGCAACCTTACAGGTATTGTGAGACTGTTGATCGAGAAAGGTGCACACCTCAATGCGATCAATAATTCCAAAAAAACAGCGCTCCACATCCTTTGTGATTGTTGCAACCACGACAATCTCTATGACATAATAGATCTTCTCCTAGAGAGAGGCGCCACAGTGAACGACATGGATGATCGCAATGAGATGGCTCTACACCACCTAATCTATTCTAACCAAAATAACAAAAATTTTTACCGAATTGTGAATCGGTTCATTGATAAAGAGGCAGAGGTGGGTGATAGACCCACGACGAGTAATTATTCGTTTGAAAAGATGCCAATTCAAGTTTTGTTAGAGGTTTATGAAGGGGAGAACCTGCTTCCCATTCTGGAATTGATGGTTAAAAGCGCCGTTTTTATAAATCCAACGTACAGACCTTATACTTCTCTCCACTGGTTGTGTAGATTCTACAATAAAGAAAACCTAATTGAACTCGTTCGCTCTTTGATTGAGACAAAAGGTATTGAAGTGGATGCCAAGGAGGAATCAGGTGGCAAAACGCCACTTCTCTTACTTTGTGAAAACTACAAGAAAAAAAATCTAAAGGAAATCGCACAATTACTCGCCGCTAATAAAGCCATAGTGAATGCCACAGATTCTAAGAAGAGGACGCCCCTTTTAGAGATATGCAAAAACTACCGAGAAGACAATCTAATAGAAATTGTTCAATATTTGATCCATAATGGAGCCATCGTGAATCTAGAGGATTCGGAAGGGAAGACGCCACTTCTCGAGCTATGCAATAACAAAGGCTCCGACGAAATCGTAATCAAAGTTATCACATTACTGATGGACAGTAATAACATTCCCCAAGATGATCCAATTGTTTCTCAAGGTAGTATAATGAATGATAACCATTGCTTTATTTTCTCAATTAAAGTTTAAAAAAACATCAAATTTCATTATATGCAGTTGCAGAACTACGAAGAGGAGGTTACGATACGAACACTCTCCGACGCCTATTGCAGGCGATGCACGATGCTGAGCAAAAGAAAAGGAATTAACCACTGATTGACGAATCATATCTTATTATTGACCAATTATTCTTTTATTCACTAAAACGACAAAACTTCAAACTAATCGTTTCGTTTTTACTGTTTTTTAAAACAATATTTTTCAACTGCAATTGCAGAAACTGTAAAGTAGGCACATAGTCTCGTACCATACAGCCTTTTGTTTTCTGGGACCGTATATATAAGCCTTTCACATTCTCATACCATTCAGCCTGCAAATACATCTTTTGATTTGTGATCTCTGACATTTTCTTATAGATTCCCAAGTTTGATTATGTTGGGTTTTTATATGCGAAAACTTATTCCATAGCTAAGCATTGCAACTTCATCTTCGCTATTATTAATCCAATAATAATTCCTAATGAAAATCGTAGAAACGTCACGATGTTGATGGGAGTCTGCCTAATCAAGATTTGATTATCTTCAATCTGCTATCAAGAATAGCAACAAAACGAAAAAAAAAAATAGTTGAAAGTTCAAATAACAGTGGTATTCGTTAAAAGTAGGTACAGGCACCCGCGAAAAAATCCTCGGCATTCGCTAGGTGGATCCAGGTAGCCTCATAAGACTAACATGGGAGTTACAAAAACGTTATTACTCTAGTGCAGTAAGTTCCGCGGTAACCGATCGCCATCCTAGGGGTCGGCCGGTCGGCTCTAAATCTCATAAATGACGCCTGTCTGTTGCGAAACGTCCCATAGCCGCCATAGGCTACTAGTACGCGGGCAACAACCTCGTAAAAGTATGCAATAATGAATCACATATACGTATATGCGTGTATTTTTTTGTTCCCATTGCGTCACAATCAAAACTAGGTTTGAATATACGATTATTATTAATATTGAACAATTTAACTTTTACATGTCTACTATGGGTTAAAGCTACTTTATTAATTTCCTATTGACTATAAAATAAGAGGAAGTGTTAAAGTAATAAAATTCTGCCGATGCTGCTGGGTGGGTTTCAACGATCTCGTGATTCGTGTAAGTTCCTATAAACACAATAGATACCAAGTCCGACTCCTGCTACTACAAGTGCCCCACCAGTAAAAGCTACAGTTAGACCAAGAGTGACACCCATGGCGACACCCAGGACTGTATATGCTACTACTGCGCCTCCTGCTCCCGTAGTCACTGCAGCAACTCCTTCCATTACTCGATGTGCTGTTGTATTGTTATTATTGTTATGATTAATATCGTCTCCACTAATAGGTTGGTCAGCATCACTGAAAGGATTTTCGGTTTCGAATGGATCTTCTTCATTCAAGAGCGGATTCCGGTAGCTGTTTGATGCAGGGAAAAAATTTATCATCAACTGGATAATTTTGAAAGGCTTCTTTTCGTTTTCCTCTTCAAATACTTTATTTACGTTTCCAATGTCCTAAATTTGACGTAGTAAGTCGTGTTATGTGTTAAGAGCGTTTTGGTATTTAAAAAATGCAATTGAATGCGCTTACGTTAACCAACTCACTTCCGTACTTTTTCAAATCCTCCTCCCAGAAAGAAACTGTGTGCTACTTCTATAAGTGTTTTCAGCCTTTTCCTTGTACTCATTGTACCATCCAGTCATATCCACTTTCGACTTTCTCAAGCATCCAAAACATTTCTTTTGCATGTTTGTCTTGAACTCTTCGTATGCTTTGGCTTTAGCTTTTTTCATTTTTTTAATGCTCTTTTTTCTGCATATTTTAATCTCGTCTTCAATTTTCTGACAGCAATATTAAATGACTATTCTGTATAGTTCTTCCAATTCAACATTTTTACAATTCAATTAGATATAAAATAATAATAAAAATATTGATTAAAACCCACCTGAAGAGTTGTAGCTAAATGTTCAAGCTTACGGCGACCCCAATCATTCAAGTAAGACTTTCCTTGTCGTTGCTTACCCGTCATACAGTAAAGAGCACTTGATGACCTCTGATCCTGTTCACGATTTTCTTCAAATCCTCACTCTTGATATCAACAAGCTCAAGTAATATCAAAGCTGCCATCAGGTTTCTCCTCGCAGTCCACTATTTTAATGGGTTCTCCCCGATCCATTCAGTCTTTTTTTTTCTAAAATAGCAAGTCATCTTTATATTTCAACCAACATGGGGTAATGAGGTTACTTATATATATTACTGACCGATATAGGTACGAATCCGCTGCATTTATCCAGCCATAGCTATACAACTAAGATCATTATATCTCGAGTGACTCTGATAAAATGTCTCGAGTGACTGATAATTATATTTTGTAAAATATACTATTTAGCCATATATATTATAACTTTGTCACAACTCATAGTTGTAAATAAAGACCGATATGATATGCTTCGCTTATTTCAAAGGTTGGGGTTTAACTATTATCCTATTATAATATAATTGCGAGCCAGCGGGATTGATTTTAATTGATGCGAACACACACGGGACAGGCAAAAAAATACAGTCCCTATGCAGTATTTTTTATTCACGCTTACACACGACTTATTAGCTCCGCCTACGCTTCGTTTTTTTCGCTTCGCTCAAAAAACTTCGCTGGCTCGCAATAAGATAGTAAAGCAGAGCTTTTCAGCTCGCCTTATGATAAAGTAATCCAGCATAGCTGTATTATACCAAAAGAAGCGGATAAGATTTAGCTGCGTTGTCTATATTCTCATCATTCTAGCTATGGCGAATTACCTTATTTCTTATGTTTGCATATGTTCTGGAGTACAATTCCAAGATAACTTCACTAGCAAGTTAAGTTATACTCACTAAAAAGTATATATTAAAGTGTATTAAAATAATAAGTGTTCAGCCAGAATGTAAATTACATTTATTCACGCTTTTGTCAAAGCTATATATACACTAAAAAGTAAATAAAAACAGTCCTTAGGCTGGAATTTATTGGTATTTTATTCCGTGCAAACAGAAACCGGAATTTAAACTGTCACGCGGCCTCATGGTGAAGCTGATATATGTAGTTTGTAAGTGTGAACCATTTTGTATTTTCATCAGTTTTCCGTGCAAACAGAAACCGGAAAGTTAAAAAAAAACAGTCCCTAGGTGGAAATTTTTATTCACGCTTACGCCCGACTTATTAGCTGACTTATAAGCGTCGTTTTTTTCACTTCGCAAAAAAAAGACGCTGGCTCGCAATAAAAATTTAATAAGTAACAGCATGATGATAAACATATTGAAGCAAGAATAATTTCTCTAGGATGATTATTGAGTAATAGATTATATCTGTTAGCCTGACTGTTGCAATGTGTAGGTGGTGTTGTATTTACACAAGTGGGCTTCATTTTTGTTGTTAAATAAATAAAAAAATGAATAACTGCAACTACAGTTCAGCTAACACCGACCCGAAAATAATAGGCTAATACAATGAACTAGCCAATATTTTTTCCTCTTTTCAAAGTTTTATTTTTATTTTACTTTTTTTTTATTTAGCCAAGCAGATGGTTAAACTATCCAACTGATATGATGAAAATGATAAATCGCCCTACGTTGCAGAGTATTAGCTCTGACTTGGACGACAAAACAGCTAAAAAAGCCGCCAACTTAAGTGTGTCAAAAAGTGTGTGCTAAGTCTGTACTTCGTTCAGGTTTTCTTCTGATTCAAGACAAATTAAAGCAAATGGAATTTATATTAAGAAATGGACTGATCAGCCACGTAAAAAAAAATTCCACTTGAAACAGAGCTTAAAGAACGTCTGCATATAGTCTTCGGCGCTGTAAAATTTAATAAATTGACGATTGACTTTTTGCCTCATTTTAAAAAATGCACGTCAAATGTCACCGTCGAACGTCGGCTTTAATTTTTTTACGCGTCAACGTCCCTTCAAACGTCGTTTTTGACGTCACGTCACGACGTTACGTCGAATTTGACTAAACGTCGCACTTGACGTTCCAATCACTGGTTTCTCTACACATCATTTGCAGGCAAAGCTTTAAGTATGTTTATAATTTAATATTGTCCATTGATTACTATTAACCATATTGCAAAATTAGTTTTGAATGGTTTTTGGAATCTCTTTTTCCTCGGAGTCGACATCGTCGCTTCTTGTGCTTGGAAAGTTATGCTCAACCAGAAGAATTAAGAATACAAATCTAATTAACGATTGCGAAAAGAGATTGAGCTGTTTCGACCACATCACACCCATTTTCATAGCGCATTTTCTTTCAATCTGTGAGTATTAAGATAATTGTATGTGCAAATAACTTTAATTAAATTGTATTAAAATAGGTGTGCGGTTTATTGTGATTGGAGTGCTCTCGGCCAGCTCTCTTGAAGGATTCGAAACATTTTGTGTCGTCCACGTGCTCATTATTTTTCACATGATATCAATCACCAAGATTGAGGGTGGTATCTCTTTCTTTAATGTAACAGAGAATCCATGGGACTACTGGGAGGATCGGGGGAGGATGTGCGTGCGTGCAAAGAGATTTTCCACGTATTGCACGTTCTCTTATCCAGCCTATTTAACTTCAAGATTGTTTAAGAGAGGAGCTTGACACAATTATTGTAGGCTTAGAATCTAGCACTACACCTCTCTATATTATATGACATTTCAAGCTTTACTGCGGGCATCACTAGGCAACATTTTATTGAATTATTGCCAATAATCCACGATGAACATATCGAAGAGCGTTCTAAATAGAGGATAATCGGATTTGGATCGATAGAAAAGGGGAAAAGGGCAAAATATACAATTATAACAGCTCAATAGTAGAATATAACCAGTCGCTTCCGGCGAATCATCGCCCTTTGGCGATTGCGCCAATTTCAGCAACGACTACTCTAGTGGAAATATGTATCGGAAAACGTATACGTGTTTGAATATATTAGTTATTTACAGTAATAAATAAATAAATATAATCTATCTATCTCAATTAAAGGTAGTTTAAAGCATTTTCCTTTCGTGTACAGTATATGCGCATCTTTTAGAACTTTTACAATGATTTAACCCCTAAAAACAAATTTTAAATTCTGACATTTTATCGCTATTATATTGTTTTACTATTCACTTAAGGAGGTGCCGATAGACAAAGTTCATTTTGAACTTTGAAATCTATACCATTGCAATTAAAGTTTAAACATTTTCAAGAATCTACCCTCGTATATATCACATTATTTTGTATTTACATAATACTTATGACACTAAGTTGGTGGGAGCAATTCAATTATTTGATTGTAAACAAGTTCTTTAGCACGACTATGAAATACAAAATCAATATGATGAAATGAGGTGTGGTTAACCAAAACAACTTTTTTCACGTTAGATAATCTAGAGGCTGTCCATTCAACATCCTATATAATTTGAAAAAAATATGACCAATATAGAATAAGCTATTTTAACCACTAGTGAATTACTGAATTCTTAATCATAAATTTACATACTTTGGGAGAGGCGAGGTAATCATTTAGTGCGTGAAAGATGTAGACAGGTGCAGTTACTTTGCTTAAGTCGTAAGCCGGAGGATTGATATGTCCATAATGTTTTAAATTTCCAGCCCAACCGTAACTATATTGGTTGAATTGTGGACCTAGAATATTGGATTTTTTAAAAATGTATGTCAATAGTGATTTCTACAATTTTATTATGGCTTACGCAGATTCCAGTCAAGGATTATATTTTGGGCCAAGTGGGCCACAGACCGAACGGATGTCCCAGCTGGATTGTGGTTCTCTATAACATTGATCATATTCTGTAAATCATTAAAATAGAATCATTTAAAATCCGCTTAGAGAGTAGTAATGAAACGCAGAATAACAAACCGCATCCAAGTTTCCATAGTCGGCTCCAACCGCAAAAAACATTGCGTTATTACATAAAATAGCAAAGTGACGGTTCATACGACAGAATTTCTTTACTAATATAGTTGAAAGGCTTTTTTGCGAAGAGAAAACTTCACCCTCAAATATCCATAGGAAAATCTGTAAAATATTAATTTTTTAATGATGAAAAATAGTAATACTTCTTATATAATCGAATATAGCATAATAGTGAACCTGAATAAATCTTCGAAAAGGAACTAAGTGGCGAGCATTGGCCTTTATGTGTCCAAACGTGGTCACTGGTGCCATGGCTGCCATCAGTTCGATCTTATCGTTTAACTCCGGGTGATAATGCATACAGACGAAAAAAGCAGTGGTGCCTGAATTAATAATATGTTTCATTCATTCTCGCGTCCTATTTACTAAGTATATATACCCATTGAATACCCAATATAGGACAATTTTGCCCGCCCTGTCACGTTTAGAACGTGATTTATTACAGCCGGTATATCGTATCGGCCCATCTCATCAAATCTATTTTTCGAAACGGGAAGATTACAACCATTATTTAATGAATAATCAGAAATTAAATTAAGTTGAAACATACGAAAAGTCCCAGTAGGCTTTATCATGTGAAGAGTCGAAGGTGACGTGACCCCGGGAATAAGTGTTGCCTCTGTAATTACCCAACCAAACGTCGTAGCCCAGGTCAGCTAATGAAAAGGCTGAACAAATATATATGCAAGGGTGAGTGCAAAAAATTATTCGCCGTATCGTTTTTACCGAGTGATTTATCTGTTGGAAGAAGGACCCAATCAGCAGAACTATCGGGAATTCCATGAAGGATGAAAACTGGCTGGCCAGTTGGACCCGAATTTCGTCCTTTTGGATAGGGAATTCGATGTAACATTAATATGTAATCATCATCCGTGGTTACCGGGTGCATTTCTGCATGGTAGCCTCGACTGATGATTATCTCCACCTTATTTTAGAAATAAATAAATAATAATAATCAAGATATTTACAGGCCAAACGTTATAGAAAATTAAGTGCAAATAGGCCTACTGTGCTCATGAATGCTTCCAAGTTGTTGCTGGGTATTCCGGAAATTAAAGATGGTGGGGGTTTAATTGAGCGCAAATTGAACTCTTCATTTGTAGATATTTGAGAATGATTTGTAATTTCTAGCTTTTCACTGCAGTTACCTTTTGCTTCTGCACAATTGAAAGCGCTCAAAGATACGATTATGGTTAGCAGTAACATGGTAGCAGGTTGACTAAAATTCACCTGAAAGAGAACAAGAAATTAGTTAAGAATTTCAAAGTAGAAGAACGTTCAACCGTTAAACAATAAATAATATAGGTTTACGTTAACAATGGGCTAACGTTAACGAGGGCAGCCGCAATCTGTACAGACTGTTTCACATATCGGTGGGTTACTATGTTATTCATGCCTGTTTTTCTGAAGGAAAAAAATTCGTTGCTCAAGAATGAGAAATAAGGAAGAGACAAGGACTAATTCAATATGATTACCGTATTCATGAAAGGCGAATATAGGAAAACTGAGACAACTACCTATATGCTGAAACCTGTTGCTACCTATGAAAGCAGCGCTTCTGCCCTCATTACTAACCGGAATAATTTATTCAGTAAACACGATTCGACGACCACATTTTTTCCCGCTAAGCCGCAGACTGGCTATAAAAATTCCTATCTGATGAACTCTGATGAAATCCTTTAAAATATGGAGATTTTAAAAATACTAATTAATAATTAATTTAATGTTCCCGTAATCGGCTCCAAGATCAAGAAATGGGCATTGTGGCACACTATATTGTATATCGAGCAATTTTTAAAGTAGTAGGCCCTATCTCCTAAAAAATCTAGTTTAAGGAGTATCTTGTGATAAGAATTAAGAAGTTTGTTGGCATGGCCCAACCACTAGAGGATAGAAACTAATGAAACATTCAAACATTTCAAATATGAAATAAAATTCAGCACTATACTAAAAGCATAGATCCTCTCATTTTGTCCCAGTAGCTTTGTACCAATGTATGGTATTTTCAAGATAAGCACCATATGTTTTTCATCATGAAGTAGAATGTAGGCTGTTGATGTTCTTTCGTAACAAATGTTAACGTTTAGCATGCAAATAATGAGTCTAAGAATAGACGAATAATTGAACCTTCTCGGAAGGATTCCATCACGGTTCATCGACTGCTGATGATTCCCGGAATCAACTCTTCTAGGAACCATAAAGAAATGTTTCTATTATTTTTTAAGTATCGCCTCTCTCACCAGTATAGTATTCCAGAAAATACTTTATGTACATTTTTAAACTGTGATTAGCTATTTACTGTAAAATGTTGATCATCCCAAGGTTATCGATGGGAAAATTCACTTGATTTGATCTATTTAATACGAGTAATATTAGCCTAAGTTCGCTAAATTTTAAATTTTATCCTTTATAATCGTTCTAGATAATTCCAATGCCCTTTATTTGTCTTTCAGGTAGACGCGAGGACGCAGTGCAGATCATAAAACACTATTCTATATATAATGACTGTCGTGAAAATAATGAACCGTACTCCGTTGCAGAGTATTAGCTCTGACTTGGACGATAGAGCAGCTAAAAATAGCCACCGACTTAAGTGTATTAATCATCAAGATTCTTCTTGTATTGATCCAGACATGTCCTTGAAGAGCATTAAGAAGAAGATCAATTTCAGCTGGTTCAGCGGTGCTGTTACTTTGCTTTTTGGTGCTGGATTCAGCATTCTTGACCGGATCGGTGATATTCGATTAGCACTTCAGCTGTACTTATCGGCCATCAAGGATGGAAACTACAACAACAGCAGTTCTGTTGCAATCCAAAATATTAACAAAGAAGCTGAGCCTTACATCATCACGAATTACCAACTGTTCTTAGTCTGCTTTGCATTCATAATAACTATCGGTTTCTACAGATCTTTGAAAAGTATCGCTAAATATTGGACGGAATTAAATGAAATAACAGTAAAAAAATTAAGAAAGCAAAAAGAAAAAAGCGATTTTTATGAAAAGCTCACTTACTGGAAGTCATTCCGGGATCCTAAGTCATGGTGGACTGTTGGTAGACTAGTTTTCCACTTATTGCTGCTGGCACCAGCTGCAAGGTATATGCAATTAAAGTTACTAAATCGAATCATATGTTATAGTAACTGATTTGGATGCAATGAACAGGGCAATTGAACTGGTCCATTTGGGATCAAAAACCGATTTTATCTATAAAGAAAATGATACAAGCAAGATGAGAAAGCATTTTGAGGAAATAAAATCGAATCATCGTAAGTTGACATCCATTCAACATGTACAGAACTGTTTCGAGTCTGGGCCTCTTCTCTGGCTCAAAATGCATCTCCTTTCCCTAGACATCATCTCTGGAAAAGTTTTAAGTATGTTTACCAGTTAATAATAATATTTTCTATTAATTATTGCTAACTATTTATTACAAAATTATAGTGTCTTATGGATTTTGGAATCTCTTTTTCATCGGAGTTGGCATCGCTTCTTGCGCTTGGAAGGTTATGTTCAACAGGAAGAATACCAATCTTATTAACGATTGCGAAAAGAGATTGAGCTGGTTCGACGACATAACACCCATTTTCATAGCGCATTTTCTTTCGGTCTGTAAGTAATAAGATAATTTTGTCCTAATACTTTTAATTCTAAAATGTATTCAAACAGGTGTGCGGTTTAGTCTGTTTGGAATGCTCTCGGCCGGCTCTCTTAAAGGATTCGAAATATTTTGTGTCGTTCACATATTCATTGTTTTGCACACGATAACTATCACCAGTGTTGAGGGCGGTATCTCTTTTTTTAATCCCGAGAATGTCTGTGACAACTGGAATAACTGTTTGGAGATCTGGATGAAAGGCATTTTCCACATATGGCACGTCCTCTTAGCCAGCCTGTTCACCTTCCCAAATTTTGATGAGGACAATTATAGAACATTACGAACCATCATCTACTTTCTGGTAATAGTCTATAATAATAATAAATATTAAAGAGTCAAAGATAATTGAAAATCTTTATTATTATCAGGTTCCGACTGGCGAGAACATGTTACTCTTTGTTCTGACGAACTATTCCGGAGTCTCTTACGAACTTGCTGTTTGCTTATGTGTTTTCTTTATCACATCATATTTGATAATGTCGCATTCAACCGAGAACCTGTTTCAGCTGAGCAGTGTGGCTTTTACTTCGCCATCAACTATTAATCCAATAGTTCCACATGAAAATCGTAGAAACAACGATGTCGATAGCACTCCAAATGAGAAGATGCCTTATCCAACTTTGATTACTCTTCAATCTACTGACACCTTGGCACAAGAAGAAAGTGTTTAACAACAGTTTAAATTAAGAGGATATTCGTTACGAAAATTAATATGTAGCCTAATATTTGGAAGGGTCAATATTATTTATGAAATCGCTTTACTCAAGTTTTTACCATTATTTTAAACTGTCATAAACTGAGCAGGATTGTCAGCTTCACGGTAAGTCGGTAACTGATTGCCGGCAACGTGATCGGCTTCAATAGCTTTTAGCCGGTTATTAACGCTCCGTACGTCGGTAAAGAAAATTAAGAATGATCAACTTAATTGATAATTAACAAGTATGATTTCATTAGGTTTTAAATATTTCGATGATTTTCAAAGAAGCACGCAGCTATTTACACCATTTAATACAACACACTTCAGTTTTTGTTCCAAATAAAAAACGTACTGGTCATGGAGATTTGAATTACGTCGATCCCATATTTTTTAATGTCAATTCCTTTTCAAATCCTTTAGAGAAGCTGAATATCATTCATTTAAAATTAAATAAAAATGATTTTTCTTTAATTTTTAATAAAAAGCGGATAATAAATCAAATAAATCAAGCCCCTATACTTTGGGCTTCCTGTACATCTTCAGCTTTCTAGAAGAATCTCATTTTTAATGTTACCAAAAAGAAAGATTACAATTTTGAAAAATAAATAAATTATTATTTTAAAAAGAGTATGTTACAAAATACTGTTATAGCGCGTAATGCGTTGGAAGGTGTATGTTAAAAAATATTATATTTTCAAAGAACCAAATTTTTAAATATAAATACTTGCTTACCTACACGGTAGAAACTGTATATACGCTTTCTTCTGAAACTTTCCATGTGCATTATTAGGTGCATCGATGGTTTTCAGTTTTGTTTTGAGGCTGTTGAAAAGAGTAAGGAGTGAGATAAATATTCGGCAGCAGTTGACATCCGACCCACATTTTCCCTAGAGCTATTCACACTCGCACATTTATTTCATATGAAATTCATTTATTCATGTTCGTACTCGGTTGTCCTAGAATATGGGAGTAGTGGATTTATGAAATGTAACTTATATACGTTATATTTAATCATCGTGTGTGGATCATCATCTCCACTTTACACTGGTAATTTTGGTTGATTGCACTCTTTGCTGTGCATCATGTAACCTATATATGTTTCTATCGTATTGCAGATATTAAATACAATTTCAAGTGAGGTATTAATCAGTCCCCGAACGGATATTGTAAGGTGTCAAACGGGTTTTAACTCCGTTTTTATTCTGAACCAAAGTAAAATACTGGTTTTAAAAACCGGTATAATACTTCCTTGTTTGGAGCTTTAAACCGGATTAAGCCCTGATTAAACTTCATTTTCGACGGACTCATATTTTTTGCATTTCTACTATATGAGATATTACAACTTCATTTAAACCTGAATAAAGACGGAGGTAAATACCGGATTTCCGCCTAGCTAGATATCCACGTTTAAACCCCGTTTTTTTAAATTTGAATTATTACGGCTCTTAAGAGCAGAACTGAGCCATCTTTTAAACCAGATTAAAACAGGGTTAAAAGTCTGAATTTTACTGCGGAAAATTTCTCCGTTTTTTCTTGGATATTTGCACTCAATTGTTTTTATTTTAGCATTCAATATGCAGTTTAATATATTGGTTTAAAACCAGAAAATTCTTAGTTTTATTTCAAGGTAAAAGCTGTTAAATAACATCGTTTTAAATACGATACATCTTTTTGGTTTTAAACTCATTTTCATTTCTGGTTCTAGTAAAATAATAACAATTAAAATAAATAATTTAAAAGTTAAATTGAAAATTCCGCATTTTATTAGCAATTCGATCATTCTACGCATTAAAAATGGCCCTTACATAAAGACACATATTAGGTCAATTTCGGGTAACATGAATAAATTAGGGGGGTAGCTCAAATTTCTCCGAAGCAATTACAATAGCTTCAATACGACCCTCCAGCTCAGGGTCTGAAAATTCCGCTTTACGAAGCGCGTATCCTTCAGCTAGCGTGATCGACTTCTCGTGGGTCCGCTTGGCTTCGTCACTCGAGATTTTCAAATCGTCTCGGTATTTTCCAGATCCTGTTTTTCGAGCAATCTGCATATGGTCAACAAAAGTCTTCGTTGAAGGTCCTTCTAATTTTCTACTCTTGTTCCAAAGAGCCAAAGCAGCTGTATTGAAATATTTTGTATTAATAAAGTGTCAATTAATACATTTAGAAAAAGTACTGCTCACCTCCAATAGCGGATACGAAGTTGATTAGACAAGATGTTCCTTGCCTACAATCTCCTTTCACCCCAGAGGCCTTCCATTGCAACTGCTCGCATGTTTTGGGTGATACTAGTTTATTATGAACGTTGATCATGAAATCACGATCACCCTTACAGGATGAAAACTCATTCGCCAAACTAGAGCACTAAAAAAGTGTGTTAACTTTTAATTTGGAAAAAAATCCTATTCATTTTTACCAAGCTGACGGCGAGAGTTACATCCAATAAAGCGGTATCCATAGCGATAAGAGTAGAAACTGAGCTACAAGGTAGAACGACCAATTGTTCTGCTACTACGGCCTTGTGATGTGCCAAAACGTTTCTTTCAAAATCCTTGACTTGGAATGCTTTTTGCAAAGCCGCCAAGTTCTTTTGATAACCTGCTTCCATTGTCTGCGTCAAATTAACAAAGTGTGTCTGAAGAGCATCCGTGACGTTTTTAGTTACAAGATTGCTTATCTCTGTCACTGTTGAAACATAATATTCTTATTAAATAATTGGTAAGGATGACTTTACTTTCCAATAAATACCAATGGATGCATCTGAAGAAATATGCACACTGCCGTCATTATATCCAAAAGATGCTGACATTCGAGAATAAAGACCGGAATCGGGCCTGGATGAAGGCGTTGACCTTCCGCCCCAACCACCCCTGTTCCAGGAACCAGCTCGATCAACTTGTAGTAGGTCCGTCCGTGGAATTTCCTCAAAACCAGAGTAATTTCCGGGACCGGGTGTTGACGGCGACGAAGCGTTACGTGATCCATTATCACCGAAACTTGAATTAAGTTGGTTGATAAAGTGTAGATCTTCTGGTTCCCTTGATGTGTAGGTGGGACTCAAGTTTGCAACGGGTGGTTGGTTTCCAGTTAAACCATTATCCAGATCAGTGAGAATTCCTGGAAACTCAAAATGAGGTTACAAGTCAATTTGTAATAATTAATAGAAAGTTCTTTACCTCCCAAGATTTTTTCAGGTAAATCAGTATCTCCAGTAAATTGTGCTTTGGGAGCAGCCGGCCCGAAGGAAGATTCCATGTCAAAATCATCTGTATAAACAAAAAAAATTTGGATTTTAAATTATATAAACGTGTTTAAAAGCAAGAGAAACTATTTTACCTGTGGTGTTTGAAGTATTAGGCACTTTCTTGGAAGCGTCATGATCATGAAGATTCTCGCTCTGAGTTTCTACTAAAAATATATATTATTACGTGTCCTTTGAATTCTTAAAATAACAGAAATTTATAAAAATAAAAATAAATTTAAAATAGTGGAATTATAACGGATAAAAATGGGTTGAAAACAATAACAAATATTTCACCTGGCGTGGTTGAAGTATTAGGCTCTTTATTGGAAGCGTCGTGGTTATCGCTCTGAGTTTCTACTAAAAATATAGATTAGTACCTGTCCTTTGAATTCTTAAATAAATAGAATTTTAAATAAATGAAATAAAAATAAAATATGGAGCTAAGAGAGTGGTATTTAAAAAGACATAAATGTTGTTTTAAAAATAAGAGAAAATTATTCACCTGGCGTGTTTGAAGTATTAGGCTCTTTATAGGAAGAGTCATGATGATTCTCGCTCTGATTTTCTATTACTTAAAATATCTATTAGTACATGTGCTTTTAATTCTTTTAAAATAAAATTTAAAAATAGTACTAGTATAATCAATAACCTGTTTGTGCCGTAGACGAGCTGCTGGCAACGTCAGTTTCCTGGATCTTTTTCTCGTGACGTTTGCGTGAAGATTTAACAACCGATCTTGTTAAAGAGAGACCAGCTTTTTTCAGTGCACTTTGCGACAGAATCGTTTTGACAGGTTTCATCCTAATAGGCACGTTGACACTCTGCAAAGCAGCAGCTCTCCTCCGTGTCCTTCTATCAAGTCCTCGTCCAAGATTTTCTAATTCAGATTCGGTCCATTCTTCTTTTGATTTACCCGATTTAATGTGGCCAACAATTCTATGACCTTTCTTGTGAGTAACTGTTGATAAAAATGTAAAAATATTAAGTAAAAATAATTATAATAACAATTTTCCTTACCAGGATCAGAAGTTTCGATGCTGATGACGTCATATTCCAGCCAATCATCCTTCGGAGATTCATTTCTAAGAAATACACGGTGTGGCCACGTTGGAGGCGTGATTGCTGTATTCTTAGGAGGGGGAGGTGGGTACAGAAAGAATCCTTTATTTTGATCGAACCAGGTCAGTGGGATGAGACTTGGGCTAATGGAAACTTGACCATCTTCACCCAACTCTTTGTTCTTGACGATATGATACAACAAATCATCGACGGAATCAGTCTTACAAGGTATATAAATACCCTTCCTGTGTAGCTTCACCCTTGCAATCTACAACATAAAATTCAATAAGCCAAAATGTGAACGTAAAAGGAAGGTTTTAGTGAAAAACATGATAGACTAACCTCATTGTAGTCAGCAGTTTCAGAATCATCATCAATGTTGGAATTAACTTTATCCTCTGAAGCCATGGTAAAATACTTGAAGGCGCTGTAAGTTATCGAAAAGTTACAAACACGTGTACTCAATAACCAGCAAAAATAAATCCTAAACGTATGTTACCTGTGTGTAAGAGTTCACTTAAAAATACTAAGCTGATTCCCAGAAAAAGGACACAACTATGGCCTTCAGTGTAAATCTTGTAGAAAGGGGGATATTAATGAATCACCCCAGACCTGCTTACAATATTTTGCATTAGTAATCAGGAAAAGACAAATTGAGTGCATGTTTAGGACATAGATGTTAAAGTACCTACCGAGATGATAATGTATTCAAAATGTATTCAATGAATATGAATTTGACTTTGGATAAAAGAAAACTAATTACGTGAGTGATGGAAGAAGCATGCTGTGCTTTGTCCAGTGGTTGCAGGGTCGTTCTCAACAGCTTTTTACACCGCACAAAGAGCTTATGCAAACACAGTTCTCTATTCCGTATGGGCAATATAAAATTAATAATCTTCACGAAGAACTAGCTCACTAGCTGATTAAAAATTGCTGGTCTACGAAATACGGAGATGTAGCCTTACGGAACTTTTAAAATGTGAATTTCTGAAGAGAATCGTTTGCCTAGTGCTGGCGATACTCGATGTCGGGCTTAGATATATCGGAGTTTTGTATCGATACCACTCGATACGATTTTCTCCGATACATCGTTGGTGGCGCTAGTTATCTCGTCGGCAACTTTGACAGCATGACTGACAGTTCTCTTCCGGTTTTTTTGTTGAGTAGAAATCTCCTTCCAACTGATATTTCCCTACTTAAATCACCGTAATAATCCGAACTTTCCTTTAAAACTAACAAACCCGGTTCCCTTCACGTGTTTTTAATCAAATTGTTATCTGCCTTAATCTCGAACATCCTACATTTCAAGGTAAGAATCACTTTACTACAGCATTATTCACATTTATTGAGTTACTGTATGTTACTGTAACTGTTTTATTTCATCTCAATTTTAAACTTGATTTTATAATTTAGAATGAGGAGGATTCGCAGCCCT
Organism: Chydorus sphaericus; assembly: GCA_030141595.1. NCBI lineage: Eukaryota > Metazoa > Arthropoda > Branchiopoda > Diplostraca > Chydoridae > Chydorus > Chydorus sphaericus. Next base: position 19,855,699 of record CM057926.1, read on the forward strand.
GTCTGGGACTACTTCACCAAGCAAGGGAGGCTGGGCCACAAGGTGACGGAGTGTAACACCTGTAAGGCATCGCTGCCCTACAGGAGCAACACCACGAACATGATCCAGCATCTTCGTGTCCACCACTCAGCAGCCTATGATCTGATCCTCCCTCATCTGAGACGAAGAACTCCAGGGACGAAACGGAGGCCCAGTCGTCAGTCAGGTTTGCTGGATGAGGTGGACAATGAAGACGAGGCTGGAGCCCATTCAAGCAGTGATTCTGATACTGAAGGTAAGGTACCTTCATGCCTTCTTCTTACTCAAGATGTGCAAAATTTAATATTTTTTAAAATATTACTTTAGATGAAGCAGGATTCTCTGCAAATTGGGCTCCTTCAACAACTGCCTCATCTGAGGTGGCCGGTGAAGGAAACCTTCAGTCTCCTGGTGTTGGTAATTAACTGTTACTATTTTTAATTTTTTCAAAAAATAACTTGTTATTATCCATCTAGGGCCCTCTGAGTTAGATGAGATGCCGACCACACCCAATTCGAGTCAGGTTCGCTCTACCTCGACAGTTTCCTCCTCTCGACTCAGCCCCTCTACTCCAATCTCGGGTTCACCAGTAATGTGCTCCACTCCCGAACAAGGTAATTCTATAAGTAGCTTATATCAACGTTATCTGAAATCTTAATCACAATTTCTACATTTCCAGAGCACGGACGAGAACCATATGAAAGAGATGGATTCCGCTTCGGACACATCATCCGCGCGGTCATGCTGTTCATCGTCCGTGGCTTGTACCCCCTCTGCATTGTCGACGATCCCAATCTACAAGCTCTCGTAACCGTTCTGGATCCTCGCATGAAATTGCCCTGCCGAAATACCATCACCCAAAACTACTTGCCAGATCTCTACCTCACTGGGCGGGAACATCTCCTTGCGGAGCTTCTTGGCGCCACATTCGTTGCTCTAACTACGGATATGTGGTCTTCCCGGCACCAAGAGTCTTACATGACAGTGACGGTCCACTTCATCAACGAGCGCTTGCAGATGGTGTCCAGGGTGCTAGAAACTGTCTCCTTCCCAGAGAGCCACACGGCACAAAACATAGCAGACCGACTCATCACCATCGCAAGGGAGTGGAGTATCTTTGATAAAGTTGTCATGTTGGTCACCGACAATGCGGCCAATATGATAGCAGCTGCTAGGTTAATTCCCAATTGGAGGCACTATCCCTGCTTCGCCCACACCCTCCAATTAGTAATCAAAGATGCCCTGGCTGTCACCGAGTTAGAGGAACTCTTATCAAAAGCTAGAGCAATCGTTACTTTTTTTCATGCGAGCAACATTGCGTCGAACAAACTCAAATACTTCGCTGCTCCTCGGTCATCGAAAAGAACCCTAGCTGCCGATGTACCTACAAGGTGGAACTCGACCTGCATTATGCTACGTAGTCTTCTTGAACTAAAGGAATCTGTGTGCGATGCGCTTTATTGTCGAGAGGTTAATCGGCCCGAGTTGGATCTACAGGACTATGAATGGGAGATGCTGTCAGGGTTGGTTAACATATTGGCCCCCTTTGAAGAAATTACGACCGACTTGTCTTCCCAAACATATCCTTCGCTATCAAAAATGATTCCAGCAGTGCGGCTGCTTCAGGCTTCTTTGGTTTCGTCAATCGCAGAACAACGGTATCCGGATCCGTTGTTGAGAGAGCTTCAAGAGCAGCTTCTCAATGGCCTACGATCGCGATTCCGCAATATTGAGCTCAGCACATCAATTTTATTATCTTCTTATCTGGATCCCAGGTAACTGAGAAAAAATAGTAAACCGGTTTCTTTTATTTATATTTTATTTATTTTATTTATCTAGATTTAAACATCTGCATTTGACCCAAGAGGACCACGCAAGTGCCCAGTCACGCCTCCGAGGTTTGATTCAGTTCTCCGAGAGTGAGCCGCCCTCATCCGAGGACTTGTTCGCCGATCCCGATAGAACTCCACGCGTCCCTTTTTCCATCTGGCGTAGTCATGATTCATCTTTGGCTTCCAGCAACTCGCGGAGAGGAAATGGACCGAACCGGGAAGCCAACAGGCTCGTATTGGTGGCTGACTACGCGGATCAGCCAATTCAACCCCGAAACATCGATCCACTGAGGTGGTGGTGGGGCAAAAAAAAGGATGGCATGTTTCAGCCGCTGCTCCCGCTTGTGCGCAAATTCCTCTGCATTCCGGCGACTTCCGTGCCGTCAGAACAACTATTCTCCAAAGCAGGAGAGCTCATCAGTGAGAAGCGCAACTCAATTTCTGCCGAAAATGTTAACATGATCCTCTTCTTAAATAAGAATGCGTAATTTGATCTCTCTTTTAATCCGGCCAAGTTTTCCATTTAAATCTCATCATTTTTCTAATTTTTCATAATTTTTTTTTACCCTGAAACTCATTGATTAATGTTAACTCAGTTTGTGTTTTCCGTGATATTTAAAAAAGTCAAATGTGATGTTATGTGCAAATGTTGGATGAATTTTTTTCCGGGACCTGAAGTATAACTTCGAATAAATGTTTTGCGTATTAACCTCACTTTTTAATTTTTTTTCGATATCTCCGATATATCTAAATAAATCGCATCGAATCGCATCGAATCGAATATCGCGAAAATATCGAGTATCGCCAGCACTACGGTTTGCCGCACGAGACACGGCGTAAAATGCTCTTCTGCTGCGGCACTGCACGGTCTCTACAAATACGATAATAACAGTGATGCCAAGTCTCCAGCTAGTGCGTACAGACTAAAGAAATGAGATAGCTTTTTTATTTTTAAATAATATCCACAGAGCTTATGCGTAGAAAATACGTCAGCATTGAGTTTTTTACAGTTCGCATCAAATATTCATTTTTTTAATATCTGATAGAAAATGTGTGACCAACTAACCGACGATGATGTCAATACTATTCTTTATGTGAGTGCACCATCAAATCGGAAAAGGAAAGCAGTGAGTGATATAACACCGAGATACAAGAACAAGCAAAGAAAACAAGCGTCAGATTTAGCTAAACAGTGGGGGGAAAGTGGAGTACCCCAATTTGTATATACCAAGTTAATTACTTCAAAATCGGCTCTGATAGAGAAATTTGGTTGGGAAGTTGAGTCTCTTACAAGTAAAGAAGCAAATTGTGAAGTGAATGACAATGCTGGTAATATTATTAATTTAGTGTTAGAAAATGAACCAATTCAAGTAAGTCTTATGAATAGATATTTAAGATATATTCATTGTATAATCATCTTTTTAAACAATTATTATTCCAAAGAGTGGAAGCGGCGAAAATCAAAATTTTTCAAAGCAGCATCAGCAAGAATCGCCCACAGTATTTCTGCCAAATCAACCATGCCGGCAAGAAGAAGTTCCATCCCTAAATAGCCGGAATGATGATGATGATTGGCAGGACTGCTGCAATGATGATGATGACGGCTGGGCTTCTGGATCTGCGCGAACCAAACATTTAAAAATTGGATCTGCTAAAAAGATAGTTATCATAACATTCAGGATGCTCTTACAGCACTTTGCTGTGGCTACAAATCAGCATCATAGCCACATGACCTTGTTCCTTAAACTATTTAAGTTCTATAAGCCTAAAGTAAACTATAATGATTTACCGAGTACTGGCAAAACTCTTCTGAAAGTCAGCCCAAAATATTTTGGCGGCCCAAATTGCAAGGAGAAAAAGCTACCACCTGTAATTCATATGGGGAAGAGTGGGAAATATGTTCACTTTGGCCTTGAAAAGGGAATAGAAGGCAATTCACCGGGAGTCGTCTTTAAAAACGCCGGCCTCCTCCAGTTCGTATCTGTATACAAAGATGATCCTCTTCTACTACCTATCTGCATAAGAGAACAGGTAAAGTATAACTTAATATAAATTACTGCATTTGATTATCATTTTATACATACCTAAAATAAAAATTTGCCCGTGAATAATTTCAAAAATAAAATATTTATAAACATTATTATTTCTTAATTCGTGAAAATGTGATATAGGTTGAAGCGCTTGATGAAAATCTTCAAATTGAAAAGGCTTTGAAAGTGCTCAAAGGCGGCCCTCAAGCGGAAATCGAAATGCCCGCCCAGGAAACAGGTATACAATATTTATTGTAGGGAAATGATAATGATTTGATTGTATATTCTCCTTCTATGAATAAAGCGCTACCTCATTTTGAGATCGATATCAATATCGATGGAATCGAAATTGCCAAAAATTCAGAAAGTAATGGCTCTGCTACACCAATCCTAGCCCGTATTTATTCCGTCAAACGTTCTGCTGGAGCAGAGGATCCTCCTTTTATTCTGCATGGACGACGTCCTTTCATAATAGGATTCTATGTAGGAAAAGAAAAACCTGACATCCACCAATTTACTTCAAAATTAATGGATGAACTCTTCCGTCTGGACCCAGGTTAATTTCTTAGAAACGCATTATCTTAGAATATAGTTTTTAAAGAACAGTTCCAAAACAATTCTGAGAAGTAATAATATTATCATTTGCTTAATGATGCACATGATCAGAAGGGTTCGATAATCCTTTAAAAATATTTCGCTAGAATCGTTTGACCACAATATTACGTCAGGGATGTTCCTAGAAAAACTATAATACTACACTTAGTTGGATTTCTTTTCAAATCCCAGTTAATGACCTCATTATTTTATGGATGATTAAGAATTGAAAAAGAACTTGTTGAATAAAATTTTCCCAAGTTTTAGCATTAATGTATTTAAACGGAATATACGTTCCCAATATTATTATTAATAATCTTCACTTTTAAAAAAGTAGATAATTCTGAAACGGAAACTGTTGGACGACATTTCACAGTATCAATCCGCTGCTTCATCTGTGATAGTCCAATGAGATGTTATTTAAAGAGGATTAAATATTTCAACGGGTATTGGGCATGTGAAAGATGTATTCAAAAAGGGGAAGCGATAAAACGACCAGGTCAAAAAACAAAACAAGTGCAGATGATGGATGTAAATGCTCCTCTTCGAACCGACGGAGATTTTCTCAAGTATTGCATCGCAGATGACTGTTTGGATGAGCACCTTCCAATTCCGCACGACGAAAGCCCTTTTATCCAATTAAACTTTCCAATGGTATCTGGATTCGTAATTGATCCAATGCATACCTATTTTGCGGGAGCGCTATCCCGAAGATTAAATGGTATCGTTCGGAATAGACACGAAGGTCAAGTCTCTGTTTTTGATCGAGTGGAAATTGAAAGAAGACTGAAATCATTCCAGAAATGGAAGCCATGTGAATTTGACCGCAATGTACGAAGTTTAGCCACATGTGGGGAGAAATATAAAATCCACGAGCTTCGACAATTTCTTTATTATTTGCTCTTCCCGGTCTTTGACGGCATCCTCCCTGACGACCACCTCATCAACATTTTACGACTTCAATATGCAATGCTTCTACTTGGAGCATACAATCCGGATCCCGTATCAGCAGAAAACATAGAAAAAGCATCTGAAGAGCTAAAAACTTATGTTGAGGAGCTTAAAGGATTCAACTTTCCGATCCGAATGACGACACATTCCACTATCCACATTCCTGACGACGTGCGCAAGTTTTTGTGTGGCGTTGAATGCCTCGGTGCTTTTCCGTTTGAATCCTTCATGGCTATTTTTGAGGACCTTATACACTCCGGCTATCTTATTCCTGAGCAAATGCGAAATAGGTATTGATTAAATCAGCATTTATTAAATATAAGTTATATTCGTTTATTGATTTATTATTTTTAAAATATAGATTGGCCGAAAGAAGTAAATATCTTCTTCCATGCAGTGCGGATGGATTACTTCTTACTACCGGCCAAGAATTCGATGTTGAAGCAAACAGGCTGAAAGCGACACAACAAAATCAAAACATCTTAATTGAGTTTGTTGATAGGAAAGCTACAAGTAAGTGGCCAAAGAATCTTCGCTTTACCAACTTCGACATTAGCACAGAGCCTGGTGACAATGTGTGCGTACTTAAAAGCGGCACAATCCTTGTTGTCCGCGATATTATAGAAGATCCCGTGGGAAGCGGAGAAATATTCGTAGTTGGGCAAAAATTCAAGTCTATTTATGATGCTTTTGATAACCCTTTTCCTTCGTCCAAATTCGGCATCTTTATTTGCACTAATATCAATCAGACGACTGATGATTGGAGTATAGATTGCATATCTGGAAAAATGTACATCGTGCCTTACAAGCTGAACAAGAGTGAAGAACCCGATCTCTTAAAATCTAAGCAAACATGGTACGCAACTCCTATGCAGCATACTCTACTATGATTGGGTTTAATTGGATGTAATTTGGATTTTCTTTTAGTTAATTGGATGTTCATTTATTTTATGTTTTGTCGAAAATCAATAAAACATAATTTTTTCACCCAACTTCAATATCTTTATCATACTTAATCATACATACCGACAGAGAAGAGCATTAAAAAATTAAAATCGCCTTTTGTTACAGCTAGTTTAGCCGCTGGATAAGATCGGTTCTAGGCGCTCGACGGTCGCACAGGCCATGTCTGATCAGTTTTATCGACCATGAGATATTATTTCAATGCTGGCAAGTAGAAGTTGTCTTATAGTTACTATTAAGCTGATTTATATAGACGATTCCGTAGAAAAGCTTAACCGTCAATGACGGAACTGCAAAAAAATACGTGCACCTACCATTGAAATCCTGCTATCGAGCGACACTAATGTGAATAAACATAATGTGTAATCATAATTTTAACTAATGTGTAATTTATATTTACCGATCTTTAAAAATCGAATTGAAATAATCAAGCAATGTTTAGTCAAGAAATGAAATGTCATTTTGAAAAGGGCGCCATATGCCGTGTTTTAAAAAATGACACGTAGTCTGCTACACATGGAGAAAACATGAATTCCATTTTTAAATGCACTGTTGTCAGTCATCGTTCGTATTGTTATTGTCAAATTGAAACAACATTCAAAGTAATTATAATGCTATAAATGCTATTTAAAAATTGATTAATTAACTTAGAATAATAATGCATGCTGCATTAAATAATAATTTTATTTGGCAATCGTGCTTAAAGAAAAACAGACTATTGTTCACCTCATTTTCAAGTTCACCTCGTGCGTGTCTAGCCTTGCAGCCTTGCTAATATATTTATTATCGTTTGAGATTCTAAGATAATGCCTGTCCCATCCAAATATTCAAGTATGACATTATAACTTATATATTGCGATTTACATAATATCTAAATTTATCTATTTTCTCTTTTTTCAGTGTATCTTTTAGTATTAGTAGAATACCCTGAAACCGAAAATTTTGAAACTGGCGTTCGAGTTTTAGAAGATTTTCATGATAGGTTGGCTGTCATTCCCGAAAACTGGCGCATTTTACCTGGGAAATTACCTATCGTATATGAGCTAATACCAGAAGAAGCCCCATGCTACTTCCCTACTGGAGACCATTATTCAACACTAGAAGAAATTCAAGAGCTTATCCGGAGCCAGGCTAATCCCCAGCCAGACTGGTATCTCCTGAACAGCAATGTGATTAAACTTTACGGTAATTCGTGCAAATATTTGATAGTTATTTTGGAAATTTTTAAGGCGAGAACTTAATTTCTATTTTTTTTTTCTATTTTAGGTACCTTTGAAGAAGCTGTTACCGACATGACGAAGAACGGGGACCTTCCTGGTCAATTTGTATAACAAGTGTTAAATAAATTTCGTTTGAAATAAATTTTTAATCTTGATACCACATTTTTTTTACGTATTTCTACATTTATTTTCAAGTATAAATTATTTACGGAACTCTAAAAATGAGTCTATGTAAAAACGAAAAATAACTTAATACTCCACTTTTCAGTCGGAGACAGTAGCGGGGATAATCAAAGTTTAACAACCTCATAATTTAAGTATAAAATCCATATTTTAGTCCGGGATTTTAAAGGGGGAAATATGTGTTTTTAAAAACTTGAAATAAAAGTGGAAAAAATCGTTGTGTAGACCCTGGTTTTAATGAAGAAAAAATTGGTTTTAAAAACCTAAAGTAAGAGTTCAAATTCCGTCTTATAGTCCCGGGTTTCAACGGGGAAGATATCGGTCTGGAAAAACTTGAAATAAAAGTAGAAAACTCCTTCTTACAGTCCCTGGTTTTAACGGGGAAAATCTCGTTTTAAAAAAACTGAATTAAAAGTAGAAAACTTGGTATTTTAGTCCTAGGTTTCAATGGGGAAAATATTGGTTTTTAAAACTTGAAATAAAAGTACAAAACTCCGTCAGGTAGTCCAGGGTTTTAATGAGCAAAATCTTGGTTTTAAAAACTCGAAATTAAATGTGTAAACTCCGTCAAAGTTCTGCGAAATTTACTGAAATCAATCTGGTTTTTTCAAACCTAAATTTTAGAATTAGCGCTCAGTTTGGAAATCTGTAATACAACCGGTTTTAACTCAGGGGGTTGAAACTCAACCCGTTTTCACCGAGGAATATCTGTTCGGGTCATCTATCAAGTCCGTTTTCACAGTTAAGATCAGAGCTTACTTGCATTAACAGTTTAAGGTAGCTAAAGTTATTTATAAAAGTTCTTTTGATTTTCAAGCCATTCTTAACTGTAAACTATAGCCATCTATCAAGTCCGTAAGTCTTCACAGTTAAGATAATAGCTAGCTTGCATTTACAGTTTAGACTAGCTAAAGTTAATTATAAAAGTTCATTTGATTTAAAATCAATCATAAAAAAGTAAACTACGATGTACTTTGATCTTGCATGACTATCAGGACCTCCACCACTTCGGTGGAGGGTATTGGGATATTGGGTCGCGCTTCGGCGTTTTACCCATCCCGATAGTCATCTATCAAGTCCGTAGGTCAATATAGTTAAGATAATTGCTAGCTTGCATTATCAGGGAACACCTGATGGCGCCACATCTGCTGATTGCATCTTAAAGTCGGTCTCAGTATTTTTGCATTTTAAATTGTATTGAAGGTGATTATTTTGGAAATTTACACACTAGTTTGTTCGTTATAAGCCCGTGATCAGTTTAAACCATCGTTCGATGGACGTCAATAGCAGTTTGTGATCGTTTTTCAAGTTCGACTGCCTCTCTGTTTTACAAAGTTTTCGTAAGGTGAATTATTTTTTTTTTTTTGTTTTTTGAAAAGCAAGAAATCCTTTGCGAAAACACTTTACGAGTCAAAAAATTACTGTATATAAAAAGTTTATTCTATCTATTCAATAGGAAACATTTAAGATGGTGGGGAAAGAATGAAATGTAGTCTTGGTACGAATTTCTCTATCATTGACACTTTTATTACTGCCTCTCTGTGTACTGTATAACAAAGTTTATTGTATCTATTCAATAGGAAATATTTAAGATGGTGGGGTACCGTTTTCTAAGCCCCTCCCCTAGAAAATTTGGACCAATCAAGAATTTCATGAAACCGACAGAACGAACGATTCTCTTTTTGATAATACATATAGATTTCATTTAAAATATATTTTTTAATCAATGAAATATTTCAATTAAAATCGGTTTAAGTAACGATTTTTAAATAAATATTTTAAATTTCAAGTCAAATGAATGAAAATAGGCTTGTTAATAGAAAGTCTTATATTTTGGATTTTTCCAGTTGTCTATGTTTTAATGTCGTCCAAAACCACTGAACTGTATCCTTTGGTGATGGCCTTCATAGTTAATGAGACTAGAAGAAAAGTACCTGGAAATTTGAGTGTTCGACTAATGATATCAGACTTCGAAGAAGCATTTTTAAATGTCATGCAAGAAACCTTTCCAGAAGGCCGAGCAATAGGATGCTGGTTTCACTATGGACAAGTTTGTTTTATATTAGTTGTTCAAATATATATCTTTTTAAATATATATTTCTCAATAAATTTACAGGCAATTTACCGGAATGCTTGCAACATTGGCTTAAAAGTTGCTTATAAGAGTAATAGCAATGTGCGAAAGATTGTAAAAATGCTTATTGCTCTAGCTCTTCTAAAATCAGAGATGACATACGAAGGATTTCTGGTAAACATTTCTATTACTACATAAATTAAAAATATATAATAACATTATTTTTTTATCCTCCAGCTTATCAGTGTATCCTATCTTTTTCAAAAAGATACAAAAGATAAGATAAGATAAAATACTTTTGGTATCTTTTTGGTATTTTTATCTTTTTTAAAAAATGAGTTAAAAAAAGTATTTTTATCTTCAAGACATTTTTAAAAAGCAAAAAGATACCAAAAAGATACAAGATACTAAAAGATACTTTTTTAGTCTGCCAGTGAGATCAAAATTTGGCTGCCATGGCAACTGATTAATCTTAAAGCAGACGAAATCCGATTTTTACTTGATTTTCCCTGGATTTTTTCCCCGACCATGCTTTGCACAGGGCCGGATTAAGGCGGTAATGGCCTCCTAGGCGGACTCAAAAAATGGCCTCAATTGTTATACTATTAGCAATGTTTTATTTGAAAAGCTTTTGGGAAACTTAACGCACATTTTGGGGCCATTTTCGTCATTTTTTGTTGCTTTTTTAACAATAATTTTTATTAATTTTTTGGCCTTTTGATCTCTAGGACCCCGTGGCGTCGCCTGCAGGTTAATCCGGCATTCAGGCACTGCATTTGCATAGGCTATTTCACCTTTTTCAACGTTTAGGCGAGTTTACAGTCTTTTTTTTCATTTAATAGCCGTGTTGTAACAAATTGTAATGAAACAAGGACTGCGGCTCATATTTCCCTTCATTTCCTTGAATTTAAAAAAAAGTATCTTTTAAAATTTCTTATTTTTTGAAGATAGTATCTTAATCTTTATTTTTAGAGGCGATTTTTAAAAGTATTTTATCTTATCTTATCTTTTACTTTTTGATAATTAAGTATTTCTTTATTCAAGGCTTTAAAAAAAGGATAGGTTACACTGCAGCTTATTAGACAAAAATCAGATGAACTATTCACAAATGTAACTGAGCGAGTGAAGTCCGATATTAATCAACTTTTTTAATACATGGGATATTGGTTTACGGGCAACAGGCCAAATCGATTCTCTATCTATAGGGATGCAAACAGAACCAATAACGACGTAGAAGTTTTTCACAAGTGGCTCAATAATCGATGCTACCAAACACGACAAAACTTGTGGTCTTTTATCGGTAAATAACTTGAAATTAACACATATTTCAACCATTTTTAATATAAAAAAATTAAATACTTTTTGTATAGAACATTTACAAAAAATTGTAGAAAATACGCTCAAGGATGTTAAAGCACTTAGAAATAATAACGATCTTCGTAGAAGAAGACCTCGTAAAGAATCACAGCGCGACAGAAACATTGAAAGGGATGCATGTGATCTCGACAATGTATATGTTAGTTTTATTTATTAACTAACGGTGGTGAGTCAATAGCCGTATGTTTGTTTCGCCGTTGATTTTTAATTTGCAAGCGGTTTTCGGATTAAAAAAAATGAAAGAAAAATTAATGGGTGCTCGAGTCTAGCTTGTAAGTTAAGGGGACCATGGTGGTGAGTCAATAGCCGTATGTTTGTATATACTAGAAATGTCTAGTATATACAAGCTACATGGCCACTGAAAACACCTACCCGGTACATCCCGTTACGTTTAGTGCTCGAGTATTTTAATCGATAACGACATCCTTATACATTTTTCCTGAAGTATTTCTAGTTTGCAAGGAGTAAACGGAAAAATAAAATTGGTGCTAGAGTAAGGCTTGTAAGGTAAGGGAACCATGGTGATGAGTCAATAGCCGTATGTTTGTTTTGCCGTTGATTTTTAGTTTGCAAGCGGTTTTCGGATAAAAAAAATGGAAGAAAAATTAATTGGTGCTCGAGTCTAGCTTGTAAGTTAAGGGGACCATGGTGGTGAGTCAATAGCCGCATGTTTGTATATACTAGAAATTTCTAGTATATACAAGCTACATGGCCACTGAAAACACCTACCCGGTACATCCCGTTACATTTAGTGCTCGAGTATTTTAATCGATAACGACATCCTTATACAATTTTTCCTGAAGGATTTCTAGTTTGCAAGGAGTAAACGGAAAAATAAAATTGGTGCTAGAGTAAGGCTTGTAAGGTAAGGGAACCATGGTGATGAGTCAATAGCCGCATGTTTGTTTTGCCGTTGATTTTTAGTTTGCAAGCGGTTTTCGGATAAAAAAAATGAAAGAAAAATTAATTGGTGCTCGAGTCTGGCTTGTAAGTTAAGGGGACCATGGTGGTGAGTCAATAGCCGTATGTTTGTATATACTAGAAATATCTAGTATATACAAGCTACATGGCCACTGAAAACACCTACCCGGTACATCCCGTTGCGTTTAGTACTCGAGTCTTTTAATCGATAACGACATCCTTATACAATTTTTCCTGAAAGATTTCTAGTTTGCAAGGAGTAAACGGGAAAATATAATTGGTGCTAGAGTCAGGCTTGTAAGATAAGGGGCCATGGTGGTAAGTCAATAGCCATATGTTTGTTTTGCCGTTGATTTTTAATTTACAAGCCGTTTTCGGATTAAAAAAATGAAAAAATGAGTCAATAGCCGTATGTTTGTTATACTAGAAATGTCTAGTATATACAAGCTACATGGCCACTGAAAACACCTACCCGGTACATCCCGTTACGTTTAGTGCTCGAGTCTTTTAAGAGCCAATCCACCTAAGAACCGACCACTTGCTTAGAAAAAAAATGAACTTTTTATTTTTTGGCCGCTAAGAGAAAATAAATATACCGATCGATAGCGCTTGAATTTTCTGATTTTTTGTTGTCGGTCGCATATATAAGCGGCAAGAATTACGCAAGTTATTGCGTAAATTGATAAAAAATCTTTAAAAATTATTTCCAGCTGTTCTATACGTGATAGAAGACTCGGATTTTCACTGTTACAACCGCTTGAGTGTTCTCAATCGTATAGTATTTTTTATTTATTTTCAAAATTATTGAGGAGAAAACTATTCGTGATAAAGAGAAACCACATTTTTTTTTCTTTTTTTTCTTTTTCACTTTTTCATCACCCCTCTTTTTTCTCCTACTTGACCTCGACCCACAAGGAGGTGAGCGCAGTAGAAGGTGGAAACCAATACTTTACAGGGGGGCGCTAAAATATCGATTTTTGCGACTACAGCGCCACCTTAGTCTTTGGATAGCAATGTAAACATTCAGTTTGTTGTTTTATATCGGATTTTTTAAAATCAAGTAATTGAATATCACGTGTTCAAAAATGTGTAAATGTAGTAGGGATAAACGGACTGCTTGTGCTCAGTGTTTTGCTCTTGAACATAAGCATTGTGGGTGTTGCAAATTACATTCGTGCTGCAGAGAGAATACTGTTTTGAAAACTCGAAATAAAAGTGATCTAACTATTGGATGCCAAGTTGTAGACGGAAGTAGAAAAGAAAACGGTGTTTCATACAAAGATTTCTTTGCTCCAACTCCTTATACACCAGCGATTTTATTACCACAATGTGTTAGCGATATTTATGAAAGGCTTGGTATGAAAAATTTATGATGTTTTTTATTTTTCGCTTTGTAAGAGTCCTACCTATTTTAGTTATTGTAAAATTTATAAACTAAATTTAATGTAGGTCTTGGCTCATCTAATTTAAGCCGACATTATTCTAAGCCAGTAATTTACGAATCATCATCAGAACGACTTTGGGAGGTGATGAAACCAATTCTTCAGCTAATATCGACGTGTTCACTAGGGGAGGGCTTCACACCTGAAAACCTAATTGCTAGGATCGCTCATGAAGTTCGATTTTCTAAAGATGATATTGCTTTACTTTACAAGTCTCCCGGCTTTAAAGAGACCGTTATGAATGATGTTCTTTCGGCTGTTTCCGGGAAGAAGGAGTGAACCCAACTTTTATCAGCTGTTCTATCAAAAGCTGATATTGGATCTCATACACCATCTTCTGATCAACTGCAACCAGCGACAACAATACCATCATCGTGGCAGAGGAAGATAGCAAGAAGGCACGCGGGATTACACGGCCCTGGAGCTGCGATCAGGAAGAAAAGACACTGTAGGACCAAGGTTTCAGACTCAATGCTGAAAAGAGTTGTTGATTATGCTCTTCTACCTGAAAATCTTCAAGAGGTTTCTTATGGCACGTTTACCTTTACTATGGATGATTCTACCACCATACAGATTCCTTCATGGCAGAGGAAGAAAAGTAGAGCAGAGCTAATACGATCTTTTCTTCAGCAGTTGTCGACCAATGAGCCGGAAACAATCAGCCGTAACACTCTTCACAAGATTTTTTCAGAGGTTGCCAAAAAGGACATGAAAAGTCTCGCCGGATTAGATGAATTCGCCGTTGCAGGCAAGCAGGCTTTGGACGACTTACAGCGAATAATGAATGAATGTGTTCTTCTCTCGATAGAAGAAAATATAGACAGAATAGAAGTTGTTTCATCACGTGCGAACCTGGCCAAGACCACTTTGAAGAATCACCTACAAGAAAATCTACAGCTTCAATCTGATTGTGCTTTCCACTGCCTAACTTTTGCTTTATCCGGGGAAAAAGAGTTCAATGCCAAACGCTCCTCTCACGATCATCATATTGAACAGTGCGGTTACTGTAGCGAATTCGACCACATGAAGAAATTGAGCACCCTAGTGATTCGCAATCTTATTCATGACTCGGGAGACTTATATTTAAGACTAGAACATGAATTTGAAGTTGCAATGGACTCAATAGATAGATATCATTCACATCTCATCCGTGAATTTCACCAAAGTCAAGTCCAGCAATCCATTCTCTCCAATCTTCCAAAAGACACTTGCTATATCGTCTGTGACTGGGCGATGAAATTTCTCGCTTCAAGCCATCGAGAAAAAACAAAGTGAATGGTTTGCCAAGGCAGGCATCAATTGGCACGAGACAGTGGTCTTTATGTCCCGGGAATATAGAAAAGAAATAGACGGACCGGTTCGAGAGGAGCGAGTTTACATAAAGAAGTCAACCTATACTCAAGTGGGAGATCAGTGTAAACAAGACTGGCTAGCTGTATTCATTTTACTGCAAGATGTACTGCGACAGGTAAAAAAGAGCATCCTTCAATCGTAAACGCCGTCATTCAATCAGATAATGCAGCCTGTTATCATAGTGCACCATTGAGGTTTTCTTTGGCATTTGCAAGTAACAATTCAGATATAAGGGTCGTGGAATATCACTTTACCGAGAGTCAATGCGGAAAGGGAATATGCGACAGCACCATCGCCACCAAGAAAGACTTCATTCGTCGAAAAGTAGCATCAGGATTGGATATTTTGAACGCCCGGGACATCTGGAACTGCCTTCATTTGCACCACAACGTAATGGAGTTTGGAAATCTCGCCGATATTGCGACAGGATTTCCTGCTACTAATGGTTAATTAGCCTCGATAGGGAAATATTCTCAATTTACCTTCGAATGGAATACAATAATGGAGAAACCAACTATATCCGGAAACCGGATGAGAGAGCAAGCTGACCTCGGAATAGGATGCCTCATTCAACCAAACGAAAAAGTGTTTCAGTATTCACAGCTTAGTGTTAGTAGGAATATATGGATTGCTATTTTATCCAAAATAATAATTTATTCATGTATTCTACTAAATTATTTAGGTCCCAATTCTAAGTCCGTGGCCTCTGGATGCCTTTGCCCGCAATATTTCTTCACGGCCGAATTGTTTGGACTCTTCAAGTGTGCAAATAGAACTCGAAAATTCATCCCAAAAGAGAGTCTACAAGTGCCCTCAAAATGGCTGTGTAGCTGTGTTTCTTCGAAAATCCAATTTAGAAAAGCATCAAGCGATCAGTCGGCATCAATGTAGCAGCAAAAGTCTTCACGATCGTATTGGAGCATTACTGAAAAATGTCGTAAGCTCAACTTCCTATATCACTTCGAAGAATGCTGTTCGCACAGACATTCTCCAGCCGGTTGGAATTGATAGTGTACCTGGTTTCTTTTCGGCTTGTTCTTTCTCGAGTTCTTTCTTATATTCCTCGAGCGTTAGCATCACAACGTGGCCAAGGTTTTCCACGTAACACGTGTTGCCAGACGGATCCACATCCAAATCGACGTACAACCTCATTCTACACAGAAAAAAATATCTATAAAAATGAAATGAAATAATTTATTCAAATCAGCAGCTTCTTACCTGTAATTATTATAAATGTAGAAATCCAATCACTAGGAAAATTATGTGCAGACCACTGAATATGTGTCGTCACTTGTTTCACTTTTTTTCAAGACTGCCAAAGCTTGCCTGTCTCGGCTGACGGCTCTGGCTACTGGTTGTCTACACAGCCCTTTCGGTGCAGTTTGCTAAAAAATCGATATTTTAGCGCCCCCTCTAAAGTATTGGTTTCCACCCTATATCGCGCTCACCTCCTTGTGGGTCGAGGTCAAGTAGGAGAAAAAAAGGGTGATGAAAAAGTGAAAAAGAAAAAAGAGAAAAAAAAATGTGGTTTCTCTTTATCACGAATAGTTTTCTCCTCAATAATTTTGAAAATAAATAAAAAATACTATACGATTGAGGACACTCAAGCGGTTGTAACAGTGAAAATCCGAGTCTTCTATCACGTATAGAACAGCTGGAAATAATTTTTAAAGATTTTTTATCAATTTACGCAATAACTTGCGTAATTCTTGCCGCTTATATATGCGACCGACAACAAAAAATCAGAAAATTCAAGCGCTATCGATCGGTATATTTATTTTCTCTTAGCGGCCGAAAAATAAAAAGTTCATTTTTTTTTCTAAGCAAAAGTTGGTCGGTTCTTAAGTGGATTGGCTCTTAATCGATAACGACATCCTTATACAATTTTTCCTGAAGTATTTCTAGTTTGCAAGGAGTAAACGGAAAAATAAAATTGGTGCTAGAGTAAGGCTTGTAAGGTAAGGGAACCATGGTGGTGAGTCAGTAGCCGCATGTTTGTTTTGCCGTTGATTTTTTGTTTGCAAGCGGTTTTCGGATTTAAAAAAAGTGAAAGAAAAATTAATTGGTGCTCGAGTCTAGCTTGTAAGTTAAGGGGACCATGGTGGTGAGTCAATAGCCGTATGTTTGTATATACTAGAAATGTCTAGTATATACAAGCTACATGGCCACTGAAAACACCTACCCGGTACATCCCGTTACGTTTAGTGCTCGAGTTTTTTAATCGATAACGACATCCTTATACATTTTTTCCTGAAGTATTTCTAGTTTGCAAGGAGTAAACGGAAAAATAAAATTGGTGCTAGAGTAAGGCTTGTAAGGTAAGGGAACCATGGTGATGAGTCAATAGCCGTATGTTTGTTTTGCCGTTGATTTTTAGTTTGCAAGCGGTTTTCGGATAAAAAAATTAAAGAAAAATTAATTGGTGCTCGAGTCTGGCTTGTAAGTTAAGCTGACCATGGTGGTGAGTACTAGAAATATCTAGTAGATGCAAGCTACATGGCCACTGAAAACACCTACCCGGTACATCCCGGAAACATTTAACCTTGGGTTTCTGAGTCAAGTAGAACTTTTCTAAAGGAGTTTCAAAAATAATCAAATCCGGAAAAGAGTTAAGGGTACTAAATTGGTATTCATTAAAACCGGAAAGAGTTGCTTAATCGATTAGTGAAATCCGCATTTCTCTATCACTTATAGTTTTTGAGATAAAGCTAATTGTTTGTCCAACTTTTTACAAATATTTTGAATATTAATAAACTTCGGTAACCCAAAACAAGGGCTTTAAATTTTTTTTCCTTAACTAAAACTACTGTATACGAAGGATAAGTATCTCCTTAATTCGCCCCTAAAAGGATAGATTCCAAAAAAATTGCATTATGTCTTTAAAGAGTGTTAACTGAAGGACCCATTTTTCTCATTTTCGCGCCTTAATTTCTCGTGAATTTTCAGCGCTCCAAGCGGATACTAACTCTTACATTATGAACAAAACGACATTTACTATCTGTAAATTGTTTCTAATATACACGAAACTAATTATTTATCTATTAACAATAATAATATAATACTTTTTCATAAGAAAATCCCATTAAAAGCTTTTTATTACCCGCTAGAGGCGCTGTTCTATGGTTAAAAAGAAGGCGCGAAAAGTAGAAAAATGAGTACCTCAGAAAAATGCCGTTTTTGACGTTATAGCTTTAATTAGGAAGAAATGGTTTAAGGGGCTAATAGAAAACAGAGTTCCCTTTAGATTCCAGTAGTTTTTGTTTAGGTTTTGACAACGTAAATGTCAAAAACGCGTTACCGAAGTTTTAGTTTTTTTTCATCGTTTTTGAATTTTATGAACTTTAACTTAGTATATCTCATGAACCGTTAAAGCTACAGCTTCGTTAATGGTTTCATTGGATTCAGCGTAAAAAATAGTACCGAAATAAATACTTCGTAACTTTTAAACATGCTCTCCGGATTAAATTTTTTACATGAGTTCCTTTAATTATAGCCTAAAAACTCTTCTTGACTCAGAAACCCAGTGTTAAGATGGTGGGGAAAGAATGACATGTAGTCTTGGTACGAATTTCTCTATCATTGACACTTTTATGACTGCCTCTCTGTTTTACAATGTTTTCGTAAGGTGAATTGTTGTTTTTTTTTGAAAATACACGTATTCTAGACTCACCCAACTTATTCGAGTTTGAATATAGCCAGACTAGATTGATCCACTCAAATTTGCGATTAAGTCCTGAAGCCAATAAAGTGCGCAAGTTTTGATACAAACAAACGAAACGGTCCACGTTGGAGGGAGAAATATTCGAACGCTTTACAGAAACTATGTTGCCTTCCTTGCTAAACATCTTCTCGGAGGAAGCTGAAGTAGCAACGATAGCGTGCACAGCTCGAGCGACCTTGGAGAGGAGTGGGAAGACCTTTTCCACCAATCCAGCAACTTGAATTTTTGCTCTTCGTGTGGCTGCACCTTTGGGACCGCAAGATAGGCGTGAACTTCAGTGCGCAGCTTGGTCTCCGAAGTGGTAGACCAGTTTTGAGATTCTTCCATCAGCTCTCCAAATATATTGACGAAAGTTGAAGTGGGGCAGCCATCATCCTGGGCTAAAACATCTTGATCGTCACTCAGAAAAGATGCCGGGTCCACCTTAACTTTCCACAGGTATCCTTTGATTGCCACTTCGTACTCTTCAGGGTTCTTAAAGTGCTCAGGAAACCTGTAATTAAATTCAAATTAATTTGGAAATTTTCTCTTTGCAATCACGTTAATCGAAAAGTTTAGTACTCACAATTTGAAGCGGGGGTCCAAACTGGTGGTCAGCAGCAAGAGCTCCTTAGATTGCTTTGTTTCGGGGAATCTTTTGTCCAAAGCTGCCAAAATATTCGCGCTCAAACAGCGCATTGCTTCCTCGTACTTTATGGATGTTGTTGGCTCTTCTCTTCTGGACGCTTCTTCTATATTCCCTGGTCTAGGTCTACACATACCAGAAAATATGTGGGACATAATCAACGCTAACCCTATTAAAGCTAGCCATCAAACAAGTTGATTAACTTGCATATACTTTTTTTAAAAACAAAACTTGCAACTATTTTCTCGAGTTACGAAGAAACCTTAGTTAAGTCCTTGAACGAAGGTGGCCGCTTAGGCCACCTTCGATTTGAGAAATCCCAAACTGGTCGAATAACAAAAGTAAAATAGTTGTTATTACTGGTTGTAACACTGCGAATCAATGCATGCACACAGGCACCAATCAATACAAATTTAAAGTCATTTCGGTCAAAGCCGAAGCAAGGGCCAGCTAGTAAAAATATAAAATACAGTTATACAGTCAATGTTTTATGAGAAAGATTTATAGGTATAAAACATACCTCTGCTGGGCCTGAGTTTCCTGGTCCACTCGTTCCTTATAGTGGGCCAACTGGGCGCGGCATTTCTTCTTCAGCAAACACACAGACGGCCACACTTGGCTGAGAGTCGGTTAAAGATCCGCTTGAAGTGCAATGCCGATGGTCTTGAACGGGGAAGAAAGTTCAATAACATTTTCAATGCGGCAATTTCCTGAGGCCTGAGAATATGCTAGAACTTGTCGTATTCGCGGAGTAGGTCATCCAGCACAGATCTGTTGTCCAGAATGGACTCGATCATGATGGCGATTGAGTTCCATCGAGTTTTCTGGTATTGCTTCAGCGACTTCGTTCCAATTTTCAAGTTGACATCAGAGCAGTTGTGATCGTCTTCCACGAAGTTCTCCATAAAGTCTTTTAACTCTTGATGTTTGGCGATGACTTCTGGACCCTTATACCGCAAAGCTTTGACTATGTTGATGCACTTTTTCAGCAAGTCCTTGAAAGCCGGGGTGGCATCCAGTCCATCTTTCATCAGACATTTGTTGATCTTGTGGAGCAGGCAATTCCAATGATGCCACTCTTCAAGCCGGCCGGCCTTTAAGATAAAAAAATAAGACTTAGGTAAGGTAAATTATTGTTGTATTTTTTGTTTTTTGAAAAGCAAAAAACCCTTTGAAAGCAAACTTGACGAGTCAAAAAATTATAAAACAAAGTTTATTCTATCTATTCAATAGGAAACATTTAAGATGGTGGGGAAAGAATGAAATGTAGTCTTGGTACGAATTTCTCTATCATTGACACTTTTATGACTGCCTCTCTGTTTTACAATGTTTTCGTAAGGTGAAATATATTTTTTTTTGCAATGTGATCAACTCAATAGCTTTTAGCCAGGTGATATTGCTCCGTACGTCGGTAAAAAAACAAAACAAAGAATAATCAACTTGTTAATTAATTAACAAGTATGATTTCATTAGGTTTTAAATATTTCGATGATTTTTAAAGAGGCACGCAGCTATTTACACAATTTAATACAACACACTTCAGTTTTTCAGTAATCAAGTTCAGTTTTAATCAGTTTTTCAGTTTTCAATAATAGAACACCAACTGCGATATAAATGTGCTGACTAATATTGTATGTAACTTCTGCAAAGCCAAGCTAAGTTGTACATCTTTCAGGACAGAAATGAAATCTTCCCAGATCCATATGCTCGAATTTAACCGTCCAATATTACTATACCTAATAACTCCCATTGTATAATTATAGTAGATTAGTAGGCCTACTCTTTTTCGTCTCTGCATGAATCTGACCATCATTAGTTATGAAATGATCTATTTTATTTCACTTTTTAACATTGTTAAGGCCAAAAATTGGGTTCTTCTTTTCATTCTTTATCGACCTATTAAATTTATGTTATGTATGAATCTTTATCATAGCAGTCATAATTGTCTTTTTTTTTTAATCGCCCTATACCCTATTCACACCGACCGACAAAACATGTGTTTAGCGAAAACTCAAATTTAGCCAGGTTTAATGCAAAACCAGTGTAAATTTTGCTCAAAATGATCATAAAACCCAAGATTTCAACTATTGGTGTGAACGTAATTTTAAACTAGTTTTAAAGTTAAACGTGGTATAAGAGCCCTAACTTGTCGTAAACTACATGTGTTCACATAAATTCCATTGTCATTTAAAGAATAGTTTTGGTTTACTAAAATCTGTTAGATGAGATTTAAGGATTTGTCATAAGTGGTGGATAAAAGCAGATTAAAACCAATTTTTAGGCAAAACTGAGACTGTTCACATAAAGGTTTATTTAGGGTCAAAACTCGGGCTTAAGTAAATCCTGATAAAAACTTTTCAGTGTGTAGCCAGTATTATTTAATTTCATAACACTCAGACTTAATAATTTGTTTTTATTATACATAGTGAATTTTAAAAAATTGTACTTACTCGTACACTTTATTTTTATTTGCTTACACTCGCACATTTATTTCATATGGCATTCATTTATTCATGTTCGTACTCGGTTGTCCTAGAATATGGGAGTAGTGGATTTAGGAAATATAACTTATATATGTTATATTTAATCATCGTGTGTGGATCATCATCTCCACTTTACACTGGTAATTTTGGTTGATTGCACTCTTTGCTGTGCATCATGTAACCTATATATGTTTCTATCCTATTGCAGATATTAAATACAATTTCAAGTGAGGTATTAATCAGTCATCTATCAAGTCCGTTTTCACAGTTAAGATCAGAGCTAACTTGCATTAACAGTTTAAGGTAGCTAAAGATATTTATAAAAGTTCTTTTGATTTTCAAGCCATTCTTAACTGTAAACTATAGTCATCTATCAAGTCCGTAAGTCTTCACAGTTAAGATAATAGCTAGCTTGCATTTACAGTTTAGACTAGCTAAAGTTAATTATAAAAGTTCATTTGATTTAAAATCAATCATAAAAAAGTAAACTACGATGTACTTTGATCTTGCATGACTATCAGGACCTCCACCACTTCGGTGGAGGGTATTGGGATATTGGGTCGCGCTTCGGCGTTTTACCCATCCCGATAGTCATCTATCAAGTCCGTATGTTCCTGCCAGCCATGTCCGTATAGTCTCTGCCATAAGCCCAACGGTGCTCTAGAATTTGTGGGCTTTCCTCGAGCACCACGAGATTTTAGCGGCGAGTTGGTGAACTAATTTCCACAGAAAGGGTAGAGTACTGTAGGACAGATAGGGGACGACGGGGCGAGGGGATCAGGGGAGGGGATTAGGGGACGACGGGAAGAGCTAGGGGAAAGGAAGATACGAGTAGCCCTTAGCCGTAGCCGGTACTCGGTAGAGACTTGAAGTAGAGCTTCACAATCTGACATTTTAGAGGCATAGAAGCGATATTGAGGGAATGTCAAAACTAATTTTCATCTGGTTAATCTTATTATTCTGTTCGTAGTTATTCTTGCTGCTACTTGTTATTCCTTCTGATAAAATTAGGATTCATATAAAGAAACTTTCTTTCTTATAATCGCTTATTATTTTGGATTTTCTTTCCTTCTTACTGAACACAATTTATGGCAGTGACTGTACATTTATTGCTGTAATAGGAAATGCTTTTGTGTTGTATTGGCTCGCACCATCGCCAGCTGAAAGTCGTTTATCGTGATCAATAATCGTGCGCTGTAATTACTATTTTTTGGTGCATAATTGATCGTCATCGGCAATCAGATTTGGCAAATTCATCTCTGATCAACAACAAATGAAATGATGAAACCTTTTCCATTCAAAATTTTACTGATGTATTAGATTAATTAGAATGTATTTACTTGTACACAATTAAAGGTGTACACAGATGAAATTATAATTCCATTCAGTTGCTTCCATTCTATGTGTATATGCCTACCAGTAATAAATTCACAGAGCATTTCACCATTAATTCCGAGATTATTTCTTTTTAAAATTTTCCATTTTGTGAATAAAGTAAAACCAACATCGAAACTTAAATTTCTCTCTTCGCTTGAATCATAGAAATGGACATCGCAGAGAAGTGGAATCACACATTTTGCCTTAAATTACAGTCCTATCCATTACTTGACAAAACATGAAACCAACAATTTCTTGTTAGATTCGAGTCTGTTGGTAGGAAGTGCAAACAAAATTTGCTGTTACAATGAATACTATCAGAACTACCACAGTGTTTCACAGTACGAGTCCTACCCATTTAAAAAATAATTGAGTGAAAAATATAGACACCCAACTGTAAAAAATGAAGTGATTCATGTTCAGAAAAAAATAGTTTGTTTACATTTGTTATGGGATTCGTTTTCTGTGCGTTCTACTTCCGTGCTTTTTGAGACGTTTTAGTACAAAGTTTATATTTTGACCGTTAGATGCTGCTCGAGGGGAACCCAAATCCTTACACCGTTGTTATATGGCTCGATATTCAGCCTTGTATTATGATAGCCAAGACTTGATAGATGACTATCGGGATGGGTAAAACGCTTCATTAAGATAGATTGTAAATCAAATGAACTTTTATAAAGTAGTTTATCTAGCCTAAACTTTTGAATTGAATTGAGTTGTTTGAATTGATACTTATTTGTACACACACTTTCCCAGCACTAGGTCGCTTCATCTGCA
Organism: Chydorus sphaericus; assembly: GCA_030141595.1. Classification (NCBI taxonomy): domain Eukaryota; kingdom Metazoa; phylum Arthropoda; class Branchiopoda; order Diplostraca; family Chydoridae; genus Chydorus; species Chydorus sphaericus. The sequence continues at coordinate 19,879,640 of CM057926.1, forward strand.
CGCACGCTCGGTCTCAGTAAAAAAATAGCATACAACAATTTAAGAGAAGGCAATGTCAGAAAGATATTTAAAACAGCGAGAACGAAAACCACCAAGAGTCCCAGATGTCTTCACAGCTAACGGTAGTGAGTTCCAGGGGGTATATGCATCCTCAGAGAATGCCCGATCGCCAAGACGGGACTTTGTCTTAGGGACTAGAAGATCGTTTGAATAGGCAGAGCGGCGGTCCCGGCTGGGCTTCTTGAGAAGCTTGGAGAGATATGGAGGTGCGGTGTTGTTGAGGCAGCGTTGGGGAAGGTAACAGCAACTTTAAAGTCGATTCGCTGTCGAACGAGAAGCCACTTGAGTGTTTTGAGATGAGGTGTTTTTCTTTTACACTTTCTGCTCTTCTCTGAAATTCACCAGGGAGGCCGTGATAAAGAGAGTTGGCATAATCAATTGTTGAGAGAACAAAGGCACTGATTAGACACTTGGTTGTAGCAGTATCTATCAAGTGGTAGATTCTTTCAATGCGCCAAATGTGGTAGAAGGATGTCTTGCACACTTGCCGGATGTGGGTGGCCATAGTAAGCTGGTTGTCAATGATGACAACCAAATTTCTTGCTTCAGTAGATCGCACGACAGATATACCGCCGATTGAGAATGGTGGTGGCGGTGGAAAGGCAGTGGATTGCTTGGATACCCGTCGCTTTGTGTTGGTAACGATGATTGTGCTCTTAGGTGGATTAAGCTTAACTCTGTTACGGATGTACCAGGTGTCAGCATTCCCTGCCCAAGAGGAGAGGGAGTTGAAGGCAGTCCGCTGCTCAGAGCCACTAGAGGTCGGCTTGAAACTGACTCTTGCTTGGGTGTCGTCAGAGAACTGGTCGATGGTGACACCCGTGACGGTTGTTTTAGCTGGAAGTTTACTGACGTAGACGAGAAACACTAGAGCTCCAAGGACAGATCCTTGGGACACACCAAACAGAACTGGAAGAGGAGTAGAAAAATGGCTGCCTAGATGAATAGAGTTCTCTGATAGTCATGCAAGATCAAAGTACATCGTAGTTTACTTTTTAGGATGGATTTTAAATCAAATGAACTTTTAGAAATAACTTTTGCTAGCCTAAACTTTGAATGCAAGATAGCTATTATCTTAACTATATTGGCCTACGGACTTGATAGATGACTATCGGGATGGGTAAAACGCCGAAGCGCGACCCAATATCCCAATATCCTCCACCGAAGTGGTGGAGGTCCTGATAGTCATGCAACATCAAAGTACATCGTAGTTTACTTTTTAGGTTGGGTTTTGGGTCTAATGGGTCAAATGAACTTTTATAAATAAGTTTAGCTAGCCTAAACTGTAAATGCAAGCTAGCTATTATCTTAACTGTGAAGACTTACGGACTTGATAGATGACTATCGGGATGGGTAAAACGCCGAAGCGCGACCCAATATCCCAATACCCTCCACCGAAGTGGTGGAGGTCCTGATAGTCATGCAAGATCAAAGTACATCGTAGTTTACTTTTTAGGTTGGGTTTTGGGTCTAATGGGTCAAATGAACTTTTATAAATAAGTTTAGCTAGCCTAAACTGTAAATGCAAGCCAGCTATTATCTTAACTGTGAAGACTTACGGACTTGATAGATGATTATCGGGATGGGTAAAACACCGAAGCGCGACCCAATATCCCAATACCCTCCACCGAAGTGGTGGAGGTACTGATAGTCATGCAAGATCAAAGTACTTTTACGGGGCCGTCCCCGAATCCAGAGATGCGCTTAATTCAATGGGTAACCCTCAAACGGGAACTTACAATTGTATTACCGATTTTAGCACGATCCAAAATGGCTCCCAGAGCCGATACAAGTGAAGGAGGGAGCCGTCAGTGTCCTCAGACACGCATCTTGACCGAATGTCCTCCTTAGCGCGCCGAACATGAGCATAAAAACATTGATGGGTGCGCCGCTTTTGCAAGACATTGCATTTCCGCTTCGTAATCTGAAAATTAAAAATTAAACGTTTCAAAAATTTCTTGCTACTACTTTTACACTTAAATTTTCTTGAAACCAGTTCTAGTTCTCCCTTTTCAACAGGCCTCGGCGGCTTGATTGAAGGGGCATTCTACTGGAGCAAGGCTGCTTTTTTGTTTAATTAGTTTAATTTTAGCATGTGATCGCTGTAGCCCTTATTTTCCAGTCGTTTAGAGTTGACACATGTAATTTCGTATCAACATACGGTTTTGGTGATCCGTGTCACACTTCACGGACTACTATAAACATATTATTATTCTTTTCTTGATCTTAGTAAGAGTCAAACTATTTGAGTGTAATAATTCCCTAAAGGTGTTTATATTAGACTTATTGTACTATTTTCTAGTGTAATAAAACAACTTACTACACAGTCTTGTGTAAGAAATAAGCAAGTTAACTATTTTAGACCCGTCGGGATTTCGTTTTTTTTTATTTAACTAGTTAAGGATTTTTTTACGAATTTAGGCGGGAAACCATCTAGGGAAAAATATCAAAGGAGGCTTTAAACATAAAAATAAGCTTTTAAATACCGAATATGACTATTGTTTAACTTTCTAAATGAATTATTTTTTATATTTTCTCTTTCAGTTGCACGATTGATTTCATATGATTTCTCGGCAAAAACATAAACACAGAAGTTGAGTCTTACATCATCACGAATTATCATACGTTCGTACGGGATTTCTATTCATAATAACTATATAAGCTTCTTCACATACTTGAAGAATGAAGAGCATCGTTCAATATTGGACCGTTCACTATTGAATAACAGGAAATATTCCAAGCGTTATTAAATCGTCACAAGTTATTGGAATTCGAGTTTTTGAATTTCTCAAGTTGTGAAATTTATCTGCACGAAATGAAATCTTGCATTTATTTTTTATAACGTCGATTTTTTTTTCTTTTTTTACAGGAAAGAATCAGAATATCCCTCACAATGATTTATGTGTTTCTCCGTCTTGGTATATATCTATAGCCTGATTTGCCGCAATTGCAAATGTGGACAAAACTGGTAATCCAGGATCTCAATTTTTTAACATCGATAGTTTCTGTTACAAAACAACCAATTTAAAGGGGCTTGGTAATCTTGTTAACCGAAATATACATTTAAAAAATTAGTTTCCATAAATACATCCAAACATAACAATAATTATGTGATGGAAAGTTTTTTTAAACAATTTTTTAAGTAATTGTTTGAAATTATATATGACTGGCTTTGTGTATTCCTAATATTTGAAAATACTTCTGAAAGTACCACAACCCATGATAGCGCAGTCGATAGTGCGTGAGTCTCTTAATATCGATATCGTAAAATCGATGCTCACTCAGAGCGCACTTGAGATTCAAGCTCGTGATGTTATTAATTATATGGTTCGTTATGGCTCTAATAATTTTAGTCATTTCTTTTAAATGTAAAACTTTATTATTATTATTATTATTATTTGGACGACATTTAAAATTTGTATGAATGGAATAGAATTTTTGCAATTCTTTTCCTCGTCAACATTGATATTACCTTTTTATATTTGAATTCGAATAAAATTTGATGTCAAAATCATTAATTTAAAATAATTACTTATTTAAATATTCATCATAAACTATAAATACGAGTTAAGACGTTCATTTTACTGATCAACAATTCTTATTTAAAAATGCGATGCTTATTCCATACAACTGGTATAGTTATGTAGCATCGTTTCCCTTTACCACGGCTGTTACATGCGTGGTTTTTTCTTTCTCTATCGATGATGACTCATCATCAACAATCATCCTCGCACTCCCTCAACGATAAAATGGTTTTGGGAATTCTGACAATTAAGATTAGCGCCCACATGTCTTATTATTTAGTTTATAATACTGATGGGTAATTGAAACCTGTCTATAATTGCGAGCCAGCGGAGTTTTTTGAGCGAAGCGAAAAAAACGAAGCTTAGGCGGAGCTAATAAGTCGTGCGTAAGCGTGAATAAAGTTTACTGCTAACAACTAGGGACTTTTTTGTTTCCGTTGTCTGTCTGCACGGAAAAACTGATAAAAATACAAAATGATTCACGCTTACAAACTACTTATCAGATTCGCCCTGTGGCCGCGTGATGGGACTTTTTTTTATCTTTCCGCTGTCTGTCTGCACGGAATTAATTACAAATACATTTCTGCCTAGGGACTTTTTTTATTTACTTTCGATGTCTGTCTGCACGGAATTAATTACAAACACATTTCTACCTAGGGACTTTTTTGTTTACTTTCCGATGTCTGTCTGCACGGAATTAATTACAAACACATTTCTGCCTAGGGACCTTTTTATTTACTTTCCGATGTCTGTCTGCACGGAATAAAATACAAACACATTTCTTCCTAGGGACTTTTTTAAAATTTACTTTCCGATATCTGTCTGCACGGAATAAACTACCAACAAATTCCTGCCCTGGGACTTTTTTTTAATAACTTTCCGATGTCTGTCTGCACAGAATAAAATAACATAAATTTCTGCCTAGAAATTTTTTTTTAATTCCTTCCGTTGTAGTCCTAGGGACTTTTTTTTAATGTAATGGGGTGTGCCACAGTTGGACACTTTAAGAGGGAGGGGGAGTTATATATATATATATTTATTGAACCTATAACTTTGTTTGCAATTATACCTGCCATCTACCACAAATCCTTTTATACTCATTTAAATGTGTTAATGGATATTTTCATTATAATTTGGTAAAATGCTGCTATGCAGAATAACTTTATTAATAATCACACTTTATTTTCATGAATACAGACAATGCAGCAAAATCTATTTTTTTTAATTTTTTGGGTATAATACAGCTATAGCTGGATTACTCTATCTAAAAGGCGAGCTGAAAAGCTCTGCTTTACTATCTTAGTTTTCTAAAACCAACTAATAAGTATATTTTTTGCATATTTGAAGCTATTATTAATTAATGGGTACATATTTAAAATGGGAGCGATACAACCTGGTCAGTAGTACAAGTCAACAAACTAGTCAACTTGAATAGTATAGTTGCAACTTGCAAGAGGAGCCATTAGTAGTCTTAAGTGTTGTGATGGGGGATACCGAATACAGGACAAACATTTGATTAATTTTCTTAATTAGTGCGGGATATTTTAAAGGCAAAGAAGAAAGTTATCGTGCCTTGAGAGTAACCCACATAGCTCAAGGTTTTTTGCCCAAATTTTTGCAGAATGTAATTTATGTGAGCAGGAATGTAGGAATAGGAGAAGGAATGTCTATGCACGATAGTAAATACAATAATTGGAACATAATATTAACAAAAGCGAACTAAGAGAGATTCTTAATAATCGGGATTTTTAAACCTGTTTTTAGAACCCAAATTCGTTTAATACATAGAAAAAAGTAATTGGTTTAAGAAAAATGCCAGAAAGCAGAATGGCAGAATCTTTGTCAGGATTGAGTTTAGTAGTAGTTGGTTGTGATCTTACTTGTTACCTTTCCCTTTACCAAGCCATTCATTATACCCCGTATCCGCCAAAATTTTTCGTAAATTAAAATAACAATTTTTTCCTATTTTTTAAAAATTCAAATATAATGTGCTACCTAGTGCATTATCAACTGGGCCAATAACCCAGTGAGGGGAAGAGCAAATGAGCCACTGCTGCTGTCGGTAATAGGCAGGCTTATTTTGGGTGGGATCCGATTTCTTCGATCCATAAGGGATGCGATAAGTCTGTAGAAACTAGAATGTATACGGTATACATTAAATTAATTAAATCCCCTAAAATAAAATAATAATGTAATTCTCTGTTTTTCTTTTTAGTGCTATTTCCGATATTTAATTGCGAGCCAGCGGAGTTTTTTGAGCGAAGCGAAAAAAACGAAGCGTAGGCGGAGCTAATAAGTCGTGTGAGAGCGTGAATAAAAATTTCTGCCTAGGTACTATATTTTTTCTCATGTCACCGTTTCCGTCCGCATCACTTTGTCACTTCTGCATCAGAAATTGTTATTCCTACTAACGTACGACTTATTAGCTTCGCCCTGAGGCCGCGTTGGCGTAAACAAACATTTCAGCCTAGGGACTAAATTTTTTTCGATGTCCCGTTTCCGTCCGCATCACTTTGTCATTCTCTCAGAAACGTTGGTATTAACAAACAGTTTTGCCAAGGGACGAATTTATTTTTCAATGTCCCGTTTCCGTCCGCATCGTTTTGTCATTCTCACAGAAATTTTAGTGTTATCAAACATTTCTGCCTATCTGGGACGATATTTTTTTTCAATGTCCCGTTTCCGTCCGCGTCAGTTTGTCATTTTCACAGAAACGTTGGTTTTATCAAACATTTCTGCCTAGGGACCATATTTTTTTCGATGTCCCGTTTCCGTCCGCATCAGTTTGTCTTTTCTACTAAAACGTTTGTGTTATCAAACATTTCTGCCTAGGGACTAATTTTTTTTCAATGTCCCGTTTCCGTCCACATCAGTTTGTCATTTTCACAGAAACGTTGGTTTTGTCAAACATTTCTGCCTAGGGACCATATTTTTTCGATGTCCCGTTTCCGTCCGCATCAGTTTGTCAGATCTGCAACTTTTTCATAGTGCAATTATAAGTCAATTTGTCTGAGGGAGGAGGTTTGTTATATGCTTTTAGGGACGTGCATCTATGCTTGCAATTTTACATCGGCTCCAAAAATTCATGCCAGGATACACATAAAGCAGAATATATCTCAAATTATGTTATGACAATAATTAATTAAATTTAAATACAAAAAAAATGATATTGTTAAAAAATACGAATGGCTGCCAATAGGAAATGTAATGATCATCTCAAGCGTTCAACTTCGTTATATATAGCAAATATTTATATTTTACAATCAATATTTTTTTTTGTATAATACAGCTATGGTGGATTACTATATCATAAAGGCGAGCTGAAAAGCTCTGCTTTACTATCTTACAACTAATAACAGCAAACAAGATTCCCCATCAGTTCTTTGCCCACGGCTGGAGAAACCAAGAAGGGTTGGTATAAGCCGAAGATTGTTTTCGGGTAAAAGTTGGATTGTTGATAGAAGTTAGTCTTCGGGTAGACGGGTACTAGTACTAGAAGTTGGTTTTTGGGTCGTAGTTGGGTTTTTAGTTGGTTTGGTAGTTCTAGTTAAAAGTGATTCTTTACCTGCTTGTGTGGACTTGCTATAAAGGTTGAAACACCCATCCTTAATTAAACTATAGTAAATCACGATAGAAACTTTTATGTTTAGAATGAAAATGTAATAAAATTACGTATTTCAAATGAAGTGCAGTAAACAAAGCCAAAAAATGATGTCCTCGAAAGTCATATTTTGGGATATGAACTTATTAAAAAAGACTAGAAGACTAAGAGAAAAAAGACTAGAATATTAAGCTCGTTTGGAAAAACGTCTCTTCATGTTATCAACAAGGAACAGGACAGTGCCAAGTGGAAGTCTGGCAAATATATGAAGTTTAGAATGATTAATATGTAAAATATTAAATTAGTAATATGCAAAATTAAATTTTCTTCTAGTTGAAAATAAAACGGCAAATTAAAAATTTATACAAATCTCGCAAGTCTCTAATAAATAGTGAGGAGAAGAAGAGATGGGAATAGCAAATCGGATATGAATTCATTTAGGACGGACAACTTCACCCTTCACAGTCAAAAGAGTTTCTATAAGCTCATTTAAAACAGAAGCCGTTTCTACATCCAGCTAGCGCTGGAAAGCATCCACCGGAATCTTTGGAATAGTAAATAAAAGGGATTTTTTTTTTTCATTTCACTATTTACAACTAAAGCTTAATTTCTTATCCCATCAAAGTAAATGTCAATGCAGTGTTCTCCAAATATAAAGAAAGTATGGTTGCGTATAATCTTTTTACATTCTTATTCATGAAACTTTATCAGTTTTCATCTGCATTTTTGTGTTATTTTAGCTCTCTATTTTATGATGTAGCATGGCTTCGGTCAACCTAGTTGAAAAAACAAACAAAGTCTCCACGTACAGAAGAATCATCCAGCTTCGATGACTTTGCAACATTTTCCCCTGTTGAGGACATCTCTAGCAAAAGAGATCAACTGGACGAGTTTTTGGCTTCAAGTTTGACTGACTTCTCTTTATGAGACATGTACCCTTTATCTAACAAGTCAGCCATGCTTGCGTTAACGCACGATTAATTATTTGAAACTTATTTGACGTTTTTTAAAAGCAAGCGAAGTTGACATACGGTCGTTTTTCAAAAGACGTGTTATTGGGAAATACGATCGAATTACGTATCAAAGGTTCGAAGATGCTTCTACATTTACATTTTTAAAAAGTCATAAATATTGAACAGAGGCATGAGCAATCACATGCGGCTAGTGACGACCCATTAAGATCAGCCTATTCTTCTGGTCCAACGATCTTCTAATTTATTTAAATTTTCCAATAACGATAAATAACAAAAGCCTCCTCTAAACCATTTTTGTAAACGTTAAATGAAACAAAAATTGCTGATATTTTATACATATATAAATCACAATTTATTTTCAACTTAAATTATTTTAATATACATAACCTGCTTTCGTATAATATGGCAGGTGTTTTTCCAGTTCAATTATAATTAAATTATCGCATCTATTAGTATGGAAGTATCTTTAGGAAATATTCCTCGACGAATATATTTCATTAATTATTTTTTAAATGGCTGAACTTCATGAGTTGTTCAATTTCTTTGCATGAAATAGAATCTTGAATGTATTTTTTATGACGTTTACCTTGTCTCTTTTATTTTGTAGCCAAGAATCAGCATATCTATTACAATGATAGCGTTTCTCCACAAAGATCACACCAATGCCACAAAGAAACACAGAAGACCCTAAACATGGTTTACATACCTAGCAAAAATGATAGTAGGATATACATGAATTTTTATTTTCAAAAGATCCTATTTTTGTTCCTGTTTATACCCCGATTATAGATATACCGGTCGATTTCGAAAGATATCGATACAGATGGGAAGATTCGAAAAAAAAAATTAGTTCCCAATTTTAAAAATACATTTATCCTCTTATTCCTCCATTTACTGGGAAGTAATTCTCCCCTAATAGTTGAAGGTATTCTTCTTCACCCTCAATACCACACCTTTTTCTCAAAGAACTGATTTTTAATATTTGCTTCCCAAAGAGAACCTAATATTGGGAGTGTATGCCTTCAAGCGATCGTCAGAATAGTTGTTAGTATCCAGTACTCTTTTAGTAGTCGTTAAGAGTGGCCATCTGTTGATTTCAGTTCTATGAGTTTCTCTCGTACTCAAGGTCATATACTATTCTTTACCACTCATCGACACACAGTGTGTCGATCCATGTCACACACCACGGATTAATATATTCGTCTCTTCATTTTGGTAAGCGTCATTCCTTGTAGGAAGATATATTACTGCGTATTCTCTTCGAAAAAGTAACTTAAGTTCACGGTATTATAGACATAGTAAGCACTAATATTACATCAACAGCAATCTCTATAATGAAGCATAGAATCCTCTTAATTTGTTCTTAGATGCTGTATATGGATGTAAAGTGTTTTCAAGTAGAATTTAGGCTGTTAAAATGTGTCCTTTCGAAACGAATGTTGTGAATAACAAGTAAAAATGTCCAGCAAACGAATAACAATTCTCAGAAAAGACGGATAATTGATCCTTCTCGGCAGGATTCCATCGCGGTTCACCGACTGCTAATGATTCCCGGAATCAACTCTTCTATGAAACCATAGAGGAATGTTATTTTTTTTAAAGTACCGCCTCTCTTATCAGTAGTATTCCAGAGATGTCATTATATACATTTAATTACTCTTGGCCATTTACTTTAAAATGACGACCACCCAAGGTTACCGTTGAGAAAATTCACTTGATTTAATCTTTAATACGAGCAATAGCCTACGTTCGCTAAATTTTCCATTTATTCTTTAATGGTTCTACATAATTTCAATGTCCTTTATTTGTCTTTCAGGTAGACGGGGACGCAGAACAGAGCAGATCATAAACATTATTCTAAAATGACTGTTGGGAAAATAATGAACCGTACTCCGTTGCAGAGTATTAGCTCTGACTTGGACGCAAGAGCAGCTAAAAACAGCCGCCAATTTGACCATATCAATCATCAAGAATTTTCTTGTATTATCCCTGATGTGCCCTTGGGAATTATTAAGAACAAGATCAATTTCAGCTGGTTCAGCTTTGCTGCCACTTTGTTCTTTGGTGTTGGTGGATTGAGCATCGCTGATCGGATCGGTGATATTCGATCAATAGTGCAGCTGTACTTGGGCATCGTTGATGGAAACTAATAATAGTAGTTTCAACTCAACCCAAAATATTAACAAAGAAGCCGAGCATTACATCATCACGGATTACCAACTGTTTTTAATATTCTCTGCATTCATAATAACCATCGGTTTCTACATGTCATTGAAAAGTATCGTCAACTACTGGACAAAATTAGATGAAATAACAGTGAAAAAAGAAAGAAAGAAAGAAGAAGGAAAAAAGCAATTTTTATGCAAAGCTCACTTACTGGAAGTCATTTCGGGATCCTAAATCTTGGTGGACTGTTGGCAGATTGGTTCTTCACTTATTTCTGCTGGCACCAGCTGCAAGGTATATATATGTAATAAGATACTAAATTGAATCATATTTTATACTAACTAATTTTGATTCAATATGAACAGAACATTTGAGTTAGCCCAACTAGAATCAAAAAGCGGGTCCATCTTCAAAGAAAATGATCTAAGCGAGATGATAAAGCATTTTGAGGAAATAAAATTGAGTCATCGTAAGTTGACATTTATTCAACATGCACAGAACTGTTTCGAGTCTGGGCCTCTGCTCTGGCTCAAAATGCATCTCTTTTTCTTCACATCATCTCTGGCAAAGCTTTAAGTGAGTTTACAATTTAATAATATTGTTCATTAATTATTGTTTACCATATTATAAAATCAGTATCTTATGGATTTTGGAATCTCTTTTTCATCGGAGTTGGCATCGCTTATTGCGCTTGGAAAGTTATGTTCAACAGGAAGAATGCCAATCTAATTAACGATAACGAAAAGAGATTGAGCTGGTTTGACCACATCACACCCATTTATATAACATATTTTCTTTCAGTCTGTAAGTTATTTTGATATAAATTAATTATATCAAAATTAATTAAAAAGAATTTTAACAGGTGTGCGGTTTAGTCTGCTTGGAATGCTCTCGGCCGGTTCTTTTAAAGGAGTTGAAACATTTTGTTACGTTCACGTGATCATTGTTTTATACACGATAGTAATCACCAGAATTGAGGGTGATATATCAAGTTTTAATCCTGAGAATGTCTGCGATAACACGGATGACTGTTTGGAGATCTGGACGAAACACATCCACATATGGCACGTCCTCTTAGCCAGCCTGTTCGCCTTCCCAAATTTCGATGAGAATAGTTTCAGAACATTACGCACCATAATCTACTTTTGGGTAATAATCTATAATATACACAAAAGTTGGAGTCAATTGAAAATCATTATTATTATTATTATCAGGTTCCGGCTGTCGAGAACTTGTTCCTCTTTCTTCTGATGTGTTATTCCGGAGTCTCTTTCGAACTTGCTGCGTGTTTATGGGCTTTCTTCGTCACATCATATTTGATAATGCTGCATTCAAGCGAGAACCTTTCTCAGCTAAGCACTGTGGCTTCTACTTCGCCATCAGCTATTAACAATCCAATAGTTCCACACGAAAATCACAGGAATAACGATGACGATAGCACTACAAATGAGAAGATGCCTAATCCATCAGCTTTGATTTCTCTTCAATCTGAATCTGTTTGCAAGAATAGCAGCACGACAAGAGAAGAAAGTATTCAAACAGCAGTTTAATAAAGATGATATTCGCTCCGAAAAATAATATGTAGCGTAACATTTAGAGGTGTCAACTGTTTAAGTTTCATCATGACCAGAAGTAGCTATGATGTCGCGCAATCGATAAATGTTGGATTACTTATGAAATTTTGCCAGGTTTTGCTTATGGCATCACTAAGCACAATTTTCTATTTTATTTTTATTTTTGAAAAATATAAATTTCAAATAGCGAACATTAAAGTTTACGGCTTCCTGATTAAGATTCTGCGATCAAAACAAATTTTCATACAGAAAAAGTTATTTATTTTTTATCTGACATTTTCCCGTGTTATAGTGCCATATGCTAAACTTACCAAAATTTCTAATTGGCACAAAGTCTTTCGGTCCTGTTCGGTAATGTGTGATACTTACAGTCAACCTAAAATTTCTATTTAATTGCGGCGCATCTAATTATCTAGGAATCGTAAAAAATATTTTGGAGTAGAGTTAAACCCTAATTTGTTTAAATTAATTCGTTTTAGACTTTATCATTTACCAGAGTCCACCAAATTTTTACGGAGTTTTAAACCGCAAAACGCAGTCAGTAATTGAGTTTAACCGAGTTTGATAATAAAAGTCTAACACTCGGTGCTGAACAGAGTAATAAAAAGTCAAAGGTATATATTGTATTGTATTGTATATATTCGCGAATTGAATTGTTTAAGAAATCAATTTGTTCTTTCTAAATCATGATAAGAGTGAGTAATTTCAACCACCAGTTAATCATAAAATTATTATGACCCTTAATTATGGTTTCTTTAACGCATTTCTTGATGGAAGTGTGTGTTTATCGGTGATTTATTTCAAATAACCGTAAGAAATGTAAGAAAATAAGTTCAAATCAACATTGGATTTATCGTAAATCACAAAACGATTTTACGATCTATTTGGCGATTGGTATTTTTCCGGCTCATATCTCTAGTGCAGATCAGAAAACCAAAAAATGTTATTCAAATATAGCCTCATGTTTTGACCTAAGTATGGACAAGATTTTCACATTCTTTGTTCAATGTTCAATGTTGTTCTATATAAAATGACTTAGTACTCGGTGGGTGACTGGGTGCCTTAACAGTCGTAGCAGCCGTTCCCACCGTTTTACGTCATCATCTGCACAGGCTATTAGGGAGTTTCCCCGGTTTTCTTCTTTTTTTACTGCCCATAATGTAATAGATACCGGTACTACGTGTCTACGTCTACAAGCTACATTTCTCTAGTGTTCAGGCAATAAATTCACTTGCGTCAGCAATACTTAATTCAGTTATTTGAATGGTTCCGTTTTCATTCCCGCTTAAATAATAAGGCCACTTATTGACATTGGTACGCAGTGGCCATATTGTTTTATTACCATTATTATTATGTCTATGGTTATTTTTACCTAGTCTCGAACTTGCCCACATAAGCCGATTGCTAGCGTCAAGTTCTATTATTGGTGATACAATCATGTAATGCCAAATGGGCTACTGTATTCTCGAGTGATTGCTTCCATACGGCTCAACTACGTGCGGCGGTACTGCTGGTTACTGTACTGCTAAGTGAGTATGTCTGCTGGTCCAAATGAAAGACATTGAACTTTTTGCTATAATGAAATGAAACAAGTATCTATATTGAATGCAACTATATATTCAAACTCACGCTTATTATTAAATGCCATATCCCTACATTTTTTTAAAGAAAAATTTAAAAGGTAATGAATTTAGAATTTCGCCAGAACACTAATATACACACGTTTTTGTTTAGTGTATTTCAATACACTCAAATTCAGTTTGCATTGCAAAATAATATAAGATATTCTCTATTAATAAGCGCGAAATTATTTCGCAGATAAGCCCATCATTTTCATCAGACCTTTGACACAAGTTTAAACCATTTCTTCCCTTTCTTGGGTAGACGGCTCTTTATTATTAATATTATCCACGTCCTCCGTTCCATTTCTATTTCCGATTTCCTCGGCCATCTTCAATTCATGATAGAAGCTGAAGACGACCCACCAAAAATACATACCAAATCCTTAACAACAATAAAATAAAAAAAAATACATTATATTATATCAAAAGGTCGCTTATTGAAAATGAGAAATTACCGGATGTCAGGAGCAGAATGCCCCCCTCTATGAAGGCGCCAAAGACGAGCAAAATAATGGAAAAGATTATGCTTAATCCTGTGACGATTGCAGTTTCAATGAGCCACAGGATTGCCAGTTTAGGCCTTCGTTTCTTCACCGCCATTACCAGTAAAATGCTACATATCAATTGAATGATTGATATCCCCAAGGAAACACTGTACATCACGTTGTAATAAGCACCTATAACATCCAATGGTTTTCTCTTTAAAAAATTGCTTCCTAAATTATTTTTAAAATATCATTATTACTATTAATGGTGCTCATGAAGACGAACCATAGTATGGCTTGAACAGCTCCTATAGCATTCCCAATCTGTATGCAATGAAATTGTATATAATAAAAATTAATGAAGGAAGATAAATGAATTTTCAAAAGAGATATACTATGCTGGTGTAAGCGGTAGTTAATGAGCCGGTTCTTAGAGAACATCCACAGCAACATTGTTTCAAAAACATCTTTTAGCGATTGAAATCTAAGTGCACCAGCAATAAATACTACTCTAAATTTAATATATATATATATATATTATAGGTCTTTCTCTTGGAGTAGCACGCTCAATACTGGATGGATAGCATTTGCTCAGGCGAAGTAGAAATAGCCTTAAGTAATTTGGTTGTGACTTGCGTACGACTCTTTACTGGTGATTGTCTGGATGATTGTTCTGCGAATTCCCGTCATAAAAACATTTCCGAACATTCATTTTTTTAGTGAACGTCGCAAATTAAGAAGAGGAAGTGACAAAGTTATGACCATAGGCGTAGAGTTCATACATTGAATCATATAGTTTGCCAAAGTGAGCAAAGGCAATTTGTTGGAAAAGTTGGAATAAAGATTTTTTTTCCTCCGTTTTTTTTTGCGATTTACAATGGCATAAGATGTAGAGGAAAGCAATAAACCAAATATTTGTCGGAAAAGTGAAAATGAAGAATTTTTTCTCCGTTTTTTTGCGATTCACAATGGTATAAGATGTAGAGGAAAGCAATAAACCAAAATGTTCATGATTTTATAAAATTTCATGAAAAACAGAAAAATATTGGGGTCACTGTCACCTTGTTTCCCCTAACTCAGGGGTTCCCAACCAGGGAGGCTCGCCTCCCCAATTGAGGTGGAGAGGTGGTCCAGGGGAGGTGAGCTGAGCTCCAAGAAATAGAGTATTTCCATAAAATATTCAGTGGTTGTACAAAATTACCAAAAATAGTAATCTTAAGTGCAATTTTAGGCTTAAAATTGCCCCAAAACGTAGTAAACCTCGATAATTTCAATGAAATTTAGTTAAAAAAATTTGGCCTGCGGCCGGCACATCTACTCCCGTTCGGGATTGTAGGATATTTTTGTTCAATCAGCCGGCGGGGAGGTGAAGGAGCTTTGTTTTAAGTCAAGGGAGGCGAGGGCGCGAAAAGATTGGGAACCCCTGCCCTAACTACATATGTATACACATGTTGTATATATACCATTAGATACTTAAATTGTTGATTTGCAAATCTCAGTTTCTAGCTTTACTAATTATCCTGGCCCCCAATTTTCGCACTAGCGTTTGGATGGTACTAGGCAACTGGGAACAAGTAAAAGAAATTGGTTTCAAACGGTGCTCCGGCTCGCCAGCAGCGGTACTGATGATTGTATAACCAACCATTTCCACGCCCGGGTGCCTAAGCTCTACCTACCGCCAATATACATCTCTTACTATATATATGATATACATGTTGTATATATACCCCTGAATTTGATTACAAGAATGCAAAACAGCTTTGAAAACTCCTCTTCATGTAAAAATGTTCTTGCCAACTTGTTTCCTTATTTATAAGTTCAATAGAATACTTCTTCTGGTATTTATGATAAGTATAGGTATTATTATATAAAGAATGTAATTTGTTTGTACTTAAAAAAGGTTGGGATGAATCTAGAATCAAATAAGGGAGGAAATATTTTGTTTGATTTATACACAGAAATGCAGAATAATAACACACCTTTTTTAATTAGGTATATTTCACAAATCAAATTAATGCAAAATAAGCTGATTCTTCCCACAAAATAGGCGCCAAAGACGAGCAAAATAATGGAAATGATGATGCCTGCTGCTGTGACGAATGCAGTTTCAATGAGCCACAGGATGGCCAGTTTAGGCCATTGCGTATTCACCGAAATTACCAGCAAAATGCGAAATATAAATTGAAGAATTGCGAGCCCTTAGGACACACTGCTACACGTCACGTGTAAAGTACCTGCAATTGCATGGTTTTCTGTTTTAAAACTCGTAAAATTGCTTATAAATTCGTTTGAAAATATATTATTACTATTATTGGGGGTGACGATGTACTAAAGAAAAAAAGCAATAATTGGCCGGAATTTTTTCATGATTGTGCAAAGTTTCATGAAAAAAAAACAGATAGAAAAATAAAAAATATTAGGCGTTTCCCGATTTTTCGAGGGGAGCGCCAATGGTTATGTCTATTCAGATCTTTTTATTTATTTATTTCAATGTATATTAATTGTGATGATAATATTTTAAATTAGAGAACATTTAACACCACTCCATATGATATAAATGCTGTCCAAGTAAAGGTAGCTTTCATATAAGTCTTTTGGTCCATTGTGAGAGGCGATAAATTTGGCCGGGGGACGATGATGATAGCCCCGGTAGAAATTCAGACGGAGTATCGGTGTACCGAGCGCGGCAGTACACATTGGGCGGGAGGAGAGTGATGATATCCCGGCTGAGCTCGACTATTTTTTCTTCTCCTCTCTTACTTGTTTACCAATTAATAAAAAAAAAATTAAGTTATAACCAATCAAATTTTAAATTTCAAAACTCTTTTCTCATGAAATAAAATAAAATCTGCGTAGTAGTTGTAAAATTGACCGCTAGAGGCCAGCTACATCTCTTTATTTAGAAAAATTGACGGGCGTCAGTTGACAGCTTGTAAACAGTTTCACTTTTTAAATTTTCTGTAAAATAAGAAAGTCACAAATTGATTGTGATGGCTGCGATTCCCAATTTCGACGATAAATCGTTGATTGATCTCATCAAGAATTACCCTTGTTTATACTTTAACCTCGATAAAAATTTCAAAAAGGATGACGTGAAGGAATTGTGCTGGACCCAAATAGCAACAGAACTAGAATACCCTGGTAAACAAATTTAAACTTTTGAATATTTGAATTGTATTAATCAAACTAATTTTTTCATTTAAAGATATTGATGTCATCAAAAGAAAGTGGAAAATGCTCAGAGATAAATTCATTAAAAGACGGAAGGAGAGGATTGCAGCAGGAATAAATCAGCAAGATGCTGACCCGGACTGGCCACTGTATGAAGTGTTTGAAAAGCATTTTGACCGATTCATTCACTTAAGAAGCAGGAAGCGCACAGTGTATGAAAGTAACCAACATTTCTCACTCATTATATTTCACTAATTTCTTATCTCATCACATGTAGAAAATCACATTTAAAAGGAGGTGGAAAGAGAAGTAAAAATGATGAAGAAGCCAGTGATGATGCTGGTACCACTGCTGATGAAAAGAATGTTGAGATGATATTGTGTGATGATGGTCCACAGTGCCAACCTATTAATGATTCAAATAGAAGTAAATATTTTTTTTTATTTAATGTATATTTTTTGAAATTCTTTAATATGTAATAATTCAAAAAATAACTTATTTTATAATATTTTTTAAAATATTTCCATAATTTATTATAATTTAAAATAACATATTTTGAAATATTTTCTAGTTGGATCGTCGTCAAATTCTGCATTTTCGGATCACTCTTCAGGTGTGGCAATTTTAATTTATGGTTCACTAATTGAATTTTTAAAAAGAAATATATATTATTTATTGCAGAGTCGTCGTCAAGTTTAGCACCAGTATTGGAACAGTCAATAGGTATTAAAATAGAAAACCCGCCAGATGTGATGGAACAGTGCATTGCGTTTGGTGAAAGGATTCAAAAACTTCCAAGTCAGTCTGCGTATGAAGCCATAAGAAGGATGGAATCCATCCTAGTCGAACTCGAAATGGAATTAAAATAAATCTGCCATGTTTGAAAATAAACCACAATAAAATGAATAAATATTGTTAATTTATTTATAATATCTATTCAATAATTCAACAGAAGTTGTAAACCTATATTAAGCTTTTACAAAACAACGTACGTCACTCGCTTGGCAGCACTATTTTCACGTTTTACACTTACTGAGCTCAACATGCCTTAATATATTTTGATTAAATGATGAAAATAATGTTTTGTTATGGAAGCTACGCAATTACACCCTAATAATAATTCAATACTGAGAAAATATTGTTCTTAGTTTTTTTTTTCTTCTGATGACGCCCAAAAGCTTCTGTGGGCTTTCAAACAAAGTCAAATAATTTCGATCAAGTCCCCATTAAGTTGGCTATTAACTGTCCCCTGCTTCTGCGTCGCACTGACAATACCAGTAAGTAGTAACGATGTATATACATAAATATATATATATCTATATATCACATTTACCTTTTGTTATTTCAATTATTTATATCGGATTAATATTAAATTATGAATCAAATTACATAAGCTAATATTTAAAGTGTTGTTGTATTACATTGAAAAAATATTGATTTAATTTTTTTGAATTTTTAATTACCCTGTCTTTGTATAAAATATGCACATTCATGCTTTCTGGTTAGGCAGTGGATAAACTTGATGATCGTCACACCCAACTTAAAGAATGTATGAGCTAGACGAGAGCTCTCAATCGGATGGTGATGATAGGATAGGCGGCTTATTATACTGGTGGAAACTAAACGGTCGTGAGTCAGGCACCTATCCACTCCTGTTATAGTAATAACAAGATTGAACATCTTTTCAATCACACTTTTCAAATAAAGGAGTGTGAATTTTTTTTAGATATTTTTTACCATACCTTTTAAATTATATTCTTCTATGTAAATATTTTAACTCTTATACAATTCCATGTATGAATCAAAGAACCTCCCCCCTCTCTTAATTTATTTTAGATACACCCAATTATTTTTCAATAAAAATATACCCATTACATTCATTGTGTACAATAATAAGTAGACAAGTAGTTACAGTAATACTGGCCTATATCTATAACTTTACCCTGAAATCTTTTTTTTTTTATGAGATATCTGTCCTAAATTTTATGTCGCCTTTTTCAGATTACTTTTAATCCTGTGAAGAAATTAGAAACTTTGAGTACAAACTACAATGGGAGCATTTGAAAGTGACATTTTGATAGGCACCAGCTGTACCAGTTGGTATGTGGTGCGCACTTATGCCATATTTGTAGGGGGCTTCCCCGGTTTTCCTCTCTCTTTACAGCTCACAATGTAGATGCCGGTACTATAACTTATCTCTTTTATACTTATATTTATATATATATATAAAATGGTTATAGGCCTACTGTTTGTTGTTAAATAATGCCGAACTATCGTCAAGTTTTATTATTCATGATATACATTACAAAACTCGAGTGATTGATTCCATATACGGCTCAACTAAGTACTGTACGTTACTCGTTATTGTACTGCTGAAGTGAGTATGTCTGGTCCAAGTGAAAGAAACTGACCGTTTTGCTAATGAATTAAGAACACGTTCCTATATTAAATGCAACTTTTAAAATTCACGGTTATATTATTATATACCATCTCGATAGGCTACCTTTTTAGAAAAAATTTACGAAGGCAAAACGGCACTTTTAAATGAATTATTCAGAATATAAACAGATGCTATACACACGTTTTAAAAAGTGTATTTCAACGTAATCAAATTCATTTTGTTCTCGTTACCTCCGTCCATTTCTATTTCTGCTTTCCTCCGCCTGCTTCAATTCGTGATAGAAGTTGAAGACGACACACCAATAATACACATTCAATCCTGATCGAGACAAAGACAAATTAACACATAAAAATGACTCTTTTGAAAACGAAAAAAAAAAATACCGCAAAATACGAGCAGGATGAGTCCATGCATTTTGTTGACAAAGACGCACAAAATAATGGAAAAGATGATGCTTAATCCTGTGACGATTGCAGTTTGATAGAGCCACAGGATTGCCAGTTTAGGCCTCCGATTCTTTACCGAAATTAGCAGTAAAATGCTAAATATCAATTGAATGATTGAAATCGCCAAGAAAACACTGAACACCACGCACATCATGGTGTAAGCACCACCTAAAATTGAATGGTTTTATCTCTTTTACAAAATTGCTTCTAATGATAAAAAAAAAATATTACTGTGAATATTCATAAAGTTGCTGGTAAAGTGCGTCTCATGAATTGTTCTTAAAATATTACTCTGAGTATTCATAACGTTGCTCGTGAAGATGAACTCTAGTATGGCTAAGATGGCTCCTATAACATTCCCAATCTGTATATAAGCAAATGGTTAATAATATATAATAATAATGGATAAAAAAAGTCATACTATGCCGAGAGAAGCGATAATTAACGAGCCAGTTGTTAGAGAACATCCACAGCAGCTTATTTGTTTCAAAAACATGTTTTTGGCGACTGAAATTTGAATCGCAGTTTTTTTTTCTTTTATATTCTTTCTCTTGGGGTGGCAAGCCGTATACTAGATGAATGTTTGCTTAGACGAAGTATAATAGAACTTGTCCTTGGAAACCGGTTGTGACTATAGCGTATATAACTCTATCTCTCCTGATTGTTTGGGGGAATTCTCAACGTAAGAACCATGGGCGTAGAGTTCTGGGTTTCCCGGCGGGGGGAAATAAGAACTATTCGGTGAAAACTGGAAATCAAGAGTTGTATATCCCTGTTTTCCTCGATGTACAGTATTCACTAGGTAGAAAGAAGTAGCAGTAACTATCGGCCACAGTTCGATTTTGTTCTCAAAATTTCAAAATTTTCATGAAAAACGCACAGAAAACCAGAAATATTGGTATTTTTCCGAGGATGAAGGTGAAGATAAGTCCGAGGGGGCGAAGATGAATCCGAGGTGGGCAAACTATGTCTCTTATTTTGGAAAAAAACAGACGGATGATTTTTGAATTTTTCTATACGAAGAATAAAGACGCAATTGCATGGTGATGGAAGCCAACTCCAATTTTGACGATAAATCGTTGATAGATCTTATTAGGAATTATCTTTGTTATTTATACTTTAACCTTGATAAAATTTTCAAGAAGAATATGATGTGAAGGAATTGTGCTGAACCCGTGTTTTGGTATATAATGAACTTAACAAGTATACCTATCGAATATGCAACTTTTCAAACTCGTGGTTATTATCAATTGTCATTTGTCTACCTTTTTTTGAGAAATATGAGCGGTAACGACACTTGTATGAATGTATAATTTCCCCAAGATATTATAAATAATATAGTGTATTTCTATATAATCAAATTCATTTGGTATTGCAAAATAAGCATATACTCGTTAGATTCCATAAAAATGGGTGGTCCAGATACTAAACTATAATTTAAACGTGAAATTATTTGGCAGATGAGCTCATCAATTTCATCGGACCTTCAACACAAATACAAACAATTTATTTATCTTCTTGTGGCTCTTTATTAATTTTCACGTCCTCCGTCCCATTCCTCCGCCAGCTTCCATTCATGATGGAAGCTGAAGACGATCCACCAAAAATACACACTCAATTCTAAACGAAAAAGAAAATGGAATAAAACAAAATTATTACATGGAAAGATTTTTAAAATATAAGAAATCAATACCACAAGCTAGGAGCAGAATGCCCCCAACTAAGAAGAAGCCAAAGACGAGTAAATTAGTGGAAAGGATGGTGCTTGCAACTATGACGAATCCAGTTTCAATGAGCCACAGGACGGTTAGTTGAGGTTTTCGTTTACTCACCGACCATGCCAGCAAAATGCTTAATATTAATTGAATGATAGCGAACCCCAAGGAAACACCGTAAGCCAACGCAATGTTGTTGGCGCCAACTAAAATCAAATGATTTTCTCTTTTAGAAACCGTAAACTGTTTCTATATTGTTTTGAAAAATATTATTTCCAATTCTACTGAATTCGTCGAACATCAAGCTAGTAAAGATGACTCCTGCAGCACTCCCAATCTGTATATCAGTATTCCCATATGAAATATTACAATAAATTTTACGAAGCAAGACAAATTAATTTAAAACATGTATACCGTGCTGAGGTAAGCGATAATTAATGTGCCGGTTTTTAGAGAGCACCCACAGAAGCTTTGTTTCAAAAACATTTTTTGGTGACTTAAATTTGAATCGCAGTTTTTCTAAATTATATTCTTTCTCTTGGGTTGGCAAGCCGCAAACTGGATGAATGTTTGCTCAGACGAAATAATATAAATAGTCCTTGGAAACCGGTTGTGACTAGCGTAAGACTCTCTCCTAATTGTCCGAGGGGAATTCCCAACGTAAAAAAAACACTGGCGTAGAGTTCTGGGCTTCCCGGCGAGGGGAAAAAGAGCTATTGGGTGAAAGTGAAAAACTGGAAATCAAGACGAATTGTATATCCCTGTTTTCCGCGCTTTATAGTATTCACTAGGTAGAAAGAAGTAGCAGCAACTATCGGCCACAGGCCAAATTTTATTTTTAAAATTTCAAAATTTTCATGAAAAACGCACAGAAAACTAGAAATATTAGAATTTTCTTTTTCAATTTTCTGATGGAGGCGAAGGTTAGTCCGAGGGAACGCCGAACTAAAAACTATCCCTAACACTCACGAAACCTTCAACGTTCAAACATTCATCTTTTCATTTATCTCGATGTATATTAATTGTATTGACAATATTAAAATAGAGAATGTGTATATAATATACTAATAACATCACTCATGATTTTAAAAATAATGTTTCAACATTTTTTTAATACTATTTTTTCAAAATATTTCAAATCCGCAATTTAAATTTGTTTTAAAGATATTAAAAGTATTCTACAATATTTTGATAATATTTTTAAATATTTGTACAATTTATTTTAATTCAAATTAATTTAGAAAATATTTTTTGTATGATCGTCGTCAAATTAAGCTTTAAAATTTTCGGAGCATTCCTTAGGTCTGGCAATATAGATTTATAGTTAACTAATATAATTATGAAGAGTTGATGTATATATTCTTTTTTTCAGAATTTTCGTCGAATTTAGCACCATTATTGGGAATTGAAGGATGAAATCTATTCTAGTGGAACTCGAAATGGAATTGAAGTAAATCTGCCGACCGTCATGTAATATCAAAACAATACAAATAGGTAAATATATACGTAATTCATTCATGGCGTTATGGCAGCTAGCCATTGGAAATCGTCCTTCCAGCATCTTCCAAGTAAATTCTAGATTATATTCAAATGTCTTAAATGGATCTTAAATTGACCATTCTTAAAAGTTTTAGGCTGGAGACGGACCATCAGACACCCTCTTTCGAAGTTCCTGCTCTGTTGTGTGAGCCGGTAGGTTACCCGGCAGTCCCGGCTATAAATTGGTCACATCCTGTTCGCACTTTTTCCTATTACATAAAAATACAAATACATATTCACTATAAGAATATATAAATTTTCTTTCTCATTCAGTGTGGAAATAGTAAAATACGTTAAATCTTGGATTAAACAGATATTATTCTAAGTTTTTAATTAAAAAAAAGGTTTAATTTAAAAGGGCTAACAAATTGTGTCATTGCTTACAGCAATCATTTGCATCCAAAGAAATGAATTTAACTGCTTTAGAAATGATTGTGATATTTTAAACAAATGATTAACTGTATTTAGCACACCCTACACAGTAAAAACACTTCTGTCGTAATACATATCCTTTCTGTAGCTATATGTAGAATGATACCTGAAAGTTTTAAATCATTTCTGAAATCGTTGCATCAATTATATGAATCTTTGAATCAGTTATTCGGGCGTTCAATAAATTCTATAGCTATTAAAATCAATTCTAAATCTGATACAAAAATAAATGTATGAATAGTTTATCACGTTAGATCCTTGTTTCTAACAATCCAATTGAACATGTCCATAGCAAATCTAACCATTTCTACTATGTAACCACTTTCGTTCCTCTTGATGTGCATATGAACAAAAGTCTTTTGATAAAGAAAACAGGTTGAATATAGAAATACAAATGACTATTCGAATAGTTTCCAAATTAAAACTACGCGGTATACCTAAAATGGCAAAACGGTAAGATGCTGTCCCTTTAAATTTGTTTCGATAGCCTTCACATTCATTTTTATTAAGGGAGTATATAGAAACTGATGAATCTATGTGTATAGTACCTATCAGAGCTCGTCCTGTAAAGGTACTGCGGGAACAAATAATGTAAACTTTAGAACGAAATAGAAGCTCTGATATGTAATTCGACTAGATGTATATAAAAGTCATGGAATTTCTGACAATGGTGGTTTTGTGTATAGTCGCGCTTTTGTCAGCAACAAGTTGGGGACGGCTGGAAACTTATATTGATTTATGTATGTACAGGTACAAATTTCATCATTGATTTTCTTTGAAATACTAGAATTTTTTTTGCGCTAGCTAATGGATATTGAATCCAATAGGTGGAAATACGTTATACAAAATTAGTTTCCAGTTAGTAATTAGTTTTAGCAACTTGTCTTCAACAACGTGCCACGTCTCTCTTTGGTAATATATATTTTTAATCTCGAATATTGAAATAGATTAGTCAAATGTCAACGCAATCGTCCTCTTGATATGAAATCCCTCATCATCAGTTCACAGGTAAAACGATGAAAAAAAAATTGTGAAAAATTTTACAAATCCAAACTTGCTATTACTAATTTATCCATGAATCTATGAAGTATGATCTCAAAATGTAAACGGTCTAGCTTATCATCTTAACTCATCTCCACGTATTTTATGGTGCTGAATTTTATTGTATTTTATCAAACTTGATTATTCATTCTAGTAATATTTTTTGAACAATCATTTGACAACCATGTCAAATTCAGTAAATTTACTAGCCCTCCAAGACGTCTGTGCTAAATAAATGGAATGTTAAGAAAACCGGTAAATAAAACCATGTTAGGACTTTCAAACAGAGACTTTAAAAAATTCACACTAGCAATAGCCGGCAATAGCACCGAATTTTGAATTAAAAATTCACAAATTGTTGATATTTTTAAATATTTGGTTTTCTAGGTATTTTACTGGGAAAATTTATAGAATTAAAAAAAAATATTTTTCAAAGTCTACTTACAGCTAAGACTTTATTTCCGCGTAAATATAATTTATTTAATTTATTAATTTATTTTTTTTATAAATAATTTATTTCTTGCAATCCCTTTCAATATACTACGTTCTGTAAAATAATCCAGAGCAATTGAGAACTTTAATAAAACGTTAGCAAAACATGACATCAACGATTTTTTTATATTTTTAACTAAATAGTAAAAAAATAATATCTAAATTTCTGATTTTATGTGTACACCAAAAAGAATTAAAAAGAACGAAAAATTGGAGTTCATAACAAAACTAAAAACGAATCACTGTCTAAAACTTATAACTTAAAATCACCAAACACAAACCTTTTTTTTTTTAAATCAAGAATAAAGGGCATGTTTTTTTTGTTTCACATTTCTTATATTAGACAGAATTTTTCGCTACAAGTCGAAAGACTGCCAACTCCACGAAGAAAATGAAAATCGATAGGATGACGCCACCGACAAAGAGAACGAATACCCCGGCGAAATCGTTTAGTTGAAAAGGGGTGTTACCCACTCGTTTTGCTCCCCATGGTCGGCATTGGCTTGGGATAGGCGGAAAAGTTGTCTGTCGCGAATGTTCCATAAGACCGCTTTCCAACATGCGCAGCAAAAATCTAATGAATCACGTTTAAATAAACATAATATTATTTAAGTGCATTTTCCATATACAAAACCTTGCCCTTGTGCGCATGTATACATCTAGCAATATCAGAATTAGGTTAAGAAAGTTAACGGAATTTTTTTCTCAATAATTATTCTTTAAAATGATGATTTTAAACAAGTTTGAGTAATTTAGTTTTACCAATAGTTCTTATTTCTACCCAATGCGATAGTTTGTTCAAGTCGCAAATTACTTCTATTTAAAATACTTTACTTGGCCCGAACCCCTAGTTTTACCCAGATCCCAAAATTTAAATATCTACTTTACATAATTAATAGGCATACATCGCTACGTACCATACATTTTATGAATAATATTTCAAGATACTTGCGGTTGTAGATTTCAGTATAAGGACTGCCTTTTTGAAAAGCCGTAGAAAAGGGCAAAAAATAAGGTAAGGGGTTGGCAGCAGTAGTCATCCGGCATTCACTATCTCGTTTGCCACGATTTTCTCGACCACGGTGGGCTTTGAAATCCCCAGCGATCAACAAGTTGATAAAATCAATTGGCTGTCATTTAGAAAACAAATTAAGATTGCGTTTTAAACGCAGAAGTAAGAACTGGTATGTTGCTATAACTCACCCCTGGATACACACAACTATTATGTACTACATTTAAAACAGAACTCAGAGGATGTGTGAACAAAAGCTCAGGATTTTTACGAAAAGTATCTCCAAATACTTTATAGAGTCCTGACTCTGCCTTCTGAAAAAAAATCACTTATTACTTCATGGTTAGTTTGCCTATATTTGGATAGAAACATTTTAAATTTAACCAATGATTTAAGTCCTATATCTGAGTTCAATTCAACGGTCATCCTGAGTGTTTTAGAGGCAGCCAAGTCTTCCAAAGTATCTACAGTGGGCTCAAATTTGGGCACGGCCAGTCGGGCGGTAAATATTCCAATGTAGGCGTTAATTAAGACAACCATCGAAAGGAGCCATAACGCAAGCATCAGACGTGGCACACAACTATTAAATTCTCGGGGAGTAGTATTTCCTAATGAATTTCACAATGTGTATAAATCAATATCCTGAAAAATATTTAATCTAATTTGGTAACACCTTTGGATGTAATAATTGTTAGAACATATTCAAATCGGCGATATAATTGTTCGAAAATTGATAGATGCCGCAGTTCCAATCGTTTCCTGGTATAAACGACTAAGGTTGCAGTTATCATGAACGCAATAATTGCGAAGATAACAAGAATCCACACCTATTGGTATTATACATATAGTTGTATCATTAAAAAAAACTTTTTATCATTATCTAAATTACATCGTAATTGAATGGTTTTATAGGAGCAGAGAGGCGGCTCTCGTCTTTCGGGAACTGTTGCATCAAAGTAAATACTTGCATACCCATTGGATAAGTAAAGTCAACCAATTCGGAAATCTCCAGAATATATGGAAACGGATACGAAGAAAAATCAACTTGCTACATTACCACAAAACAATTAGATAATAAAAACAGAAAACACTTAGATGATCATTTTAGTTAATTACTCACGTTATTATGAAGCTGATAAGCAAGAGCATTCGCAAATGAATGCTTTTCAACCTCGGCAGGGTCGACTGGTACATAAGTAAATCTAAATGTATAAATCAGAAAAATTTTCGGTCGGTCGGTTTCAAGAAATTCCTGATACGTCAAAAAAAATTGTTGGGAGAGGGGCTAAGAGAAAACACTAGAACTTTTAACTTGCAAATGTTGTTTTAGTACTTAAGGGAAATATTGTGGAGATAATTAACGCTAACCCTATATAATTTAACAGTGTTTACTAGTCCATTAACTTGCAAGTACATGTTTCAAAAACAATACTTGACTTTTAACCATTTTATAAGTTATGGAGAAACCTCTTTCACCCCTGAAACGAAGATGGCTGTATAGGTCGCCTTAGAAATACAAAATTGGCAAAAAAAAATAAATAAATAAAATAGTTGTTATTACGGGTTATAACAACACTACGATCAATACGGACCAACTGGAAACATATGAGCCAAATTTAGTTGTTGCAACTGGAAATGTGTATTTGAATAATGGATTTAAGAATAAATTTAAGGAAAACCAATCAATACAAATTAAAAAGCCATTACGGGCAAAGCCGAAACGTGGCCAATCTAATATTTAATAAGAGAAATTCCACCCACCAAATTTAGTTAAATATGAATAAACTCTACATGTATAAAGCAGAAACGTTGTCGGAGAAGGCGGGAAATACGATAAACCAACAAAGGGTTTCAGAAAATAAAACTTATTTGCAAGCTGCTTTTCATCAGCATACAGAAATCCTATTTAGGTCAAGATCGGGCGTACTTGAATTATGTAAATAAGATTAAGCAGTATAGAAGATTCAATCACAAAAAAAATCAAAAAGATGTGTTGGGATAATCCGAAACACGGTCAAGCTGATATTTAATAAAGAGTACCTCAAGTGGAAATAGTCGGCTATCAATTTATGAGAATGTGCCAAAGTCCCAGAATAGGTAACATTGCCCCTTGCTTCTTTATGAATCATCATAAACGGTGGAAACTAGTTTTAAAAAAAGAAGCTAAAGAGATTATTCAATAAAAATCAGGCATTATTATTTCAGCATACCTCGAAAGCAGATACTCTTAAGTTGATGCCATTCAACAAATGGTCTTGTCGTTGGTAAAATTCACTTACCACCGATGAATGGGTCATTCTGAAGCTATTGACATATATGAAAAGGCAGGTAAATGATATTTGAATCAGCGAGCCCAGAAAGAATGCGTCCATTTCAACGGCAAACTCAACGAGCAATCCAAATGACGAGCATGTAGAATTGGATTATTATAGGGGATTTCGTTTACTTGTGTTTAGATCTGACTGCGCCCACATGCGCAGTTGTAATGTTATAGTTTAAAAAACCTTCAGATCCACAATTTTTTTATATTTTTATAAAAAAAACGCAGAATATATACTGAGAAACTTTTTTACTACACAATTCTGTATTAAAATTGAAACACAGATTTCAATCCATTGCATATTCTTTTATTTGGTCCAAGTTCCAACTGCAAACTATAAATTGATCCTTCGATTCTATCGTGTGTGTTTTAAAACCACGCTGGCATTCAGTAAGACGGGAGCTTTTGATTTACACGCGAAACTGAAAACAGCTGATCTTTTATAAATATATTCACTTTGTCGTTCCGCCTGTTGACGTTTCTTAATGCAAAATTGTTCATCAACCCAAATATTTAGTTGTGAATCAATCATCAGTATATTTTGATAAACAAAATGTTACCAGAAGACTAACTACACAAAGGGCTCGGGAGTATTTAATAGTCAAGAAAGTAATGATTAAGGATTCCTGGAAGATCAGTTATCACGCTAGATCCATGTTTTTAACAATACGATTGAACATGTCCATAGCAAATCAAACCATTTCTATTATGTAACCACTTTCGTTCCTCTTGATATGCATATAAACAAAAGTCTTTTGATAAAAAAAAAATAGAACACAGGTTAAATAGAAATACAAATTATTCCAGTTTTTCAATTAAAAACTACAAGTTCCCTTAGTATTGGATTGATTAGTCAAGCCCCAACTTTCTATACTTGAATAATTTCATATTCAACGACTGGTCAATCGATTTAATCTGTGATGTGTAAAATTCATAGTCACTATTGCTGCCAAACCTGAACTTGTCTTTCTGTGCCATGTTCATTATTTTAGGTCTATGCATCCACAAATTGGTGAATACAACGGTTCCTAGACTGTTCCTCTTTCTTTTACAAATCCACAATGATGCACTTCATATCTTTTCCAATATCAGATCATCGCCGTTGGCTATATGTTGCCATGGCAACCATAACAGACTACGCCACAACATAGCCAGATGGCTTTTCGATGCGTGCCACGGGTGGTCAGAACCAAACTTTTTTCCATCACAGAACCATACCAGTATGATCGTGCCCATACTGGCATACCCTGATAGCTATGGGATCACACATTTTTTAATAACTATCCTATCGATTGAATATACATTGATTGATTTCCCCCTCCAACCCCCCCCCCCCCCCACAAAAAAAAGATGAATAATTGGGTTAGGCATAAAGGATTTCAATTAGCAATCCGCTTTTTTGTCGTGTGTGTGTGTGATTTGATTTCAAATTATTGGTTTTTTTTCCTTTTAATGCCTTTTGTTACCAAGAAATCTAAGTAACAAAAAATTTGTGAGCTTGCTCTCAATAAGCTTGGGTAATTTGTATTGATGAGCGTCTAGTTTTTATTAGCAATCTAAATAAGAAACAGATTTACTGAGGCATTGTATAACCGGCATTGTATGGATAGATTTTTGCCTATGAAACTAAGTTTCTCTTCAGTGTTGGTTTCACATTGATCAATTGATTTCTATAGTCAATACCTACAAAATGCATTGATATTTGTTTAACAGCTATTCATTGGGGCTGGAATTGCGCCGTTGGCAATAGCAATTAGTCGAATAGACCAAACATAATTTTTTTTTCATTTCACAACACATTCGTTGGTTTTGTTCAATGATGGGATGCCAAGCCTGGCGCTAGTGTAGCTTGTATTTTATTTGTGTAGAGTCACTTTTTAGTGTTGTGCATTAGCTTCGTTTTGATATTTCCCTGGTGCAACTTGTGTGTTTTCTGATTAACTTGTGTTTAATTCTTGAGACGTCCTTCAGGACTCCTATTCTATGATGTCTTGCTGTCACGTGAGAGTTTGGGTACAGAATTACTTGAAGGTTCTTGTTGAGACACACATATATACACGCGAGGCATCTTGCAGTCTTGCTGTGTTCATCCCGATACTGATTACAAACCCCTTGTTTGTTTGTTCCGTTCGATTAATTGGTCTATCGAGTCCATTTGTGTAAAATTTATGAATTGTCTGACAAGAGGGGGGGTTGCATTTTCACTCGTCAGCAACAAGTCAACTGACTGAAACTTGGCTACTTGGTTATGCTTTTGCCGATGTTAAATATGCAAAGCTCATTGATTTTGTTTGAAAACAAAATTATTTGATGATTTCGCCTTAAACTAGCCTTGGTTGCTATCATCTACTTAAATTCACTGATGAATAATCATGATTGAGTTACTAAATAAAAATATATTTTACATTTTAAAATACGGTAATTAAGTGAATACAATGGTTAAATTTTTGATCAAACTTGTGTACTCCTTATCATTAGTAATTCACCGTTAAAGAAATCACAAACAGAAAATTACGAAAAGAATCGGTTTTAAAAACTAAGGAAGGGTGTTCAAATTTTGAAAACGAATCAGAGCGAAAAAAATAGGGAAAGAAAATGCTTTAAGATTGTAGTCAACCAATTTTTATGGTATTTCTACTGCAAATGAAATATTAGAAAAAAAATCATGTAACTTTCCCTGATGCTTTATTTTCTATTTTGTAAATAATGCTGAAAGTTTGCATAATAACATTTTATACCGGGACGATTAAGTCGATCACTATTTCATTATTTCATTTTTAAATATAAATTCTGTTCAAAATAAAATACATAAGGATACAGGTTGCATTATTTTACCCAGATCAAATTATATATTTAAAACAACAATTGAAAACGATTTCTTTCGTTTCTTTTCGTAATTTCGTTGACGATTATGAAAGAAAACTTTGTTTGCAAGTTTTTCAAGTTCATTTTAAACATTGTATGAAAATACATTGAATTAGATTGATAATATTAGACCAATGACGGGGACTTAGGAACAAGTACTTGATCAATCAGACTCTGCCGAGGACATCCCATCATCCTAAAAGTGGGTTTGGCTTGACTTATAGTGTCCCCAGAATTATCTATATTCGGATGTTGATTGTTTTAGGTTTTTTGTGATCCTAAATTTCAAACAATGTCATATAGTTTCTGGATCAATAATTAGTTTGTCGAGTCATGATGTATAAATTAAAAATTAGCTTTCTATGACATCATGAAATCATTAGTGACCCTCTATGCATAGGATCTTTATGGGTGATTTGAACCATTTTTTAGGCGAATCATTAGTTCTTACTTGAAACTTGTATCAATAAAAGCAATGCGCTTATTCATTGTGAGCTGAGGAAAAAATAATGGTCTTATATAACCTTATATTTGGTTTATTGATTGATCCACCCTGTTTTCTGTGCATCGTTCTCTTTATATTAAAATGCATTAAACTTCACAATTCGTGTGTGATAAGTAATCAAACAAAATGCTAGCTGCATGCTTTGATCTATAGCAACTAGCTGGAGCCACTAGTGTTTGAGTTGAAAAATACATACCAATTGGTTTTTAATAGTGTTGTGAGACTTAACCTTAGTTTAAATAAGAGTAATCTCGTGAAGAGACTGATATTAAAGCCGAGGCTTGGCTAGGAATACCAGTACCAGTTATGGTGGATAAACGCTCACACGAAAGGTAGGAGGGTGGGACTAAGGTATACACGTGAGGGTTAAAGAGGACATCTAGCGGTGTGAATAGGGCATACAGCTCAATTAACAAAACTCGGCCATATCTCAACGATTTCAACTACAAACATTCCATACTTATTACATAAAGTGATATCACACTAACATAACAACAATATGGCAAGCCGTTTGGCTGTTGCTACACTCATTTTTTAAACTGAAATCACATCCATTTCAAATTTGAAACTACATCCATTTTGGTTTTTTGCACCCAAATTAAAAATATAACATCCATTTTTTTTACCGAATAAAGGGATTCTATTCAACAGTTTTCCAAAAATATTTTAAGCGACATTTTCCCTGAAGGTTTTACGCAGCAGTTTTATTTTTAATTATTGATTTTGATTTCACGCCCCGATCGGCCATGGACGCTGACCCCCTATTCGGCGGACTTTTCGATGAAAGCCGCAGACCTTTATAGAAATAAAAAAAAAGGCTTGTTGCTGAGTCAAAACTTATACGATTCAGGAGAAAACTTAGGATAGGAAATAAAGTAATTAAACTATTCGAAATTCGACGTGGAATTATATGCCAAACCAAATGGTGCAAAGTAAAAGTTCATAATTTCTGGAGGACGAGATAACCTCGATGAAGTGGTAAAGTCTCTGCCATTTATCGCAATTACCTCCTTATTTATAATTTATATTGATTTTTACTTAAAATAAATTCAAATAAGCTTTTAATTTCACATTGAATGGTGCATCTCCAGTCAGTCTGCAGTCTTTTTTCTCTCTAAAAAGGTCCGCGCATTTGTTAAAAGTTCGCCGATATATAGGAGTACCGCGTCCGTGATTCACGCGTCCGCCGAATTGTCTGTACCGTATCAGTCCACTATCAGCCATCCCATCTATAATTCCTTGTACAGTATCCTTCAGTGAAATGTGCCACCCCGACTTAATTGGCGGAAAACAAAGGCAAATCCGAAAATTGTGTTTTCCTATGAATGGTTTTCAATAGGCCAATTCACAGGGAGAAAAAATCAAAGGGCCAATAAATGACAACGACATTGTTATCGGATTGGTCTTTGCTTTCCACCACTCATGTCGGGGTGGTACATTTCACTGAAGGATACTGTACATATAATATCTTTGCGGTAAATAATGGATGTAATCTTTTTAATTTGGACGTAAAAACCAAAATGTGTGTAGTTTCAAATTGCAAATGGGTGTAATTTCATTTTTTTAATGAGTGTAGCAACAGCCAAACGGCTTGCCATACAACAACTAAAAAGAACGACGAACCACCAATCTTTGTGTCATACGGCAATGCGAGGGCAACACACACACAAAATGTGTAGATACAATCTGAAAAAATGTTCTTGAAATAGGTTGCGTTAATCACCTAATTTACTTTAATTACTTGATTACTTAAATTACGTAATATACTTAAATAACTAAGAATACTTTTTAAACGATTTAATTAAAAAAGTCGATAGCAAGTCTTGAACAGTAGATCTTGGAGTTCGTAGCCAAGCACTTTACCTTTGAGCTACCGAGACGACATTCATACCCTAATTTTGTGTGTAAAAATATTGCTAGAATAGATTGATTTTTCAAAATCACAGAGTATTTCAGTATATTCATTCAATTTAACAATTTAACGAATTCAGTAGGCGGTGTTTAGTTCCCTATGCCGCTTGCCAAAATGCGCAGCAAAAATCTAATGAATCCCGTTTAAATAAACATAACATTAATTAGGTGCGTTTTCCAAACACAAAATCTTGACTTTTGTGGGCGTGTACACTGGGTACACAAATTATTTGAACACCCCGACCCTAGGGTGGTTAACATTTACTTCTTGGAATGCCGCAAGTGTCCAAAAGGTTCAAAATGCTAGCCGTTAATCCAGCTCCAGTTCCGTCCGCGCATTCGACAATTTCCAAAAGCTCAACAATTGTAGTCAGTTTTTGTGGACACCAGAACGTATAGATGATTGCAAGAGCCTTCTTTTTCGAAATATCCGTTGTTTTGTCGATGATGATGGAGAATGAAACTACTTAACTACGTTCAGTTTTTACAAGTTCTTGAAAAAAAATACTCCGAATCCTAAAATATGAAATAAAAGAAACCCATGCAAATTAAATATTTTTCTTCCGTAAATTATTGGATATTTAAGTTTAAAAATAATATCTACCGTCTTTAATGAGTGCAGTGGCTCTGGTCCTCCCCCATTGTACTCTTTCCAAAACTGGATCTTTTGGGCGGAGGCGACGGTTAGTGGCAATAACTGTCTCCACATCTAGGACGGCTAGATTCTTCTGGGCTACCATACTGACCATAACCAGGTCTCGCTGAAACCTTGATGATAGGTTTCTCTTGGCTTCCTACTTGGAGGGACATTCTGAACAATATAATATATGTATATATTTTTTTAAAATTGAATCAATGAGTTTCCTATACCTGAACTGACTGGCTTTTTGGGGGACTTGTCCTAACTCTTTTTGGATTCTTGATGTTTTGCTGAAAACTGGTTGACGTTTCTGCACTTTCGGCAGTGAATGTAGCAGTAGATTGGTTATTCTTCTGAATAAAAAAAAGATTCATTATTATTTATTACATATTACATAATGTACAAATTTTGAATACCTCATTGAGCGATTCTAATGTGTTGTCAAAATCAGAAAGTGCGTGTGTTGCTGGGACTCGGTATGAACTTGAGCTAATTCTACTCCAGCAGTAACCTGAGCTCCATAGTGATTCATTTCATGTATTGTAACAAAAAAATTTTTATTTTGATTGCCGAGAAAACATTTCAGCGATTGATGCTTGTTTTGGGGCCCTCAACGGCCCTTTCAAAACCTTTTTAGGGACAGCTTTAGCAACATCGTGATTCTCATCTATCATAATCTCATCAAAATGCATGATCAAATTAAGTTATTATTCATCGGAAATAGAGAAAGAGTCATAGACCGTAAGCCCAAAAGTTTGGTAGACTTTGAGGCTATTTGCATGAATTCATTCAACTTTCCAGCCTTGTTTATCAAATTATAGCGAGTTTCCGAGTTTTTTAGTCTGCTAGGCCTAGGTGCTACCGGCTTTTGCTATTCACTGGTCTAATCAAATTGGCCCAGTGTGGGCATGGGCCATGGGTATATATGGTCTATACGTATATAGACCCTGAAATGATAATGAAAATAAGACTACCAAAGCGTATTGATTCGCTTCGTGTTGTGTAACTAATAATCAGTATATTTCTCCCAAAATTTATAAAGTCCGGTTTGAAAATTAAATTTTTTACATTCATTACAATGCATTAGGCTACATTTACATTAAACACTAATCATTCTATTTTATGACTCAACTTTCTCATTTAAAAAAGGATAATTAGGGGGGGGGGAGAATTGATGAATGATTGTTTTATCCTTTTTTTATTCTACGCATTTTTGTATATTATTTTTAAAATTCCATCATTCAATAATTTGATACTGTGATATTCTTACTTTTTTTGTGCCACCCCGGTGGTTCAGATCGTTTCCAAACATTTTGTCGTCAAACAAGTGATCTTTCTGTCTATTTTTTTACTACTATTATTATTATAGCAAATAATAATAAAAAAGTGTATGGCTTTTTATAAGAAAGAACTGCAATAAAATGCTAAAGATGAGATCTATTATAGAAATAAAAATCATTTTAAGTTGAACACAACAGGAATTTATTTCATATATAAAAGTATCTATGCATTAGTTACTCACATTATAGGTCCATTTGGAGCCATGCACCTTGAACGCAAAGCTTGTTTTCAGTATCGTCTACTTGGACGAAAATTACTTCTCGCAAAGAGGATAGCCTACATCCTTTTCGCCTATGATATTAGCAGAACAAACCCTCCAGTAAATAGAGATTGAAACCTTGAATAAGACTATACAGTAGCTTGTTATGTTAACTAATGTTATCAACCCTACAGCCAAAATAAATATTATCATTAAAGAAAGGACGAGTGAAATCCAATCCTATGAACCTTACATTATTTCTCCTTCGTAAATATTTGTAGTCTTCGAATTACTGTTTACGAACATTACTCAATTACTGTAAACTGTTTTGTAAGTTTTACAGGAATACCTAATACTGAACAGTAGTCTAAACATTAGCAAACTAATAAATATAAATACAAACTTTAAAGGCTTACGCCGATTTTTGTTCGTGTATGGCTTGTTATAAGACAGAATTTCAATTAAATGCTAATGAAGAGAGTAGTATTGATTCTGCCACTATTCGTATCTTTTTCGTTTATTACTGTACTATTTTGACAGATAAATTGATTGACTTGATTAGATAATAGATATGTATGCTCAATAAATGAATTTATAATGCAGTATTGCAGTTGAAGACCACATGCAATTCTTATTTCACTATCGTAGAGAAATTTACTTTCGGTACTCAATGGGTTAAATTATAGCATTTTTGTATGGGCATACAATAGAAATTTCATTCAAATTTAGACTATGTGTTAGTCAGTTCACACATCACAGGTCGATTTGGGGCCATCATGGACACAATGCTGCTTTTCATCAGTGTTACGTCTTACCATCACTATATAATTAACACCACTTACCTTTAACTAATACAAAATCTACGAAGATGAAAACTGCTGATATTATATATATGTCCTCCTCATTCTCTCAATTGCTCCTCCCTTCTTGCTTTACTACTTGGGCAACCCCCGTGGAAAAGGAAGTGCGCTGCAGAGACACCTCCATTTTTCAAGAGAGGGCCAAAGAATGATACATCAAATGAACTCAAGGAACCAAAAACTGGATGCAATCAAACTACTTACTACCTGAGCTTGCGCGTCAATTAGAAACGGGACCATTCTTTTCTCACCTGTCAATCAACCATTTTCCTACCAGTGGCTTATTTTTGTTTTTGTTAATGTTCTTACTCTGTGTCACGATGATTGGGATTATTTGGCTTCACGGGTTCTCCGTCTCCAAAAATAAAGCGAGGCAGAATATGAAAAATACATCTTATGCCTTTCGATTCATTGGATTTATTCTTCTGCGAAGCTCTGTAAAGAAGCCCTACTCCAAGGTAGAGAAGATTATAACGTAAAAGTGATGAACTTCACCACAGATCAGAGTGAATGGTGACATGCAAGGTCTTCGAGCTTCCCATTTTACATTTCTATACTGAGTCAATTCGGATATCCATCCAGGAACGAAATGATGGCGTCATTTAGACCGCCAGCCTCTGACACTTTTCTCCAGCTTCTCCTTGAATCACCAAACGGGGAAGTTTCGTGCTGAAACTGTCCAGCAGGTTCTCCAAAAAGGTTTGTTTATTGGGAACGATTGGAAAATTTCCATATATCAAAGCTAATTTTCTCTTTTTTGTTGTTAATTTATTAGTAAAAACTACCTATATATTTTAACCAAAGGTTTTTAAATTTCCATATTTCATTTATTCCTTTAAAAACGACTTAATGCTCTAACAATTACGTAAATCCTTCCCAAGTAATTAACAACTTTTCCTTTCCAGATGAGCATATAATTCATTTCGTAAAATTTTTATATAATCAGGTTAAGTTTCTCTTTTTGCGAATCAAATAAAAACGGTGGGGTTTTGTTTCGTTCATTCTTATTGTCGATCATTGTGTATTATTGCGGTAAATAACAGTAGGGAAAACAAAATAAAAACCATATATCATTCTAGTTCAATGTTATTTTATTTTATTTATGTATATTACATTTGGATAGAAGAAGAAGAAGACATTTTCTAATCTCAAAATTGTATTCTACTTTCCCCAATTTCTTAATAAATGACTATACTTCTGTAACAGGGAAGAAATTGAAAGGTGTGACTGGATTTAGTACTGAAAAACTCTCCGCAATAAGATTATTTATTGCAATGGCATCCGCATGTTGTTGAAAATGTGTAAGTGGCGGAGGACGACAAGCCATAAGTCTGGTACCTAGATGAACGCCAAGATCTATCCCTTCAAAAGGCCGCGTTCCATCAGGTAATTGGAAAGTCTCGAAATGAATTTTTTGAATAAGTTTCCAGCATTCTTCTGGCGAAGAATATTGACTACTCGGTTCTGCCCTCATTGCACCGATGTTATTGTCATGTACAATTTTCGCGAAGAGAGCGCAAATCGTAGCATTTCTAACTCCGACCAATCTTTTGCCTCGATAGTCTCCCCTAACTACGGTGAACCAGATATGCAATATCCGATCCGTTTGGTAGAGGGAATAAAGATCCACTCCCTCGTCCAGCTTAGCTATAATTGCCCTAAGGAGCCAACCGGTGGACCTATCTTCAGGATCCACAGATACTTCACTACCATCACTTTTTTCTCTAATAGTTATCGCTTGGAAGGCTACCAAACGACCTGTGCTTTTCTCCCTTACTGTGATTAATTTAGACCTGGGATGTTGGAAACACTTTTCTAAGCGGGCTTTCGTACAAGTGAACAACTCCTCTTTGGTAACATAGTCAAATAGAAAAATTTCACGCATAGGGCTTGAGCTGTAGAAGTGCTCGTGAGCGAAATTTGCAACTTCCTCTTCTTCCTCCAGTTTAGCGATCGAGTAGACAAATGTTTCTTCGCCGTTCTTTGCTATCTGCAGGGCCTGGTTATTTGCCGATAAGGAAGCTAGGCGGGTGCATTGAGGCCACGGCGTCTGGAAGGCAAAATAAAAAATAGCAAAGAAAATTTAACAATGTAATGACAAGTAAATAAAATAACGAAAAAAAAGAGACTAGAAGATTTCTTAATATTTTACCAATAAAGGCCTTTTTTGGGCAAAAAAACATATTCTTCCTAGAAGGCCATCGTGGTTTGATACGGCCCTGGCTATGTGCTTTAGCATTTTTTGCATTGCTGCTGATGATATCTTGCCGTATTCGAAGTTGGGCCGATCCTTTAATCGTTCACCTGTAATGATTTAATTTTAATCAATTTTTCGCAGCCGAGGGGTTGGCAACTCTAATTGTGTAAAAAAAGAAAAGATCGAGAAATAAACACGCAAAAGAAATTGTTTTTCACTCTTCTTCTAAGGAAAATAGATAATTTCGAGAAGAATATGGGAGAATAGTGAAAAAAACGGTAAAAAAGGGAAGAACGAAGGAAAAGAGGGAAGAAAATATGGGTGAGATTATAGGCTTATAAGGTAGGATACTAAACTACCCATACTAGACTAATACGAGATGGACATTGTAGTAATATATATATATATAATTAGTGAATTTTAAACAATAACCCGCCGAACGTCGGCTATCTCGGCTTGACCTACATATTTATGGGTTCATTCGAAATAGTTCTTTTTGCCACATATTTTTGTGTGTATAGTACCCTAATTTTTGACAACTTTAATTTGCAAAATATTATATCAAAATTAATATCAAAATTAGAATTATATAATTTTAAAATGTATATCACTGCGAAGATATTGTGCCAACGTGATAATATTTCACTTAATTAAACTACTTAACTTTAAATTTTATGGAAAAAATGTCAACCTTCTGGAATTAAAAAAAAATCTTTTATTAAATTTGGTGAATGATTAAGGCATGAAACTTCAATTTCAATTTCACGAATAAGGTTTTTTTGCAAATTTTACTATCGTCGCCTAACATAATTTCACTCGGCAACTCCGCATCAAAGTATTTGAAAATGTTGAGAGAATGTGTGAAAGAAAAGCTAAATAATATGTTGTGGGTTTTGCCAAAATTTTAGTTGCCATACCCTCGTTGGCAGCATCATACTCATAATATACAACATTAAAATTAAAGTTTGGTACGTAAATATGGCATTATACTGTTATCACTTACTTTTTTAGCGATGTTCACTGTAAGACGAGCAAAAGTTCTCTATGAGGCGTCATATTTGGGTCAGATAATTTATACTTGTCATATGGCGTAATAAATATGAATATCGTTAGTTAAAAGCAAAGAAAACATGCAAGTTATTTTGCAAAGCTATGTCTATATTTATGCTGCGGTGTTCTATAAATATGCAACTGGGGTATAAACTTACTGGGTGGAATCATATATATATATATGTTGACATATGGACCTCAGATTTTATCATCTGTAGTAATGAGCAATAAGAAGCAGCATGTGGCTTGAACGATAATAACAAATATAACCTGAATTTTCTGCCTGTACTTTTATGTGCAGTCACCTTACATGTGTTAAAACCCGCTGATCAGACGAGTTTTGATAGCATATATTGTACGCTAGATTTTTTAATAAAGCGACTTTCAACATGAGGGCATAGTCAGTATTTTTACATGAAATATGGTATCATATGTTTAAAATATATATATATGTCGTGTGTATGTTTCAACGCTACACCACAGGATTATACAGTGCAAAGTCATTTCTAAATATGTATCTGGAACTAGTGAAACCAAATACGTTTCTAAAACCAGGCGCCACGATGCGATGACGATTGATCAACAGATTGATTATCAGTATTATCGATATATATATACATAGCGCTATACACAACAAATATAAAATTTGCCAAAAATAAGTAGAGCAATGGAAATTGTGCACGTGGTATCGAATAATTTTTTACTAATCGATCTAAGTACTCCCAAAATTGTTATCTTATAGACATGATCATTTAATAAGGAATTATGAGACCGGCGTATGACAAGCGGTGCCCATTGAACGACTCATTTAGTTAACGCCATAATGGGTGCCTGTTTATAATTAACAGAAGTCTCATTTTATCTTTGAATTCTATACTCTTGAATATGTTATATAATGGTTGAATGCGATTTAACTATTTTGGCCTCGATGGAAAGATATTTTGATGTATTATAATTAGTAATATCCCAATTCTCCAAACTATTAAATAAAATCTGAGTAGAATTTCATAAAGTCGGTTTGCTAGATCATAAATATATACATAGGTTTTTGCTCGTCGTTGGGTATACTAAAATGTTTTAAAATATAATAAGAATAGTTTGTAATAAAACAATAATAGTGTCATACTGTATTCATTCTTATTCATCATCTCCCAGTTAATGAAATTCTTTTTCCCAAACGTCGATTTATATTTATTATATACACAATTTAAAGTTATCACAACGGTCACAAAAAAATCAAACTTGTTATAATAAACTATGCGCGCATACACCACCGATTTAATAAAATGTTATCATTTTCTTTCCCAACTTTTATTTTTCCTTTCTATTTCTTCAGAAAATGTGCAATAAGAGCATCAAGCTCGAATAGCCTATAAATCTATAATCTGTCGTAAAACAATTGATGGTCTAGATTCTAGAAACCTGATATCCAAAAATAGTGTATTTCAGAGTGCAATAGTGTGTTTAATTTTCCAAATTCATAGCCACTACAAAAGGGAAAAATGGAAGAGGTGACACGGGATTTCAATATTTCATACAGAATTACATTTTACTCTTCGTAAGACTTGTCATGGCGGCATTCAGCTTTTGATGAAAGAGAGTTAGTGGCGCAGAGGACGGCAAGCCAGTAGTTTTACAGTTCAGTGAACACCAAAATCAACACCAGCCGACACCAGAAAACTTACCAACCGGTAATTGGAATATTTTATAATAAAGATAACCCAATAGAGTTTTAATCATTTTTCCGTCGCAGTAAAGCTGCTGAAACCTTCTTTACTCTTATTGCATCGATTTTATTTTCATATGCTATTTTCGCGAAGAGTGCATCGACGAAACATCTTTGAAAGCCGTCCCCTCTCAAAGCAAGTCTTTCTTCGTTGGTTACAACTTAATATGTCCAACGAAAAATTCTGCTCATCGACGAAAAAATGCTCTTCATCGAACTCCGCCACTTCCTCCGGTTTTGCGATCGAATTGACCAC
This sequence comes from Chydorus sphaericus, assembly GCA_030141595.1. Lineage (NCBI taxonomy): Eukaryota > Metazoa > Arthropoda > Branchiopoda > Diplostraca > Chydoridae > Chydorus > Chydorus sphaericus. The sequence goes on from CM057926.1 coordinate 19,921,765, forward strand.
GAATTTTTTCCGTCTTGTGTTCAAGAATCCAAAAAACTATAATCAAACTACCGGAGCTTGCACAAACGGAACTACTCATTTCTATTGATAAACTACTTCTTCTAACCTAACCTCCGTCTTCCAATAATAAAGCAAGACAGAATACAAAAAATACGTTTTATATATGCCTTCCGATTCCTTAGACTCATTCTTTCGAGATTATTCATTAAAGCAACTGTAGAAATCTTCCTAGGACGTGTGATTGGGACTCTGCTTTCGCCCACATTCATCGAATCCTGCCGAATCAATCAGTCCATAAGAGCTCTTACAAAAAGCCCTTCTACATGGGAAAGATGATCATTCCGAAAACTGTGAAAGATGGTGCTATATGAAGAGCAACCAAACTCCAGTGGTCTCAGCTGCTCAATCAGGTCCTGTGTGATTTCGATGTGAATAGATGTCACGTTTGCTTGTAAATTGTAATCAGTATTATTGTACAATTTTGAAAATAAAAGTTAGATTACATATTAATTATACCAAAAAATCTAAATAAAAATCATAAATTTACTAAAAAGCACAAAAGAAGACGAAAACACGAAAACAATTCTGTAAATTTTAAAAGGTCGACAGAATAAAATAAAAATGAATTGAATAGGTATCGTCGAGCGCGAAATACAACGCCGAGATCGGCTCGATCAGAATTGCGCGTTCCATCCGGTAATTGTAAAGTCTCGTAATCGATTTTTTGAATGGGTTTCAAACATTTTTCCGGCGAAGAACAGTGAATAACAACTTCCACCCTCATTGTACCGATTTTATTGCCATGTGCCATTTTAGCGAAGAGAGCACGACACGAAGCATTTCTAATTTCGGCCAATCTTTGGCCTCGATAGTCTCCCCTCAATGCAATGAACTGGATTTGCAAAATCCGGTCCGTTTGGTAGAGGGAATAAAGATCCACTCTCTCGTCCAACTTAGCTATACTCGCCCTAAGGAGCCAACCGGTGGACCTATCTTCAGAATCAAATGATACTTCACTACCATCACTTTTTTCTCTAATAGCTATTGCTTGAATAGCTACCAGACGACCTGTGCTTTTCTCCCTTACTGTGATTAATTTAGACCTGGGATGTTGGAAACACTTTTCTAAGCGGGCTCTCGTACAAGCAAACAATTCATCTTTGGTAACATAGTCGAACAGAAAAATTTCACGCATAGGGCTTGAGCTGTAGAAATGCTCTTGAGCGAAATTTGCAACTTCCTCTTCTTCCTCCAGCTTAGCGATCGAGTAGACCAATATTTCTTCGCCGTTCTTGGCTATCTGCAGGACCTGGTTATTTGCCGATAAGGAAGCTATGCGGATGCCTTGAGGCCACGGCGTCTGGAAGGCAAAAAAATAGCAAAGAAAATTTAACAATGTAATGACAAATAAAGAAAATAATGAAACAAACAGAGACTAAAACATTTCTTAACATTTTACCAATAAAGGCGTTTTTTGGGCAAAAAACCAGAATCTTCCTAGGAGGCCATCAAGGTTTGATCCGGCCTTGGCTATGTGTTTTAGCATTTTTTTTATGGCTGCTGATAATGTCGTGCCTTATTCGAAGTTCGATAAAATAGGTTCGATTCGATAGGTTCGATCCTTTAATTGTTCATCTGTAATTGTTTAATTTTAATCAATTTTTTGCAGCTTTATACACATTACACTAAAATGATAGTATGGTACATAATTATTTTATTATACTGGCATTACTTACTTTTTTGCGATGTTCACTGTAAGAGGAGATAAAATTGTATGTAAGGCGTCATATTTGGGTCAGACAATTTATACTTGTCATACGGCATAAAAAATATGAATATCGTTAGTCAAAAAGCAAGGAAAACATGTAAGTTATTTTGCAATGCCATGTCTATATTTATGCTGCGGCGTACTATAATTATGCAGCTAGTATATATATGTATTGGGTGGGATCATATATCTGTTGACATGTGGACCTCAGATTTCGTCATCTGGAGTGATGAGCAATAAGAAGTAGCACGTGGCTTGAGCGACAATTACTTGGTTTTAATTATAATCTGTATTTCGCATTTATAAATGTACTGCGCACGCACCTTACATGTGTTAAATCCCACTGATCAGATTAGTTTTGATAGCATACATTTTACGCTAGCTTTTTGAATATAGCGGCTTTCCAACATGAGGGCATAGTAAGTATTTTTACATAAAACATGGTATATCATACGTTTTTTTTAAATATATAGCGTGTGTGTATTTCAACGTTACACCGCAGGGTTCGACAGTGCAAAGTTATTTCTAAATATGCATCTAGAATTAGTGAAAACAAATACTTTTCTAAAAACAGCGGCGCCAGGATGCGATGACGATTGATCAACAGATTGATTATCAGTATATATATATGTATAGCGCTATACACGACAAATGTAAAATTTGACTAATTGATGAGATCCCTGTATAAATTTGCGTCTCTTAAATATTTTATATAATGGTTGAATACTTGAATGCGATTGCACCACTTTGACCTTGATGGCAAGATATTTTGATAAATCATAACAAGTAATATCCCAATTCTCCAAACTATAAATATAAAAATCTGGGTTGAGTTTCATAAATAAGTCGGTTTGATAGATCATGAATATATACATGCAATTGGAAGGGCACACTGAAAATCTATAGATTGCAGCCGGACTTATTTCACCCTCCAATAATGATGATGATGAAAAAGCCAACGGAAATAAGCGACAGGAACGACGCTATGAGAACGGAATAGAGCAGTCCGGATGAAAGCTACGCCTGTAAATAAAGGCATCATCCGGACAAGATCTATACCAGCCTGTATGCCTCTCCCAATCCATGCAATCCCTTTACTTCCAAATTAATAAAATTCAAGAAATTGTTTTTTCAAAGATCCTATAGCTTTCTTCTTGATAATTATAAGAATATGGATGTTTATAAGATAGAATTACAACCACACACAAGAGTCGCTATAAGCACAAATAGAGTTACGAATCTCTAGGTTGACTTAACAATTTTTGGAGGTGGTTCATTGGGTGGTAGATTTATTAGTTTTTCATTGCTTGTAAATTCACCATGAGTTATTTTTCATCGAGCAATGTATCATTAGAATTTGGCTTATTTTGTAAGCATAATGATAGCAACATTTATCGGTAAAATGGGCTGTGAGCCGAGAAAAAGACAAAAGAATTCGACAACGGTTGCCAATGTAAAATTCCTTATTTCGTGCTTCCTGTGCAGACGATGCCGACGCCTTCCGACGCTCATACCTTTAGTTAATACGTTCTTTTGACGTGACCAGTGAACCAGTCTCATAAAATTTATATTTTAGCTTTATTTTTTTGGTTACTATTCAGTCGGGGTTCTCGGCTTTTTCCGGGATTGAAAGCTTGAGCCGTGACCAGTTGGGAGGTTTCAGCTTCCTCTTTATAAGATATACGATGTATATTGGCCTTAAAGACTGCCACTGAAAAGGGTCACTTTTTAAAATATATAAGGGCTGCCGGCTGTCCTGGTCCCAATTTTCCACACTTTAGTCATTCGTGATGCTGTTGTAAATAAAATTTATTATTTAAAAAAATTAAATTGATAAATTATGTTTGCTAAATGAATTCATTAAATCGTAAAGAAGAACTATTGAATGAACTTGTGAATTTTCTACTCAAATTTTTTCCAAATATCAATCATCACTTCGAGTGCGGTTTCTACCATCATAAGAAATCAAATTGAAAATAATTTTTCGAATTTTATAGCGACTTAAAAAATTGTCCGATAATTATTTAATCTTTAGACCAAAATTAAAAATGTATTTAGTTGTATTTGTTAAATATTTACATAAACTGGATAAACATTTTAATTAGCATGAAAAGTCTTTTAATTTAATTTATTATTATCATTAGTCATTTAAATGGAAAAGTATCAGATGATGCCACCAAGCGGTAACAAAAAGAGATACGTCAAAATAATGATGTAATCAGAGATAATATTTCTTTTCAAACCTTCAGTTATTACAGTTAAGCATTCCCTAGCTACAAGCATCCGCCCACATCTTTATGAAAAACACATGTTATCAGTAGCATCAGTTGAAACTACCGGTTTTAGAAATGAAACACAGTGCTTTGTATTATGAAAAATAATTAAATTCTATACGGCATCTGTGGTCTTAACCAAGATTAATTAAACCATTACCGAATAATAATATAAAATCAATTGTTTTTTTTTGTAAGACAGAATATTACAATAAAATGCTAAAGAAGAGAGTAGTATTGATTTTGCCATTATTCGTATCTTTTTCGTTTATTACTGTACTGCGTTGGTTTGGATTGGTGGAGTTAGAAAGAAATACGATAAAATGAATTGATTTACTTGAATAGAAATCTATGCTCAACATGTGAAAATATATTGCAGTTGTAGACTACATGCAATTTTGTATTCACTATTGAAAATAAATTTACTGTTGGTACTCAATCGGTTAGATTAGAACATGTTTTTCTGGATTCGCCCGTTTTATATAGTACTAGACACGGGTGAAAATATTAATGCCATCACAAATACCGGGGCCGTTACTGTCGCTTAGAATTCCAATTTGGATGTTGCAACTCTCTGCTGTCATCCTACTTTGTAAAAATATATAAATATATAGGTTTAGGTTTATAGAAATAAAAATCACCGCTCAACCCCCGGAAACCATCCCAAAAATATAGCCCCTAAGGTGGAAAATGACCATCGTGTGACATGATAACTTCACCAGACAGTTGGATGCAGTCAATATCTGTGTAGCATCAATGCATCATGTACCGTCCCTCCACAATACAACCCAGTTTGATTTCCATTCGCATCTTCGCACTCTGCAAAAGAACCGACCAATATGATGCTCATATAAATATTTTATGTTTATACCAGCGCATGAACTATAAACTATTTTTAAGTTCTGCAACTATTTCTTTATTTTACAGTAGTCTAAATATAGCCTACGATTACGATACTCCACAAGAGCTCTTTGAAAATATACGGACCTTGCAAAAAGCTATACAAATATATGGAATAAATTACTTCGATAAGAAGAAACGGAGTTGATGGTCTTGATGGATAAGAGTACTTTCGGGAGAAGCATTCTTATTAAAAATTTTTAAACAATAGAAAGTTAATGTAAACGTACGTTAATGAAATAATGCTTTTAAATAGCAACCAGCACACAGTACATCATAATTATACAACATAACTTGAATGATGAATTGGGATTTTCTCATTCACTGTTGTGAGCATTTTGTGAGCATTATGACCTATCAGCAAAATGTGTATGATAAAACAAAAGTATACAGCAGGAATGATACATTTTCGAAAAGAAATAGAAACCACGATGAAAACTAACTATTTTGCACTGTTAATATTAATCGCAATGGCGTTAGTAAGATTCTATAACGATGTAAGGGGCGGCCGGTGGCTATAGGGTAAATTTAAAAAATATATTTTTAACCATATGACATCTGTATTTCGCTTATAATCGAATGCAACTTTATGTTCGAAGCAAGTTTAGATCAGATTGTCTGACCTCATGATTTAATATAGAGTTTATTCCAGACGGACTGGGTTAAATGTGAAAGAGTTGCAGCGGCGGTTGCTCCATGATGTTGGGGTGGGCAAGTACGCCGCTGCTATTTTGCTTGTTTCGTATATCCGGTCCCAAATCTAAACACATTTTTGTGATTTTTTTTTGCCATGGCAACGCCCTGAAGACGAAAAAAAATGTGTTTACATTAGGTACCAGCACAACGAATCAGGCGAAATAGCAGCAGCATCATTGTCGATCCCTACACCAGGAGCTACAGCCGCTGCAACTTTTCTACATTTTACCCCATTCGTCTGGAATAAACTCTATATATATACTTTCCATTTACATTGAAAATAGCGCCTAAATTCATAAATAATTATTTCCGGATTCTGCGACGAGAGTGATTTCAAAAGTATACATAAACATTCCAGCAACAATTTCCATAATAAACATTGAAAATAAGCCCTTGACTCCTCAAAAAAATTGACTTGACTTGACTTCTCCCGTCACAGAATCTGGAAAATCTTTATGAAAAAGGCACTATTTTCAATGTTAATTGTGGAAATGGTTGATCGAAATGTTTAATATTAGCCATCTGGAAAAACTCATTTATTCTCGTTAAACAGAATCCGGAGCAGTAAGAAGAGGATGCCATTTGTCCTCTGTGAATTGTAGCCAAACTTATTTCTCCAGCAAGAAATGATGACAAAGAAAAAGCCCACGGCACGGCAGGGCAGGCAAGAAGACGCTATGAAAAGCAAACGGAGCGGTTCGGCTAAAGTCTAAGGTCTAAGGCCATCCGGACAAAACAGGCCATCTGGACAAAACCGGCCATCCGAACAAAACGTCTATGAAAACATCTAATTGAATAAAATTACGAATTGTGACCCGGCCATCCGGACAAAACCGTCCATGTCTATGAAAGAATCTGATTTGAAAATTATGAATTGGGACTTGACCGGACAAAAAATAAACCATCCGGATAAAATCAATCCGGACAGTATTGGGCAGGATGAGAAAAAGATCTTCCGAATAAACTTAAGAGCCAACCCTGCCTACCGGGACCAAATTAACCTGAACAATATCACAGGGCGTTTGGGGGGGGGGGATTTTTTCATCCAGAAACAGTCTATATATTCGGCAATCAATGTATTTTATGGACCAATATGAAGAGTTATTTTTCAAAAAAGGACCAATAGAATAGAATGAATAGGAATAGAATGAAGCCATCACCTCAAGAGAATCATAAACATGAAGAATAACTATAAAGTTTTAATCGAGATCAGGTTTCGGCAATTTCCCAATGATGAATCTCGGCCTGGAAGAGCTGAAGAGCAAAACTAGCAACACGGCCTGAAATAGAAAAGAAGGATTAAATCAAGAAAGTTCAAAGAAAATGACAAGTTTACTTACTGGGAATACCCCAACGACGTATGTAGGGCCAAGAAGGAACCCAAGAAGTCAACATCTCAGGTTTATCATAATCCTTGGGCAAGTCATACCTTAAATGAGGATCAAGGAGTCCAAACCGATCTTCTTCAAATACAGCATTGGCTTCGACAAGAGCAACAACGTGCCGAATTGGATTCAGCATGATCCCAGACATACTAACACGTTTTGCTTCACAACTATAAGGAAAACCGAGCCGAGCACTACTCATGATCCACATTGGCACTCTCCGGAATTTGACACTAGTTACGGCAGAACCATGGAATCGGTCGTGATAGAACTTGTAGACGATACTTAGTTGATCCAGGAACGGTACTTCACGGCTCAAAGCAAAGTAATTGCGGACAGCAAATTCGAGACGGATCTGTCGTAGATGGTAAAGAAGAACATCATCAGTCTTGTGGTTATGAAGAACAGCACCATCTGGAGTTCCTGGACAGCTCCCTGGACGTTTGCAGATGGAATGGTATGAACAGACATAGCGCAAGGATCCGGCAGAATTTAATGCTCGATGCCAAACATTCTTGGTGCGAGGATCAAACCAGCAAAAACCACCACGGCGATCATTAAATTGGATGGTGAAAATATTTGGAGGACCGGCAAGGCGCACAGGCCGACCGGCATAATTGAAGGTGTCGACAGTAGTAACGATACCAGCTAATGAAGATCCTTTGATAGAGAGGGAAGTGGCCTCTACCTTTGAACTGACGTCATCAACCATCTCTAGCCTGCGAAGAAGAAATGAAAATTAGAAAATTATGAAAAAAATTAATAAGAAATAAGAAAAAAAACCTAGGAGAAGATGTAGCAATGGATTCATCGGAATCTGTCTTTCGGAAAAGATCCGAAATTCCATCATCATCGTCAAGATCTTCAGTGGAAGGTTTGTCCGGACTGACAATCGCCGCAGTTTCCTTCACTACATTGTTGTCCGGTTGGACACTGGCCGTGTCGTCCATCAATATGGTGAGAGAAGCAGAAAACTTGAATTCAACAGCGGATTTATTGTGGACACCTGAGAATAATAAAGGGAAAAACTGATTAATTGAAGCTGTCATCTGGTGGAAGAGAGCAGAAAGGAATAAAGATTATCCGGATAGGTTAATTCTGAGTAGAAGAGCATCAAAAAGAAAAGAAAAAGTTGTCCGGATTATTCTGAGAACAAGAATAAACAAGAAAAATATCCACGAGAGATGAAGAATATAGAGCGGCAAAAGTTTAGCACCAAGGTGTAGTATAAGGATTAGTGGAAGGGCCCTGGGACATCAATAATCACTCATTTAAAGAAAAGAGAAGAAGAGGGTTGCATAACAAGGTCAATTATAAGGAAAAAGTTTATAACTCAGAAACTACTTACTAATAATGACGAGAAGACCCCTACAAGAGAAATCTTCAACTCGGGATCACAGTAATAGAGATGGAGAGGTGAAAATCTGAAAATAAAAGGAAGAAAAATTAATTAGGAGAAGACAAAATAATCCACAAGGTCAATTTTGGGGGGTCAAGATGACCACACTCAAAGAAAAATAATTTGCTACTTAAAACCAGAAGGAAAATATAGAAATATACTCACAGTTGGACGACGGTGATGAAGACTCGGATCTGCATAAAAATACAAAGGAAATTAGTTGTGAGAAGATGAAGTAATCCACAAGGTCAACATTTGGCGGCCAAGATGACCACACTTAAAGAAAAATAGTTTTCAACTTAATAACAGAAGAAAATAAGGAAAAATACTCACAATCGAACGACGACGAAGAAGAAAAACTCGAATCTACATAGAAATAAGAAGATAATTTGTTATGAGAAGATAAAGTAAGCCACAAGGTCAACGTTGACAGCCATGCAAACCAACATTGAGAAAATTTAATTTAAAAATAAAGAATGCTACAAAGAACGTTAATGTTTGAGGAAACGAACGAAAGATACTTACGATTTTTGTGATGATGAAGAACGGAGATGATGAGCTGGAAAATAAATTCCGAATATTACTTTGAAAAAAGAAAACGTCTAAATGCTGTAAGAAACTAGACTCTATTGATGATTGCAAGTCCAAGCAGTTAGCAGCAACGTACCAAGCACATGGATTTCTCATCCGGCCACCTAGCGGTGAAAATTGCAATTACGTCACGGCGACAGCGACTACAAATAAAACAAATCCGGATACCGTGTGATATCTCAAGAGTCAGCTACATTTAAATTAATTACCTTGAGATTGAAGTGATTGATGCCGTGATTTTTGGAGAAGAAGAAGAGAGCATATTATTCTGAACGATTTCGCTGCCATTTCGTAGATTATTGTCGACCTGGAAACTTTTCAAGCCCTCAAGATTCGTCCGGTCAGGATCCGTCGTGGCAACTTCAAATCCAGGACCCGTCTAAAAATATTCCAGATCAACTTCAATCAAGTTTCTTCATTGAAAATGTAAGCTGGCATCTAGTTATTCATAAAAAAGTACCTACTGGATGAATTAGAAGTTAAGACGAGAAATTACAGCGAGACTTTATGCCACAGGCGGCTGCCAAGATTTTTTAAAAGAATTCCCCGCGCCCGCGGACGACATAACACCAGCAGCATATTATTTTTTATTTTACAGGAAGCCCGGCTTGTTCTCACTTCTCAGTGGACTTGCCGGCATCATCAGTAAATAGGATAAGAAAAGAGAGAGATGGGGGACGGGAGCATGGGGAGTAGGCTTTTTCGCGCATTTTTTTAATTTTTTAAAATTAGACATTGAATGTCGTGAATGAACTCTTCCGCTGAGCTGGACCGGTCACACGTCACAGACTAGATTCCCGCGTTCATCTAAGTCGTTGAATGGATAGAGGAGTGCATCCAGATGGTGAAGCCGCTGTGGTTGCGTAAGTGAAGACGCGCCTCTGGCCCCCTGTCGCTACATTGTGCCTTCTCTGTATAAGAGAAATTGTCCGGACAGAGTGTCCGGACGAGACGAGAAGATGAAGACCATTTATTATTTTCTTGTCCGGATTGATGTAGTCTCACGAACTCTAGCAGAAGCGCAAAGTCGAATTTTACCCTGGAAATCTATAGATTGTAGCCGAACTTATTACCCCCCCCCCCCCCCCTTCAATACTGATGATGAAGAAAAAACAAACGGAAATAATTGGCAGGAACGACGCTATGAGAAGGGAATAGAGAGGTCCGGACAAGTCTCCGCCTGTAAAAAAAGGTATCATTCGGACAAGATCCACACCTGTATATAAAAGCATCATCCGGAGTCTACGCCTGTAAATAAGGACCATCCGGACCGGTTTCCTTTCTAGCAATAAAGGTCATCCGGATAAGAAATCACTCATCCGGACAAGGTCAACGCCTGTAAATAAAAGCATCATCCGGACAAAGTATACGCCTGTATATAAGGGTATCATCCGGAGACGCCTATAAATGAACGCACCGGCCGGACAAAATCTACACAAAAGGGCATCCGGACTATACTACCGGAAGAGAGCCACAAAAGCCTGTATGAATCTTCCAATCCATATCCTTTAACCTCCAAATAAAAAAAAAATAAGAAAACATTTTTTTTTCAAAGATCCTTTCGTCTTCTTGATAATTATAAGAATATGGATTTTTATAAGACAGAATTACAATTACCACGATGCAAACTATTTAGCACTATTAATACTATTAATCGCAATGGTGTTAGTAAGCAATTGATAAAGAAGATTCTATAACTATGTAAGGGGCGACTTGTGGCTATAGGGGGAAATAATAGTAAATGACATCTGTATTTCACTTATAATCGAATGCAACTTTATTTTCAAAGCAAGTTTAGATCAGATTGTCTGACCTCGTGATTTAATCTATATATACTTTCCATTTAGATTGAAAATAGCGCCTATATTCCAAAGTAATTATTTCCGGATTCTGTGACGAGAGTGATTTCAAAAGGATACATAAACGTTTCCAGCAACAAAACAAACTGTAAATTGTAGCCAAACTTATTTCTCCAGAAAATAATGATGACGAAGAAAAGCCCACGGAAGTAAGTGGCAGGAAGACGCTATGAAAAGGAAATGGAGCGGTTCGGGCAAAGTCTTTGGTTTGGCCAACACCGGCCATCCGAAAAAAAACCGGCCATCCGGACAAAACCGGCCATCCGAACAAAACCGGCCATCCGGACCAACTGGTCATCCGGACAAGGTGGAAAACCGGATGATAGTCAGAAAAAAAGGCAGCAAAATAAGAACTAACGGCAGCGACCCACGATGACGACATTATTTGACCGGAAACATGCTACGTGAAGGCAACCGCTAAACCTAATTAAAAACGGACTGAAGCCGTTTTGTAGTAAGATAATTCTAATCAAGATATATAAAATGTATTCGATTAATAGGAAAGTCAAGTACAGTCTAGTGTCTTCTAGATTCCCTGACCATGACTACATCGTTTTTAGAGTCGATTAAACTACTTAGAGAAGCACGCTATAGACTGACTCAGAATCCTACCGCTTTGAATGGAAAGTCGACCCATGGAAATCATTTATGATGATCAACCTATAGGCAGTTGTTCTGTTGAAAACATACTGAGTGTGGATGACCAACCATAAGAACCGCGTGGCCGGACAAATGTACGAAACAGCCGGATAAAAGTTACCACGTGAATATGTTAGCCCGGACAAGGTAAACCAAGACAAGTTATCATTAACCGGACAAGGTTAGCATTTCCGGACAGAAATATCAACCCGGACAAAGGACCAAGAGCAGGATAAGATAAACAATCCCGAATAAAAAGTTAGAAAATATCAGGGGATCGTAATTTATATTCAAATTTTCCGTCCACACAAGTGCAAATACCAGTCCTACTGATCGCCATTGGTATTTAACCATGCTGCCCGCACAAGTGCGGACATCAGTGTCCTACTGACACTGGGAGAACAGATCCCCTACAACAAGGACTTCTTGATATAAACTAAACAAAACTAACTTATAGGGTTAGCTAATAATGGGCGTTAGCACCTACCGGGAGCTAGACACTGGACGAATGGTTCGTCTATGAAAGTATCTGATTGAATAAAATTACGAATAAGGACTTGACCGGACAAAAATAGACCAAATCCGGATAAAATCGACCCGGACAATATTGATCAAGATGAGAAAAAAATCTTCGAATAATCTTAAGAGCCAACCCTGCCTACCGGGACAAAATCAACCTAAACAATATCACGTGGCTTTTTGGGAGGAATCTTTTTTTATCCGGAAACAGTGTTAATATATTCGGCAATCAATGTTTATTCGACAGTCAATTTTATGGACCAATATGAAGAGATATTTTTCGAAAAAGGACCAATAAAATAGAATGAATAGGAATAGAATGGTGCCATGACCTCAAGAGAATCATAAACATGAAGAATAATGACGAAGTGTAAATCGAGATCAGGTTTTGGCAATTTCCCAATGATGAATCTCGGCCTCGAAGAGCTGAAGAGCAAAATTAGCAACACGACCTGAAATAGAAAAAAGGATGAAATCAAGAAAGTTCAAAGAAAATATCAAAAGTTAACTTACTCGGAATTTTCCAACGACGTATGTAGGACAAAGAAGGAACCAAAGGAGTCAACATCTCAGGTTTATCATAGTCCGTGGGCAAGTCATACTTCAAATAAGGATCGAGGAGTCCAAACCGCTCTTCTTCAAATACAGCATTAGCTTCGACAAGAGCAACAACATGCCGAATTGGTTTCTGCAAGCCGAACTCGATTCTGCATAGAAATAAGAAGAAAATAAGTTATGAGAAGATAAAGTAAGCCACAAGGTCAACGTTTACAGCCATGCTAACCAACATTCATAAAATGTTATTTAAAAATATAGAATTCTGCAAATAAAATTAAGAAGATATTTACGATTTTGGTGATAATGAAGAGCGGAGATGATGAGCTAGAAAATAAATTTCGAAAATCACTTTGAAAAAGAAAACGTCTGGATGCTGTAAGAAACTAGACTCTTTTGACGATTGTAAGTCCAAGCAGGCCCGTAGGAAGCACATGGTTTTCTCATCCGAACATCTAGCGGTGAAAATTGCAACTACGTCGCGGCGACAAGGCGCCACCTACAAATAAAACAAACCCAGTTACCATCTGATAGCTCTAGAGTCAACTACATTTTAATTAATTCCCTTGAGATTGTAGTGATTTATACCGCGTGATAATTGGAAAAGAAGAAGAGGGCGTTTAATCTTGAACGATTTTCCCGCCATTTCGTGGATTTTTGTCGACCTGGAAACTTTTCAAGCCTTCAAGATCCGTCCGGACAGGAACCGTCGTGACAACTTCAAATCCAGGAGATCCAAGGAATCATCCGGACAGAGTCTACGCCTGTAAATAAAGACCATCCGGACAGGGTTCCCACCAAGCAATAAAGGTCGTCCGGGCAAGAAATTACCCATCCGGACAAGGTCCACGCCTGTAAATAAAGGCATCATCCGAACAGGGTCTCTGCCTGTAAATGAAGGCACCGACCAGGCAAGATTTACACACAAGGTCATCCGGACAAAACTTACGGAAGGGAGCCATAAGATCCTGTGTGCCTCTCTCAATCCATGCAACCCATTTACTTCCAAATTAATAAAATTCAAGAATATTTTTTTCAAATATCCTTTCTTCTTGATAATTATACGAATATGGATGTTTATAACACAGAATTACAATAAAACGTTAAAGAAGATAGTAGTATTGATGCTTCTATTATTTGTATCTTTCTCGTTTATTACTACTGCATCGTCTAAAGTTAAAAAGAAATATAGTACAATAAAATAAATCGATTATTGACTTGAATAGGTGTATATGCTCAATATATGAATGTATATTGCATTTGTAGACTACATTGAATTCTTTGATCGAGTTTTCAGATTTAGTTTTTCTTTGATTGTAAATTAACCATGAATTATTTTTCACCATTCAAGGTATCATTAGAGTTTGGCTGTAAAATGGGCTTCGAGCCGAGCAAAAATCAAAGAAATTTCGGCAACGGTTGCCCATGTAAAATTCTTTATCTCGAGCTCGGTGTGCAGACGATGCAAACGCCTTCCGACGCTCGTACCTTTTTTTAATAAGTTCTGGTGACGTCGTGACCGGTCTCATACAATTTCTAATTTTTGGCTTTATTTTTTTTTACTTTTCAGTCGGGGTTTTCGGCTTTCTCCGGGCTTGAAAGCTTAAGCCGTGACCAGTTGGGGGATCGCACATCGCATATCGCACCACATCACATCAGTCTGCTCTCAAAAATAAGCTTTTTAAGTTTCTTATATACATAAACTGGAAGTATAACAAAAAAAAAACAACTTCCAATTTTTGATTGTAGTATTATCTCTTGTTATACAATCAACGATATGCATATTTAAGATTAATTATCCAAAATATGTTTTTAAACACATCTTGAAAGTTTGTGATGAAACATTGAAAAAGGTAATGATACGGATCTGATTATGAAGAGCTGTACTATGGTTTCTCTAACATTAAACAATTCATTTAGATTAAAATGGTGTTACTGCACCTCTCTCTATTTTCACTCTGTTACATTGTACATTTGTCATTTTAAAGTCATATACAAAGTAAACAAAACCAGAATGAAAAGGTCTACGGTTATTCAAATTTCTGCAAGAATAGTAAATCCATAATTTACGGTATAAAGTTTTTTACAGACTAAGTTTCTTTAATTAATTCTATTGAAGCAATGAAGCAGAGAACTTAGTATTATACAAAAGTTTAATTCTCTACAACATTTGTGGTCTTAACCAAAATCCATTAGACCATTACCGAAAAAAGTTAATGCCTTTTTAGAAGACAGAATTTTTAAAAAAAATGCTAAAGAAGAGAGTAGTATTGATTCTGTCATTATTCGTATCTTTTTCGTTTATTTTGTTCCGTTTATTTTGTTACTTTTGAAGAGAAATTAACTTTTGTTATTCAATTGCTTTGATAAGAGCATTTTTTCTGGATTCGTCCGTTCTTGACATAGTACGAGACACAGGTGAAAATAGCATTTCCATCGCAAATTCCGGGGCCGTTACTGTCGCTTAAAATTGTGCCGTTACTTACCGCCAAAATTTCCGAGTGCCTGATAGGCCTGATAAAATCGCTGCCTCGCCAGCTCGCTGTCCACTACCACTGCTCCGTTCCTCGAATTAATATACTCATTCATTTTTATTTTATTAGGGAAAACAACTTAAATAGAAGTTTTATGTATTGTGCCCCTCGGGAGCTACGATTTGTGTAAAATAACAATTATCCCTAATTGCACAATATTTAAATTTAAATTAATTTTTAAAAAAAATTATTCAGAGGCTGTAAGTCAAAGGGGTCTAGTCTGTACCCAGAAGTTAATTATTGACAATTTTATTCTAATATGAATGTAATACCGGTAATGAAAGACATTATTATTCTTACCGGTAACTTGAGGGCAAATAATAAAAAATGTTATAGAAGCTCCTAGTGATAAAAAGTTCAAGCGAGATAAAAGCATAAATTTATAAAATTTAAAATACATTCAAAATATAATTTCCAGCAATTATGAAAGCTTCGAAAATTAAAAACATACATATACTTTTTAACGCAGTATATAAAACAATAAAAAAAAAATGTTTAAAATATGGCGAGTATTTATTAAACTATATTTAATTGACTTTTTTATGTTGACGCCGGCCTTGGTTCGCTAAGCAGGAGTGGTTATCAGAGATTCATGTTCGGCTGCGGGCTGTTCCCGCATCTTCTGCCGCTCATAATGGCTCCAATCGAGGTAAATATGATGTAATTTTTGCCAGAGATTCTTTTTTGCGTCCCATTGATTCTCCTTAATTACTTTTCTAACTGTAAATTAAGATTCAATGTAATACATGAGCAATAGACACATAATATGATATTATGCATAACAACAATATTGTTTTAAGATTTTTGTTTTATACCTTGAGAATTTATGGGGTCATTTTCGGGTATGCTGTTGCTATCCATTAGCAATTGGATGACTTCAATCCCGTTTTCTGTGTGACGCTGATGCTTACAAAGCTGTAAAAGTGGCGTCCTCCCAAATGTATCTGCGGCATTCACGTCGACTTCCTTATCGATGAATAACTGGGATCTCCTTCAGGTTTTCTCTTTTGTAGGTCCCACAGAGCTCTAAAAATGGAGTTCTCCCTTTCGAATCTTTGTTGTTGACATCGGCACCATTAACGACGAGCAATTGGACGATTTCCTCTAAGTTTTTTCGATCATAATTTTGACAAAGATTCAAGAGTGGCGTCTTCCCTTTAGAATCCTTTGCATTCACGTTCGATCCATTCTCAATGAGTAATGAAACTATATCGATTAAGTTTCTTCCATCGTGCCACTCACAAAGCTTATAAGCAGTGGGGTCAAACCATTCGAATCTGCGGCATTCACGTCCGCACCATTCTCGACGAACAGTTCGATCATTTCTATCAGTTCGTCATCTCCGTAGTTTTCGATAAGCTCGAGAAGTGGAGTTTTCCCATTTAAATCCTCTGCGTTAACGTTGGCACCTTCAAGAATGAGCAATCGGACAAGCTCATTTAAATCGTCTCTGTTGTAGTTTTGACAAAGGGCCAAGAGTGGCGTCCTCCCAGTAAAATCTACGGCGTTCACGTCGGCGCCATTCTTGATGAATTCGATGGCAATTTCCGGTAAGTCTTCTTCGTCATAGGTGATGCAGAACCAAATGAGATCCTTTCTCTTGAAAGCATCATAGACTATTTCTGCAAAGTTCTGCTGCTTCATCATTCAAAACAGAAAAAAAGCAAGTCTAGCAACCATAGAATATGATAAATATAAGTTTCCTATTATACCATTGCATCGTCTTGTATCTTATTTCTTTCGTTCCCCTGAAATTTGGCCGGGATATTCTTCTCGTCATCTTGGTCTTCCTCAATTAGTATTTCAACTGCAACGAATAAATAAAAAAGATGGAGAGAAAACGTATATAAAAAGATTTTGAAATGTGCAAAAATAAGTTACTCTTTCATAAAAATGTAAGTTATTGGTCGGAAGGTTAGGCATATAATGCATATATACCTTGAGAAGCGATTCTTTCATCGTTGTGTATATGCGATTAATGCTCATCAACAATTGGGTGACTTGAATCATCTTGTAGATCTCACATTTGACGCTGTCGTCTTTAAGCAGATGTTTGCTACTTTCGATCAACACATTGGCAGTGATGGCGATCACGTTTTGCAAAAAGAAATTAAGTGATGCGTCCTTATTACTACCCATAAATCTCAGGTTGGCAAATCGAAAGACTTCATTCAATCTCTTCCTGAATTCAGCTATCTGTGTGTCATTTATCTTTGGTAACATTTGATCAGTGTTGCCGATGATCACCTTTAAAATTCAATCAACAATATTATTGATTTCGCTCTATATTTTAAAAGAAATTGTATAAAGATACCCTCGGCTGATGACGTAGTATAGTGCATTCCATCGGAAGGTTGTCTTGTTCGGCTGTTATACAATAAGAGGGAATAAGATCGGTCGAATAGCGGCATTTCTCCTCTTCCGACTTCTTCTTACTGAGCCCAAAAGCAGCAAGCTCTGCCATATCATCAGTTTTTTCAGTACTCGATTGATGCCACAATACTAGAGCTAGACGGCGACAGTTGTACCGGTACCACTGCAGTCCAGCAGTTTTGAAACAGAGCACATCAGTGCAAAATAACGTTTCGAAGAATATCGAGCCCCAAGATTGGGTTGGACGAGGCGATGAATACGATGGATTTCTCAGTAAATTATCATCAGTTGGTGTGTCATCTATTACCGATGAGATTAGAGAATAATGGTTGCACCAGTAAAACAGGATGCAACTGATGATGTACGCCCTGATGACTAATATTTGAAGGAACTGAGGCACTGCCACTGTTCGTTCCGTTGTCCAGCAGCACATGTTGATGATTAGAATAAGATTCTCCAAAAACGGAATCTATAAAAGTCGAAAATCACTTTTAATCACCGCCAACATAAATTTGATTTTAGAACTTTTGATTTTATTTTAATTAACCGTTGTAATCGCCAAGTCAATGGACACAAAAAAATATGAAAAATATTTCTTTTTCGTGCTACCAGCTAGTAGTGTTTCCCAAAAAGTACAGCTTAACCAATAAAAAAAGTTTTAATCATATTTCCAAATAACCATACTTTTTTGAAATTACTAGTTTGATGGCATCATTAATTCTCATTATGAATAAAAGCTGCTATACTCAATACTGCTTTAAACATCGACTCCAATATTTAACAAATCTGCCGGTATTACTTTCACTGCTTCATTTATTAAAAGCCTATAATATATAAATTACAAATCAGCAGTTTTATAGATTAGTGTCAATATTTGAAACGGATTTCTCATAGAAGAATCATGAATTTTGTTTCTGAAAGAATATTGATAAAGCAGATAAGCTTATACATTTTAATCCAACACATGAAAAAAACAGTTGTAGAAATTAAAGTTCAGTCCCGATCTCTTCCTCATTTTCAGCACTCTCTTCACTTCCAGCCAAGTATGGCGAATTTAGATTTACCCCGTCATATTCATCAACAATACTGGACGGTTCAAGATTGGAATTTATTTCGTCATTTTCCTAAAAAAACATGAAAAAATAGATCGAATAATTTTGATACGTCAGATCTACTGTATATATTTAAATTACCACTTTAAGCAGCTTTGCCAGGTTAGCTGCAGCTTCTGGTCCTTCTGATCGACTAAACTTCGAAATATGCCCAAACGATTCGAAAGTAAACGGGCTGGTTCGTCAAATTCCTGAACCAATAATAAAATCTATAAAATAATATATTTTATTTTAATGCTAGATGTATATGTGTACCACAAGTTGACCAAAATCAAGAACCATTATCTTGTCCGAGTCCATGATGGTATCCAAGCGGTGAGCAATAGTCAGCACGGTGCAGTTTTGAAATTTTTCTTTAATGATCAACTGAATAAAAGTGTCAGTTCTAAACAAACAAAAAATACAATTTAGGAATAAGTTTCGCCATCCATTTCGGAAAGTCGATTACTCTTTGTCTACACTAGCAGTGGCTTCATCTAGGATGATTATCCGATTTTTAAGCAGAATGGCTCTTACGAGACAAATCAGCTGCCTTTGGCCAATAGATAGATTCGAACCTCCCTCGCACACCATGAAATCTAAAAGCCCTTGGGCTGTAGATCCACATTCAAGAGCCATAATTACGTCAAGGTGAACATCATCAATCGCCGCCCAGAGAACGTCATCGGCCACTTTTTCAAATGGGTCTAGATTGCTTCTAAGGGTTCCGGTAAACAGAGTTGGTTCCTGCGGAATTATTGAAATCTTGGAACGAAGATCACGAAGTCCAAGAGTTTTTGAATCAATTCCATCAATTAAAATTGTTCCGTCTGGCTCAGTTAGGCGGAAAAGAGCAGCAATGATGGTCGATTTACCGGCTCCACTTCTACCTACGATCCCAACTTTCTCACATGATCTGATTGTGCATTGAATGTTTTTCAAAACTGGGGGTTCAGATGGGCTGTATCGTAAATTAATGTTGTCAAATGTGATCAAACCCTCATTGGGCCAATTTGACGGTGGTTGGAAATCTATATTAATTACATATGAATTAAATTTTAAACACGAAATGAAACTACTTTTATTACTTGATTGGAGTGAAGCTTCTGGTGAAATATTTCCATATTCTATTATTCGATCTAATGATGTCATTAAATTAACCATTTCAGCAGATTGTCGCATTCCAATTTGGAATAAAGCCAAGCTCATAGCAGCAGTAATGATCAGTCCCGCCTCTCCACTACTTAGGCCTTTAAAAAATGTACTGGGAAATAATTTTCATTATAATTTTATTATCAAATAATTTTACTTTGACCAATCGCAACACAAGCGTAAGTAACTATTGCAACGTAGACAATTAGGAGCATATCCATCCATACACCAAGCCATCAGGATAAGGCTATACAAATAAATTTGGCAGAGCTGTGGATGTCTTGGTACCGGTCAAAGTCCTTTTGGAAATAAGCCTGGTAATCGTGGGCACGTAGAGTGGTTAACCCAGTTATGGATGAAAATAACTGTGTAAACACTGGATTTTTTGCTGTAATATAAACTTTGGTATTAATTTTACAAATTGAATTTAGTTTGTAAAATTATTACCATTGGCTTCTATTTGTTTAACTGAAATTGCAGCTTTCAGGTAGCATTTTCTTGTAAGATAAAATGCAATGCCCAAAACAAGAGCCGGGAATAACAACCAGTAATTCACAATAGACACAGTCACAATTGCACCAACAGTGTTCAGTCCAATCTATTAATGCAAATATTAAATTATTTATTCAAAAGAGAAATGTTAACAGCAAAATTGACACTAAAAATAAAATATTTTAATAATACCCAAATTGGATCGAACAGTACTGTAGGTAGTAAATCATCCATTGAACCAGTGTCTTTAGTGAAACGGTTAACAATGTTTCCTGGAATACGAAGAACAGTTTAGAAAATCGCAGACATAGAGCCAACATTTAAAAAAAAATTACCGACAGGATTCTTGTCGAAAAACTCTATGGGAGCCCGTAGCACTGCCTGAAACATTTTATCATGAAGTTTTTCTGAAGCACCTGTACATATCCCATGAAATTGCAGGGCTCTTAGGAATCCAAAGACGAAAACGCATCCAATAAGAATTGAATAAATGTAAATTCCAATATTTGGGTCAAGAACGAAAATGCTATTTAAAATATTGGTAGATGGTTCTTCGAGCAAGATTGGCTCTGTTTGGTTAACGTTGCCAATTGTTGTGTTAATTGAATTGATTGACCAACGTCTCTTTTCTTCTCTAGTCCACAAATTAAGCCAATAATCCGAAGCGCAAAATAGGGATTCAGTGAATATACAATTGAAAGCAAATAAAATGAATGGAAACAGTCCAGTTCCAGAACGGAAATATTTCCAGTAAATTATAGGGCTGACACCGGGAGTCTTTATTGTATCTTCTCTAACTGTTTCGGGTGAAGGAGACTCTTCAGAATGAATGAGCAAGGTCCTTCTATCTTTTACTTTGCGAATCTGCAGTAGAAAAATATTATTTTAATCATATATGATTTTAATATGAGGGAAAATGTGAATTTCAACCTCGTTCATTGACTTATTGTGATTGCTCATAGACTTAGAAGTGTGGCGTTTAAGCTGACGGCGTGCGTACTTTAGAATAGTTTTTATAGGAATACTACAGGACTTGAGTTTTTCGTTTAGTTGATTTGACTTGTTCTCTTCTTTTATTGGCGGAAACCCTCTATTGTGAACCAAGCGAGGTTTTTTCATTGAATTATTATCATTAGAATAATCTTCACTATCTCGAGTTCCAGTAGCTGACACCACTTTGGTCAGATGTAAATTTGTGTGTTTAAATTCTTGATAAGTTCCAGTGAACTCAACTTTTCCCTTTTCAAAATGGAATTTATTAAGATTTCTTATTTATTAACTACATAAAAAATGTCTTACAAGATTTAATAGAAGAATTGCGTCACTGTCAGTCAAATGTTCAAGATGATGTGTAACTAGTACACGCACTTTGTCTTTGAGGAATTCTTTGATTGCTTTTTGAAAGATATGGCAACCTACCTGAGTGTCAACAGCACTCAAAGGATCGTCTAAAAGGTAAATATCTGCGTCAACATAGAGACATCGAGCAAGATTGACCCGAGCCTTCTGTCCTCCACTTAGAGAAACTCCTCCTTCCCCGATGATTGATAAATCACCACGAGGAAATTGATCAAAATCTTTTTCTAATGCTGCAGCTCGAATGACTCGATCGTATCTCTCAATGTCAAAGTCAATTTCATTCCCACAGACGATATTTTGACGAATGGTACCCTTTATGATCCATGGTTCTTGTGAGCAGTAGGCCAATTTTCCTTCAACTTGGGAAGCTCCGCTCAGAATAGGCAACTCACCCAGTATGACATTCAATAAAGTGCTCTATTTATCAATAAATATATATATTTTTTAAATATTTCATTTCTTTAAAAATTTTGAGTACTATACCTTTCCAGCTCCAATTTTTCCAAAAATAGTTAACAGTTGACCAGAGTGGGCTTGGAACGAAACGTCAGTTAGCGAGGTTTCTTCGTTTTTTAATAATGCAGAAGGCCACTTTACGGATGCTGTCTTAAATTCAATTTTCGCAAATTTACTAGCCGTTTGAGGTCTCAAAACGTTGTTTTTGATACGAATAGGTAAAAATTGTTTTCTGATTTTCATTTCTTCGAGTAAAAGAAATTTCTGTTTAATTAAAGGTATAATTATTTTTAAACCGCTGCAGTTGTAACATTATTAATCTATTTATACCTCTATCCGTTTTACAGATGCTATGTATCTGCCGCAGCTTGTATCATAATGGTAAAATTTGTAATAACTACACGGATATTGTTGAAAATGGCAACCACAAGAAAAACCTGATGATAAAGATATTTTCAAAATCAAGCCTATTTGTTAACGTTTATAATCATTGATAGTACCTTGGTTGCAGTTAACTCATTACCGGTAAGAACAACGACAATAAGAGCTGGAAAAATCATCAACTTTGCAGATATGTAGTTGAGAGTGATGTTAAAAGCACGAAAGTAACTTATTTTTCGAATCAACTGCATTTCCAATTTTCGATAGAGTTGAGCCAATTTAATGAATGGTTCTTCCCACGTATACATTTTTATTATTCGCATGGCTGGTATAATTTCACTAATTAATCCGATTCGATCATCCGTTTTTAACGTTGCTTGTATACGCAGGGCTGAAAAAAGTTGTCGAACTCGAACTGCAATTATTTTTAAATTATAAAAAAACTATTTGTGTGATACTATTTGATATGTTAATAATGAAAATATACACTGAAGAGGGACAACTATTATTAAGAAAACAATTCCAGAAAATGATGCCATTCCAATAACGTTGTAAAGAAAAATGGTAGCAAAAATGGTGGCCAGTGGGCCACTCCACATGTAGTGAAGACAAAGAAAAATTTGGTCAAAGCGATTGACATCGTTTGATATTATGTTTATCATCTGCCCAATGGGTGTCTCATTAAGAGATTTTTGGCTCAGTCTCAGACTCTGATTTTACAAAAAATTAAAGAGTTATTTAATTCAATTGAAATCATAATACTGTTCTTGCCTTTCGAAAGATGAGAGAAGATGTTGCCACCCTTACTCGCATGCCCAATCGTTGTGAATGGAAGCAGGCCAAGTGATTACTGAAAGCTGAAAATGCAGCTCCAAGAACGACTCCTGTCGCATAAAGGTATGCATGTTCAATGGGCGTTTTATTGTCTGGATTGAAGTAGTTGATCAGTTGACTCAAGCAAAACGGTTGACCCACTCTGTGCGTATATACCAACAAAATGGAAATATACCTTTAATTATTTTAATTATTGTCACTTTCCGATTTAGAATAAATTTTTTAATAACACAAAGTGGTCACATAAATACCACAAATATTCAAGTTGATGAACAAGAATCTTTAAAGTTTATAAAAAAAGTGTTATAGAAAATGATAGATACTTGACAACGCAGTCGTCTAGGAAGACAAGAAGACCAGGAAATACGTAGCTGGAACCAAACATCTGTAGAAGTGCGATTTTAAAGCTTGGGTTTCTCTGTTTGGATGACTTCTCAACTTGTTTTAACCATTTCCTATAAACCATTTTTGTAATGAAATGCTGGTTAAAAATAAGGTCAATGTGACAATATGACATGCATAGAGTACCTTTCTAAATTCAGTCCAAGTCCTTGAGATTCATCTTCAGGAATCACTTTGTACATATCGTTGATTTCTAGGATTCTTTTATTTCCCAAACTAATAATGGGATTAATCCACCTGTATTATTAGTTAGGTGATGTAACTGATGTTTAATAATAAATATATTTTTCTTAATTTAAAAAATATATATATTTAAAAAGATATAAGGTAAGATATTATGGTATCTTTAACGGTTTTTGTATTATATCGTTTTGGAGATAGAAAAATTATATCTATGTTAATTCTAAAACTATATCTATATTCCTTCAATCCATAACTACCCTATATAGTGCGCAGTCAGTTAAAAAATTACAATAAAAGGTGCTTTTTAGTAAAACTTTTATGTATATATCTTTTAAATACATTTAAACTTAGAGAGGCATTACTTCTATCTTAATTTTTTAAGGGCCTGAAAATATAGGATTCATTACTCTAATTCTAAATCATACGGATACATTGAAATGCGTATTTAAACCACATTTTTGTACAGTACAAACCAAAAGAGTAAGCGTGAGATGAAATGTGCCTTGATCCATGGATGGGAAGGTTTTTTCAAGCCTTGATTCTTATCTAGATGAGAATTTTGTGGACCGTACATTTTTACCTCCTTGTTAATAGCACTACTAACGTGAACTGACGTCTCCGGGGTTTCCTTAGAAACTATATATGGCCTTAGAGTACCTCCGTATATAGTACTACTTCCGCTATTAAATTTCTTTTTGTATATTTTTATATATTTTCTTTAAATGTGTTAATACATTTGTTTTCTTTGTGAGAAATAGAGCGAGGAAACTGTGCTAATGATGTTTTTTGATTCAACTAAGACCAGCTTTACTGCAATATTAACTTTGCTAATTTTTTCTTTACATCAAACGAAATCAATTTATGTTAAGGATGCCATAATGTAAAAGTAAACGGTTTATTGAGACGCATTTTATATTTTTTTAAAGGAATTATGTATAGTTTGAAATTTTAGAGGCTGACTAGTGACTAAATCTGTTTTTATATTTACTTTACTAATAAATGATGTTAAACAGCCTAATGAGAGGAGACGTATACTTGATAAAGCGGAGAGTAATAGTTCAAATAGTTATAATTCCCTTAAATTTCCATAACTTCAGTTTATTAGTTTTAAATTTAATGGCGAATGGTAATAATTAATGGTCAAATGGTTAATTGGCAACGATTCATTGCTTAAAGCTTAACAAAATTATGTAAAGGAAAAAAAATAGGATTGAGAATTTCCGTATAGAAATCGTCGTAAATGCAATATTTGTATATTATTGAAGTGTTGCACATTTAAAAATGTGATATAGTTTGATGTTTGCATTAACAGTTATTCAAGGGCAAAAAAAGTTAATTTATAATAACTCCATTGGACTTGAGTACCGGTACCTAAAGACCTCTGCCCATCAACTGCAGGCACGCACTGCATCCATACGGACCGGGTTGACCTGTCGAAACCGATGATAGTTTTAACGGACTAAACTGGTTAGTAACACGTGTTGAGCCTTTACTTTGGAGTTACGAGTACATCACACATGGCACCAATGCTAGTATATTCCAATCGAACAATAATGTAGCCATTCAATTAATCTAGTTATTGTTTTGGCTTATACCTCCCCCCCCCCCCCCCGAAAAAAAAATAATAATAATAATAAATAAATAAATAAATAAAAATTAATAAAAAAAATATAAATATACTTTTCTCACCAAACTACAGGAACTGTCACTCTTCGATCTGGATGCAAGGCTCTTCATCTTGGATCGTTACTTGGGTTACTATTAGGTATAGGTTCATAGAAAAAAAGGGATTTCTGTAACATGTCAATAAGAGATGTGTTACACAGCCAAAATAAAGCTAGTAGTATGATTACTTCATCAGACAGTGGGCTGATGCAGTCAATATGTGTGAAACAATAAGTAAAGTCCCTCCACAATGTAATCCAGTAGGTTTTCCATTCGCATCTTCAGACTACAAGAGAGCCTCCCGATATGATGCAAAAATAAATCTTTTACGTTTTGCAATGCCAAAAATCAATATCTGTCATTAAATGATGTTATGGGAGTAAATGGAATAAAGACACTAGAACGGAATTTTTGCCCCATTTCCCTTCCAATTACACGCTTCGTGTTCTCCAATGCCCTTGGCAAATTAGCAAATCCGCTGGAAAGGAAATTCAACTCGTATTTCCTGTTCCAGTCAATATGTCTTATAATAAAAATTTTCAGGTTTTTTTACATACAATTTAACCGGTTTACTCCCTCATTTGATGACTCATTGATGACTCATTGATCAACATGAATTACGATGTATATTTACATTTTATTACCTATTCATCATACCCACACAAAACCTTGACCGTCTCTGGAGATTCTTCTTTTTTAAAAGAAAAACAAAATGTGTGTAAAAAATACACAACAAATCGATGAGAGGATGGAAACATTTGGTTATAAATAAATCTGTGCTGTTCACTTGCGACTGTATACTGATAAATGTGATTCTCAATCAAATCTCTCTGAATCTGATGCATCCGTATGAGTCGCGAGACTGGGCTGGGCTATACGCGTGCCATATAACAGAACTTCCGGTTTCGGTAGTCGTATCCTTACCATATAAATTTTCCCGACAGAGGTGCCCCTGGCCCTTCCGCATCCGATGCATACTTACATCAATAGTTCTAGCTTTATGTTGAGCGTTTGTTGTTTCATTTATAAAACAATTGACACGAAAGCGAAGAAAGTAGTCAAAACCAAAAAAAAAATCATAAAAACTTAGTAAATAATAGAAAATATTAGTATGAGAGCCAGCAATAAAAAACCTACGTTATTATCAGTAGAATAGTTATATAAATTAATTAAAAGATTAGTGATAACAAAAGTCTTATGAAAGATAATGAACGCGTTTGTCAGGATTACTGTACGGCCTCGAAAACTCGAAAGAATTTTTTTTTCTCTCTAACTTTTGCGTATGTTTAAATTTCACCATTTTATTAGGGCCGTCACTATAATGAGTCTTAAATTGGAATATAGGAAAGCCTTTGGGGAATGGGGAAACTCGAGAAATGATCAATTTTCATCTTCGATCCAAATCCAAACATGGATTTCAGTTTTTTCATGTTTATACAATGGATTCGGCGGAGTGAATTCGGCAACCGAAAATGTTTCACCGAAATTATAAAAAATAACTACAAATTCGGAAAGATTTTAACAAAACTAGCAGAAATCAGCAAATTAACCATACATAATATGCTTTATTAAAAGTAATAAGTGTAAACTAGTTTAAGAAATAGTATAATTTAAAAAAGAATCGATATCTGATTGGAATCCGGAGGATTCGAGGAGCCGGATATCTGGATCGATATCCTGCTCTTCATCTTTCATCCGGAGGATTTATTTGAAGGGATCGGTCTTATTAAGTTCATTAAGGGCAGCAACTCTGCTACGAAGGAGATCATAGAATGTGGAGAAGGAGTTCCGTCTCCGGTCTAATATGAGCTTATTTGAATAAGAAAGTGGTGCAAGGTTCGCGTTGCTTAATATTAAAACGTTGTCTTAGTTTTTTAGATCAAATTGATATTATTTCGTCAGTAAGTTCCGACTTACCGTGTAACAGGATAAGTATTTCATATAGATATTTATATTTTATTTACCCAATTTCTACAAAAGGTTTCAATATAATTTGTTACGTCAATGATTTACTAACGTTTCAGCCTCGTTTCTCAGAAAACTAATGAACTTAATGTCTCGGGTAGTTTCCCTAGTTGGGTATTTAAAGTTTTGAAATGAGACGGAGATAAGCATGATATTTAGTAATTTAACGTAGGCTGCTAAATGTGCTGCAAAAATATCTTTTAAGCCGAAAAAAGCGACTTTGGCCAATTAATAACCTTCGCCAAATTCGTTCTGCAAGATTCACTTCCGCCGAATTCACTGACCATCATTTGTTAATTAAAGGCTGACCAATTGAACGCCTACCTGTTTGAATTGTGATAGCGTGAATGACTCACTACATTGCACCTTCCACAGTCGTGTTTATGATGTCACCAGATAGTTTAGATTAATTTCGACGTATAACAGGCAATAACAGCTACGGTATTGCTTACAGTCAACTTCGTTTTCTCCTCAACTGCGCATCACATTTTACTAGTCAGTATTTGTTCAGTTGATATATTATTATCACTGAAAGACTGTTACTAAATTATTGTGAAAAATATTAATCAGCATCTGCAGGGCCAACGCAATTCCCTCATTTTAAAACTGGAATGGATGGAATCAATATTATCAAAAACAAGAAGAATAAGGTTCATTGTGACCAGTGGGATGGTACTTGCTACTGGATATTCAGCTTCTTCATACCAATCATCAGCTTCGGCTATTTCCTTTATTCAATATTCGGCAAGACTGGGCTTGAATTTTGGGTGCCGATCTCATTTGGCCTCTTTGCTTCGTGGTTGAGCTCTCTCCTGAGTCTGTGGAAAAGTTATCGGCTAGGCGAGATGAGCAAGTTCACTGATTGGGGGCAATCTGAATGGAAGCACACACTTTTCAGATGGATTTTCCACCTGGTCCCTCTATCGTCCATCTCTTGGTTAAAAAAAAAATTTATTATCACACCCATTCCGGCATAATAATAACTTGCATAATTGCATTAAAACGAACAGGGAACGGGATGTGTTGGAGCTCAAGCGAGAGTGTGCAACTGCAAAGCGAGCTGCTGATGATGGCAGGTTTGTTAGACTTTTTGACCGCCTGGTTTTCCACTGTAGGCAGCACACATTCCTGGAGCACTTGGGAAACACTTTCGGGTTGGGGCCACAGCTGTTTTTCAGCTTGTACCTTGTATCCCAAGTTATTCACTCTGGAATGAATCCTTGTAAGAATATATATTTCTGTAGCAAGATATAGATTTTTTCTGTTCATACAAATATGTGTTGACACTAAACAAGTATCCAACGGTGGATGGATGGATGTGGGAGAGGTGCTGTTTTTCAGCATCCGCTTGCCTGCGCTTGGATACTGGTGTGCAACAGAATCAGTGCCAACCTGTCCAACAATAAAGAGAAGAAGATGAGTAACAAACACATTGTGTGGCTCTTCTTTGCCCACTACTTGATATTGTGTAAGTTATTTCTATCAATTATGAAAGATAAATTTTAAATATGAAGATGCAATTATGGTTTTATACAAAAGTGGGCCTCTTCATCCCACGGGCCATGCTCTCTGCTCACTCTAAATCCCAATTTTGGATCTTCTTTTCCTTCCACGTCGTCATTATCTGCATCGGTTCATTGGTCTTCTATTGGAAAGTTAAAAGTGCTCGCCGGAACGTGACCAAGAATGTGTTGGGACCAGCCATCATCTTCGTATCCAGTTTCTTCTCTTTCGCTGATTACCGTTCAGACCAAGTGGATTTTCACGATGGCATCTACTACGCTGTAATTATTTTAAATTCTATATTTTTTAACAATAATCATGATAAAGTATAATTTATAATTGTAATAGGTTCCATTTCTGGAGAACGTAGTATTGCTTATCGTCTTAGAACTACCTTCCGTTTCAACATTATACAAGATCCTATACGGCTCTTCCTTGGCCGTGCACTTGGCCGGCTTATTCATTCTCTTCAAATGTCCCACATTCCGGCTCGATTTTACCGATGCTGCAGGAGAATTCCACGGCTGCATAGGTGTAAAGTTCGCGGGGGCTGAGGGGCTGAAGCCCCCGCCGGGAAATAAGGCGCGGGGCTCGCGGGGCTCGTATTTTTCGGGAAAAATTTCTAATTGACAACATTAATGCAAAATTAATGGTGATTTTACTGTACTTTTCGTAAATTATTCAAAAAATTTGGCCTGCGGCCGGCATATTTCCTTATTCTAACACTTGTAATTAAAATAAACTCTATACTTTTACTCAAACTAGTTTTTTTTCTCAAAATCTAACATTTATCCCAGGAACTTGTGGTTAATACCTTAAATCGCACATATTTTACCTTTCAAAATTTCATTTTTTATTGCTCAGCCCCCTCTGGAAAAACCAAAACTCTACACCTCTGCACGGCTGCAGAATTATCATGACGCTCAAGAAGCAGTGCTCGTGAGATCTCAAATGGTGCTGGAAGATGAATTGGACAAACAGCCATCGGCAGCCTCTGTCCACCCTGGAACTGACTCGTCGGATGATAATCGGGACCTTAGTAAAACTCCGGAAACTGCGTTGAGAAACCGTCGCCGCCCTCCGCCAAAGGTTCGCATTTGTATAACCAATTAAATCTTTATTTTTTGAGAATATATATCTTTCACGTCTTATTTTATTACGGAATGGAAGAATGTGGATGAATTGCTTAGTGACGGTGATCTTGGTGTTGATGAGAAGGATGCAATCCGTAGGAAAGATTTGAATTGGATCTGCAAGCATATGACGAGTGATCTGATAATCATTCTCACATTGATGCTTGTTGAGAATGGAACTAATGTAAATGCTCGAGACAAAAGAGAAAGGATGACCCCTACCCTCCAACTGTGTAGCAACTATTTCAAGGACGACTTGCCCAAGATCCTCAAATTGCTTATCAATAAAGGCGCTAATGTGAAAGCTGTCGATCCGGATGGCAGGACGGTGCTACATCTCGTGTGTGCACGTTACTCGCACAGCAATTTGAAGGAAATAGTCGATCTACTCATCAAGAAAAAAGTTACAGTGGGGGCCACGGATCAATTTGGAAATTCGGCGCTTCACTTACTTGCAATGAAATATTACAAACACAGCAACATGAAGGACGTCGTCGAGCTACTCACCGAAGCTGGAGTTTCAGTGGATACCAGCAATGAGATGGGAGAAACGGCGCTTCAGTTATTTGCTAGTAACTACAATCGCGACAATATGAAGAATGTCGTTGATCTACTCATCAAGAAGGACGAATCCCGATCCGCTACTGTCCGACACTATCTCAGGTATACAATTTTGCACGAAGCTCGTATATTTTATCCTTTTTAGATACTCATCTCTTTCTCGATTTTGATTTACAGTAACCTATCTACTTAAAAATTCAACAAGGAGGACAATGCTCATTGGCTCTCTATTGCCAAATCATTTGTGTTCCTTCTATAGTAGAATCATTTAATTTTCTTGCCTGATTCCAAGTCAACAATTACATTACTGACTGTATACATTTGAACTATTATTCCATATCAAAATGTAGGTACTTTATTCATAGTATTGGAAATATGGCAGAAAAATTAAAGAATCAGAGTATACACAATTTTGTCAAATCCTATTTCTTCTTTGTTCCATTTTTTTATGAAATGTCAATTAATAGGCCTATAAGGAATGTATAATTAAAACTTGGCCCGTCTTGAACTCTCGATCGTCTTGAGATTGGTGGGATGGTGGACACAAGTTGTACCGCCTGTGAAGGGGTTTTGGTAGTTTATAAATCTCTCAAAATATGTTTTTAAACACATCTTGAAAGTTTATGATGAAAGATTGAAACAGGTATAATGCTATGAATCAATGAATGTGATGATGAAGAGCTGTGCTATGGTTTCTCTACCAACCAAACAATTCATTCAGAACCAAATCTTGTTACTACTTCTCTCTCTATAATCACCCTGTTATATTGTAGTAGATTTATAATTCTAAAGCAATACACAAAGTGAACAAAACCCAGAATAAAAAGGTCTACGATTATTCAACTGTCCATATTTAAATTTAAAAATCCATAATTTATGAAATTAATTTTTTACAGACTACATTTGTTTCATTTCTATTCACATATCCATAGCACTTTTTTAAAAAACAGGACGAAGTCTTATTTAAATTTAAAACTAACAGATGATGCCGCCTAGCGGTAACAAAAAGAGATACGTCAAAATAGTTATGTAATCAGAGATAATAATTCATTTCAAGTCTACAAGACTCTCATATCTTTCTGGAATAATACTGGTACCCATGTGGAAATGCACGATTTTAATGCGAAACGATATGGGTGATGTGTATATGCCGTACGTGTACATTTTGAGTGGCTGGTCACAGCATTATGAGGTTTCACACAGCATTTCTCAGATTTGAGAAGCTGTCGTGCAGAGTATATTTGTTCTGCACCATTACTTAGCATTCCCTAGCTAAGTAGCTACAAGCATCCGCCCACGTCTTTATGTAAAAAGATATCCACAGCTTCAATTACAACTACCTGTTTTAGAGATGAAACATAGTGTTTAGGCCTATTATACACAATTTAAACTGTATACGACATCTGTGGTCTTAACCAAGATCAATTATACCATTACTGAATAATAATAAAAAAGTTATTGGCTTTTTATAAGACAGAATTACAATAAGATGGTAAAGAAAAGAGTAGTATTGATTCTCCCATTGTTCTTTTTTCGTTTATTCATGTACTGCGTTGGTTTAGATTGGTCGAGTTAAAAAGAAATACGATAAAATGAATTGATTTACTTGAATAGAAATATATGCTCAACATATGAAAGCATATTGCAGTTGTAGACTACATGCAATTTCCTTCACTATTGAAAAGAAATTTACTTTTGGTACTAAATCGGTTAGATTAGAGCATGTTTTTCTAGATCCATTCGTTCTTGATATTGTACGAGACACGGGTGAAAAAATTATTGCCATCACAAATACTGGGGCTGTTACTGTCGCTTACAGTTCTAATTTGAATGTTGCAACTCTCTGCTATCATCCTATTTTGTAAAAAAAAATCTTGCATTAGATTTATAGAAATAAAAATCAGTACTTTACATTGCATACAATAGAAATTTCATTCAAATTAGAGTATATATGCATTAGTTACTCTTATTACAGGTCAATTTAGAGCCACATTGAACGCAAAGCTTGTTTTCAGTGTCACAGCGCTCGTCGACTTGAACGAAAATTAATTCTGGCAAAGAAGACACAACCTTTTTGTCCATGAAATTAGCAGAACAAACCCTCCAGTAAATATGGAGATCAAAATCTTGAATAAGACTATACAGTAGCTTGTTGTGTAAACTAATGTTGTCAGCCTGACCAACCAAGTAATGTATTTTCATAAAATAACCACAAGTAAAACCCCATCCCATGACACTTGCATTAAGTTCTCCTTTGTGAAGATTTAAAGAATACGGCCTTATCCCTTTCGTGATGATACCTTGCAAGAATTCTTTAAAAAATACGGACCTTGCAATAAGCTATACAAGTATATGAAATAAACTACTTTGATAAGAAGAAATGACGTTGGTAGTCAAAATGGATAATTGTACTTTCGGGAGAAGCATTCTTATTTAATGTATTTAACAATAGAAAGTGCATTTAAACGTACTAAGCTACTGTGTTATAATAATCCTGGAAAACGAAATAATGCTTTTCAACAGCAATCAGCATACAGCACATCATAATTATACAACAGTAATTAGGAGCTATAACTGTTCAAAACTAACTAACACACTATTGATACTGTCAAAACTGTTGCAGGTAAATAATTGATCAAGGAGTCGCAATAAAGAGATTTGTATATAACTTTATGTACCATTACTTATTAGCCATTTTTAGCTTGGATAAGATTGTCTAAGCTCATGAATCATGATTTTTTTTTAGAAAACAGATAGTAGTATTGATTTAGCTGGTTATTCGTTTGTTATTGCGTGTCCAATGGGAAATAATTAAAAGCACAACAATGATGAATTGGGATTTTCTAAATCTCTATTGTGAACATTTTGTGCGCGATGATACTAAAGACTTTTAAAGGAACAAGTCTCCCCATTGATTTAAACTTGATACGCGAGAAGGGGGTATTTGCAATTCTACTTGTCCTAGTCCGAGGGTATATTAATAAATATTCACTTATCTCTTGTATAAATTCATTACCGTACCGCATCATTTGAGGCGGTTTTGCAATTCTACTTTTTATAATGCAAAGGTATATAAAGAAGTGTTCACTTTTATTTCTTGTAAGAACTCTTGGGGTATAAGTATATGAATGACTTATTAACTAATGAAAGCGAATGAACGATCCCGAAGTGTGAGTGTGGCTAAGATATGAGATCTTAATAGCCGAGTATAAGCATCAGCCTATCGATGGTAGGTGACCGAGTCCCAAATTGACTATGATTCCTGATTGACAGGAATCGTTGGGATGGAAGATCTAATACGTGACTAGCCAAGACCAACCACTCACAGAAGTGTTTCTGTCTTAGTAAGCGATGATCTTCTAAAAGTCAAGTGGAGGGGCGGGGGGAAATCTAAATAAGACTCGTTGCACTGATGACGGATCGTTCGTTCGTAATTCTTTTCTACTTTTTTTTACATCTAAGAATGAAATTGGGAATCAATCATTTTACAGTTATGGCATATTTCAGCTATGGTGAATAATAAACAGAATTGTTTTTGTTCATAGATTTTAACTTAATGTTCAAAGCAAGCAATCCAGAATCCAGATTGAAATGATATGCTTACGTGTTTTCCAATTTCTTACAACGGATTTATTAACTAATAGGACTCAAAAGACCAAACAACGTGTTAATAAGCGTTATCAAGGGATGCGTGAGCATATGCAGTAGATGAAATGGGCAATAAAAACGAAACAAAGTTGAATCACCTAGCAGCTTTTGGCCCACGTTCGGCCATCTAACGGTCAAGTAGGCGACGTCGATCGGTGACTGTGGTACTTACCTCCCACGACACTACGACAGCAGCCAAAGCCAACACCCGCCGTGCGGTGGCTATCGGACTGCCGGCTGTCCATAGCTACCGACCGCCCAAGATTCCCGATCTTATTTTATGAAATCACTGCCTCGTCGTCCTCTAGCGCCGCTCCTTTACTCGAATTTAAAATATAAAACTCATTCTTTTTTATTTAATTTGTAAAATCAAGTTAAATAACTTTTTTACGTAGTGCGCCCATCAGAAGCTACAGTTTGTCTAAAATAGCAACTAGCCCTAATTAGTTAAATACTTTTTGATTCAGGGGTTGTTAGTCAAAAGGATCTATTCTATACAGATCAGTATGGTTAAACATTGAAAAATGTGATTCTAATATGAATAATATAATACCGGTAGTGAAAGAAATTATTATTCTTACCATTGGTAACTTGAGGGCAAATTATACAACATGTTAGAAGCTCCTAATGATAAAAATCTTAAGCGAGATAAACATAAATTTATAAGATTTAGAATACATCCGAAATATAGCTTCCAGCAATTAAGAATGCTTCGAAAATTAAACATATATTTATACTTTTTAACGCAGTATATAAAACAAGAAAATGTTAAAAATATGGCGAGTATCTATTAAACTATATTGAATTGACTTTTATTTATGCTGAAGCCGGCCTTGGTTGGGTAAGCAGAAGTGGTTATTGCCTTATCGGAGCTTCAGGCTCGGCTACGCCTGTTCCCGCATCTTCTGTCGCTCCTATCGGCTCCAATCCCGGTAAATATGATGTAACTTTTGCCAGAGATTCTTTTTGGTGTCCCCTTGATCCTCCTCAATTAATTTTTTAACTGTAAATTAAGATTTAATATGATGCATGAAAAATAGACACATGTATAATAACAATATATTGTTTCAAGACTTCTGTTTTACCCTGAGAACCTATAGGATCATCTTCGGGTATGCCGTCGCTATCCATTAGCAATCGGATGACTTCAATCACGTTTTCTGTGTGACGCTGATTCCTACAAAGCTGTAAAAGTGGCGTCCTCCCAACTTTATCAGTGGCATTCACGTCGACTCGTTTGGCAATGAATAACTGGACTATCTCCTTCAGGTTGTCTCTTTTGTAGTTGCAACAAAGCTCTAAAAGTGGAGTTCTCCCTTTCAAATCCTTGGCGTTGACATCTGCACCATTCTCGACGAGTAACTGGACGATTTCCCCCAAGTTTTGTCGATCGTAGTTTCGGCAAAGCTCCAAAAGTGGCGTTCTACCTTTTAAATCTTTAGTATTGACATCGACGCCATATTCAATGAGCAATTGTACGATTTTCTTCAAATTCTTGGCATCGTAGTTTTTACAAAGATTCAAGAGTGGCGTCTTCCCTTTAGAATCCTTTGCATTCACGTTCGCTCCATTCTCAATGAGTAATGAGACTATATCGATTAAGTTTCTTCCACCGTGCCACTCACAAAGCTTAAGCAGTGGGGTCAAACCATTCGAATCTGCGGCATTCACGTCCGCACCATTCTCGACGAACAGTTCGATCATTTCTATCAGTTCGTCATCTCCGTAGTTTTCGATAAGCTCGAGAAGTGGAGTTTTCCCATTTAAATCCTCTGCGTTAACGTTGGCACCTTCAAGAATGAGCAATCGGACAAGCTCATTTAAATCGTCTCTGTTGTAGTTTTGACAAAGTGCCAAGAGTGGCGTCCTCCCAGTAAAATCTACGGCGTTCACATCGGCGCCATTCTTGATGAGTTCGATGGCAATTTCCGGTAAGTCTTCTTCGTCATAGTTGATGCAGAACCAAATGAGATCCTTTCTCTTGAAAGCATCATAGACTATTTCTGCAAAGTTCTGCTGCTTCATCATTCAAAACAGAAATAAAGCAAGTCTAGCAACCATAGAATATGACAAATATTAGTTTCCTATTATACCATTGCATCGTCTGGTATCTTATTTCTTTCGTTCCCCTGAAATTTGGCCGGGATATTCTTCTCGTCATCTTGGTCTTCCTCAATTAGTATTTCAACTGCAACGAATTAAATAAAAAAGATGGAGAGAGAACATATAAAAAGATTTTAAAATTTGCAAAAATAAGTTACTCTTTCATAAAAATGTAAGTTATTGGTCGGAAGGTAAGGCATATCATGCATATATACCTTGAGAAGCGATTCTATTATCGTTGTGTATGCCATTAATGCTCATCAACAATTGGGTGACTTGAATCATCTTGTGGATCTCACATTTGACACTGTCGTCGTCTTTAAGCAGATGTTTGCTGCTTTCGATCAACATATTGGCAGTGATGGCGATCACGTTTTGCAAAAAGAAATTAAGTGATGCGTCCTTATTATTACTACCCATAAAACTCAGGTTGGCAAATCGAAAGACTTCATTCAATCTCTTCCTGAATTCAGCTTTCTGCGTGTCATTTATCTTTGGTAACATTTGATCAGTGTTGCCGATGATCACCTTTAAAATGTAATCAAAAATATTATTTATTCCACTTTATATTTAAAATTTTTTTTTTATTAATATACCTTCGACCGGTGACGTAATGTAGTGCATTCCATTGGAAGGTGGTCTTGTTCGGCTGTTATATAATAAGAGGGAATAAGATCGGTCGAATTGTGGCATTTCTCCTTTTCCGGCTCCTTCTTATTGAGACCAAAGGCAGGAAGCTCCGCCATATCATCAATTTTTCCAGTACTCGATTGATGCCACAGTACTAGAGCTAGACGGCGACAGTTGTATCGGTACCTCTGCAGCCCAGCAGTTTTGAAACAGAGCACATCAGTGCACAATAACGTTTGGAAGAATAAAGAGCTCCAAGATTGGGTTGGTCGAGGCGATGAATACGATGGATTTCTCAGTAAATGATCATCCGTTGATGTGTCATCTATTACCGATGAGAACAGAGAATAGTGGTTGCACCAGTAAAACAGGATGCAACTGATGATGTACGCCCCGATGACTAATACTTGAAGTATATGAAGCACTGCCACTGATCGTTCCGTTGTCCAGCAACACATGTTGATGATTAGCATAATATTCTCCAAAAACGGAATCTACGGTATAAATACCTCATTCAATTCAATTCAATAAAAAATCAATAATAATTGTGAAAATTACCGCAAAGTAGAAGAGAAAAGTATGATCCTTCATATGACCGAAGTGGTCGGTAACTTTCACGAACTGGGCGACTATTTTCATCCAGTCAATTTCGTCCTGCTGCACTCGATACATAATCCACTTAACAGCAATGAAGATGAGAAACATGTGGAAGCCGCAAAAAATGGCAAAACTCCGCGGAGAGGAGACCATCAGAACTCCAAGTAGAATTATCCTTACAGCTGTAAAATATTCAATATATTATCTATATTAATCAAGCACTCATAATTGTTTCTACTTACAAAATGAAAGACAGAGATAAACGAGTAGTGTTTTGAAGTGTTCATGCACTGAATTGTCATCATTACATTCTCCTCTGGCAGTGCTATTGCTGGTTGATTGACACATATTAAAAGTTGATGATTTAGCCGGCCCCATCATCACATTCAGATTGCCATCATCGATGGCTAATAGCGAAGAAGAAGGGGATGGAACCGTTGCAATTCTTAGCTGGAATTTTTCGCATATGTACAAAAGTATCCAACTTAAGATTAAGCAAACGGCTACAATTAGAGCATGAATCATAGTCATTCCGGAGTAACACGCCCAAATGATGAGCATCAAGTTCTCATAAGCAGGGACCTATATTTAAAAATCTGTGAATTAAAATGCAATGATCTGACCGTGTGTATTATTATTACCACATAGTAGATGATGATGCGCAATTTTCTATATTTTTTCACGTCGAAATCCACGAAAGAAAATAAACTGGATAAAAGGACGTCCAATATGTGGAAGTAGTGTTCTATCGTGTTCTCGGACACATTATAAAATGAACCAAAACGTTCGTTCTTCATGGCTGATACTATTATAAGTACAAGGAAAAAATGGGAAGCACAGAAAGATATTCCAATCCAAGTGCTTTGCATCACCGTAATGCTGGCAGAGAACATTGCGAGTAAACTAAATCGCACCCCTGTGAAAATAATATAATTTTATAATTAGATTTTGGAAGTAATTGTGCACATAACTTAGAACTTACAGACTGAAAGAGCATGAGCAAGTAAAAGGGTTTGAATGTGGCTTGTCCAATTCATTCTTTTTTCAAAGTCGTCGGAGAGATTAACACTTCTCCTGTTGGACACCACCTTCCAGGAGCAAGAACCAATGCCAGCAACGATAAAAAAGAGACTCAAAATATCATAGGATCCTGTATTCAATATGTATATGTGTTATTATGTATGCTCAGAATATATATATTTTTTTATATTATTTACCTAAATCTTTTCCAGAGAGAAGGTGAAGAGAGAGGAGATGCATTTTGAACCAGAGCTGAGGTCCCGATTCGAAACTGTTTTCTCGGTGTTGAAGGAATGCCAATTCTCTTTGTCTCGATTTCAATTGCTCAAAATGATTTCGCATCTTGCTCATATCATTTTCCTTAATTATTGACTTGGATTTAAACTCCAAATAAGCCA
Source organism: Chydorus sphaericus (assembly GCA_030141595.1). Taxonomy (NCBI): domain Eukaryota; kingdom Metazoa; phylum Arthropoda; class Branchiopoda; order Diplostraca; family Chydoridae; genus Chydorus; species Chydorus sphaericus. Next base: position 19,960,829 of record CM057926.1, read on the forward strand.
GCTCAATGGTTCTGTGCATTGAAAAATGAATTACTAGTTAAAACCTTATGCATGATACAGGCAGAATATCCCCCCCCCCCCACCCCCTATTAATAGTATGTGTATAGTGAATTATAGTGAAAAAGTGTTTATACTACAATCAAGCCCCAAATAATTCGAACAAAAAATTTTGATTTTATTTTTTAAAAATTCAAAATTTCTAAAAATAATTGCTAGAAAAATTGGGTAGCACTTGTATACCTTGCTGCTGGTGCTACCAAGAACACATGAAAAGCTAATCGGGCCACAGTCCACCAAGACTTTGGATCCTTGATTGGCTTCCAGTAAAAGAATTCGTTTTCCCCCTTGATGTCCTTGTAGGTCTTGAAACTTTTGACCAAGATATAGAGTGCAACTAAGACGATGTAAATCACGTAGATCCAAAAGTATGATAAAAACCCCTCTTCGTTATTGTTGCAGGTCACTATCGGAACTGTGCTGTAGTACAATGACACATTTGAACAGCAGTACAACTGGACTGCTAAATAAACGTCGCCGGCACGATTCAAAATACAAAATACCGCACCAAAAATCAGAGAACCAAAAAAGCTCAACCAGCCAAAGTCAATTTTTTCTTTAATGCTCTCCAATGACATTTCAGAATTGATATGAGAAGATTGATGATTGGCAAATCGGGGGTGATTTAAGTCATCGGGGTCTTTCCCATCATCAAAATCAGATTTCTGATGATAATTCATTTTCAATTTTCACGACACGACGAAGTGATGTAAAATTATACGATGTTTACACGACACGATTCACTTAATGATAATCCTAAGATTTGATGTTTTGGGCGACGATGTGGGCATTACATGTTGAATATATTTTGAATATAGAAGTAAATATGATCACTTTGTATGTAGGAAGAGCTTCAAAGAAAGACTAATAATTGAGAATAGCTACACGATGGGTTTAACATTGATATTGTTTTTTTTCTGACGTTTAAGAGGGCGTTATTTATTGCGGGAACCAAGATAGCTCGTCATCAGATAGAATTTTACAGAGTGGGACAAGGGGAAGGCAATCATTTTTTGACTGATGAAAAACGGATGTCTGTTCGCGCCGATTACTAACAAGTCCAAAAACAACCACATAAGCGGAAGAATCAAAATGCTTTTCTTTTGCGTAAATAGCATTGCAACATGAAACTTAATCATTTTAAAATTGAAAGCGCATTAAAGCCTGTAACTTAAACTCAATTATCACTAAAGATTTGAAAACTATATGGAAGTGTCTTACGTCATTTTTTTAGGGACACCCTCTGAAAAAGGCAGTGCCGTCTTAAGTCATTCAAACTCCGTACCGTATTAATCTTCGCAGTTGTCGACTGGTGTAGCTTTGACGGCCGCTGACTAGCTGGTACCGGCCAAACGTATGCGAACTTACTGTCATCGTTAATTTGTCTTCCGCTATAAATATCCTATATATATAAAAGCATAACTTCCAATCTTTGATCTTAAAAATACAGAATTTAAATTTTAAAACCTTTTGTTTTTATATTTATAGAATTCTCAAGAATATTTTTTGTAATTATGTGTATTAAAAAAAATACGATAAATTTGGGGGGGGGGGATTTAAGTTATGAATATTTAAAAAAAAAAATGTTTGATTGTAAATTAAACGAAAAAATACATAAACCAAAAAGGGTTTACGGAGGGCTAAGAAATTCGGTAAAAACGGAAATGGATCTCAGTTTCTAAGAATATAAATACTTGATAATTAATTCGCTCAAAAGCTGTGATGGAATGCGATTGAGACTGAGAATTACTTTTAGCGAAAAAAATATTATATCAATGAATAAGAGAATAAATATGTTCAAAAATAGATAATTTAGTTTCTTTAATAGCTTTAAAGCTGTCCTAGAATATACAGGTCTAAAATGATAAGAGTTCCTAACTGTGTTAAATAGTTTAGTTTTTTAAATTATATGAATTTCTGGTTTCGGTAATTTTAATTACTAATATCTGGGAAGTCCTTCACAGTCTCAAAATAGTGAGAAATAAAATTGACTATCTATAGAATACAACGGTATTAGGTAGTTCTGGTTTCAGAAACCAAAAAAAAAAAAGAATTTTGGACAGTATACAGTACGCAAACAGAACAAAATTATTACAAAAATAAACAAGATTGAAAGTCACAACTAATAACAGGTCCCAGTGAGTATTCAAAACAAGATGAGCCACTATTCCATCTTTTTAAAAAGATAGGAGCATCGTTTTTGACCGCCTTTTTCACATATAGTTGCTCTGGAAGTTGATGGGATGAATCATGTTTCTGATATTCCAAAAAGTGCCAGATTTATTTTCAGAAGGTTGATGCTGGGTTCATTCAAAGAACATCGACTAAGCTGACATCATCACAATAGAATTGTTTTAAAAATCTGTAAATGTAAGAAAAAAAAATCAAAATAAGAAGAAATTTATGGTTGACTATAGCTAAAAATAACTCACCTCTTTCTTTGGTCAGAAGGTATATGGGAAAGTCATCTGTATTGTATACTGTCACTTCTTTTACATTGCTGGATCGGATTGAATTGGATTGGGATCGGATTGGATTGATGGAGATTGGGATTGCATTGGCGAAGAAGAAGAGGATAAATTTTTTAGCTGGAATTTCTCGCATATGTACAAGAGTACCCCACTTAAGAGAAAGCAAACTGCTACAGTTAGAGTATGCATCCAAGTCATTCCGGAATAACAGGCCCAAATGAAGAGTAGCACGTTCTCAAAAGCGGGAATCTAATAAAAAGTATATAGATAGTATATATATATATATATATGTATTGTTCTGACCGTATAAAGCTATTATAGACTTTATTATTACCAAATAGTAGATGATGCAAGATGTTCTAGATGTTCTCGTTTTGAAATCCAGGAAAGAGAATAAACTAGTTAAGAGGACGTCGAATATGTGGAAGTAGTGTTCTATCTCGTTCCAGCAACTTCCCATGAAGTTCTCGGACGCGCTGGAAAATGAACATACACCTTCCATCATTGTGACTAATACTGTAATAAGCACAATCAGAAAATGGGCAGGACAAAACATTCCAGTTCCCATCATCGTAAAACTGGCAGAAAACATTCCGAGTAAACTAAACCGCACCCCTGTGAAAAAATAATATAACTTGATAATTTTTTATGAAAACCTTGATTTTGGAGTAATTGTGCACAAAACTTTTTAACTTACAAACAGAAAGAATATGAGCGACGAAACGGGGTGCTATGTGTTTTCTCCACCTCATTCTTTTTTCATAGTCGTCGAAGAAATTAACACTTCTCCTGTTGGACACCACCCTCCAGGAGCAAGAAACAATGCCGATTCCAATAAAAAATATATTCCAAAATCCATAGGATCCTACAAAAATATACAATAAAATAAAAAGTTCGACATATGTTATAGTGTATGTTTAGCATATTTATTTGAATATTTCATATTATACCTAAATCTTTTCCAGAGTGGAGGTGAAGAGAGAGGAGATGCATTTTGAACCAGAGCTGAGGTCCAGACTCGAAACTGTTTTCTCGGTGCTGAAGGAATGCCAACTCTCGGTGTTTCGATTTCAGGTATTCAAAGTGTTCCCGCGTCTTTCTTCGATTATTTCCCTTAAAGATGGGCTCAGTTTGAAAGCCCAGATGAGCCAGCTCAATTGTTCTATTTTAATTTTTAAATAAATGACAAGTAATTTAATTAATTAATTTATTAGGAGCCCATTTCATAGAATTACACATTTTATAATGGAAAAGGACTTGTATACCTTGCTGCTGGTGCCACCAAGAACAAATGAAGAGCTGTTCTGGCTACAGTCCACCAAGATTTCGGATCCCAAAATGACTTCCAGTAAAAGAATTCGTTTTCCCCGTTGCTGTCCTTGTAGGTTTTGTAACTCGTGATCGAGTTAGAGACTGCAGTTATGCCAATATAAATCACGTAGATCCAAAAGTATGATGAAAACCCCCCTTCGTTGTTGTCGCAGGTCACTATCGGAACTATGCTGCAGTACAATGGTACATTTGAACAGCAGTACAACTGGACTGCTAAATAAACGTCACCGGCTCGATTCAAAATGCAAAATACCACACCCAAAAACACAACGGTAACAAAGCTCAGCGAGTTGAAATCGATCTTTTCTTCCATTTCATTTATGGTCATTTCACGATTAATAAAAGGAGAATCTTTAGGATTGTCATATATAGCAGGGTTATTAGCTCTATTATTTAAATCACGAGGTTCGTTTCCATCACCAGCAGGTTGCTGATGGTGATTCATTTTCGCAATTTTCACGACACGATCACACGACGAGTGATGTAGGGCTACACGAGCACATTGTTTAAATTGATGATTGTATATAACTTGATACGAAGGTATTAAATAGTTTTAATGAATTTTCAATTTAGAAGTGTAATAAAATCACTTTGTATAGGGAGAGCTTCCAAGAAAGACTAACAAATTAGAGTAGCTAAGGGATGCGCTCAAACATTGATATTGTTTTTGGACGTTTAAGTGGGCGTATTTATTGCGGGAACCATGATAGCTCGTCATCAGATAGAATTTTACAGAGTGGGACAAGGGGGAGACAATCAGTTTTTGACCGGATGTCTGTTCGCGCCGATAACTTATAAGTCAAAGAAAAAAACGTGCAAAAATATTCAAAGTATATATCTATTTTACGTGAACAAAAATATACAGCATCCATATTAAATTTAACAACTTTTCAATTACATAAAGGCCAACTATTAGATGTGCTTTTGGATAGATAATTTATCATTGACATCGAAATAAACTGTGTGTTTTGGTTATAAAGATAATAATAGCTCCATTCAAATTTGAGATTCGAAACTTTTTAAAATTAAATCATTTATTTACATCAAAGGAAATGCTGGCTTTGACAAAACGCGGTCTACATTATTATTGATTACAGGCCGATTTAATGTTTCAATTTATTGTTCCAGCTAGGCCAGCATATTCCACAATTTGAAGGAAGGAAAAATGATCGAAACGAATATCTTAATATAGTTATTAACATAATTATAATTTGAAGAAATAAAGTAGCTAGAATTTATTTTTTCATTATTCTCTCTATTCGAAACAGGGTTGTCAGTATTGTGTAATCTCACTCTTGTGCAGGAAGTTCCGCGCTGACAGATCGATTGCCCAAACGGGCCATCTCGAAATCACTTTCGTGCTGCCAGCCAACTTTTTAGAGGAAATATAAGCTCATCGGACCGACGCATGCGACTCTAGGTGTGCTTCTCTTAGCGGCGTCGATCATCGGCTCGTTGATGCTCTACTTTTCGTGCGAGAATTTCAAATTGAGGAGACCATCTCTTTACCCGCTTTTTATTACTTCAAATGGTAATCATCGTGGTCAATTAGATAGTGGTACACTGGTACTTCAAATGGTATATAAATTACTGTAGTTAGAAAGAATTAAAATCAAAAGAAATTTTTGAATTGGGACACTTGGGTTTTTGAATCTCGGTTTTATTTAGTCATGTTTTTTAAAAAGTAATTATTTAAAATCCTTAAACGACCCATACAGGACACCACAGTAGAGATCGGGTACTTTAAGTGCGTGGAGGACTTTATTAAAGTATCATTATGATACTTATTTTTTTATTCAGTATTAGTAGGATACTGTTTTTCGGAAAAAAAGACTTCCACGCACTTTTAAGTATCAGAATAAAGTACTTGATCTCCGCTGTGATGGCTAAGCCTTGAACATCGTTTGATCATCCCAAACGATAGGAGGTTTCAGACGGTATTGCTCAGACTTGAGAGACTGTCGTGCAGAGTATATTTGTTCTGCTGCATTACTTTAAGCATTCGCTAGCTACAAGCATCTGCCCACATTTTTATGAAAAAAGACATCAGTAGCTTCAGTTGTAACTACCAGTATTATTTTTAAAAAATTAATTCTGTACTACATTTTTAGTCTTAACCAGCAAGATCAATTAAACCATTACCGAATAATAAAAACAATTTAATCGTTTTTTTATGACAGTAATACAATAAAGTGCTAAAGAAGAGAGTAGTAGTGATTCTGCCATTATTTGTATCCTTTTCGTTTATTTTTAAAATGTATTGTTTTGAGTTGGAAAGAACTGACATCAAATGAATAGACTGCCTTGAATGAGTATACATGCCAAATATGTAAATGTATATTGCAGTTGTAGACTACGCGCAATTCGTATTTCACTGTTGAAGAGTATAACAATACTACTAAAATCTACTAGTATTCAATAACATGATACAACGAGTAATACGGATTTTTAAAAAATGCGAGCATTTCACTGTTTGTATCGAATTTTGCTGGTAAATAATTGATAAAAGGGATTTTATTAACGGCGCATGGCAAATGAAATTAGTGATTTTTGTATTTTTATGAAACCATCACATACATGTTTCCCTATAATTAAATTTCAACCTCATGTTCCAAGCCAGCAACCCAGAATCCATATTGAATGATTGATACTTTGTTCTGCGGTTCTATTCTCTGAAAAAAAATCATATTAAAAAAGAAATGGTTTAGATAGTAGTATTGATTCCATTTCTTTTCATTTTCATTGGGAAATAAATACGAATAACGAGAATGCACTGCTGAATTGATGTTTCATTCAGGCATTATAAATCAGGTTCGAGTCATGAATTATTTGCTTGTAGCCTTGTACGTGTTTTTCAATTTCTTATTAGAGCGGATTCCATTACGGTTATTGACTATTAAGATTATGGACCAAGCTACATATTGATAAGCGTTATCAAGGGCAATATAACTGATGTAAGTACAGTACCCGTCTAAAGTATTGGATCACCACCTTTGGGAGTGTGTTGTCTTACGGGAAAGTACCCCTCCTAATTTTCGTTGCTAAAAATCGAATTTTAGGAGAAAAACAACGTTCTTGGTCTCATTAGAAAGGGAATTGAATGTACTTTAGACAGTATTTTTGCAAAGAATCGGGAATCAGAGGCTTCTACGCAGCAGATTCGAGCATAAGTATTGGATCACCCCCGTCGGTAAAATGATAGTTAACGGCGATGGCCGAATCTTAGAAAATTCGAAAAAAATACTTCCAGGCAATAAATTGGGTCCAATTTTTTAACATGGACACATTTTAAACTCTTTTTCAGTTATACTTGCTTTTTACATCATAATTAATTATGTTTATATGAAAAATAATTCGTCAAAGTTAGTCAACCTTTTGTTTACGTTGATGCGTGTTTGCCATATGTATTCCCTGTGCATTGATACTAGCAGACGGGAACTTTTTTCTTAGAAATCAATATGGCAAACACGCACCAACGTAAACAATGAGTGGGGCAACTTTGACGATTTTTTTCTAGTATAAATATAATTAATTATGATATAAAAAGTTATTTTTACTAAAATATGGTATAAAAAGGGTGCATGATAAAAATTTGATTTGTTTTGATGCTTGGATGTATTTTAATTTTTTTTTCTAAGATTGGCCCTTCGCCGTTAGTTATCACTTAGCCGACGGGGGTGATCCAATACTTATGCTAGTATTTACTGTGTAAAAGCCCATTATTCCTGATTTTTCAAAATAAAACCATACAAAATATGGACATTTGTCTTTCAAACGAGACCACATTCGTCATTTTACTCGTAAAATTGGATTTTTAACAACGAAAATTGGGGAGGGTACTTTCCCGTAAGACACCACTGGCTCCAAGGCAGTGATCCAATACTTTTGACGGGTACTGTATGTAGAAGATGAAATTAACAATAATATAGAAAATAAACAATAAAATTTCAAGTTGAATCACCTGCAGTTTTGGCCCACTTTCAGCCCCCTAACGGGCGAGTGGGCGACGGTGCTCCGTGACTACCAACTCCGGCTAAGCCAACACCCAACGAGCGGTGACTAACGGACCTGCCGGCTGTCAAGTGACCAACCGTCCAAGATTCCCGAGCCCCTGATAAAATCGCTGCCTCGCCCTCCAAAAAAAACAAAACAGGCTAGTAACCTTTACCAAGCTTTTTAAACGCTTAAAAGAAATTTACCACGAGATAGAAAAGTAAATTTATAAAATTTTTGAGTAGATCCGATCCAAATTTAATCGATATGATGTATAGCAACAATATATTGTTTTAAGACTTTTTTTTTACCTTGAGAACGTATATAGGGTCATTCAGGTATGCTGCTGCTATCCAGCAATTGGATGACTTCAATCACGTTTTCTGGGTGATGCTGATGCTTATACAAAGGTGTAAAAGTGGTATCCTCCCAAATGTATCTGTGGCATTCACGCAGGGCTTTGACTATCGCGGCGATGAACGATGAAAATAGTATCGATCGATACTTTTTTACCCAAATTGCGATTCTCCAGCAAGGAATCAGTCACTGAGTGACAACGTTCGTCACGGTAGGCGAGATTCGGTTCTGCCTGTACGAGGTGCCCCTAACAGAGTTGACATTTCTATTCAGCATTATTTTTTGAGCAACTATTATTTGTCAAAACAGTCATAAATATTCTTTTATTTTTTTTAACGCTATATAACAATGAATTATGATGAAATTTATAGTTTCTAGTTTTATTTTTAAAATTGTTCAACGTTCATCACTTGCTGGCCATCAAGTTGCAGACGCCAAAAGCTAGTTTATTTACATTCTACTTGTAAACTTTGAGTCATTAATTGGATAAAATATTCAGTTAACCGCTTTATTTTGAACTGAGCCAAATAAAATACTTTCATTTTTTTACTTGTGATAATCCAGGCTGCGACGGCCAAGTGATATTGTCGAATTTATCATGAGCGAGCCAAAATCCGGAGGTTCCCTCGATACTGACGAGGAGGCCCGATCCAAAAGAGAAAAGATGGATTTAAAAAATGCCAAGGCACGAGAAAAACGAAGAGAACAAGTGGGTTTTGGAATCAGATGCTTAGGTTCGATGAAGGATGCAAAAGAATTTCTCAATGGTGGCTTACCACCAAAGAGGAAATATACTCGCAAAGGTGTTGGGTTGGAAAGCTCCAGTGCCAGCAGCATTGCTGCAAAGAAACCAAAAGGTAGTGAATCTGGTAACACTACAAGTATTTTTTTATTTTATTTTTTGTGTATTTTATTGCATATTTCTCAATGCCTTGCAGGTGCCAAATTTAAAAGCGGACACTTGGCCCAAGCTGGGTCAGACCGCAGCAGGCCTGCTGAAAGTTTGCCTGGATCATCTGTTGCAGGAAGTATAGAATGGAATACAGAAGAAGATGGACTCGCATTATCCAATCTGCTACTCAGTGAAAAGTCTTTTGACACTGAAAGAAGTCAGCTTTTGATATTTATATTCAATTTTAGCCCCTTCATATAATAAAAATTAATTTTGTTTAGGTCAAGTTTTGGAGAGGCTTAAAGGAGCGATAGATGCGGCTGTACTGAAGGCCTCGTTAGAAAGTTCACGTACTCCTCTAAAAGAAAAGACTCCTGAAGATAATTGGTCCAAGCGAATAGATAAAATCGAAGAGCAGTGCACCTTGAATCGCGAAAAATATCGCAAAGCTCGCATCTCAGCCCTTGCTCCTAATTTAGCGATGTGCGAGATGTGTCACTCTGAGCTATCAGCTGCTATTGTAACCTGTTCTACGTGCAAAAAAAATTTCTGTTATAGATGTGACCAAGATGTCCACTGTGGCCAGCCTTTTCACAGAAGACGTGTATACTCATCTAAAGAGCATCACGTTCGTCTGTTGAAACCAACTTCTTTTGTGGATGAATACGGGCAACTATTTGAAATGAGTAAGCTCTAAAATCACACAGCTTGATTTTTTTCCAATTATAATTTATTTTCTACTAGCTATTCCCGTCCCTTTGAGCGTTCCAAGCGCTTGCCCAGGCTGTAATTCACGCGGGACTTTATGTATCAATCCTGGAAAGGGGCAAAAAATTGTGGTTACTACTGAAGGTATAGCAATTAATTATTGTATTTCCTTTTGGTAAACCAAAATTAATTATTTATTTCATATTTTAGGAAGATACGATTTAAGCTCAGCAGCTTTTTCTTGCCAAAACGATGGATGTGGTTACTCTGTTGAGGCTTCCAAGGAGGATTATGTGCGCTCTCAGTTCTGGCCGGGAGCCCCTGAAAACTCACCTTATCTCTTTGATGAAGAGGTTCTGGCTCTATGGTTTCACTTGAGAAACAAATGTCCTGGGACATCATTGAGTAAATTCCTGGAAACTTTGGAATGCATGTCTCGTTTGGGTGGACGAGTAAGAATAGAGTTATATTGGTTTTTACTCCGTTTATATAATATAATAATATTATTCTTTCAGTCCACAACCATCAATCGTCTCATGTTCTACTTTGCTAGTCGCGAATATGAATTTTTTTTCATAAAGTGGATGAGGATATTCTACTAGTTGACCTGGGCAAATGCCCTGGTTGCGGCAACTTTTATCTTGCTGGCCATATGGACGGAAACTTTGAATTGTGTCGTTATCATAAAAACAAGAGCGGGTAATGGTGTAATTTTAAAATCGATGGTATGATTTAAATGACATTTCCTGTGTGTAACTAATTCTACAGGGGAAATGACAAATCCGTTTACGGAAATACTATGATTGCAACTGAAGAAGAAGTAAAAGCACATGTGACGCTGATTGATTCGGAAATAGCACCGGTAATTTACAGCTCTGAAACTATAATGATTTTATAATAAATACATGTTATCCGTCACCAGGAGAGAATAACGAATGACTGTGGAGGCTTCAGAGCGGTCGCCGTTCAATCTACAGAAGGAAAAAAGAAAGATGAAACTGGTTGCATGATTGTTTGCTGTAGGCACGGTATAATACTTGGAGCTGCTGACATGTTTCAGGGCGAAACGTTTCGTCACGCTCATTTCTTGCACTATAAACTTCATCAACTGGGATGCCTATTCCTTTGTTACGATGTGGTTTGTAAGTACTGGCTATGGGCGGAGAAGGTTGAGCAAAATCCAAAGCTTAAGGCTAAATTTGCTGGCATGACAACAAAGATGCACGCATTTCTCTCCCGCATGCATGCAGTAGCCCATATCTGGTACTGTTATGTAAGTATGCTTTCAGTGCTACATAATTTTTTTGTTAAAACTCAGCCATCTGATTTTAATAACTAGATCCTTTGGGTTGGTCACTGGCAACGTGGACCTGGTGCCACAGTTGGGGAGGAGCAAGAACAAGTAAATTCTTATTTGTCCCCGCATGGGGCTGTGATCAAGCACAAGACCAAAAATGGTATTTTAGACGAATAATGCAATATAATGCCATGACCTAATAGACTACATCCTTAAACTTAGGTAGAAGAGATCATGTGACTTCAGCTTTTCTTTACTGGAATGCCGAAAAAGTGGCACGGATGCCAACAACTCTGGCGGATCGCTTAACTCGCGTATGGTCTTCCAGTTTAAATTATTCCCAAGAAATAATTTAATATATTTTCCCTTCATTTGAAATAGGCCGTGATTCTCTTTGAAGCGTATACTAGCGAGCTAAAAGACTTGTTAGCCGAGAGAAAGCTTACAATGGAAGACCTCCCAAAGATACTGCAGGAAATGGTATCGCTGGCCAGCAAGCATCAAGGTACCATGCTCAATGATTACACGCATTACACTTATAAGACTGCATTTTCATATATAACACGTATTTTATATTATAGGCAGCCCCCTCTCCGCCTCGAAAAATCCTATGGCATCGAACATGGAATGCTTAATTGCTACTTTCACTGAGATGAAAAATCTTCAAAGGATGAAAGAGAAAACCGCAGGTTTGATATATTTCATTCGAAGATCCTTAAACAGTTGTACTTAAATATAAATTTAACACATATTTTCCACTCAGTTGGAAAGAAATCTCGCCAGCATTTCTCAAGCGCCATGTCGAAAACAAAGAAGAAGGCAAAGAAGCTCATCGAAGCCATCAATACGGAGCACAAAGAGAGCGTTATTGCTAGCCGGGCAGCTGATCCTATGGCAAGGGGCGAAACGTTGTTGGGAGATGACGGTATCAATGAGGATTCCGTGGATCCTTACGTCACCATGGACCATTTTGAGCGAGGAGAATTTCCCAACCAGACTGGGGAAACCAGTAGGCCATTTATTACGTCTTTATAATTTTATGTGGCTAAGCAACTTTTTTTTTATTTAGACGAATATAGAAAGAATCATTTCCTGCTAGACACTTGGATGCTCAGGGATCGGTACCGTGAGGAAATTGTCCACTCTGAGAGAGAAATGGATACCTTTTTGAAAACTACTACGGAGAAAATCGACAATCTTGGTCAAGAAAGAAAGAAGATTCTTTTAGAATTGGCTGATAAATTTGAAGTGAACTCCAACGATGATGACGTAGGATATTCAGCCCCTTAAATGTCGTTTTATTATGAAAGACTGAAATACTAATTAATTGTGGTTTTTTATCTCTCCAGGTGAATTATTTATGCGGCAAAGCCGCTCTCATTCAGCTGGAAAAGGAAAAACAACTTGAATTGCTGCGCTTTGCGAGCCAAAAGTTTCAACAATCATTACGAACGGAAGATTTGTTGGAAGAAGATGCATATGAGTCGGAACACGAATTTGATTAAATGCTTCGTTCAGTATTTTTCAATATGATGTTTCCTTGCGTGTCTATCTATGTAAAACGAATTAATACAGTTGATCAATATTCATGATTGAAAGCATGGAAAAATGACTTAATTAACTCAATCCGTTTGTTATTTTTTAATGCTTCAATACAACGCTACTAGAAATGAAAAAACTCAATTCCAAGCAGTATATTGGGATTTATACAAAAATTTTAAAAGCCGGTTGCCATTATTCTATTGGCCGATAAGAATCACGTGACCGATGTCAACAAAGAGTTGGTATTTGACAGCTATAGACGTTTGGAAAATGTCTTTTGTTTAATTATGTCCCGGTATCTAAAAAATGATATCAATGCATGCCCATGTGCTAGAGATTATGGGCTATCTAATCCGTACAAACTTAATAGATGACAAGCTTAATTAAAGATAGAACAGGCATGTCCAAATTGACATGTTTTAGTCGATTACTGCCAAAAAGAAGCTCCTCCCACTTCAAACAATTCTTTGTTTTAATTTATAGTGATTTGACCCATGAAAATAATCGAATTTCATGGTGATATTCGGGATCAGCAAAAAATTCTGCGTCGAATCGTATTTTTTATAAAATTTTACAAAAGAAAATGCCCGATACGAAAAAAACTGAGAAAAACTTTTTTCAAAGAAAACCTCTGCTAGGTCTTGTATGGTAGAAGCCGCGCCGTAATAGATTCTGATAAAGGTTTTTTACTTTTTGTAAATCAGTTTTAATAAGATTTATTAAAATAGAAATTCGGGTGTATAATATCAACAGTGTTGAGTTATTAGCATATATGGTACAATAACATGTTGCCCCTTCCTATCCGTGAATTTTCGTTCACATTTGAGAGTTTCACGCGGATTTTTCATCATGTTATTTTTAGTTGACAAACTTTAGATTCATATTTTGCAGCGAAATTTTACAAATAGATTGTCTGTTGTGTTAATACCCTGTATATTTTTTTCCGTTCAATTTGAATGGATATAAATCACGGAACGATTTTTTATTATTACCGCATAGCGGCATAGGGTCAACTTTCCATGGCTGTGATTTGAACATAATTTAATTTCAGTTCAAAAGTAATTAGAATCTACCAACTAAATCCTTATTCTCTGCTTCGTTGTTAAAAAAAGTAATTGTATTGTCGATTGTTATAACATAGGGACTACACATTATCTACTTCTCAATAAATACAGATGGGCTTATCGCTTTTTATTTTTATTATTTTTATTATCACTGCTGCTGCCGCTTCTGCAGCCGATGGACGATGAGGGCCACGATGAGCCCATGAACGGTTGCTCAGCTGCCGGTGGACGATGAGGACCACAATGATGTGCTGGAGCCTCTGCCGGCGGTGGACGATGAGGACCCCGTCGAGGAATATAACCTGCTGCTGCTGCAGCAGCCTATGCCCCCGGTGGACGGTGAGTCTGCTGCTTTAGCCGCCTATGACGCCGGTGGACGGTGAGTCTGCTGCTTTAGTCGCCTCTGCCGCTGTACCCGCCTCTGCCGCCGGCGGACGATGAGGACCTCGATGAGGGATGTAATCTGCTGCTGCTGCAGCGGCCGGTGGACGGTGAGGACCCCGATGAGGGATATGAGCTGCTGCTGCTGCTGCTGCCGCCTCTGCCGCCGGTGGACGGTGAGGACCACGATGAGGGATATAAGCTGCTGCTGCCTCTGCCGCCGATGGACGATGAGGGATATAAGCTGCTGCTGCTCCTGCAGCAGCCTCTGCCGCCGGTGGACGTTGAGGACCACGATGAGGGATATAAGCTGCTGCTGCTCCTGCAGCCGCCTCTGCCGCCGGTGGACGTTGAGTGATATAAGATGCTGCTGCTGCTGCTGTAGCCGCCTCTGCAGCCGGCGGATGATGAGGACCCTGATGAGGGATATAAGCTGCTGCTGCTGCAGCCGCCGGTGGACGGTGAGGACCAAGATGAGGGATATAAGCTGCTGCTGAATTCGCCTCTGCCGCCGGTAGACGGTGAGGACCCCGATGAGGGAAAAGAGCTGCTGCTGCTGCAGCCGCCTATGCTGCCGGTGGACGGTGAGGACCAAGATGAGGGATATAAGCTGCTGCTGAATTCGCCTCTGCCGCCGGTAGACGGTGAGGACCCCGATGAGGGAAAAGAGCTGCTGCAGCCGCCTATGCCGCCGGTGGACGGTGAGGACCAAGATGAGGGATATAAGCTGCTGCTGCTGTGTCCACTCCCAGCAGTTCCTAAATAGTCCAGGGCCGCTGCGGATCTCAGTTATCCCTTAAAAGTATGAATAACATTTATATGTTGAGGGTGAAACATATGTGCAACTATATTTATCAACCTATTTTAGACACACAAACATTGAATTTATGTGCATAACTGTATGTTTATAATACTTAATTTACTTGGGATTAACTTGTTTGGTATCTGTTGCTGTTGGACGGCCGTGATGAGTCTGGTGGACAATGAGGGGAATGAGCCCCAAGGCCGTTCCTAGCCACTGGTTGACGCTTTCGAGGACGAGTGTTGCCTATATAGCCGTCGAGGGGCTCTTTCATTGTGGCCACAAGCGTCGCTGCTGCTCGAACGCTTTATGCGTCGCAAGGACCGAGAGGGTCCCAAATAATCTCAACCCAAATCGGTTCAGCAATCGACTATATAGAATTTTAAAGAGAGGGGATGATCTTTATGAAAAGGATTTGCATGATCATATTCAATGCGGAATTTACTAGTTCATGATAATGGGACCGAGGTCGAAAAGGCTAACGCGGGAACGAGAGATGCTCGTCAGAAGGTCGTCGTGGAGTTTCGTCCGTCAGTTATGGCCGGCCACCTTTATATATGCAGATGAAGCGCCAAAACCAACCTGTGTTAAATGATGAGAACAAAGAGTTGACCTGGCAGAGGATATTGCTCTTCAAAGCGGCTAGAACGGACACGACGAATATATTAGGTAGCAGGTCCCCAAGTACAGTAAATGATCCCTGCTGCTCTGCGTAATATTATCATTGCAAATTCATCATAAAAAATGAATACATCCATTTTTCGAGACTCTAAATAGGAACGAACGTTTCTAAAAGATAAATCGCGAAGGTCTCTTTATTATACATTATTAAACATGTTTTACATACGTACACATGAGAATGATATAGCGCACAGAAGAATTATTGAAAATTGCAAATGAATCTGAGTTGAATAATCGGATTTGATGATTCGATTTTCTATTATTGGAAAAGCGAACCCAAATAGTTTTTCAGCGCGATATTGCCGTCTCTTTTTCCTGTAAAACAGAAAGAAAATGTATCAAAATCCCCAGTAAATTTAACAAAAAGATGAACTACCTTTCTGCGTTGGTAAAGGAGATGGAACGACGGCGACTGGAGGAGGACAAGGGACCGATTTGTTGATGGGGCACTGATGGACCAAAGGTAAATTGGCCATAGCAGGACGAGCTCCGACCGGAGGTCGGATCGGCCGAACATCTCCAGCAGAAATAAACGGAAGGGAAGTTTGAGCAGACAAATATTTATCGTTGCATCCTGCTTTTTCTATACGAGATAACTAAAATAAAGAGAATCCCAACGAATATTTTTTTTTATGAACTACCTTTCTGTGATGGTAAAGGAGTTTGAACGACGGCGACTGGAGCACGAGGGGCCGATTTGATGGTGGGACGCTGTTGACGAGCCAAAGGTAAACTGGCCGAAGCAGGACGAGCTCCGCCAGGAGGTTGCATCGGCCGAACAACGCCAGCAGAAATAAATGGAAGGGAAGTTAGAGCAGACAAAGATATATCATTGCATCCTGCTTTTCCTAAACGAGATAAACAAAAAAAAATAGATTCTCAATTTCTAAATTTTTTTGAAATAACTACCTTTCTGTGTGTGTAAAGGAGATGGAACGGATGATGGTGACTGAAAGATGTTATTGTGGGGAGCGCGAACGACAGCGACTGGAAGAACCTGAGTGGTGGAATTGATGCTGGGGGCCGGGTGGCCTGATGGAAAGCTGAGAAAAGGACGAGCTCCACCAGGAAGTCGGATAGATGGGTGAACCAAACCTTGAGCGCTCATAAGGGGAGACACCATAGCAGCAGGACCGGTTGCTCTGCGTTTTAGTGGAGGTTGAGCTGCAGGAGATGGAGCGATCGGGCCAGACGGAACGAGGAGAGGGGCGTCGTGATCTTGAGCTAAAATGGCAGCTGCATCGCCTCTTGATGAACCACTAGCTCCATTCATATCATCTTCCACAGCTACAGTGGCATCTGGATCAGAAGTTGCAGCTGTATGAGGGATATAAGCTGCTACTGTAGCCGCCTCTGCCGCCGGTTGACGGTGAGGACTACGATGAGGGATATAAGCTGCTGCTGCTGCAGCCGCCTCTGCCGTCGGTAGACGATGAGGGATATAAGCTGGTGCTGCTGTAGCCGCCTCTGCCGTCGGTGGACGATGAGGGATATGAGCTGCTGCTGCTGTAGCCGCCTCTGCCGCCGGTGGACGATGGCTACTTGATGAGCAACTGGCTTGAGCACCCGTTGCTGTAACTGCAGGAATGGGACCCAAACTCTTCTGCTGACCTAGAGAATAAGGGGGCACAAGTGGCCCAAATTAGGATTTCAAATTTAGGGTGGTCGATAAAACAACAAATAGCCTACGGTATTTCTTTTCACAGTCAACAAGGAACTCAGCTTTGGTGAGCTTCATTGTGTCTTTGATTTCGAATTGCTCAGCTACTGTTCCACAGGATTTCATGCTACAATCTGGTCGTGCAATGTTGGGGAAGTAGTAAAGCAGCAGAAATTCTGCCTTGTATTCATCTGAAATTGCTTGCATCTGTTACGTCCAATAAATATAACATTTTAAGCATAAATAACGACACTTATATTAAATTCTTGTTATTAATTTACCTTTTTCAGAAAACGAGATTTCACCTTCCTCTGGCAGTCCGATCCAGGCCCACCTGTATTTGACTTTTTTAGCAATTCTGCACTACGAGTTGATTTTCCTGATGTGCTAAATGAGACTATCCTTCCCTCAGTTGATGGATTTTTATCTATTGACGACATTGTTTTACAATTGGGCTTTTAAAATTTCAAATGTCACATATTCCTATGCCTATTCCATTACTCGGTATTCGGTAACGTGGAAAACAAAATTCTGGCGTCTGCAACGTGATGGCCAGCAAGTGATGAACGTTGAACAATTTTAAAAATAAAACTAGAAACTATAAATTTCATCATAATTCATTGTTATATAGCGTTAAAAAAAATAAAAGAATATTTATGACTGTTTTGACAAATAATAGTTGCTCAAAAAATAATGCTGAATAGAAATGTCAACTCTGTTAGGGGCACCTCGTACAGGCAGAACCGAATCTCGCCTACCGTGACGAACGTTGTCACTCAGTGACTGATTCCTTGCTGCGATTCTCACACGATTGTTTTAAAAGACGGCATCGATTGGTGAAAAAAAACCATCGATTGATGAAATTTGCAATATCGATACTTTCTGCTAATCTTTGTTAATTTATTGTCCATAAATCAAATTTTATATGAAGTTCAATGCATACACAGTGGAGATCAGGTACTTTATTCTGATACTTAAAAGTGCGTGGAGGTCTTTATTTCGATGATTCAGTATCTTTTATGATACTGATTTTCCGATCTAGTACCATTATGATACTGTGTCACCGAAAAATAAAGATCTCCACGCACTTTAAAGTACCCGATCTCGTGTACAGACCGAATTTTTCCTTTTAAAAGATCATTTCTCTGAGATGACTATTTATTTGACCATTTGAAAAATTCCATAGTGATCTTTATATAGTTTTAAACAACACTAATGTGATCAATAGATTACTCTTTGATTTTTTTGCAAGTCGTCTGCACTTTTTGTCAAAGGAATTTAAGGTAAAAGTATCGCAAATTCATCGCTATCGCTATCGTCCGATACTATATTTTCCGATAATCGCGCGATTCTCGCACGATAGAAATTTCGCATGCTATCGCTATCGCCATCGCCGATACTGAAAGTGAGTATCGGTGCACAGCCCTGCATTCACGTCGACTCAGTGATTGCTATACACTGCCTACACTTACTATTACTATACACCGTCGACAATGGAGTCGACAGTCGACTCAATGAATAACTGAATGATCTCCTTAAGGCTGTCTTTTTTGTAGTTTCCAAAAAACCCTAAAATAAGTGAAGTTCTCCCTTTCGAATCTTTGTCGTTGACGCCGGCATCATTCTCTACAAGAAACCGGTCCTCTCTTTTAAATCTTTAGTATTGACATAGGCGCCACATTCAACGAATTTTCACAAAGATGTAAGACGGTCGTCACCTATCCTTTATAATCGTTTGCATTTACGTTCACTTCATTCCAGTAATGAGATCATTTTGAATAAGGGTCTTCCCATCTTACAATTCAAAAAGGTTAGGTAGTGGTGTCCAACTAAAATATTAATGTTGTGTAATTAAATTTAAGTTATTTTTCGCAAGGTTAGGCCTACGTACCTTGAGGCCCAATCAACAATTGCCTGGCTTGAATCACGTTGTCCAGTTCGTTTCAAGCATATAGACCGGTAAAATGATCACAGAGGTAACGAATATCTGGTATCATTTCAAATCTATACCTTAGACTGCACTCTCGTATTAAATAAGTAGATTTCTGTTATTTTCGTTGAAAAAATTGGTAGCGATGGCGATCAAGTTTAGAAACCAATAAATGAGTAGTGACGGAGATTGAATGTGGTTATATCCCGTGGTGGTCGCAAGTCTAGCTATTATACTGCTCTTCCTGGATGCTAATCCTGATAAGAGCAACTGTGTAAATGCTTAAATGGATGTTGCAATGCTGGCAGTAAGCGAAAAGTGAAGTATGTATAAAAAGGTGCTACATGAGTTTCATTCTGCCAATTCAAACAAAATGTCTGGTTTTAAACATGATTCCATTCTTCTTCTCTTAGCTGTCAACAGGGAAATCGGGAAGAACAAGATCAATTATGGCTGAAAGGAAGGCCTCTCTTACCTGATTTTTTACTTTTTCTTACCTATCTGCAGCTATGCTTATACTTTACCATCGATGTGCTCCCAAAATGTTACAAAGAAGAAGAGCCTACGAAATTCTGGGTGTCGTTTGTGTTTGTGAAGTGCCATACCTGATCTCCCTGATGAGCCTACATGCCAGTTGGAAGGATAACCGAAATAAGCTGAATGACTGGGGGCCAGCGAAATGGAAGCAAACACTTTTCACATGGGTGTTTTACATCGTACTCCCTCTGTCATCCATTCCAAGGTGTATTAACTCCATTTATTTTTGTACTTAATCATAAACTGGTTAATTAAGATGAATTTACTTGCAGAGGGCTGAACATTTGCTCCTCAAGCGAGAATGTGCAGCTGCGAAGGCTGACGACGACATCATCTTGGATGAGATTGATAATCTTGGCACCTGTTACGAACTGGCACCTGCTCAGCTCGTTTTCAGCTTGCACCAGTTTTCTGGTCATTCTATCTGGGAAGAATCCATGTAATATGTATAATCAAAATTTACTCAAGTGCTGAAAGGGTTTAGATTATTTCATTTAATTATTATACTGTTCGATAATGATGGTGGATGGAAGGATGCTGTAAAAGTCGTTGCCTGCATTACATCATGCACTTGGAAACTCGTCAGTAACAGAATGTATCTCAACTAACTCAACTTGTATTTCGCTAATATTTTTTTTTTTATCTTGACGGTTAAAAGTGTATAGTCATTGGCGTAGCTTCTAATTACAACTATGATACAACTATTACAACTGGATACAACTATGATACAAGTCCACCCATTGATACAGCAAATATAACCAGCAGCCGTGACAATAAGAGCAGGAAAACCGATAATGTTTGGCTGACTATCGCGGTTTTGCCTAGCCTCCTGGAAATTTGGTGTCGGTCGAGCCTGCTGTTACGTAAAAACGATCTGAATATAACAAAGGTGTTTGTTCTGGACATAAAAAAAGAGGGCGGCATATTGGCATTGTTCTCCTATCGGGTGCTTAGATAGGGAAGGGTCAGTTCCCCGGTTCATCTCCTCTTTTGAACAGTCCACTAGAGTGCTGGTCAGTATTTCTTTCAGTTGTTGAGTTGTTTTCGTCTTGCTAGGTCATTGTTATTCTCCCTCATCAACACAATGCCATGGGTTATTAATCTATTATGCAACGTTTCTTAATCTCGGTGAGTGTCTCTCAATTTGAAAGTCTAAATCCTTTAGGAGATTTAAAGCACCTTTTTTTTAATTCGTCGTTCTTTTTGTTTGATTATATTATTTGGAAAAATTATAATGTGAAGCCCTTTAAAATAACCGATTTTAATTAATAGCATGTTAAAACAAAGACAAAAATAAATCTATGTGATGTAATCAAGGTACGAAAATAGTATACATAAATAAGAAAAGAATTAACCTTCAATAGAATGTAAGGACTCCATGGCAATTTTAATTTAAAGAGTAGTGGATTCGAATTGAATTAATTCACTTTGAAAATAGACGAATCTGAATCCTTAATCGATTCAAATATGGCCATTTGAATTAATTTAGTTTGTTTCGATAAATATCTGAAAAAAATCAGAAATAAAATCGAGGGGACCTAAATTTTTAAAATAAAACCTGTTTTTTTTTTTTATGTTAAGGCCCAATAAAATCACAACGAGGCAAAATTATTATTTACTATTTTTATTTCTAATTAGTTTTCGCAATAAAAAAAGTGACGAACTGAACAGTGCTTCGTTCGACATTCGACAAAAATTTTCAAATTTTGTTGAATTTGAATCTATATATTCAACATAATATTTTGAATTAATTCAATAGATTTAGATTCATTAGAAATACGTAAACATTGAATCTAAATCGAATCTGAGTCTGAATCGATTCAAGAAAAATTTGAATTTAACCAAACACTGCATAGGACACATATAAAGCGATATTACCCATAAGACGAATAGGCTATATGAAAGGCTTTTCTTAAATATTTACAAACACCATAGTTTGTTCGAATAGTGTGAAATATCCGCGAGGTCAATTCTATTTGATGACATCAGCAAGAATCAAATAACAAAACTGACCTTCCAAAGCTAAATTCCACCAACTTTAGTTTATATACGATAGCATATGCTGAGAATAGAGCGTCGACCTTGGCTCTATGTCTACTTCTTTCAAAAGATTTAAGGCATTTGGGCGACAGGTTTAATGTACTGTACATGCGTCCTATGGAAGGGTTGCCGTTTTAACTGACAGGTACTGGTAGATATAGCTTGGTAATAAAATAGAAATGTTACGGCGAGAGATCCTTTTTTTATAGCAGTAAGTTGAAGGCATCTTTTTTTACATAAAAAACGTCCTTATATATAGCCTGCAGTAATAGCATTCCATAGTTCCTGCTTCATTTAGTATTGCTGGAAGGGCACCACTATGGCACGGTGCAGCAGACTTTGTCACTTATGTTGCTATGAAAAAAAGAGTTACAATTTTTACCACTAAAAAATAATGTAGGCTTTAATTACTATTTATATTTCGAAATATTTCAATTTTTAGATTAAAACAGATATAGGCAGCAAATCATATTCAGTATATAATAAAATCTTAAATCACTCAGATGAACTTTAGACTTGAGAATGATGAAATATAGACTTTCTTGTATAAATAATTCGGATTTAAAATACGATACAGTTTGTTTTCTATATATTTGTGGTATTACATTTTTTTTAGCTAATAAATATTTTGAGAACTGCATTCGGCCAGCAGAGGCCACTCCCTTTTAGTCAGCCAGCCACAACAGAGAAACGAGATGTAATAGATACGAGTTTCACCAGACACCAGCTGCTGAGTTTGCGGAGCCATACTGTTGCACAACTCGACCTTCCTAATAGGGAAGCAGTCCCAGCAGCATCATCTCATCTTATAAGGTAGTTGAATTTTTTCGTATTAAAAATTGTTAGTATTATAATATATGATCAGTAACAGTATAGACCTTATTACAGATGGATCGGGTAAATAAGTAGAAAAGTAGCAGCGGCGGTTGATTCGTAGTGTTGGGGTGGACAAGTAAGCCGCTGCTATTTTGCTTGATGGGGTCATATAAATTTGACAAGTAAACACATTTTTCGTCTGTAGCATGAAAAACTGAGTATACTTGTCAAATTCATGTGACCCATCAGGCAAAATAGCAGCGGCTTATTTGTCCACCCCAACAGCATGGAACAACTGCCGCTGCAACTTTTCTACGTATTTACCCGATCCATCTGTAATAAGGTCTATATAATGTTTTGCCGTAATTCTATTAATCCTGTTATTATGGTTAGTTATATTGTATTTAGTTATATATTAGATAACTGCTGCTGCCTGCCGGCGGTGGGTTCTGATATCCTGTCTATATAACTAATATCATGGTCCCTTTTTTTCCTTTTTTTCTATTTATTATAGAAATAACAGGATGGAAAAAAACCCATTTAATCGGAATTCTTTCCAAATACATAATAAACAATGGTGTTGTGATGTGAATTGATGATCAATAGTGAATTCAGTCACTCTGTCAGTGATAATAGTATAGGCAGTAACAAGTGCAAATCACGAGATATAATATTTTCATCCCTTATTCAACAGGTAAAACAAGTTAAACACTGCAAGTACCATTCAAACATCAATTATATATATATATATATTTTTAATGAAAGATTCAGTCGGAGAGTATCCATCTTACTCTTCGACACAATAAGTAATGAGATGAGGAGTATATGCAACAGTCAACACAGAGAAAAATAAAAGGAATAAAGAAGAAGGATGTGTGGGGCTTATTACTAATTAACTTGATTTAATGTCACGTAGTTTTTGAAAAACATTCGACATCCCCTTGGATGGCTATTCGAGTACAAGAATGAGATGTTATTCAGCGAAAATTATATTCTGAAAAAAAATAAATAAAATACTTAAATTTTTTATCAATATACAAATTCTTGAATGATTTTGGTTCATTTCAGCTTTCATTCCAAATCATGCGTGACCATTTATGTTTTATAACCAATAGAAATGCAATAGCATATTTATTCTACCTGAATCATTGTAGTTAAAAATAAAGAAAATTCAAAGTTAATTTCGGATTTAAACACTTGGGTTTTTGAATCTCGGTTTAGTTACGTCATACTTTTAATAATTACTTGAAAAGTAAAAAAATGACAGTCTCTTTACGCTTTAGCCTGATTGTTTATTTCTCTCTCTCTGGTACTATTTTTTTAAATGTAGTTGTTTATTCGATCTCTAGGTGTCATAAGCTTCTATTTATAAAAAAAAAAAATTAGACCCTAATAAAACTTGGGTTTGGCTGTGAATCCTGTGAGATAAAAAGTGGGTAATGAAAACTGATTATGTACTAATGTACTAACCACAGAGTACGGAGGGGAAAAATTATTTCTCTCTTTATTCTACTTATATCTGTGAAAAATTCTCAAATTATTACCTCGTCACAACTTCCAACGATCTATTAAAGTAAGTTGAATACGTCTTTACTAAATTCTATAATATTTTCTTTTTTATTTTATTTTTAAAAAATCTGCCGCTTAATTTAAGATTTAACTGATTTAATTACGGGAATATTTGAATGTGAAAATTACCTAAACAATCACGCCTCGTAATTTGAAAGCTAAAAACCTCGGGCATTTAAAAATACTCACAGTTAATGGGGAATATATATAATGCTATGATGTGATATGATGTTATGTTATTATATATAATTTTCCCGATTCTTATCTATATGTATGTATAAAGAAAAAAGTTGTCGGTTTGCGGTTAGAAATTCCTGATTGCTTGAAATTTTTTAGGGGGAGGGGTTTAGAGAAAGCAGTGGCACTTTTAACTTGGAAATGTAGTTTGAATAATTGAAGCATAACGTATATAAGAGCTTATTAACGCTGACGCTATTAACGCTTTCTAAAGAATACAAGTTTACCTGCAACTATTTTCGGGAGTTACCTTTGAAGAAACTTTAGTTAAACCCCAAGACTCAGGAGCCCCGCCTGAAAAATACCATTGACACAATAAATAAGTAAAATAGTTCTTATTACGGGTTACAATAACACTACGACTAATACGGATCAACTGAGAATATGTAAAGCTATCACTCAAAACTTAAATAGTTATTTCGGGCAAAGCCGAAACAAGGGCCAGCTAGTTATATATAAATATACACTTAGAATCATATATAATATTTTATATACTGATAATAAGAACAGCTTCCTTGCTTCTCTTTATTTTAGCCGGATATACTTTTATCGAAGGGATATAAGCATGCGCGGATTCTTAGCTCATCAAAACTATATACGATGACCCGCTCATTGTTTCAACCTTTTTGTCCGTTTGCCCTCTATTACAACAGTGGTTTATACATTATAGCTGTTCAAAAGGGCTATATTAGGTTATTAAACTCGCTATATATATATAGCGACGACAAGGTAGTTGCCATTATTGGCCCTAGGATTTTTTTTCCCCTGTAAAATGGTCCTATTGAAAATCATTCATAGGGAAAAAAAATCGGATCGGCCTTTTTATTCCTCCAATTATGTCGGGATGGAGTATTTCCGTGCAGGATACTGTACGTCATAAGAATATTTATAAGTCAGATATACCCTTATCATATAAAATGAGGATGGCTATATGCATTATTTTCTCCTCGGATGATAAGATAGGGAGGGATAATAGGGTCAATGTTCTATAGCAATCTTGCATGTATAAACCCGTTATTTACCTCAAGCTTAAAAATTAATGCAATATAATCAAGTTACACGAAAGGAATTCACAGAGAAGAAGAAAATAATTAACCTTCCATGGAAGGACTCCATGGCAGACCATCAACTATTATCGATAACTTTTGTTATTGATTTTGTTTCCCCAGAAAGTAATTTAGTAGTTTTCCCCCTTCTTTTACGTTTTTAGTGGAAAATAGGGGCAACAAATCGTAGGTTCCATAAGGCCCATGCGTAAAGAGACAGGGATATTTGACAGCAAGTTATGAATTTATGATTTTCGAGCAACTGTTTATGAACTAAAGTGCATTGGCTGCGCGGTTAGTACAATAACATACATCTATGCAGTAAACAAAGAAACGAAGCTTCTACTTAGCACAACAGAGAAACAGCTACAGAAAACTGCGCGAGATTGAACGGGGTAAATAGAGAAGTGGTGGGATCACGTAACTAAGAACTCCCTCGTCTTCAACAGTGAATAAAAGAACGTCAATTGAGCAGCTTCGAATAACTGCCCCCCTCCCCCGCTCTCTCTCTCATGTATCATACTTGATATCTCACATTTTTTACTAATGCGACCTTGGTCCTATATCTTTGTTTTATTTAAAGAAAAAATTATATACATACCCTATGAAAGGGACGAAGTGTATATAGTGACATGTATAGAGCTTACTGCTTGGAAATAAAATAGAAAACGTTATGGCGAGAGATCCTTTTTTCCCTAGCATTTAATCGAATGTATTTTTTAGTATAGTCGGTAGTAATTGACTATTACAACCTTCTATTCTCATTGGAATACTATTACTATAAGAGACGTAATAGTATTCCAATGAGACAAGATATGGCTCATTTGATGGTAATATAATCTAGAATATGATAACCAATTAAGTGTGTGTGTGGTTTTAAGATAAAATGATAAACTTATTGCGGAGGGTGCCAATTTACCCACTCCATCTTTTTTATAGTTGCAACGTTGCAGGAACAATTGCTATAGTAGCAAGAAGTGTTGTTGCATATTTGCAAGGGTTAGTGAGTAACAATGTAAGAAACACCTCATCGATTATCGATAAACTTATTTGCTTTCCTCCAGGTTCATAAAAACTTTGAAAAAGATGAATCAGCTGGAAAACTATATTTCTCCGGCACCCAGAGCATTAGATGTCAGCATATCGAGAGAGAGAATAAAGAAGAAGTTGAGCTTTCGCAAGCATAATATTGCTTTCCATGTCTGCGGCTCCCTCTTGCACGCCTTTGACTTTTACTACGACATCTACTTGACGATTGAAGAGTGGTACAAGAATGGCTTCACTGGCTATTTATGGTTCCTCTTTTCATTTGGAATCGGCCCGGCAATCTGCATCTCGGTATTGAGCTTCATAACTTACTGGACTGATGACAGAGAGAAGCTCACACACTGGGGGCCCACACCAGCTTCTAAAACATGGACACTCTTCAGATGGGCCTGTCACTTTCCTCCCTTCCTGATAGCACCATTGGCAAGGTGTGTGAACCCACGTTCATTTTTACAACCTGACCACACATCAATTGATAATAATGAGTATAATTATTATAATATATTTATTAAACAGAGTGGAGAACTTGGTTCGCCTTGGATTGAGGTGCAAATCTGCTGCCAATCATGGCTTTATTACTGGACCGAGTGGGTTGAAAACTGACTTTAAGAAACTTCAAAAAGAAGAGAGGCTCGTTACTTTCTTCCAATACCTGGAGTATCCCTTTGAAACAAGCCCTCAGCTGTGGCTCAAAATGCACAAAACCTGTCAAATTATCATCTCTGGTCAAAGTCTTTTAGGTATATGTTTAATATAATTTATAAATATCATAATATATTATTATATTGGCTTTTACTGTAGATGTTTATGGAGTATGGCACTTGGTATTTCTCGTGCTTGGGGTTGTGTCCTGTGCTTGGAGGCAAACGACTAATAGGAAATCTCAAAATCTATCCAGTGACAAAGAAAAAAATGTCGGGATTAGGGACACAGCTTATCTCTTCTGTCTTTATTTCTTGCTAATGGGTATACATAAGAAATATGTGTGGTTTTTATTTAGTGTAAAACCTTTATTGTTATTGTACTGTTCAATATAGGAACTTGGTTCTTACAACTAGGCATGCTATCGGCAACCTCCCTGATGGCAACTGGAATCTTTTGTGCTACTCACTGCCTCGCTGTCTTGTTTGCTTTGGTGATTTATTGCATAAAATACCAAGATAACAACTGGAGATCAGGATGGAACCGAACTAAAGATGTTTTTAGCAGTATTGTTGTCATCTTTTCAAGCCTCTTTTCGATGGTAGAATATCGTTTGAAACCAACAGCCACGAAATTGAGTTTTTTTTATCTGTTGCGCGGTAATATATAATTGATTATTATTTAAATTAAGTCACTGTATAACATTATTTAATAATCCGCAATTGTATCATTCTTAAATTACTCAAAATATAGCTTCCATTTCTGGAAAGCTGGGTAATTTCCATCGTCATAGCGGCAATGATCTCGACACCATTGGTGATTTGGCTTCAGTTCACATCTCTCATAGTGTCGATCATCATTCGGGTGCTGCTTTACCGGTCACATCAATTGTACAGCGATAAACAAGGAAGCAAGTCAACTCGTGAACGATCATTCCGTGTTCAAGTGGACGATGAAGCAGGGCAAAACAATAATGATCAGGGGGCAGCTCCTGGTGCGTGTCGCGACGGGGTTCGCCGGCGACGCCTTCCGGCAAAGGTTCGTCTTGTTTTACACACACTAATAAAGATAAGTGCAAATGTTAAAGGCAACACCGTTTTAACGGAAACTTTAGATTAAAAAAAATCAAATTCGCATCGATTTTTCTTTTGGCCAGATATATGCGAACTTTTTTGATCAATTTAATTGAATTGGATTAACCTTTTCAAAAAGCTTGATGCGCCTTTAAATTGCTGCCAATTCACAGGGGAAGGACCATGCTATTCCTCCATTTTAATCAAAGTGTGCAAAGTTTTTTTTTATCTGTCAAATATGTATACGGTGTATAATAGCCATCAGAATTTATCAAGCTGATGACATGTGCTGTTTTGTTTTGTTTCAGGAGTCTGAGACTAGCCTACTCTTGGAAGATAATGAGAATGCAGTGGAAAAAAAAGTTGAAGATATCATCAAGGGAAATAAGAGACTCGTCTGGTTGTCAACAAACACTAGTGACGGAGAAAACAAAGTGAAGGAGATTGTCCGATTCCTGATTTTTGAAAAAGAAACGTTAGATGATGATGGTTACTTAGTGTCGCCGCTAGCCTATGTGGCGCCCGGGGTAAAATCAAAAACAGCCACCAAAAATTTTAAAATTGCTCGGTCTCTTGCGCCCTTTGCGACCGAGGGCCCGGGTATAAAGTACCCAGTGACCCTCCCCTCGCGGCGGCCCTGTGGCTACTCGATGAATGACCTGCAGATGGCCACTGCACTCTTTTGTCTATGTAAAGACGATAAAAGGGATGACATGAAGAATATTCTGAGGCATCTTTATGACCACGTAAATGTAGGCCTCTCTTCCACTCAGTTGAGCTACTTTAGGGCTTTCCTATGGCTGTGTCGACATTACCGAAAAGATGATCGGATCCAGATCCTCGAACTGTTCGTCATGAAAGCTTTGGACAAAATAACCAGCGACAACCTTCGTATGTGTTTGGGTGACGACTTACTGAATGCACTTGAATACATAAGCGAGCTCAGTGTGGAGAACAGCAACAATGCCTTTACCGGAGAGATTGCAAGCGCGATTCTGACCATTTTATCCCGTCAGCCACCTGATGACAAAGATAGTAAAGGATCTAAAGCAGGCTACCAATGCAGTTTATTGAACGTTGTTACCGTACTCTTGGATAAAGACGTCGACGTCAATATAAGGGATTTTCGGGATATATCATCATCACCACTCCTTCAGCTCTTTAGATACTACTCGAAAGAAGACTTATACGTAATTGTGAACCTTTTAATAAAAAGAGGGGCCCGAATTACTAAAAAAGATTCCCAAGGTTATACACCACTTCATCTCGTCTGTAAATACTACCCGCACGACAACCTCTACAGCATTGTTGAGCTACTGGGCAGTAAATCGGCGGACGTGTATACCAAGAATCGCTTACACATGGAGGAGAGCTCGATCAGCTCTTTGTTAAAGAATTTTGAAGGGGATAATCTAATTCAGATCTTAGAATTAATGCTAAGAATAGGCCGTGCTCAAATAAATCCAGCTGCTCACCTTAATTGCGGTCGCTCAGCACTTTATTGGCTGTGTAAGCACTACAAGAAAAGTAACCTAGTCGGAATGTTGCGCTCATTGATTGGGAATGGTGCCGATGTGAATGAAGCAGATACGAAAAAGCGGACACCACTTCTCTGTCTCTGTGGAAAATACGGAGAGGACAACCTAATAGAGATCGTTCAGTTACTCGTCAATAACGAAGCCAATGTGAATGTTGTGGATATGAAAGGAAAGACGCCACTCTTAAAACTTTTTGACAACTACAAAAATGACAATATTGACGAAATTGTCAAACTACTCATTGAGAAAGGTGCCAGCGTGTGTTCTAAGGATGCTGCAGGGGTGTCGCCACTCTTGGCACTTTGCAAAAACTACACAAAAGATAATTTATTGGAGATCGCTCGATTGATCATCCAAAAGGGCGGCAGCTGCAACGAAGCGGATTCAAAAGGGAGGACTCCCCTAACTATGCTTTTTAGAATCACTAGCAAGTACAAAAATGGCGACATTGTAGAAATAGTCAAAATGTTTATTGAGAGTGGTGCGAACGTGAATGTCGTAGATCGTAAAGGTTGGACACCACTGCTTACACTGTGTGCTGATTACTATGGGGAGAAAAAAAAGGAAATTATCGAGTTACTCATCGCGCATGGTGCCAGCTGGAATGTAACTGGTCCGGAAGGGGAGACCCCACTCTTAGAACTTGGTGATGAACTCGTCCCATTTTTGGAAAGTGGCGTCGACTTGAATGTTCAAGATTTAAAAGGCAGGACGCTTCTTCTCAATCTTTGTGAAAACTACAATGGGAAATCCTTGAAAAAACACATTCAGTTATTAATCGACCATGGTGTCGACCTGAGTGCTAAAGATTCGGAAGGAAAGAATGCACTGTTCTTGCTTTGCGCAAATTACAAAAAGAGTAACCTGCTGAATATTGTCCACTTACTCGTGAGTAATGGCGCCGATGTTGACTCGAAAGATTCTAGAGGATCCAGTCCACTTTTGGAACTTTGTAAAAATTACAAGAGAAGCAATCTGAAGGAGATCGTCCGCTACTTCGTCGTTGACAAAGAGGCCGACGTAAATGCAATGAAATCGGATGGGTCGACACCACTCTTACAGCTGTGCAAACACTGTGATAGCGACAACCTTCTTGAAATCGTTCAATTACTTATCAAGAATGGTGCGAGAGTGACTCCTTTCATTTTGAATGCGATACTGCTTGCACTGTGCAAACGTTGTCAAAAGTATGATGACATGACTGCCGCA
Organism: Chydorus sphaericus; assembly: GCA_030141595.1. Classification (NCBI taxonomy): domain Eukaryota; kingdom Metazoa; phylum Arthropoda; class Branchiopoda; order Diplostraca; family Chydoridae; genus Chydorus; species Chydorus sphaericus. The sequence goes on from CM057926.1 coordinate 19,991,750, forward strand.
ATCAAGTTTTTTGTGGAATTAAATCATGACATGTCCAGAGAAGGTCATATTGCTTCTAAAGGTAAGAAAGCAGCAGAGATTCCCATATTTGAATTCATCATCTTCAAAGCATTCTAATCCTATTTGTTATTAATTTTTTAGTTGGAACACTACTTAGAAAATATCACGACAAGAACGATAGTGATACTCTCTGCAAGCGCTTTAGTGATGTATACGACGAAAACGAGAATACGAAGAATGAAGAAAAAGTCAGACTGCTTCTTGAAAATTGGGCGGACACAAATCCCGCAGACTTGAAAGGCGTGACACCACTGCTAAAACTTTCTGCACACAACATTTGCGGCAAAACGTTGGAGGAAATTGTCCATTTACTCGTTATGCTTGGAGTCGATTTGAATGCTGTGGATCCTGAAGGGTTGCTCCCACTTTTTACTGACCAATCAGTCTTATTACTGGAGGAACATGACGTCAACGAGAATCACAAGAATTCGAAAGACAGGGCGCCTTTTTTAGATTTAAAGCAACTTCGTATAAGCTACAACGAAGATACAGTCGTCTTATTACTGAAGGAGCATGGTATCAACGTGAATCACAAGAATTGGAAAGGCAGGACGCCTCTTTTAAATCTTTGCGAAAAACACGACTCAAACAACTTGTTGAGAATCGTTCAGTCACTTATTTATCTTGGTGCCGACTTAACTGCTACGGATTTGGAAAGTAAAAATGCACTGCTCTTGCTTTGCGCAAATTACAATAGGAGTAACCTGCTGGAAATTGTCCATTTACTCGTGGATAGTGGTGCCGACGTGAACGAAAAGGATTTGGAAGGATCGACTGTGCTCTTGGAGCTTTGTAAAAACTGCAAGAGAGACAATCTACTGGACATTCTCCGACTACTCGTCGCTAAGGGTGCCAGCGTGACTCCGTTCATTTTGCGTACGCTACTGCTTGAACTATGCAGACGTTGCAAAAACTGGGACATGATAGATGAAATTCAGTTTTTTGTGAAATTAAATCACGACCTCTCCAAAGATGATCCTTTCGTTTCTAAAGGTTACACAACACCATGAGATTTCCTTTGAATTATTATTACTTATTTATTTTCTACTTATTACTATTATTTTTGTATTTTTTAGCTGGAGCACTACTACTTATAGTAGATCACGACAGGGATACTCTCTGCAAGAGCCTTCGTGCTCTTTACGAAGAGGAAAAAAACAAGCCAAATGGTGTGCCGATTGATAACCAATAATTCGTTTATTCCTCCCCAAAGTTATTTCTCCACAAAGTTATTCCACCCACAAGTTATCACTATCTCTTTATCAGTTGGAATTGAAATATTATACCATTCTTAACTTTTTTTTTTTTTAAAGATTGAACTCTCATCTCGAAATTGTCTCATGAAAAATATGAATTAACATTATCATCTTTTGTTCTAAATTCAATTTTGTTTTAAATTTCGAATTTTGCATCATTGAATAATGTGGAACTTGACAGTGTTGTTCTACGACTGGTTAAAAAAAATTGTCGTGAAACTACAAATATATAGAAACTAAAAACTAGACAAATATCGGAAAAGCTGATTGGAATAACAACTTGAAATAGTTTAGAGACCCTCTTTCTTAAAATAATTTACACACTTGGGTTCTATTATTTTAAACATGAAGAAAATTAAATATTATTCAGACCAAAATGTATTGTTCGTTGTTGAATATACTGGATGAACGTTTAATCAGACGAAGTAATAGAAATAGTCATTGGAAACCGGTTGTGACTAGCCTAAGACTCTCTCCTGATTGTTCGGGGGAATTCTCAACGTAAGAACCATGGGCTTAGAGTTCTGGGTTTCCCATCAGCGAGGGAAAATAAAAACTATTGGGTGAAAGTTAAAACTGGAAATCAAGAATTGTATATACCTGTTTTCCGCGGTTTAAAGTATTCACTAGGTAGAAAGAAGTAGCAGCAACTATCGGCCACAGGCCGAATTTTTTTCAAAATTTAAACATTTTCATTAAAAACGCATAGAAAACTAGAAATATTAGCATTTTTTCCGATGGAGGCGAAGATAAGTCCAAGGGGGTGAAGATGAATCCGAGGGGGGCAAACTGGCTCCCTTGCCCCCCTATACTCTACGCCTATGGTAAAAACCGTGGTAAAAACTATCTCGAACACTCCTATTTTGTAGTGAATATTTTAAGAAGTTGAGGCAACAAGTATGTTCAACAGAACTAGAATATAGGTACCCCATTATTTATATTTTAATTTTAGAATAGTTGAATTGCATTAATCAAACATTTTTTTTCATTTAAAGATGTGGATGTCATCAAAAGAAAGTGGAAAATGCTCAGAGAGAAATTCATGAGGAGGCGGAAGGAGAGAATTACAGCAGGAAATCAGGAAGATGCTGATCTGGACATTTTTTATTTGAAAAGCATTTTGAAAGATTCATTCACTCAAGAAACAATAAGAAGCCAATCCATCCGGCTTGTGCTCGACTATATCCATCATCTTAGTAGAGAGCTTTTCGGGGCCTAAAAGGCGGATGGCGGAACAGATACTCTCTTTGCCTTTATTGCGAGAATGGGGCCACAAGAGCCTGATGTAAGAGTCGTCTGCAGAGTTTTCACGATAGGCCTAACAGACAATCTCTTCCGCCGAATCAGAAAGAGGTTTGATGGATTAAGTGTTGCTCCCCGGCACTGGATCTTTGTAAATCCCATAGCCGCCGACTGTTATTGAAGTGGTGACGGCCACTGACTATAGACGGTATACCCAAACTTCTACGAGCCCGTCGTCGCTTACTTGTCGTCCGCTACGGGGTCCCATCATCGTCAATTTTTACCAAAATAACTGTCAAATTATGCAAAAATTGCAATATTTGAAAAAGGTTTGCTTGCAAATTAAATTATATAAGGGGAATAGTGCAAAAATCCAATCTATTTTTCTTTGTACTCTTAAATTGAACATGTATGTTGAATCATCTTAAATTAAAGAAAGAAAGAAATTCCCCAGCTATAAGGATCCACATACAGTACATACTTTTTATGAAAAAAGATATCATTTTCATTCATAACTATACCTGTTTTAAGAATGGACCTTGGTGCTTATAATATATTATAGCTAGAGTCGGCACCTTTATGGATGAGCAGCTGTATGAACTTGAGTGTTTCATTGTCATCATAATTAATAGGCCCGCAAATCTTGAGAAGCGGAGTCATCCCATCCGAATCGATGGCATTCACATCTGCACCATTGTAAACTAGTAGTTTGACCATCTCCAATCTCAGTGGGACATAGTAGTTGGTCGTGAAATGGTTAAGTAGCGTCCTCCCCTATTTTATGCGCTGTAAATCGGCCAAGTTATAGATTGTTTGCCGCTTACTTTAGAGTCCACTAATACTAGTAAACTGCCGTAATTTTGATTGTATTATTCTAAATGAACGAGGAAATACCTCGTTTATTTCTTAACGTAGGGCTTGGCGAATGGCGCCCTGTTCTCCGGCACTGTACAATGATCAATAAGCAGTCTCCGACTGTGGATGAAGCGATGACGGCCGCTAACTAGCCGGTGCCCAAACTAATGCAAGTCCGTGATCGCAGATTTGCCGAGCGATGATCTTCTCAAAGTCAAGTGAAGACCCCCCCCCCCCCCCTTCACTTGACTTTTAGAAGATTACTTCAAAAATTCTAAATAAGATTCGTTGCACTGTTGACGGATCGTTGATGTAAAAATGGAATTGAGAATCCATCATTTTACAGATATGGTTATTTCCCGGTTTCCCTTTCAAGTACTCGCTTCGTTTTCTCTAATGCACTTGGCAGATTAGCGAATCCGCTGGAAAAGAAATTCAACTTGTGTTTCCTATTCCAGTCAATATGTCTTATAATAACAATATTAAGGGTTTTTACATACAATTTAACCAATTTACTCCCTCATTTTAAATTAACATGAATTACGATGTATATATGTATTTTATTACCTACTTATCTAAAACCTTGACCGTCTCAATAATACACAAAAAGGGGATGAGAGGATGGAAACATTTGGCTATAAATAAATCTGGGCCGTTCACTTGTGACTGTATACTGATTAATGTGATTCTCAGTCAAATCTCTCTGAATCTCACGCATCCGTATGAGGCGCGAGACTGGGCTGGAGCTGGGCACTGGATATTGGAACATTTGTAGCCCAATCAAAAACTGAAACTCTGGTTGACTCTCAAAAATAACGTAGTTCATTTTCAAAAGAGTGCAAAAGTGTCACACACCCGCATATCTTTCTCATGAGCAATCAATAGAAATGTGAGCAATGAAATGGAAGCATCGTATATAGCATTGCATAATCACTATTTTAAGTTTTATAATGGAAAAGCACACACATGGGTGGATCCAGCCCTCGGTCCGGGGGGGGGGGGGGGCTATACATGCGCCATGTCATAGGACTTCCGGTTTCGTTAGCCGTATCCTTCCCATATAAATTTCCCCGACCGAGGCCCCCCCCCCCCGGCCCTTCCTCATCCGATTGCATCAATAGTTTAATCTTTATGTTATGCGTTTGTTGTTTCATTTATAAAACAATTGACACGAAAGCGAAGAAAAGAGTAAAAACAAAACAAAAAAATCATAAAAACTTAATATTAGTATGAGAGCCAGTAATAAAAAATCTACGTTATTATCAGTAGAATAGTTATATAAATTAATTAAAAGATCAGTGATAACAAAAAAGTAAAGTCTTATTGAAAGATACTGAACGCGTTTGTCAGGAGTACTGCGCGGTCTCGAAAACTCGAAAGATTATTTTTTTTTCTAACTTTTGGTGTATGTTTCAATTTAACCATTTTTATTAGGGTCGTCATTGTAATGAGTCTTAAATTTGAATATGAAAATCTTTAAGGAATTGGGAAACTCGATAAATGATCCATTTTAATCTTCAATCCAAACGATTCGGCGGAGTGGATTCGGCAACCAAAAATGTTTCACCGAAATTATAAAAAAAAAAATAACTACAAATTCGGCAAGATTTTAACAAAGCTAGCAGATTTCGGCAAATTTACCATAGATAATATGCATTATTAAAAGTAATAAGCGTAAGTTTAAGAAATAATATAATAAAAAAATAATCGCTATCTGACTCGACTCTCGGGTCTCTTCATCTTTCATCCGGAGGATATATTTGAAGGGATCGGTGTAATTAAGTTCGGTTAAAGGCAGCAACTCTGCTACGAAGGAGATCATAGAATGTGGAGGTGTTCGGTATTATAGGAGTGCTATTATTTGACTAAGAAAGTGGTTCAATGATTGTGTTGCTTGATATTAAACGTTGTCTTAGTTTTTTTTTTTTAGATTAGATTGATATTATTTCGTCATTAGGATAAGTTCCGACTTAGCGTGTAGCAGGATAAGTAGTTCAAGTAGATATTCTTATTTCAATTACCCAATTTCTACAAAAGGTTTCAACATAATTTGTTACGTCAATGATTGAATAATTTTTCAGCCTCGTTTCTCAGGAAACTAAAAAACTTAATGTCTCGGGTAGTTTCCCTAGTTGGATATTTAAAGTTTTGAAATGAGACGGATATAAACATGATATTTAGTAATTTAACGCAGTTTGCCAAATGCGCTGCACAAAATATCTTTTAAGGCGGAAATCGCGACTTTGAAAAATTAAACACCTTCGCCGAATTCATTTTGCAAGATCTTATTGGCTAAATTTTGGGAACATGTCATCACGTGATTTTTTTGCTACCCGGACTAGTTGTGAGAAACCGGTCCGTGTAGCGTTCAAGTTATTGCACAAACCGCCCAAGCTCGCTCATCGACGGCTGCTTCTGCGTTATCACTCACTGATAGCACTATCAGTATTAAAATAATTTTTAAAAAAACTCTCTTTTATTTTAGTGCAGGCTAAAAAGCGTAACTAGCAGTTGGTTCCAGCTTTCAAGTTACATGGATCTTTTGTTGTTGAAGCCATTGATTTGATTCAGAGATAAACGTGCTCAAAATGAAGAGTGAAAAGTGAAAGACACGCAGAGGGACACCATCATTTCTAAGGTATTTTTAAATTTTAAATTAGACTGTCTTCTTGAAGTAATAATGCTTTCCGTGTAGGCAGTCGAAGAACTGAAAAATTTTCACATCTCGTTTAGAGAATGAGTGATGCTAGAGACAACCGAAGCCCACTTATTGTTGCTAAGATAATTTAATCCTCCACAGGTCCTGAGTCCTTATCAGCTCATTCAATACCGAAGCCCTCTCCACATCCAACCAGCGCTGGAAAGCATCTACCGGAATCTCCCCGGAATCCCATAGTTGTCTCGCATGCATTTTCCATCATTAAGTTTTAGGCCATTTACCGAGGGGAAACAGGTACCTGGTGCTCTAGGATCAACCGTCATATTTTACCTGAGATGAGCCCTTGGATGAACCGTCATATTTGATCATAGTTTTTTTTCAGGTGCGAAAAATTGATAATTGAAAAATTATCGGCAACCTCGGCATCATAATTTTTTTCAGGTGCGAAATGGTGATAATTGGAAATTCATCGACAACCTTGGCAACTTTCATTTGTTTTTCTCATCCCTCTCTTCTCTTCTGATTGTGCCTGTCCATGACAGTGAATTAACCGGCTATTACGCAACTTTGCAACGGTAAGCGATAATTGCATTTATGTTTTCCGATGTGAAAAATTATTTAAATGAGAACATTTCTAACTAGATGCAACGGGTGCTAGTAATGCTCAACGGCCGCGTCCTTCATCTCAACTAGCTCTGAGCCGTCTTCCGAAGCGGAATCTGCCGTCCGTTGTTGAAGAGTTAGCGAACAGTCTTCTCGACTCTACTCGGCTGGTCTTTTCAAACAATGCCGCCCAGCTCTTCTCCCCCGAGGAAGATAGCTCCCAAGTAACTGTTTACCGCCCTTCACCCAGACGTAATCACAGACCTGATCGTCCCTTCACCGTTGCTGATTTGAAGTCGATGGTGATCTTGCCAGAAGCTTCTACTCGACAACGTAGTCTCGACTTTCAACTCGTAAGACATTTGTTTTTATGGTGTGAATCATAGAACATGAGTTAATTTTATTCACAATAAATAGGTTTTCCGAAATTCAAACGAGACGACCGAGAATAGCCTTGCTATTCGTGGTACTGCTACTTCTACGGAGGATGGAGCCGGGTTCTTAATTTCGGTAATCCTTCCTTTTTATATGTACCTAATTATTGTTGATTTTATTTATTTATTTTCTTCGGCCACTGAGTGCCACTTATACTTCAACACCTGTTGATCAACAAGACTCGATTGCAGAACATAGAAGCTTGATGTTTCAAACAAGTGCGTCCAACTCGTTGCCACTACTTGATGAGGAAAGTTTGCCTTCCCCGTCTATAGAAGAGCAACTGATTCCAACAGTTCCAACGTGGACCATCCTTGACGAAGCACTGCGAACGTAAATATTCAGAATTCTTTTATACAATAAGCAGCTTAGCAGCAGCTAATTTTATTTTACTTTTAACAATCCTTTAGAGATTCGAGAACGCTTTGTGATGGAATGGGGCACACCTACACCGTCAAATACCCTTGGGTAGATGGTGTGACCTTCACCTGGCGTTGTACTGTTCGAGGTGGAGAGGACGAGTGCAAAGGGATTGTGATCCAGCGTCAAGAGAATTTCAAGATTAAAACTGCCCACCGTGGCAGGTGCGCTCCACGGCTCAACCTTCTCGCTAATCTCAAACTCAACATTGATCTTAAAGAAGAAGCAGTCCGTCAGAGATTCCAGTCGGGTAACAAGGTTGCTGAAGAACTTCTCCTTAAATTCTCGGACGACAATCCAAAGACTAAGTTACCCAAGCTTGACAACATGTCGAGTATTGTCCGGCGGAAGAAGAGGAGCTGTTTTCCTGACCCTCCGAAAAACATCAACTTCACTTATACCGCTGACGATTTTCCTGCTGGATTCCTTCAAGGGGACTTTTGGGTACCAGCTGATGAGCCAGATGATGACGACGAAGAAGAAGAAGAGCAGGACGACGCACGAATGCTCCTATTCGCAACCGAGACCTCTGCTAAAACTCTCTTCTGTGATGGTACATTTGGTATCATTCGAGATCCCTTCATGCAAATGTTCGGTATTCATTGTTGCATTAGGAAAGGGAATAATGTTAAGCTCATCCCTGTTCTTTTTGTGGCTATGTCGCGTAGACGAGAAGTAGATTATGCTAAGCTTTTATTAGAAATTCAAAACATGTTGAGGAAAAGGCGACTTAGGCTAAATGTAAACAAAATCATCGCTGACTTTGAACGTCCATTTGGGAAAGCTGTCAAGAAAGAGTTTGGAGATTCAGTAACAATGCATGGGTGTGCATTCCATTGGACACAATGTTTGTTCAAGAAAATCAAAGAACTTGGCCTCACTAGTCAGTACCGCAAAGACCGCGAAACTCGAAAATTTTGTCGCCTCCTATTAAGCCTTCATTTTCTCCCTTCAGATCAAATTTCAGCTGTTTTCAATCGTTTTCACGAGCAAGCAAGGGGTCGCCTACTTAAATTTTGCACTTACATTTACAAGAATTGGATCATGAGTAAGATTTGGCCGCCCGAAAACTGGTCGTCCTTCATGGAGGCTATGCGAACCAACAACCTCACTGAAGGATATCATAACAGATTGAAGGCAAAACACGTTACACAACTTGATATTTATCGACTTGCTGATCTCCTGTTTTATGAATCTCGAATTGTTACACTCAACATTCAGTTCCTGTCACAGAGTCAAATCCTCCAACATCAGCATACCAAGGATAAGACTCTTTCAAAAAGACCTTTTTGGTCTCTGGGGTCAATTTAAAGACAAAGAGTTTGGCCCCTTCTCTCTACTCTCCAAGGTCTCTAACTTGTATGCCCATCACAATAATCGCTTCCAGCGAATTTTGGAGAACGATGAATACGATGAGTAACTCAATGAATTTGTGTAAAATTAATGTCTATTGTGTTAGTAATCATCAATAAACCAAACTTTGGCATATCATTCTTTTTCTTGCTTATTGAATTTAAAAAAAAAAATCCTGGCCTAAAGATATAATCCGTGGCCTAAACGCTGGATCTGTGGCCTAAACATACCTGACGTTTAGGCCATGGCCTGAACGTACCCTATCCATCGCAACTCAGCCCGCCTGCATTGCTGTAATAAGCGCATTCCCCGTTGGTACGCACAGGACAAATATCGTCAACACAATTGACCGTGTTGGATTTGATGATGCTAGACATGCAGCTGTCAACATTTGTAATCATCGACAAGATCATCAATAGCAAATAACACATCACCAACACCTGGTATAATTGTTCAATAATATTGATTATAGTTGGCAATAATATGACTAATAATAGATTTACAGAACAAATCAAAAGAAAAGTATATATATATATATAGTTAAATTAATATAAAACAACTTACTTTCACAGAGTGACAAATCATGACGACATAGCAAGTCGATATATTTGCTACTAAAATTTCTCAAATGAACCAGACAAACTTTGATTCTGCTGTATTAGAACGCATTTTTTTCTTAGAGTAAGTGATACCCGCTGTAACTCAGTGTGTTGTTTTTTTGCGAATATGAGCCCATACGTGCTCTTTCAAAAGCGCGTATAAAAGATTCATGTATAATAGAAGCCTTAGAGTTTTTGTTTATCAAGTTCAATTTTTGTTATAATAAAATAAAAACTACATTCTTATAAAACAATTTTTCTCACATATCCTTTCATCTGTGGCTTCAAAGCTATCAAAGCTTGGAGAAAACCTTTTTTTTTCAAAGATCAGCTGTGGAATTGATGGTTGCGCAGTCTCAAGTTCCCGAAGCTTCCCAAAGAGATCTTAGAAAGCGGACCGATCTCAATAGTCCTTCCAATTCGCTCGAAATGAAATTATTGAGGAAAGACAAAGCGCTGTCATAATTTAAAATCCACATCGAAGATGATTTTTCGAATGGACATAATTGGACATCAGGACCGTCAAAAAATGCAATTAGTAAGAAATAAAGTTCCCTTTTATTAGCTACAAGCATCCGCCAACATCTTTATGAAAAAAGAGATCAGCAGCTTCAGTTATAGCTGCCTGTTTTAGAAATTAAGCATATATAGTGCTTATTATACAAAATTTTAATTATATACGGCATCAATGGTCTTAACCAAGATTTTAATTAGACCATTCGCGAATAATAAATAGTGCAGCTATGGGTTTTTATAAGACAAAATTTCAATAAAATGCTAAGGAAGAGAGTAGTATTGATTCTGCCATTTTCTGGATTTTCTCCTTTTTTTCTGTATTGAGTTGAAAAGAAATACGAATAAATAAATTGATTGACTTCAATAGGTCTATTTGCTTAACATGTAATTCTTATTTCACTGTTGAAGAGAAATTAAATTAGACATTAGAGCATGTTTTTCTGAGTCTAGCATCCAGGGGGGGAGAGAGATCACAGCCATCTCGCAAATACGGAGGCCGTTACTGCCGCTTACAATTTTCAATTTGGATTTTGCAAGTCTCTGCTACGAAGGACACACCGCTATCACCCTATTTTGTAAAACAAAATCTTGGATGTGGTCTATACAAATAAATCTAATTTTATATGACAATCAATAGGAATTTCATTCAAATTAGACTATATATTCGTTAGTTACTCACATCACAGATCGATTTGGAGCCACCATGAACACAGCTTCTTTTTATCGGTGTCGCAGCGCTCGTCGACAGGGAACATAACTTCTCGCAAAGAGTATACGCCCTTTTCGCCTATGGAATTAGCAGAACAAACCCTCCAGTAAATACATAGATATTGAACCCTTGGATAAGACTACAGTAGCTTATTATATAGACTAATGTCAGCCCAACAACAAAGTAATATTTTGGCATGGTTCTCCATCTACATTGATACAGGGCAGCCGTTGAAATCAATTTGATTATTATATTTTTAGATTGCTGCATTTTTCATTTCCCCGCTAGGAGTAATATGAATGTTTATAAAACAATGTAACAGTTTTTTTTAAATATATATGTTTACATTTTATTACGTTGAAAATGGATTTAAATCCCCGTGAATAGTAATGTTTGCGGGATGAGCCCAATTCTCTAGCACACTAAGATGACTGGATCGTCAAATGGGTTATTAGGTATAGGTTCTCAAGACCACCCTCATAGAAGAGAAGGGCTTTCTGTAACATATCAACAATAAATGTGTTACACAGCCAAAATATTTGAATAGACTATATCAAGCTAGTTAAAACAATAAGCTATTAGTTGTGGGCTGCAGTCAATATGTGTGTAGCATTAAGTACGATCCCTATACAATATAATCCAGTAAGATTTCCATTCGGATCTTCACTCTGCAATTAAGAGCCTACCGATATGATGCTTAAATAAATATTTTATCTTTTTCACTACCAGCGCTTGAACTATAACCTATTTTTCTTTTTAAGTTTTACAATCATATCTTTATTTAAAAGTTTAGTCTAAATATAGCTTGCCATGTATGGCTTTATACTTTGCTTGACGATACTCCGCAATAACTAAATCGATTGCAACTTTATGTTTCAAGCCAGCTAGGATCAGGTTGTCTAAGCTCATGCTTAACTTTTTTTTTAAATAACAGATAGCAGTATTGATTCAGCTGTTAATTTACTTCTTTTCGCGTGTTCAATGGGAAATAATTAAGAGCGCAACACTGATGAATTGGTATTTTCTAATTCTCTGTTTATTTTGCGCGCATAATTATATGTTGAAGAGATTTTACTTAAAACTTCATAGACACAAGTCTTCCAATTGATTTAAACTTGATACTTATTAAGAAGGGGGTATTTGCAATTATACTTTTCTTAGTTCGAGGGTGTATAAATGAGTACTCACTCTTATTTTATGTATAAATTCATTACCGCATAATCACGAACTAAAATAAGAGGACTTCCTGGCTGTATACCTTCTGGCGGCACCACTCGTTGGCAGGCAAATAATTATTTTATTTTTCCAGACTCGGCACTGGATGGCGCCAGGCGGATTTTGGTTACAGCAGACGCTACAGCGGCAATCGCGACTTGAAGCCTGTGTAACCACTGTTTACCCCGTTTGAGTGATGGACATCGGTGAATGACAGTTCAAAACAGTGCCACAATAACTTAACTGCCAGAGGATGTTGTGTCATCTCAATGTTTCCAAATTGATTAGAACTAGCCAAGAATATAAACAAGCCAAAGTATTGATCTCGATTAAAGAAATTTAACAATGTTTTTAGATTTAATACATTTATTTACCAGGCACAATATTATCACCCTTGTTTATCTGAACTAATGGCTTACGAACACGGCCATAGCCTTACATGATAAGCATCGTCCTTTAGTAACACGAGGGCCAGAAGAAGACTGTGCTGGGCAGTGTACGAACGGACATTTCGGGGACCTTCCGAAAGGAGCATTATCGTCAACAGCTACATTCTTCCTTCGAAAATCGTGCTTCAGGCCGGTGTAGTCGTCCATCGGTAAACCGGGACAAATTACAAACTCCATGGTGGAGAAGGACCATTGATGAAGTCTGACTCACTGAAATGTAGTGTACAGACTCGGGCATTTGTAGGTAAAGGAAGTTGAAGTGCTTCTTCCCAAAGTTTCCTGTCGTTCTTGGGAATGGACGACTTTTGCACTTTTTGTAACCATAATCAAAAAATCGAGCGAAAAATCTTGATTTTTTCTTACTAACATGTTCCTATACCTAAAACATGTATTTTCAAAGCTATTCACAAAAAACCGGAGAAAGTGGGAGGGGCTCTATGAGGAGGCGGTCCTACACTTTTGGGTCGCCCGGCGGGTTTCTCCATAAGAAAAGCATTAGGGTAATCCGAAAACAATTTTTATAAAATTATCGATTTGTCGTACACCAATAATTTTTTTTTAAAAATGCAGCAATTCTTTTTCTTGATTTAATGATATTTTTTTCAAAATTTTTTGAAAATTTTAATTTCAAAAGGGGGCGGTCCTACACTTTTAGGTCGCCCTGCGGGTTTCTCCATAAGAAAAGCATTAGGGGATTCAGAAATTAAATTATATTAAAACAACTATTCGTCGCACGCTAATAACTTTAACCTTTAAAATGAATGAAATTTTTTTCCCGATTTAATGATGAATTTTATTATTTTTTGTGGGCGGGGCAGGGGGCGTGGCTTATTATCAGTTTTTTCGTAATATCTCCGAAATTAATGGTGTTAGGTATAGGAACATGTAATATGAAAAAAATCTTTGATTTTTTCTACATTTTATGGTACTGGTTTGAAAAAGTGCAAAAGTCGTCTATTCTGATTAAAGGCACGTAAGTTGACCGGCCCTTGATGTTGGTAGAATTGCAACCACTTATAACACACTTGGCCATTGTGTAGCTGTCCTAACTGTATAAATAAAATAAATATTAATGCACAAACTATTAATGTAAAACAATCTTTTGTACCCAAAATAGGGACGTTTTCTCAAAAATCCAACTCAAATTCAATCCACTTTCATAACAAGACCGACCATTGTCACCGTACGTTCCCAATTTACTTTCCCAAACAAAGCTGTCATTCACCGATGTCCATCACTCAAACGGGGTAAACAGTGGTTACACAGGCTTCAAGTCGCGATTGCCGCTGTAGCGTCTGCTGTAACCAAAATCCGCCTGGCGCCATCCAGTGGCAAGTCTGGAAAAATAAAATTATTTTTCGCCTGCCACGAAGTGGTGCCGTCCCCCCTTGTAGGAAGGGATAGCAGCCAGGAGGTCCTCTAATTCTTCGTTCGTGGCATAATTAAAGGGGCGTTTTGCATTTCTACTTTTTATAACGCAAAGGTATATATGGAGTATTCACATTTATTTCTTGTAAAATTCATGGGGTATAAGTATATGAATGACCTAGTAAATAATGAAATCGAATGAACGATCCCGAAGTTCGGCGTGGCTAAGAGATGAGATCTTAATAGCCCAGTGAGCATCAGCCTATCGATGGTAGGCGACCGAGTCCCAAATTGACTACGATTCCTGACATCAGCAATCGTTGGGATGGAAGATCTAATACGTGACTAGCCAAGACCAACCACTCACAGAAGTGTTTCTGTCTTAGTAAGCGATGATCTTCTAAAAGTCAAGTGGAGGGGAGGGGGGAAATAAAAAAAAGACTTGTTGCACTGATGACGGATCGTTCGTTCGTAATCCTTTTTTTTTGCATAACAAAATATTTAGTTTAGGGTGGAAATCAAATGGTAAGTTTTTTAAAGTTTTTATTTTCACCGGTCGTGGCCGAAAGTTGACCGGCATTTGGGTGATGATACTGGGCGTGAAGTTTTGTTCATGACCGGTGATCGGTTTTGCTGGTTAAAATTTACCGCGGTTTGGATGATGATGGTAGGCGTGCACTGTTGGACATGACCGGTCAATATTTCAAATGAATTTTTTTTTTAATTTTTAGATTGTGGAGGAGGCGATTTTAGACAGGTGATTTTTCTATGAATTGGCGTATTTTGTATTTTGTCATATGGTATAATACTATTTAAATTGTCCGCCTAAAACGATATAAACACACACACACATGGAAACTCTAGATAGTACATGAATCGTCATTCTTAAACTAAAGTTTGAAACATTTTCTCATTATCAATTTTAAATTTTATTCTAAAAAATGATAGAGAAAAACAATAAATTGCCATGAAACCCTGGTAAATGCTTCTTTTTTTAATTTTTTTAATGAATCAATTAGGTATTATTAAGTTATGTTTTACTAAATGTAGCCAATATATACAGTATATGTTTTTAATCTTTCAAATCAAGATGTATATTGTTCAAAAATAATTCAAAATACAGCAGAAATAGTGTGAATTGGGGTGTAATTAGTTTGTCAATAAAGTTTACTTCTTGAAGCAGTGTTTCATAATAGAACATCAAAGACGACCCAGTTTTTTAAAGAAATAATGATGCCCATCGCGGTAAGAATGTATATAACCTTTATGAAGAAAGGATGTTATATTAAAGCCTGTATTTGTTAGCTTATTAGGCAGTATATCTCATCTCATTCTAGCAGTTAGACTGCCTAAAAGTTGAATCGCGGTTTATCTTCAATTCATTGACTTATTCTTGTAAATAAGCATGTATAAAAATGAAAAAAGGATCATATTCTATCACTAGAACAGTTCTGAGCAGGAAAAGTATAGTAATATTAGCTATGCAATTATAAAAGGCACGGTTTACGACTCCTATTACAGGTAACGTACCACACATTTTTCCCCACTGAAAAATAATTTATTCATTTAATTTTTTTAATGCTGTGTAATCACACTAGTAAATCAGCCAATTTTCATTTAAATGAAATATAATGATTTGAACCAGGGATTACATTTTTTTTCAAAGACTGCACAACAATGAAGTTTGTAGAGTTGCCTCTGTCGATGAAAAAGTGCGAGTGTAAAAGTTTTGTTGAAATGGAGAGATTCAACTTCATTGAGGGGGCGGGTGTCATGTTCCAGCGCCTATAGACAAATTTCCAAACGATCCATCTTAAACATCAATGGCTCTATCGCCATCTTTAGAAGTCGCCTGTTTCTTCATGGCTTCAACTACAAGCATGCATAAGCTGTATGTTTATTAAATTTAGGAAACTAAAATTAAATTTGTATACCTTTCAACGGCTCCTTATTGCATTTTCCATCATTGCAAATCAGCCCGCCTGCATTGCTGTAATAAGCGCATTCCCCGTTTGTGCACACTTTACAAAGATCGTTAACACAATTGACCGTGTTTGATTTGACGATGCTTGACATGCAGCTGTCAACGTTTGTAATCATCGACAAGCTCATCAATAGCAAGTAACACATCGCCAACACCTGGTCAATAACATTGATGTATAGTTGGCAATAATAATATAACAGTAATAGATATAAAGAACATATAATTAGAAAAGTATATATATATATGTATAGTTAAATTAATATAAAACAATTACTTTCATAGAGCGACAAACCATGACGATATAGCAAGTCGATATATCTGCTATACTAAAATTTCTCGAATGAACCAGAAAAACTTTGGCTCTGCTGTATTGGAACGCCTTTTCTTATTAGAGTAAAGTGATACCCGCTGTATCTATGCGCACGTTTTTCGCGAATTTGAACCCATGCGTGTTCTTTCCAAAGGGCTATAAAATATATATATATAAATAGAAAAAAACATGTCTGTCTTGTAGGCGTGTAGTGTGTTGTCTTGACATGTAGAACTGTGACGACTTTAACAACGTGAGTCACACCGCATATACAGCCTGCTGCCTGCCGGTGGCGGCAAACGGCGGAAACTACACGACCTTGAGTCAGGCGCCAACCCATCAGTCTTCTGATAGTAATAAAAACACTGAACTATTTTTTTTAAATATTTATAGGCACCAGCTTGTACCGCAGTTGGTATGTGGTGAGCACTTTTGCCATATGTGTAAGGGGGCTAGGGGCTTCCCCGGTTTTCCTCTCTCTTATAAGTCTTGTTCCAGCTCACAATGCAGATACATATTTCTAGTAATAGGACACTTGAATGAATTTAGAATTTCAACAGATTTCAACAGATACCATGTATGGTTTTTGTTAAGCTTGTATTTCTACATAATCAAATTCATTTTGTTCTCGTTAAATTTTAAATAAAGATGGTGGGTCCAGATACTATATACTCTCAAAACATTAAATTTTAAAATTTAAAAACAGATTGTTCCAAGTTTGTTGCTACTAAGACAAAAAAAATGTATAAAATTCAAGATGAAATTTGCATTAGCTTCAATCCTGAGACTTTGTTCTAGTGTAAGTAAAACACGAAATCATTTGGCAGATAAGCGCATTATTGTCACCATCAGATCTTCAACAGTAACGCAAATTTAAACCCATTCTTTTCTCTCTTGGGTTCCGTGGTATGTTGCCGGCCGGCTCTTTATTAATATTCACGACGTCCTCCGTTCAGTGGCGGATACAGCGAAGGGGCGCTGGGGGCGATCGCCATCCCGTAAGTCCCATAAGACCAATGTAAATTGCCCCTCCCAAGACGGAGGTCTGGATCCGCCCCTGCCTCCGTTCCATTTGTATTTCCGATTTCCTCCGCCAGCTTCAATTCGTGATGGAAGCTGAAGACGATCCACCAGAAATACACATTCAATCCTAAAAGGGAAAAATAAATATCAAGACATAAAAAGACTCTTTGAAAATGAAAAAAAAAATTACCGCAAAATATTAGCAGGATGCCTCCATACATGAAGGCACCAAAGACAAACAAAATAATGGAAAAGATGATGCTTAATACTGTGACGATTGCAGTTCCAATGAGCCACAGGTTTGCCAGTTTAGCCCTTCGTTTCTTCACCGAAATTACCAGCAAAATGCTAAATATCAATTGAATGATTGAAATCGCCAAGAAAACACTGTACATCGTGCGCGTGAACACGATGTAATCAGCACCTAAAACTAAGTGGTTTCTCTTTTTGAAAAAATAGGTTCTAATGAATTGTTTGTAAAATATTAATTTTGCCATTGAGAAAGCTGCTGCTTAAGATGGACCGCATTATGGTTATTCGATAAAGATATACTATGGCTAAGATGGCTCCTATAACATTCACAATCTGTATATAATCAAATGATTTATAATGAAATTGTATTAGGGAAGAAAAATGTAATAAAAAAAAAGTTATACTGTGCCGAGGGAAGCGATAATTAATGAGCCGTTTGTTAGAGAACATTCACAGAAGCTTTGTTTCAAAAACATTTTTTGGTGACTGAAATTTGAATCGTTGTTTTTCTATTATATATTCTTTCTGTTGGGGTGGCTAGCTGTGTATACTGGATGAATGTTTGCTCAGGCGAAGTAGAAATAGTCCTTGGAAATCTGTAGTGACTTGCGTAAGACTCTTTCCTGATATGGAAGTTCGTGGGAATTCCCGACATAAAAACAATCCCGAACACTCTATTGGGGTGTCTAGCCGTATACTGGATGAATGTTTGCTTAGACGAAGTAATAGAAATAGTGCTTGGAAACCGGTTGTGACTAGCGTAAGACTCTCTCCTGATTGTTTGGGGGAATTCCCAATGTAAAAACCATGGGCGTTAAGTTCTGGGTTTCTTGGCGGGGGCAAATGAGGACTATTGAGTGAAAGTAAAAACTGGAAATCAAGAATTGTATATCCCTTTTTTCTGCGATTTATAGTATTCACTAGGTAAAAGAAAACACACTAAAATCTGTTCCTGTTTGAACTTTGAAAATGTCCTATTCAATCTTTCTCGCATACAAAAAACTGAATGATTCATAAACTATTTTTGAATCAAAATTACATTTATTCATGCATCATCCAACGATATTTTCACCGGCCTCGACCGTTAGATCCTCCCGGTTGCGTTGCAGTTCTGTCCGCCTGATACCCAAAGCTCTGCCCCGGTAAGAAAAGTAAGGTTCACTTCTAAAATACTTGGTCCTTATACTTATTTTGTCTTATTAAAGACGATAATTACCATCTTTTCTACTCCAACAATGTATTATGATGTTTGCGAATTAATACAACCAGTGTTCAATTATATGAACATATTATGATCGGTTTTAAGTGTATAGATATAAGAATAAAGAACTTTCCGCAGAACACAATTAACGTGAAGTGCGAGATGACGAACATTTACCTTATTTATAGTATATAGTACTTACTGAACCAATTCTATTTTCATAGTTTCACTTTTTATGAGGCAGATATTATAAGGACGAATCCTATTACTCGAATAACCATTCTTATATAATCAGACAGCACAAAGAGAATGATAAATGAATTCAAGCTAATTTATCCATCTTGTTTTTTTTTTGTTTTTTTTTTTGTTTAAAAAACAAAAATAAAAAGTAGAAGGGATATAAAAAAATAGAATCGGCACATAGTACATTGTAATTCATTTGTTGTGCTATTGTTACTTTTGAGATAAGGACTCAATGACTTTCATACATACGATTCGAACGAAGATAATAATTTTGGATTCTCATTTGTTCTAAGTCTATTTTGTAATTCGTCTTGAGCTTGCGGAGTAAAGGGGCGAGCTATAAATTCATTATCTATTCATTCTTAGTATAAACCATCGAAGCTTTCAGGGATGTTAAAAGGATGTAAATATACCACACATTTTTTTTATTATTTTCGGATTACTAATTTATGGCAGAAATAATATCAATCCAGTAATAATACATCATGATGAATATGTCAATATGGACAAAATTAATTCAACAACTAGATGTTTTTAAAATGAGCAATCTGCGTGTATGTCTTTAGTGACATAATAACTATAAGAAGATGTTGTATATAATGAAAATGATAAGATAAAGCGAGAGAATTGGATTGATATCAATCAAATGTATTGATAGATAGAAAAAAAAATTTCATAATTGCGCAGAAAGAATAATAGTGGACCTGACTAGCTACAAGTTAAATAATAATATTAAATATTTAAAATAAATTGAAATCAATGTATTAAAAAATCTACGCCAAAGTTACTAGGCCTATGCATGATTAAAATCACCATCTTTTACGAAACCAGTACAACATATCAAACATGGCGAATGAAGGTCCTACCGAGATTTGAACTCGCATGACCGGATTCATAGTCCGATATGCTAACCATTACACCATAAGACCATGTTTAACTAGCTTTATTATTTTTTAGTTTATATTAAATGTCAATGATTACATGACAAAGTTTCTAGAAAAAAAAACGGTATCATCTACTTTTGATAAAGCCCAAAAACATCAAAAACATCATAACTTAACATAGAAATCTATTAAGCGAGATGATGAACGGGAATCGAAGGTGACGTCTTAGACTATACTTTTGATTTGAGTAAACGCTCGCAGGGTTGTAATGAGCGCGCTCTAAATGGAGCGCGCTCACTTGCGCTCAATTAAAAACGCGAGCGTGAGCGCGAGCGCGCTCTTTTTTAAAAAATTGAGCGTGAGCGTAAACGCTCCCTCGAAAAGTATGCGCTCAATGTTACGCTTTTTTCATTCTTTTAACCTATTTAATACTTGTTTTTATCTAGGATTTTCACGATTTTTGAAAGTTGGAAATGATGAAAAAAGTTACAGCCTTAACGGAAACATATCTTTGATTTTCTACATCTTTCGGGATCGTCTATCTACATCTTTCGGGACGTGCAAAATACGGTCGATTGAAACGAAGTTGTGCATACCAATAATGTTTTAAATGTTTGCTACTAGATGGCGATAAATGAGCGTAAAATGAGCGCGAGCGTGAGCGCGCTCAACTCTTAAAAAATGAGCGGGAGCGCGAGCGTACGCTCTAGTCTTGTCAATGAGCGGGAGCGCGAGCGCGCTCAATTTTTAAATGAGCGGTTACATCCCTGAACGCTCAGAATAAGGGAAATTAACCGCCATGGTAGACTTACTTTTTCATAATATATTCATGTGAAACCGACAATAAACCCTTATTAATGCGACGGAATTGAATAAGAAAATCCATTTGAATCATTTATTATGTTCATCCTTTTGTTCAATAATGTATATAACCCATTTTGAAGATATGCATTTATTAAGATGCATTAGCAACCAACAATAAGTGTCTATAAGGCGGTTTACTGCTCTGAGGAGTCTTAAAGCAGCTATCTATAAATATACTTAAAATACTAATAAACCAGCATTCTCTGTCGTCCATGTAAGAGGTAATGCAAACAAAAGAGCACTATTATGATATCCGTAAGAGCCTACTTCCCTGTAAGGAATGGGAGTGATTGTGCGATGAAATCAGCCTGTGCTGATTGATTCAACGGGAAAAAGATGTTTAATACCTCAGTTATTGAACTGGAAGGAGCATTATGAGCCATTGCCTGGAATCGTATCAATCTGTGAGGAAATAGTAAAGAATTTTCGCCAGCGTCTTGACACCAGAACGGACGATCTGGTCGAGGATGCCAGGCCTGTTGTCCTCCATTAGTTATTTAGTCATTTCGTACTAACAAGTATTATTAACATACTTGCGCTGTTGAGCTGTTCTTCATATTGGTAGAAAAGTTGAGCACACAGTCTCAAACTACAGTTAAAATGTGGACAAATTATAAAAAAATTGGTATGAAAATCCAAAGTATGTACAGTATCCTTCAGTGAAATGTTCCACCCCGACATGAGTGGTGGAAAACAAAGACCAATCCGACGACAAGGTCGTTGCTATTTATTGGTCCTTTGATTTTCCCCCCCCTGTGAATTGTCCTATTGAAAATCATTCATAGAAAAACAAAATTTTCGGATTGGCCTTTGTTTTCCACCACTTATGTCGAGGTGGCACATTTCACTGAAGGATACTGTACATAATGTAAAAAAAAATAGTACTATTACATTCGTGAAAAAAGTTCAGTATGTCCTGAAGAAAGTATAGATAGGTCCCAGCTGTAGAGGAGTATAGTTAAAGCAGCAACTATCGGCCATAGGTTGGATTTTTTCAAAGTTTGAAAATTTTCATGAAAAGCGTACAGAAAACTAGAAATTTTAGCTATCTTTTTTTAATTGTTGATAAATGATAATATTTAAAAAATAGAGAATGTGTGTATAATAATAATAACATCACTCGATATGAAATTAATACTTCTGAAGTAAAAGATAGCTTTCGTTTAAGTCTTTTGGTATACCGAGAAGGGCGGTATAATCTTGACCGGGCGTACGATGGTGATAGCCCGAGAGAGTTGGTAGACTTGGCCGGGAGTTTGATGATGATAGTCCCGGTAAAGGTTTGGACGGAGTGCCGCTACACATTGGGCGGAAGGACGACGATGATATCCCGGTTAAGGTCCAACTGTCGGACTCCCACTTAGATGGGTTTTTTTTTTCTTTTCTTCTTGTTTCTTATGATTTTACAATTAAGTTAAAGACTAATTTCAATTTTTCATTTCCACTGAAATACATATATGTGTGTAGTTGTAAAAGCCACCGCTAGAGGGCCGATATGTCTCTTATTTAGAAAAAAAAACACTTTCACTTTCTTTTTGATTTTGGCAACTTCACATTTTTTAATTTGACAGCTCCACATTTTAAAATTATTTTATATAAAGAATTAAGACGTAAATTCATTGTGATGCAAGCGATTTTCGCAATTTTGACTATAAATCGTCGATAGATCTATATAGTATTTTCATTAAAGCTTTCATTCAAAAAGCATGCATGCACAGGGCCGGATTAACCACTAGGCACACTAGGCACGTGCCTAGGGCCCCGGACGGACGGAGGGCCCCGCGGAAGCCTCTGATTAAAACAAAATATTTCTTTTCAAACATATTTTTTCAAAGAAATAATAATAAACGGGTTGGTAAATGTCATCAAAAGGACTTCAACTGCCAAATATCGATTAAAGTTTTTGAAATATGTTAAGGTTTTTAAAAAATATTTCTATTCTATTCTAAGGAATATTCTTAAGCATGAATGACCAAAAAGTTATTCAGCTATAGAACATGTACTATAGCCATTTGCGTCAATGCAATGTGCAAATTGCGTTACCAAACTGTGATTTTGATTGAACTATAGCGCAAACTTATATGGGTATAGATCAGGAAGGTATCCAACTTCAGAATCCGAATTTCAATCACTTCTACTGTGTTAGCTTATAGGAGAAAACTTACCGTGAAACCGGGTTATTTCGGGCAAAGCGGGTATAAACTTTAGACAGAATACTAAGTTTGTATGTTAAGGCTATTATTTATTAATCGCTTGGTGCTATTGCTATAGGACCGTGGACAGTGTGCCTTTCAGTCATAATATCTTGAGTTGAAATGTCAGAATATCTTAGCCATTCGTCATAATATCTAGCCCCTCCTCAGTTTCATAAATTATGTTAAGTAGGTGAGATATTGTGACGAGAAAATACGTCAAAATATCCAACGCCCCCGTCACAATATCTACCTCATTATGATTTTCATAAATTATGATAAGTAGCCAAGATATACTGCGTCGGGTTAATCAGACAGAATATCTCACCTCCCCGACACAATATCTTGCCCATTTTTATGTCTTTAAAAAAATATGTGATAAAGATATTACGGCGGGTATTTACGTCACAAAATCTTTAGTGTATGACATAGTATCTTGCTCCTTAATTTAAATCCGACGCAGTATATTTAGTAACTAACATAATATCTTGATCCTTTTTTTCACACGACGTAATATCTTTTGTTAGTGACCGACACAATATCTTCCGCCGAAAATTAATGTAGATATTATGTCGCATGAACACGACTTAATATCTTTGGTAAGTCATAATAAAATGTGCATTTCTAAACACTTGACGTACGTATATATACATTTAACGCAATAAGAAACACAAAGAAAAATACTTCATAAATTAATATGGTGTAATAGGTATAATTTATACTATAGCTATTTATTTTTTTAACCTTGAAGCCTTTTTCATTTCTGCAGTTTTTTTTTTATATAGAAAAACAAAGAAGATTTGAAACTATGTCCACATTATCTATCGATTAAGAGGCCACTAGGATAGGATCACCGTCGCCATAACCCCCAGTGATACAATTTTACCTAACAATTTGGCTCTGCCTGTGATTTCCTGAACGCTAGAGATAAAATCGGAATATCTCGCATCTCGATCTCGCAGAACTATTCCACTTGCTTGTCAATTTTAGAATTTACTCGCTAAAAAGTGTTGTCCGGAAATTGGCTGCCGAACGCAAATTGTCTTAAATTTCCGGACAAATTGTTTAGAGTTTTAAGACAAATTGTCTTGTAGATGCAGGACAATAAATGTTAGGAGCCATTTTCCGGACAAATTGTCCGAGATTTCAAGACATTACGTTTTGCAGAGTAGATTGACATTCTGCTTGAATATTTTGATCCTCATCATCACCCATAAGAGTATATATGAACGGTACCGCTCGCTCACGAAAAATACGTTATTGGTTATTAGCGTTCATAATAAAAAAATGGTCATCACGATAAAAAATTGAAGCTCAGAGTCATTTGTGAGACAACAGTCCAACAGTCTGTTCTCCATTATTAAACTGGCGTTCCCGTAGTTGTACATCTTTTGCTTTTTCGTAAATCGATTTATCATTAAATTTGAGATTATTTGTTCATTGACATATAATTAGTTATTATTTATTCCTTTTTTTACAACCGACGGTTATTGTAACATTCAACAAAGTATAGGCGCGACTATTTGCATAGCTATCTTCGTAGTCAGCCACTTTTTCTGTCATAGCCAGACTCGTTGACTGTTATTACCTTCTGGAGACTGTGGATGTGGCTCGATCAGAGAAGCCTACTCCCCTTATCAATTGAAAAAAAACCCCAAAAAAACGTTTAGAACGAAAGATATCTTATGAAATTGAAGAGAACTTTGACGTTGTCATCTCCACTTAATGTGAGAACTAAGATCAGAAGGTGGTCAATGTCTTCGCTCTACCGACGGATAGGGCTCCTGTACCATTGAAACGGGAAATGTATGCCAGATGATCAATATTGGGATTCTGAATGGTTTGGAATCATCCCAGGGTAGCGGAGAAGCTGTGGCATCATCGATCGATCATCTATTTGATTTCATAATCTAGTTTTATGGTTGAAAATCCAAGATCTCCCAAAACAAGTAAAGTTAAAGACTTCCCTTATAGGTATTTCAACTATTTTCTAATCTTTTTCATGATCAATTGTAGAACGAGGCTCGATATAAAGTGATTGAGTCCCTAAAGAAGATGGATAAATCGCTCTACAGATCGATTCGTGAGAAGTTCTACTCTGCCAACCTAGGATGGGTACAACGGTCGATACGAGCATTTCCGTAGGCTACCATCGGTGATGGTATAAGTTCCCCTGTTTAACAGGAAATCGAACTGTACATGATGAAATGATCGAATGAAGATTGTAATGAGTCACTTTTTTGCCATTCTTCTCAGTTGCGTTACACTGGCTAAGATTTAGTACGAAAGAAATCTTGCTTTCTAGATGATCCAAAACCATCGGAAATGATATCAAAACATCCAACGATTCCTTGGTTACCTCAGAGGTGTGATCATCGGAGACGTCCTAATTAGCAGTACCAATGACTGCATCGTCATCGTGGTGCTGAGCGATTTCCATATTCATTATCTGAAACACCATCATTGGTAGGTGATCAAAATAATGAAAGTTGCGTACACAGATTCTAAGATCATTTCTACTCTGACGCACCAGACTTTTGAATGGTAGTCTATGACTGAAATAACTTGAGTTGAATAAAACAATCAGAATATCAGATCTTTGAATCTTCGTTCGCCTTGTCGATATACCTTTGAAAAAGAAATAAATCATCATTCGATGGTTTAGCAATGGGTTTAAAGTTTATTTTACTTTATCAATTGGTCCAGCTCATATTGCTAAGTTATTTAAAATAATTAAGAACCTTATCAAATAAATATCTCCTAACTTATGGTTCTGATGACGTCTTCATTATGCAGAGCATGATTTTAATTTAATAAAAGCCAAACGCGGTTTAATGGCTCTAAACTTGTACCAAATCAATTCATTGACATTCAAGGTATAACTTCGTTTGATTCCATGTTCCAATCTCATAATAAGGTTTGAGCATTGTCATAAATGGTAGAAAAAGGTAAAATGAAACCAAGATTTAGGTAGTTGTGATTGTTCAAATGAAGATTCTTATATTTTTAGTGTCAAAACTCGGACACTAATTTGTTGCTAAATATTTAACTTTTTGCTATGTAATCATATAACATAAACTATAGAAAATGTTCATAATATTATGCCTTTATAACAATTCTTTAGTAAAACAATATCTTAGGCTTGTTGCATTCTTTTGTTTTCTTTATGTACCATTGAATTTAAATTTTAGTTAGAAACTTAAGATAAAATTTAGAGCAGTCTGTTGACTAGCTTGATTTAATTGTTTATTATTTTACACATAAGGCTATAGTTCGAAGATAGTTTCCTAAATGTTAATAATTATTAGGATATGGCAATAAAATGGAAAATTTAAAATTAAGATAATAATAAATGAGAAAACAAGAAAGTAAAAGAGTAGCACGCTTCACGATGGAGATCATCATAACCAGTACCTTGCTCTGGATTTTCTCCTCTTTCGTAGTATTAAGACAAAACAGTTAATGAATCAGCTGAACTCTGTTAGGTTTATGTGTGTTAGTAAGAACATGAATGAATAGAAGAAAAGTCGACTTAAAGTATACGATAACATCAGGGCCAGTACATTGTTCTGGCTTCGAAATTTGTGCTCTTACTAAAAAAGGGTGTAACAATACTGAAATTATCCGCATACATAAGGCAAAAAAACAAACATGAATGATAAGAAAAATAAATGAAATTATACTTATAAATTAAGTCACCGAAGAGCAACTATCGTCCTTTCAATAATGATATTCTGATTGGTTTCTAAAAATAGAAACAAGTACGTTTACTACACAATATTTTTTACATTAACTAAACTATCTTTTTAATACTATAATTTACCTTCCCGTATAGTACAGCATGGATGGTGAATAACTGGTAGAAGAGGCGGGGGACCATTTTGTGGATTCCGTCGCTATGACTTTCTCTCTAGAATCTCGAACTAAAAGCAGTATGGTAGAAGAGAGGGAAATGACAAATGATCGCCCCATATGAGCCGTCTAATGTGTTGACCCGACCGTTGTAGAATTTTTCTCGGAGAGATTTTCTCAGAGCAAAAAAATTTGATGATCTGGAAATATCTCTTACATTTCTAGTAAAAAGTATATTAAGATTTTTTATTTATCTTACTAAAATAAATTGAACAAAATACAACAAAATAGCAATTTTAGACTTTGTATAATTGTATTACTTCTTGGAAATTTTACAAACATACTATGTCTTTGCCCAAGATATTACGTCGGGCACAAAAGGCATTGCGTCGAGTGTTTACAAATGCATATTTTATGATGACTTACCAAAGATATTAAGTCGTTTTCCTACGGCATAATATCTACATTAATTTTCGGCGGAAGATATTGTGTCGGTCACTAACAAAAGATATTACGTCGTGTGAAAAAAAGGATCAAGATATTATGTTAGTTACTAAATATACTGCGTCGGATTTAAATTAAGGAGCAAGATACTATGTCATACACTAAAGATTTTGTGACGTAAATACCCGTCGTAATATCTTTATCACATATTTTTTTAAAGACATAAAAATGGGCAAGATATTGTGTCGGGGAGGTGAGATATTCTGTCTGATTAACCCGACGCAGTATCTTGGCTACTTATCATAATTTATGAAAATCATAATGAGGTAGATATAGTGACGGGGGCGTTGGATATTTTGACGTATTTTCTCGTCACAATATCTCACCTACTTAACATAATTTATGAAACTGAGGAGGGGCTAGATATTATGACTAATGGCTAAGATATTCAGACGTTTTCACTCAAGATATTATGGCAAAAAGGTCCACTGTCGCCGGACCATTGCTATAAACCACGTTATAGAACTGGGGACTGTAGAATAGTGGGAGTTGTAGTTATAAAAAGTTAAACGAGCAGTCTCGTTCGAGTAATATTTTTGGTAGTGGTGCGTTGGCAAAGAGAACTCAAGAAAAGTCGAAAGTTGAAAATGTAAATGTCCCTATATCTAGCCCATTTCGGTCAGTAGCAATCCAATTTTGGTTTCATCTTAAAGGAAAAAGTTGACATTAAACCTTGACATTAAACGTATCCGTAAAAAACATATGTACTTATTACTTAAGCCCACTCCAGGTTCGCACATTGCAAAAAAATGGCTTTGATAACAGCTCAATTTTTCTCACAGTTATTAGAAAAGTTGGACATGTATTAAGCATGCGTATGCATAAGAAATATAGTTGTCAAATTTCAAATTTAGATTCGATTAGTCTCCCTTTCATCGGATCGCAGAAAATTCTTTTGTTACTTTCTCCTCGTCTTTTGCAAGCCCTTTGGGCTCGCAATAATCACGCCCATATTCATGAAATAAGTCAATCAAAAGATAAGTTAATAATTTGTGTGCAGTAAAATAGCTTATGTTACCTTGCTTATAGAATCATCCCATATAATTAAGACAATCGAATCCGAGATCAATCCACTGGTCTTATATGCGTGGCGGCATTGTTCGAGATTATAAGAAAGAATTATTTATCATTTTCAACTGGTTATTATCTTTTTATTTTTGAAAACTTTTATATCCACCTCTCACCATTTATTGAAATGATTCGAGTAATAAATATATTTAATTTCACGTCAATCAAGACGAAAAATTACCGTACTAATTTGATTCTCATTTTAATTTCAAAATACAGGGTTTAACCCTGTTATCAAAATAGAAAAAATAAAAATACTTATTGAAGAATGTTATATTCTAAACAAGATGTTCTTGCATTTCTTAATAGATGTAACCAATATTTATATTTTAGAAAGTTTATTTAATGTTCTGTGTTGAAACTACCTTCCGTGCCGGGTCGAACAATGTGCCGGGCGCATTCCCGATTGAACCGACCAGTTTGCCGGTCCGTTTGCCGGTCAATTTCTACACACATTTTCAGGCCATTTTCCCAGCGAATTCGCTTTGATTTGGGTTTTTTTAGAAGCTGATTCAGTGCAGCTGAACCACTCTTATCTTCCCGGCGAGCCACAAAGCGCTTTTCTATCTTAAAATAGTAAATGTTATCCGGTTACGACCGAAAAGCTCCCAAACGCATGTTTTCCGTAATATTTAAGATAGCGAAGCAAAATGATATTCTGGTCAGAAATTTTTGGTATGGTTAGGTATTGGTGGTTATTTTGTAAATTTTCTATGCTTTTATAGCCGTATAAAATTGAGAATTGATACGAATGCACTGCGAATAGTCAATATTTTATAATTTTATGCATAATAATCCCACCAAAATTCGGCCTGCGGCCGGCCATTGGTGTCTCAACTATTACTTTGTGCTTTCCATGGGGTTACTTTGATGAGAATGATTGATCAACTAATCAAGTAAATGTTAAGCTTGTATGTTTTATGCAGACACAAAATGTAGATAAACCTTACTTCGTGTCTACAGCACGCCACTTATATAATACTTTGGGGCCCCGAAAGTGGCATGTGCCTAGGACCTCCAAACGTCTTAATCCGGCCCTGTGCATGCATCATATTTGAACTTCGAGACCATATATTTGATAACTAATATAAATGCAATAATATATTTACTCTAAATTGAAGTACTGTAGTTTAAAATAAATTAAATTAAAAGAGAATTTCGAATTTTATATTTCGACACTTTTGCATTTGAATTTCGGCTTAGCTTATAGTCATGCATTTAATATTAATAATTAATTAAAATCTTTTTAAAATGACAGTCTCTTTGAGGTTTTAACCCAATCGTATGAGTGTAATATACTATTTTTAAATGCAGTTATTTATTCGACCTCCAGATGTCATTTGAAGCTCCTTTGTAAAAAAAAAAAATAGACCCTGAAAAAAACTTGGCTTTAGCTGTCGAATTAAATAAGCCCAACGCCTGTCATATTGTATTTATCCGAAATGTTTTTTTTTTGTTTGTTTTTTTGAGCGTGAATTGAATCAAGCAAAGCCATGCGTTGTCTACTCAGAGCATCGGCCGTGCTTTGAGGACCAATTGGTTGCTTTGGAAATTGTAAATTCGGCAACACTGTATTATGGGTGAGGACGTCGTAACAGCAAGTCGGCAATCAGCTGTTTGCTCACATGGCGTAATGTTTGATGTGTTAAAAGTTCTCAAATTATTTCCTCGTCACAAGATCCAACGGTCCATTAAAGTAAATTGAATAAGTCTTATACTATATTCTACGATATATATATTTTTAAAGTTGACGATTAACATATACATGATGTATATGTAAATCGTCAACTGGCCTGACTAACTTTTCCTATATAGATTGCACTGTACATAAAATAAGCAAAATTATTTATAAATTTCAACTTATTAAAAAAAATTCACTATATATTAAAAAAAAAACAGATTCTGATAAGCCAAATTATTTGTTCCTTATTATTAATGATACATTGTACTCTATATATGCAGCTTTTAAAATATAACGATTTTAACTATAATTTATGAAATTATGGCCGTCGTCTAAAATTGTTATAGCTGCACAGGAATGGAGGAGAACATGACAAGAAAAATCGGACAATTAATATATGATCCAAACCCTATTGGAACAGGCTGTTTCGGTACTTTCGTTTATAGAGGCTCATACACATCAATATATGTGGCCGTCAAGCGGGTGATAAGAACCTACGGAGACGATGAATCAACCATTTTAGTAGAAATTGAAAATATGCAAAAAGCTGGTGATCATCCCAACATCTTAAAGTATATCCACCACGAGATGGATAACAACTTCATGTAAGTAGAATGTATCAATATATTTAAATGTGCATTATTCTCTTTTTTAAGAATCTGAAAACTTAACAATACATTGGTAACGGTATATATAATTTAGATACATAGCTACGGAATTATGCAGAGGGACGTTAGACGATTATTTTAATACGAAATACGATGGACCAAAATTTACGAGTGTAAAAGAAATCCTGCTACAGGTGACTCGAGGACTGGCTCACTTACATGAAAAGGGAATTGTTCATCGGGATATTAAGCCAACCAACATTCTCATCTTCGTTTCCGAAGTTAGTGGTTCAGACCCGGTAATAAAATTGGCAGATTTCGGTATTTCCAAGGCCCTAAGTCCCGGTAAAGAAGATTACACGAACACGGGCAAGACGAATCCAAAAGGAACGAGAGGATGGATGGCACCAGAAGTCTACCAATCAAAAAGATTCGACTCTAAAGTGGACATCTTCCAACTGGGCCTCATCTTTGCTTACACTCTTAGCAAAGGCAATAAGCATCCTTTCGGAGACGATGACGATTTGAGAATCGCTAGCATTAAAAAAATGGAATCAATGACACTGGTCCAACAAGACTTGAAAGAACCTTATTCAGATGATAATATTGCGTTTGAATTGATCAAATCCATGTTGAACATGAAACCAGATGGTCGACCTGCAGTAGGAAAGATAGTCAACAGCACATTTTTCAATTCTCAAAAAATTAAGGTTGGTCATTCTTAGCAACATAAGCTCAATAGTAGAGTTAATTTAATCCTCATCATTAATTACATTTTTCTCGTCTTACTATATTATTAATAGAGATTGGATGATTTAATTGAATCGCTCAGAGACATTGATCTGTCCAAGAACGCCAGAGCTGCAATCCGTAGGGAAGATTTAAAATGGCTTTGTCAGCATATGAGGAACAATCTGTTTCAGGTTCTTCCATTGATGCTGGCTGAGAATGGGGCTGATGTAAATGATCGAGACGATAACGGGATGACTCCTATCCTCCGATTGTGTCATTCATACGAAATGAACGACCTTTGCAAAATCCTCGAATTGCTTATCAATAAAGGCGCTGATGTGAAAGTTTTCTACAAGGAAAACTGGTTTAATAAAGGAAGAACGGCGCTTCACTTACTCGCTGAATACTACAAGCACGACAACTTGAAGGACATCTTCGATCTACTCATCAATGCTGGAGTTCCAGTGGAAGTCGAAGATCACTATATAGGAAAAACTTTGCTTCACTTACTTGCTGAATACTACAAGCACGACAACTTGAAGGACATCTTCGATCTACTCATCAAGAAAGGAGTTCCAGTGGATGCCAAAAATTATATTAAACAAACGGTGCTTCACTGTCTTGCTAAATACTACAAGCACGACAACATGAAGGAGATCATCGATCTACTCATCAAGAATGGAGTTCCAGTGGATGCCAGAAATGAAGATGAAGAAACGGTGCTTCACAATCTTGCTGAATACTACAAGTACGAGAACATGAAGAACATTATCGATATACTCATCGAAGCTGGGGTTCCAGTGAATGCAAAAGATAAACTTGGAAATACGGCGCTTCACTTACTTGCTAGATACTACGAGCGCGGCAACTTGGGGGATATTGTCAAGTTGCTGAAAGCCAAAGGAGCCCGCCTGGATGTTCAGAGTGACAACGGACTTACACCGTTAATGATGCTGTGCGGAAACAGAGGCATATTGAAGCACGTCGGAGTCTTCTCATTGCTTACCCCCAATGCCAGTAAAGACCCACTACGGTCCGTTACTCAATTAGGTATTCAATTTTGAATCGTGCTCGTATATTTTTAGCTTCTTAGTTTTACTCAATGTTGATTTACAGTAATCCATCTACTTGAAGAATTCGACAAGAAGAAGATTGGCGCTAGAAAGCTCGAAGATGAGTTAGAAAAAATTCACTGGAATGTGAAAAAGGAATGGAAGAAGCAATAATAATTTGATAGATTTAATCCCCATCTCTTACGTTTGTTTTCTTGAAAAATATATTTTTAAATGCTGTTTATTAGTTTTCAGGCATGCCAATATCTTCAATTCTGTTTTCAAACATTATTAAAATACCTTTCCAATTTAATAATGTAAGCTTCTTTAAGTTGGCATATTTTATATTTCTTCATATTATTTAATAAGCATTAAAAAGACGCTTACACGAAAAATCTAGACGGATTGACTCCATTATTCATTATTTTTAAGCTGAATTATTTCTCATTGGTTGAAGCTTATTTAAAAACTAATACTAAAGTAAAATGATGAATTGCACAGCTTTTAATATAGTTAATGTTTTTTACTTTGGTACAAAGGAATAAAATAGGTTTATGCTAAATTAAGCTATACTGTGTTTACTCAATTAATATAAAATTAAATGCCCCAAATCAAAATGTTTATTGTTCATAGTTATTTAAAATAAAGCAGAAATGATTAAAGAATCAAAATAGTATTAATTGCGAGCCAGTCGTCGCTGATTTTTCGTCCGCTATAAATACCTCCATGGTCCCATCTTTCGATTTTTAAACCAAATAAATGTAAAATTATGAACAATTTAAATATTAGATTTTTTAAAAAATTGAATCATTAGGGGAATGCTGCAATAATACAATCTATTTTCTTTAATCTTAAATTGAACATGTATGTTGAAACATCTTAAATTGAAAAATATTAAATATAAAATAGTTCCACCCTTTCGATCGCCTCTTTACTCTTTAGACAGAAATAACCTGGGAATTCAATAAAATGTGAATCTTGAGGTAAAGAGTTTTTTAGAGGTCATTAGCAAATAATGAAAAAAGTGCATTCCTTTTTATAAGACAGAACTACAACAAAATGCTAAAGACAAGAGTAGTATTGATTCTGCAATTATTCGTATCGTTTTTGTTTATTACTACTGCATTGTTTTGAATTGGAAATAAATAAATAAATTGACTTGAATAGGTATATATGCTCAATATGTGAATGTATATTGCAGTTGTATAGACTACATGCAATTCTTATTTCAGTGTTGAAGGCAAATTTACTTTTGATATACTCAATCGGTTAGAAAAGGCATGTTTTTCTGGATCCAGCACCCGTTCTTGACAAAGTTCGGGACAAGAGTGAAAATTTAATTGCTATCGAATACACCGAGACCATTACTGGCGCTTACAATTTCAATGTAAATAAGACTCGTTGCACTGATGACGAATCGTTCGTTCGTAACCTTTTTTAAATTTCTATTTTAAATCTAAAAATGGAATTGAAAATCTATAATTTTACAGCTATGTTATTTTTCAGCTATGAGTGAATAATAAACAGAATAAAAATAAATAAACTGAACCAGCTACCGTTATAGGCGAGTTACAATAATATTAAAATCCATTCGCATTCAACAAAACTATACAATGAATGACATGAACCTAAGAAAGAAATAATGCTAATTTTGCCCAATTTTTATCACGTGTTGCATATAAATGATTGAAAATGATAAAAGGGATTCTAAAGGGCTTACGGCCAAGAAAAGTTATGTTTTTGTAATTTTGTGGAACTATGATGAAACATGATTTGTCCATAATTGATTTCAACTTTATGTTCAAAGCAACCAACCCATTTCAGATTGAATTATCTATACTTTTTTTTTACTATATTCTCTCTGAAAAAATAACCATATTTAAATCATACAGTAGTGAGCGAAAATATTGACCGATTTCGTTTTAGCCTATAAGCGCCCATGTAAAATACCCTTCTGAAGAATAACAATAAAATGCTTAAAACACAAAGCTAGATTTTTTCCTGATTTTTACCAGAGAGATTACTTGCCTAATTATATGATTTCAAAGTGACAGCTAAATCGATTCACGATATATAGAGTTACAGCATGTGGCGTAATTATTGACCGATTTGCGGGTACCCTGTACTTTCTTATGAGAAAGTATCCTTTTTTTACATTCATAAAAAATAGTAGTGGCAAAATCGGTTGTGAAAGATGAAAATGATAGCACTGACACTTAATTCCATAGTTATTGCGAATATAAGATCGAAACCTTTCATTTTGAGCTCTGAATATAATTTTTAAGATCTTAAAGTCCAAGGATCCCTTTTTTCCCACCACCACAAAGTAAAACAATAGGTACTGTACACTGACAGTTTGATTTTTTCACACAAACGTAAAATTAAACATTAGGGATACTGATTGTCGGGTCTCCCAGAGCAAATTATCTTCAACAGATAGCAGATGCTAATTAAAGTGAAAACCATTATAACCTCTTGTTAAAAACTTAAAATCCATCTAATTTTTTTGTTGAAAATATATCACTATGGGTAAACCAACCGTCAGTGTACCTTGTGTATTGATTTTCGACGATTCTTCTATAACTGCAGTAACGCCACTGCGCAGAATGTCTGTCCAAGTTAAAGAAACTGACCGTTTGGCTAATAAATTAGAACAAGTATACCTATATTAAATGCAACCTTTTCATATTCACGGTTATTTTATTAAACATACCATTTCCGCCATACTTTTTTTTAGAAAAAAATTACGAAGGTAATATGGCACTTCAATGAATTTTAGAATTTCAATAGATAGTATACATTTGTTTAAAGTGTATATCAACACAATCAATTATATTTAAAGATGGTTGGTCCCGATACTACTCTCAAAACAGTATTTAAATATTAAAATTAAGACAAATTGTTCCAAGTTTGATGCTATTGTGAAGACAAAAAATGTCTAAAATCCGAGATAAAACGCGACTTTTAGCTTTAATCCTGAGACTTTGTTCGAGTGGATAAGTAAAACGCAAAAATTATTTGGCAGATGAGCCCATCATTTTCACGCCAGATCTTCAACAGTATCGCAAATTTAAACCCCTTCTTTTTTCTCTTGGGTTTCGTGGTATACAGACAGATTTTTATTAACATTCACGTCCTCCGTTATTCCATTTCTATTTCTGATTTCCTCCGCCAGCTTCAATTCGTGATAGAAGTTAAAGACAACACACAAAAAAATACACATTCAATCCTAAACAAAACAAAATAAAAAGAATACATAAACAGGGCTCTTTTAAAAATGAAAAAATTACCGCAAAGTACGAGCAGGATGAGTCCATATATGTAGACGACAAAGACAAACAAAACAATGGAAAAGATGATGCTTAATCCTGTGACGATTGCAGTTTCAATTAGCCTCAGGATTGCCAGTTTTGGCCTTCGTTTCTCACCGAAACTACCGGCAAAATGCAAAATATAAACTGAATGATTGAAATCGCCAAGAAAGCACTGTGCATAATGACGTTGTGCATCTAAAATCGATTTTTTTTTTCTTTAAAGAAGTACTTTCAAATGATTTTTTTTTTAAATATTATAATTACTTTTAAGAACCCTGCTAAAGTAGAGGAGCAATAATGTGGCTATGTTGGCTCCTATAATATTCACAATCTGTATAAAATAAATTGGTTTATAAAAGTATTTTATAAGGGAATAAGAAAAATTGAATAAAAAAAAGTTGCATACTATACTGAAGATAGCGATAGTTAATGAGCCGGTTGTTAGAGAACATCCACAGCAGCTTTTTTCCAAAAAAACATTTTTGGTGACTGAAATTTGAATCGCAACTTTTCCATTGTATTCTTTCTCTTGGAGTGGCAAGCCGTATACTGGATGCTGAATATTTGCTAAGGTAAATAGTAGAAATAGTCCTTGGAACCCGCGGGCGGTAGTAATTTGCGTAAGGCTCTTTCCTGCGGTTGTTCAGGAAGAATTCCCGAGATGAAAACAATTCCAAACACTCCTATTTTGCAGTGAATATTAAAGAAATTGAGGTAACGCGTAGGTTACGCCAATATAAAAACCTTCAGCGTTCAAAAACTCAGCTTTTCATTCATCTCGATGTATATTAATTATGTTGATAATATTAAAATAGAGAATGGGTCTATAATAATAATAACATCATCAACCCATATGAAATAAATACTGCGGAATTAACAGATAGATTTAATTTATTATGTCTTTTGGTACAACAAGAAAGGCGGTATAAACTTGGCCGGGCCGCCGGGGGTACGATGTTGATAGCCCGAGAGAGTCAGGGTAGGCTAGTGGATAGAGCGGTGGGCTACAGGAAGGGGTAGCCGCAGGGGCGTGGGTTCGATCCCCGGAAGGTTCTTCCTGGCTTTTTTGTTTGCTGTATTCTTATTGGCCTTTTTTGCAGAATTCCTATTGGTTTCTGCTTGTTTAACATAACATTAGCATTATTAATTAGTTTTATCACGGGTGGGCGACTATCAAAAATTATGGGTAGGCCACTTTTAGGTAACAGGTAGGTCACTATTAGGTAACCGGTAGGTCACTATTAGGTCACGGGTAGGTCATTATTAAGTTTAGGGTGGGTCAGGTTAGGTTAGGTTAGGTTATTTTAGATTTCCAAAAAATCACTCGAGTGATACCTTTAGCTTGAATGAGCGAGCGAAAGGTGTCGCTTGAGCGACCAGGACCAGCCTGCTGTTAGCAAAGGGAATAAGCATCCTTAATATAATTATTAATTTTTAATATAATTATTAATTTAATTTATTTTTAAATAAATTAAATGCTTCAAAATTAATGTGAGGGGGGAAAACCCCTCAGATGAATGTGTACGCCGACGGGCGTGAGTCGTGAAGAATGCAAATTTAACTAAAACGTCTACTATTGGCTGCTACTTATCAGTTTCTTCGAAGCGCTTCCGCTCTCAGAGTCTTTAGTTACTGATCCATGTTGTGTTGCCTAGTTGTATTTACGCAGTGTCATCGCGCAGTGCCGCACCCTTTGCAACATCTTCTAGCATTTATTTCATTACTTATTAATAAAAATTGCTGTCCAGCTGCAGGAACGACCAACTCGTTTCAAATTAGTAAATGACAAGAGGAAGTCGTAATCCTATTATTCCTTCTTATTCACCCATCGTCGACATAGAAAACAGAAAGAAGAAGATACATTTTGACCAGAAGGCTGTCTTTTTGTACTTCATATTTGATGTAATCTTACCTGTCGGCAGCTATGCTTACTTTATCATCGACTCGCTTCCCAAATATTACAAAGAAGAAGACCTCGCCAAGTTCAAGGTGTCGTTAGTGTTTGGAGCTGTAGTCCCATACTCAGTTTCTATTATAAGCCTGTATGCCTGTTGGAAGGTTGACCGAAAAAAGCTGACAGACTGGGGACCGTTTGGCGCTTATTATTCTCAATGGTGGCGCACATTTTTCAGATGGCTTTTCCACTTGTTGATTCCTCTTCCATCTATTCCAAGGTTTTAAAATATTTATTTTACACAATTTGTAGTAATAATCAAAATAATCAACGTGGTTATTTAATAATTTAGGGGACTGGACATTTTTCTACTCAAGCAAAAGCGTGCAGCTGCTAAGTCAGATGGAGAAAAATTTAAGGAACTATTTGAAGATATGCTATTAGCCACCAGGAAACTTACGTTCCTCGAACATCTTGGTACCTGTTTCGAGCTGGGACCGCAGCTGTTTTTTTAGCTCACACCAAATCTGTTTGGCGATTTACTCTGGGAAAAATCCGTGTAAATGAATTATGATTCATGTAAGACCTTATATAACTCACTCTTATTGTTTTCATAACAGTATCTACCAATGGAATGGATGTTGTTGAAGTGTTAGTCAGCACTCTAGTTTGAGCTTGGAAGCTTGTCAGCAACAGAGACAGTCTCAATTTATCAGATGATAAAGAGGGAGAGATGAGTACAAAGCACTATATACTGCTCTGCATTTGTCACTATTTGATATTGCGTAAGTATATCTTGTTTCATAAATACACTTTCTGAAATAATATGTTTGTTGTTACAATAATGAAAAAGTGGGCCACTTTATTCCACGAGCGATGCTTTCTGCTTTCTCTACATTCAAATTTTGGATCTTCTTTTCCATCCACTTCGTCTTGATCTGCATCGGCTTTTTGTTCTTCTACTGGAGAGTTAAGAGTGCTCGCTGGAACATGACCGAGAATATGTTTGGACCAGTCATCATCGTCTTATCGAGCTTCTTTTCTTTTGCTGATTACCGATCGGACCAAGTAGATTTTCACGATGCCATCTACTACGCTGTAAATTATTTTAAATCTAAAATGTATAGAAAGGTATAAAAAAAACAATAATGAAGGATGTAAACCCATAATGGTAATTATAGGTCCCGTTTCTGGAAAACGTAGTGGTGCTTATCGTCTTAGGACTGCCTTCCATTTCAACATTATATAAGATCTTATACGGGTCTTCCTTGGCAATGCATTTTTTCGGTCTTGCCATTCTTATTTATTGTTCCACTTTTCGGTTGGACGTTCTTGTTAATAAGATCGCCGAAGGTTATACAACAAATAACGTTAATACGGGCGAGCTTCAGCAGCCTTTAAATACTTCAGTAAGCAACTTGGTGAAAAAAGAAGAAACACCATTAGGATTAGTTGATAATTCAGATAATATCCATACGTCGTCACGCCGACGTTGGCGAGAGGTGAGTTCCATCATATAACAGACCCACCTATATATGTTACTTTTAAAAAAGCTATAGTCCTCTGTTTGAAAAAATATGATAGATCATTTATTCATTTTAACTAGTTTCTACATATAATTGACATATTATTGCATTTTATTACATAGGAGCGTGACATAAATCGTCGTATGAGAGCCGATGGAATATCACGGCTATTTTAGTGATATTTGAGAATACGTCAAACGTCACACATCAAAATGTGTTGACTTAACAAACATTAGCCATCAATTCTCACACTTCACGTCGAGTACACTTAAGTTTTTTCGTGATTTTTTTTTTCATTTCGAAGCGAGGTTATTAAAATTGTATTATAATTTTGACAACACCGTCACTTATATATCTCAATTTAAAGCCCAAACTAGATCTGTCAAAACTGAATAAAATGGCATAACGTTGATGTCGTTGAAGTGGTATTTTGCTATTTTTTTCTGATATTAATGGAAAAAGTGTAATCATTGGCGTAGCTGCCATCAAACGTCACCATCAAGCACCACTTTCCTTTAGCTCAAATCAATATCAGCGATTAATACAATCCCATGTACAGTTTATATTTAGGCCTATTGTTGCGATGTAGAAAGGTTGCTGTTCTCTCTGGAGAAACCAACTGAATCAAATTAATATCCTAAAAAAATACAGATTACAGTAGTCTTACTTAACATTTCCTAAATATTTTTGTTTTATATTCTCGCTATTATCCATATAACTTATCAGATATGGTGTAATGTATAAAGCTTTCGTTATTCATAAAATTGATTCCCTTACGGCCTTACCAAAGTATAATCTTTACGCATCAACCATTATTGTGTTTATCAACTTATTAGAGAGAAACCAGAATAGGTATAAGACGAATAGGCTATGAAATCTTTTACCTAAATATTTACAAACATTAAAGTGTGTATATTTTAGTCTCCAAAATCCGAGGTCAATTCTATTTGATGACACCAGCAAGAATCAAATAACATAACTGGCCTTCAAATGCTGAATCCAGCCAACATTGTAGAATGTAAACAAAATAGCAAACTGAGAGTGTTGCGTCGACCTTGGTTCGATATCTTCTTCCGTTAAAAGATACGGCACTGTATTCATATAGGCGACAGACTATTTTCATAGATGTCCTATGAAAGGGTCGCCGTTTTTAGAGATGTTTATTGCTTGGTAATAAAATGTTATGGCGAGAGATCCCTTTTTCCTAGCATTTAGTCGAATGTATCTTTTCTAAAGGAATGTCTCCATATATAGCCTGCAGGTCCGTGGTTCCTGCTTTCGCTTTGTATGTTATAGTTGGAGGCATGCCACTGCGGAGAGAGGCCACTCCCTTTTTCTCAGCTAGCTATACGATAATGACCGAGATGCGAACTGTAAATAAGAGGCTCTCTAAACATTCAGACTGCAGCAGCGCTATACTGCGCCGCAGCTCAGTATGGGTTCCAATTAATAAAGAAAGGATGTTGATTATCAGCTGAGTCGTAAAGTGAGCGGCTGCTATGCGTCCTCTGACTCCTTTTTGTCGTTTATAAAAAACCACAAAGTAAATTATTATCATCGTCGAATAGGGCTAATAGGCTCACTCGATCTATCCATTATCCTTTTCTTAGTCACTGCCGGTCAGCCAATTAGCGTTTCGTCTTATTAAATGTCTCTATGTTAGTTTTAGTATTCATCTTCGCATCTCCAAAACAGTTGTCTCACTAGTTCTACATGAATATCGTAAAAATGATGACATTCAATATATTTTTAAATTGAATTCCAAATGCTTACCAACAGGATCCGGAGTCCATGAAAGGGGCGTCTACGAGCTATCAAGTATCACGCCGCCGGTAGCGGCCACCATATTGAGCCAGTCGCTTACTGTCTTTCCTCCCATCATCTTCTCTCTCGTTTTCGCTGCTGTTGCCATCCGCAATCTTTAAAGAGTAAGCTTGAATTTCTATAATCTCAGATCATTTACTTATTACCTTATTAAATACAATAAATTATGGTTGGATTTTAATTTTTTATGTGATTTAATTGCCCATATAATCTGCTAATCTTTATTTATATTGTACATATACATGTACACATTTCCATTTGTTTATAAAAGTAATTAAGCGTGGTTGGTGCTGTATTAATTTCTAATGAATAAGGGTTTACGATGGCTTCCGAATTCTGATGGACTGTTGAACAGTATAGTGGAAATAAACCTGGGGGGGGGGGGGGCGTATACCTACCATGTTAATTTAAAATGTAAACTCAATTTCAATGATGGTTGAAGGGGATTTGTTAAAATCAAATCAGGCTGCTTAAACATTTTTATGATTAAATAAGATCATTTTATGAAATTATTAAGAGCTAGCTGCTATTGCCCAATTAACTCATTTTAAGTAGGCGAATAAATAAATTAAAATAATCAGGAACATACCCTCAGGGCCCTCAGATTTATCTGGACTATACCGTAAACGTAGCCTACATGTGGAGAATTGAAACAGGTCTATAAAAATATAGTTGTAACATAGGTCGCTATAGATACCTTGATCTCAAACTATGAGGTTTTTTTTTTGCTAATTATTTTAAAGAATTTTAAATGTAAAAAATTGTAAATCATCTTGGATTAACTCAGAATACATTTAAATTAAAACTAATGAAATAAAATGATTGTATTTAGTGTGCTGCTGGTGAATCTTGCCAGTATAATCAGAGCAGACAGTGGAAAACGGAAGTGAATCACTGAATCAGATCTAGTCAGTGTAAATGGAAGGTAATATAGCCTAATTCACAATTATTGATGAACATCATCTACTAGCTATGCATATTTAAAGAGATTTGTAACTATTAATAACAAAACTCTTTCTTCTTTGTAATAGATTTGGGCGGAGAAGAATTGTATAGATTCCCAATAATCACTAAACGTTGTTGATTTTTAAAAATCTACTAGTGAACTAATAAGTGAGGATGCCGTTTGATGTAATGGATGACGGGAGTAGTGAACCCTTAAACAATAGCGGAATTGTCCATCACAATCACAGAATGAAAAAAATAAGTTATGGAAAAAGTGACATAATAATTTCCGTGATATTTGGTGTCCTGTTTTACCTTTTTGATGCCATCGGCGACGTCATTGGTGTTTACACCATTTCTCAGTATTCCGACGTCATCGATTTTGAAATTGCATCTTTACAGTACTACGGAAACTACAGCAGCTGTTTCGCCTCAAATGCCACCCAGCGACA
Source organism: Chydorus sphaericus (assembly GCA_030141595.1). NCBI lineage: Eukaryota > Metazoa > Arthropoda > Branchiopoda > Diplostraca > Chydoridae > Chydorus > Chydorus sphaericus. Next base: position 20,033,894 of record CM057926.1, read on the forward strand.
CATTACTCACGATGGATCAACATCATCTAATTCTATTGATAATCCGTATTTCTGGTTTTCGATCTCAGTCTTAGTCGTAACTTCAATCTACATCTCATTTAAGAGCGGCCGCTCCTACTGGATGAAAGAAAGAGAGAATAAGCTCACTTTCAAGTCATTCCAAGATCGCCAGCATTCATTGTGTGTGGTTCTAAGATGGCTCAGTCACATTCTCTTGGTGGCACCTATAGCAAGGTAATGAGCAATTATATACGGTGCAGGTTCGGTTATAAGGACAAATTAATCGAATCGCCCTTAAAATCGAGTATCTATCGTAGTAGTAATAAGAAGACCATTTCCAGTGCAATGTGCAACATTTTTTTATTCTCTTTTTCAGATTTAGGTAAAAAAAAAAGTTTCTTTTCACATCCATTCTCTCTCGGTATTTCATTGCCAATAAGGAAGGAAAGAAGTAAGAGGGAAAGAATAATTGAAAGAAGGGAGATCCTTAAGAAAAAATCCCATTTTGTGCCAAAAAAAAAGATGTGTCAAAAAGACAATATCGTCTTTATAACCGATTGGTCCTTATTACTAAGAGTCCTTATAAACGAGCCGGCAATGTGCATGCAACTACATTTAATAATAGAAGACCCTATTATAGTAATCTTTAAAAACAATTAGTAATACTAAAAATATATATATATTTAGGACTATTGATCTGATATACCTCAGGAAGAACTGCTGGCAATCTTTGGTCAGTGAGAATAACCTTCACGAGGATACGGCGGCGATTGACATAGATGAGAAAAAACAGACGGGAAACCAACTCTTTGATGAGCAAGTAAAAGAGAGAGAACAAGAGTTGACAAACCTTCTACACCAGGAAAACAGTTTCAAGTCTGGACCTCAGCTGTGGCTGAAAATCCACTTGCTCTTTCTCTTTCTTTTCTCGGAGAATAATGAGCTTGGTATACTATTAGTATAAATGGGTATTTCTTATGTATATTTTTAGCCGCATATTCCCCTATTACATTTTCAGGAATTTGTGGATATTTGAATATCGTTTTCATTTTTGTTGGGATTGCATCCTGCGCCTGGAAAACGGTGTGCAACAGGAAAACAAACAATTTATCCAATGATAATGAAAAGAAATTTAGTTGTGGAAAGCATATTATTCCTCTTCTGTTTGGTCATTGTCTTTCCGTAGGTGCGTCACTTTTATGACAATCAAATGATGAAATTCAATTTAATTTAATATGAAATCATCTTATCATCAATAAATAGGGGCGCGGTTTATTCTGCTAGGCATGCTCTCTGCCACCTCCTTTTCATGGCTCAGAACCTTTTGCGAAACCCACTTCGGTCTTATCTTCTTTGTGATAGCAGTGTATAAGACTGAAGACGGTACCTCTTTTTACATCCCATCTCCCAACCGAGGGAGTGTCTGGAACAAAGTCGCAGACATCTTTAACGTACTGGATATCCAATTTTCCACCTTCTTCTCATTTCTGGATTTTGATGAAGATAAAGATAAGGCACTGCGTATCATCGTCTACTATGGGGTAGTATTAAGTTTATATTTTCAATGTTTTTCATCTCAATTAGAGGCTTATTATACAGCTAAAACTATTATAATAACAGCTTTATATGTATGATATATAGATTCCGTATATCGAGAATCTTATCCTCTTCGCGATTTTAACGCCTACCATGAATAGGGCTCTTCGAATAACTATCATAATAGCAATGATCGTCAGCGCAATATTGTTTGCTGCATGCGAGAACTTCCATGGGCTTGGCATCTTAAGTCCTTCGCCTCCCTCTTCATCGGCCAATGATTCCGATGAATATAAGAGAGACGATGGAAATTCAGATTCAACCTCTAGCCATCTTCAACCATCGAGCAATTATAGCAGCACTGAAACGGATATTCAAGACATTTCAAATGGAGAGCTTAGTAATTCGACGAGAAGTAGGTCTACGAATGCTGTACGGCCTTACGATGGACGTGGGCGACCACCTGAGACCGCGGTCGGAATCGCCTGGTGGCAAAGGTTTTTTCACTATTGTGAAGTAATATTATATAGTTCTAGCCTGGCATTATCATTAATTTGATAAAAGATGGACGATGACGGGCCTGTTGGACAAATTCCAAAGAAAAAGAAAAGAGAAGGAGGAATCGAGTGATTCTGAAGAAAAGGATGACCAAGATGTTGCTAGGGAGAGAATCAAGTGTTCTGGGATTGAAGCATCAAAATGTGAGGAGGACGAGCGTACTGAAAGCGTTGGTGAGTCGGGTATTCCAATTTGTTCAGGTGATGAGTATAAACCTTCAGTTGACTGTAATACAGAGTCACCTTCCCCTGAAACCGTGGTTAGACGACGTCTGGTGGGATCATCAAAGCCAAAGGTTTAATATAGGCCTATAATGATAATGAGCTAGCTTTTACATATAATTCTTAATTAATTTGGATAATATTCATTAGGTGATGGGTGATAATAGCGATAATCCTACCAGACAATCTCCGAAAATGAGGAAGAAAAAAAGAAAGGACAACGATGAAGATTCTGATGATCCATCGGAGAAGAGGCGATCGGATAGAGGCGTCATTGAATCATTGAAGGTTCTTGAGGCTCAATCCAATGAAGAACAGGATGGAATGTCGATTGATTCTAATGTTGGTGATCGTATTGACATTCCTGATGACTCGGTATTGATTAGCCGTCACATCCCTCCGCAAAAGGTTCGCATTTGTAAACCAATGCTTAATTTAAAAAAAAATGTATTCACGTCTTATGATAATAGGAATGGAAAGATGTGAATGATTTGCTCAGAGACGGTGATCTAAACGACCTGGAGAAAGACGCAATCCATAGAAATGATTTGAATTGGATCTGCCAGTATATGAAGAACAATCTGTTTCAGGTTCTCACATTGATGCTGGCTGAGAAGGGGACTGATGTAAATGCTCGAAACGTATTAAAGGATACTCCTATCCTCAACCTGTGTAAATTCTACTTCGAGGAAGACCTACTCGAGATCCTCGAATTGCTTGTGAATAAAGGGGCTGAAGTGGAAGCTGTCGATAGCGTTGGCAGGACGATGCTTCATCGCGTGTGTGATAAATACTCGCAGCACCGAAACCAAAAGACCATTATCGATCTACTCATCAAGAAAGGTGTTCCAGTGAATGCCAAAGATTGCTTCGGAGATACAGCGCTTCACTTACTTGCTAAGAACTTTACGGAGGAAAACATAACAGATACCGTCGATCTATTAATCAAAGCTGGGTTTTCAGTGGATACCAAAAATAAAGATGGAGAAACGGTGCTTGACTTACTTACTCGTTATTACAAGTACGAAAACATGAAAGATATCGTCAAGTTATTCATCAAAGCTAAAGATTCGGTGGATGCCAAAAATCAACCGGGAGTTACGGCATCAAAGCCAGAGGTTTAATATTAGCCAAATGATGATGAGCTGTTACATATAATTCTTAATTGATTTGGATAATATTCATTAGGTGATGGGTGATGATAGCGATAGTCCTACCGGACAATCTACGAAAAACAAGAAGAAAAAAAGAAAGGAGGTTCGCGTTTGTAAACATATCCTTAATTTTTTTTTTTTTTTTTTTTTTTTTTTAATATGTCTTCACGTCTTATGATAACAGGAATGGAAAGATATGAATGATTTGCTCAGTGATGGTGATCTAAACGACCGGGAGAAAGACGCAATCCGTAGAAACGATTTGAATTGGATCTGCCAGCATATGATGAACAATCTGTTTCAGGTTCTCACATTGATGTTGGCTGAGAAGGGAACTGATGTAAATGCTCGAGGCGAATACAAAAGGACTCCTGCCCTCCAACTGTGTGAATACTACGACAAAGAGGACTTTGGCAAGATCCTCGAATTGCTTATCAAGAAAGGGGCTGAAGTAAAAGCTGTCGATTACTTTGACAAGACGATGCTTCATCTCGTGTGTAAAAATTACTCTCAGCGCCGAAATCTAAAGGACATCATCGATCTACTCATCAAGAGAGGAGTTCCAGTGGATGCCAGAGATTTCAGAGGAAATACAGTGCTTCACTCAATTGCTGAAGATCCCTTTAAACAAAGGATGTTTTACTTTGATACTGGAAACTTGGAGTCCAGTTACTACAAGGACATCGTCGATCTACTCATCAAAGGTGGAGTTAAAGTGGATACCAAAAATGAAGATGGATATACGGCGCTTCACTTGATTGCTAAATTCTACAAGGGCGGTCACATGAAAGACATCGTCGAGTTATTCATCAAAGCTGGATTTCCAGTGGATGCCAAGAATAAACTTGAAAAAACGGTGCTTCACCAACTTGTTAAAAGTTACCAGCACGACAATTTGGAGGACACCATCGATCTATTCATCAAAGCTGGAGCTACAGTGGATGCCCAAGATAAAGATAGAAGAACGGTGCTTCACTATCTTGCTGAAAACTATATGCACAAAAACAAGAAGAGCATTTTCGATCTACTCATCAAAGCTGGAGTTCCAGTGGATGCCATAGATCGGGAAGGAAATACGGCGCTTCATTTGATTGCTAAATACTACGACAACGATCACAAGAAAGACATCGTCGAGTTATTTATCGATGCTGGATGTCCAGTGTATGCCAAAAATGAAGATGGAGATACGGTGCTTCACTTGATTGCTAAAAACTACGACGGCGATCACATGAAAGACATCGTCGAGTTATTCATCAAAGCTGGATTTCCAGTGGATGCCAAGAATAAACTTGAACAAACGGTGCTTCACCAACTTGTTAAAAGTTACCAGCACGACAATTTGGAGGACATCATCGAGTTATTCATGAAAGCTGGAGCTACAGTGGATGCCCAAGATAAAGATAGAAGAACGGTGCTTCACTGTCTTGCTGTAAACTACAAGCATAAAAACAAGAAGAGCATCTTCGATCTACTCATCAAAGGTGGAGTTCCAGTGGAAGCTAAAGATAAATGGGGAGATACAGCGCTTCACGATCTTGCTCTAATTCACAAGCACGATGATTTGGAGGAAATTGTCAGATTTCTAATAGACAAAGGGTCCCGCCTAGATGTTCAGAATAACTCAGGATGCACACCCTTAATTGAGTTGTGCCGAAATGAAAACAAATTGAAGCACATCCGAGTCTTCTCCTTACTCACCCCCGACGCCTGTGATGATCCAATTCTGTCCGACACTCAATCAGGTATTACATTTTAAATCGCTCTCGTACATTTTAGCTCCTTGGGTGCTGTGTTCATCTCTTTCTGAATTTAAATTTACAGTAATCCGTCTAATTGAAGAATTCGACAAGAAGAAGATTGGCGCCAAGGACCTCGAAGATGGATTGGGAAAAATTTACTCGGATGTGACAATTAAATATAAGCAGCAAAAATAATTAGATTCATTGAATTCTCATCTCTTACGTCGTTATTTTTCTTGAAAAATATTAAAATTTACTGTTTATCAGTTCCCGGTCGGCAAATCATTTGCTATCCTTCTTAGGATGATTGATTATCTTGTTCGATTCCATGTCAATTTCTTGTTCGACCTCATCCCTGACTGTAAAGACATGGCCACATCCCCATTTCTGTCTCTCAACATTATCACATCCGGTGCCTTTTAAACTGATTGTGATGCCTCTTCCAATTGGCGTATTCTGTCTCTCAGCATGTAAATACCAATAAAATTGGCAATCTTAAATACTAACAAGACCAATACATCGAAAATTCAGATAATTCAATTCTTAATCTTTAGTTTGAATTATTTCTTATCCATTCAACCATATTAAAAAAAATTAAATATGAACTGCTTAATCTTCATACTGGTATTAATATTTCTTGTTTAAGCATTAATGAACCAATTAAGTGATATTAAACTATAGTCTAATAGATATTATTATTATTCCAAATCAAAATGTATATTGTTCATATTTATTCAAAATAGAGCAGAAATAATTAAAGAATCAAAAATATTTTTACACAATTTTGTCAAATGCTAATTATTTTTTCCATCCCAAGTTATCATTATAAAATGTAAATTAGAAATTTATTCAAATTTGGCTCGTCTCTAACAAATGATGAGGAGAAGAAGAGAAGAGGAAAGCCAATCGGAATTCATCCAGCACAAATAATTTAACCCTCCACATGCCCTGAGTCCTTATCAACTCATTCAACACCGAAGCCCTCTCAACATCCAACCAGCGCTGGAATGCATCCACCGGAATCTCGCCGGAATCCCTGTCAGGCCCAATGAGCGACATCTCCAAATAAGACCCAAATTTAGGCAATCCATCCGGCTGCTGCTCGACTATGTCCATCATCTCTGTAGAGAGCTCTTCGGGGCCTAAAAGGCGGATGGCGGAAGTAATACTCTCTCTTCCTATACTGCCGGAAGGGAGCCACAAGAGCCTGTAAGAGTCTTCTTCAGAGTTTTCTCGGTAAAAGACAATCTCTTCAGCAGAATTGTTTAATTGAGGTTTGATGGAATAATTAGAGGACCATTCGGCCGCCCGGCAGAGTTGGAGGAGGATGCAGAGCACCTGCTGCAAGTGGTTGTCGTCGTTAGGGTCCGAAGTGAGGCTGAAAGAGAGCTGCTTTAAGGTCGCCACTTGTCCAGATGGAAATACTTGCACACCTGAAATAAAAATAAATATAATTAAGATTTTTTGAAGTAATATATAATCAATTTCCATTCTATTAAAAGTAACTTCCACTTCCACCGTTTGGATCAAGGGAAAATTATGTATTTTTTCCATTCCACCTTTTAGTAGTCTAGTCAATTTAAATGCCTTTGAATGCCAGTTTCCACTTCCACCATTCCCTATTTCCACCTTTTAGTGAATTAACCTCATTTGAAACCGATTGAACATAATTTCCACTTCCACAATTTATCAAGGTCTCAAAATTTAAATTTCAAAAAAAAATTCTAAAATTCTAAAATTCCACCTCCACTGTTTAGATATGAATGCCGACCTGCTTTGGAAGTTCGGTTGTGGTGGTGTTTGAGTGCGGAAGAGAGTCCGGCCGGTAGGAAAGGGACCGGAACTTGGTCCTCAAAGTGTATGACGCAGGGCTGGGCGAATGGCGCCCTGCTCTCCGGAGCGAAATCCGGCGGATAGACGGCCAGCAATAATTCGTGCTGCCTCCAACTGCTCTGCAAGACTGTTAACGTCTCTGTGCGTAATAGAACGACGTCCTGGTCGTAGGCGCTGCCGAAAGACGTCCAGTTCAATCCGCTAGAGGTCTCTGCAGGGTTGCCATTGGTGACGTAACCGGCTACTCGACGTAATTCGTGGAAGTGCTGGGCCAGTGGACGCTTACTTGTCGCCTAATTAAATAAAAATAACTAATTTATTCATTTTTACACTTTCTCCACCATATTATAATTTCCACTTGTACCATTGAGCGAAACTAATCGCTATAACTTGCACAACTTAAACAATAATTTAATTTTACTGTCTTTTAAATACAATTTTAAGTGTTTGGAAACGAAAACATTGGAGGAAATAAAAAAAACCATCAATATTCAATACTTGAAAAATGTTGGGTTGTAAAGCGCCATGTCAGGAGAATAATGAAATAATACAATCTTAACTACTTTTAAAAACCCTAATTTTAAAATAAAGTTACCTTTAAATTAGGCTGTCATATAATTTGTCTACAATTTGATTGATTCAGAAAGTGGAATAAGAGAGTGATTTTTAAGTTGATGCCACATCCCCTCAATAATAAGGGTTCATCTCCAATTCATCCATCTGTAGATATAAAATTTAGCAATATTATTTTTAAAATGAACATGATTTAAATTCCCATCTTACAGGGCCCAATGAGTGTTTAGGCTAGACACGGAGGAACAATAACAGAACAGCAACAACTGATCCGCCGTGGACTAGATGACCCATTCCATTTTTTAAAGGTGATAACTCGGTTGTTGAGTTGCCACCTGTCACCTACTCACCTGACCAACTATCCATGTATAGTTTCTCCAGAAGTTGGTATGAAAAGTTGAAAACTGTTCCTGTGCCATCTGCCATGAAACAAATTTACTTCAAGGAGGTTGGTAGATGAGTATGGTCTATTCCAAGTTCTATCTAAGTTGACATCATCACAATTGAATTTTAAATAAATCTGTAAATGTAACAAAATTCAGAATAAAATCAATGAATTCCGGAAAAATATATGGTTCCTTCCTTCAACCCCTAGATAATAAATAACTCACCTCTTATTACTGCGGTTACAAGATGCTGAAAAATACTGACTGACTGCTGAAAAATATCAATTAAAAAGGCAATTAAAGGCGTCCTCTCTTTTAAATCTTTAGTATTGACATGGGCGCCACAGTCAACGAATACTTGTACGATTTTCTTCAAGTTCTTGGGATCGAAATTTTCACAAAGATTTCTTAAGAGCGGCGTCTTCCCTTTAGATTCGTTTTCATTCACGTTCGCTCCATTCTCCTCGTAATTAGACCATTAGGATCAAGTTTAATTTCAAATCTTACAATTCAATAAGTTTAAGTTGTGTCCAACCTTCCGAATAAACTGTGGTATTCACGTTCGCGCCATTCTCTACGAACAGTTTGATCATTTCTATTAGGTCGTCCTATCCGCAGTTTTGGATGAACTCAAGATTTGGATACAGTTGACAATACTCCCATCTGAATCCTTTGCCATGCCTCTGGGTTTACGTATGCGCCCTTAAAAATGGGGAATTCGGTGCTCATTTAAATTTTCTCTACTGTATTGTAATTGCCAAAGGGCTAAGAGTGGCGTCCTCGGTCCTCCCTCTAGAATCTGCGACATTCACATCGGAGCCATCAGAGCCGGATTAAGCCAAGTTCGGGCCCTAGGCCCAAACCCAAGTGCAGGCCCCTTAGCCAACTAAAAGTTGTGGCAATGTGGCCACCGACCTAAACTTATTACAGAAAATTTAAGAAACTGCCAAAATCAGATCGAAAATATATTAAAACCTTTAAAAAGGTTTGATCAAGGAAATGCTGGTCATAGGCTGGAATATTCTCAAACAATACTTACGATTAACTTGAGTAAGTTTCAAGTAATTAAGATTGATTAAACCAATTGAAACTCAACAAAAGCAAGGGCAGATATATCCCGGGTAGCACACGATTTTGGGAATATATTGGCGGTCTTTTGTTTTGCTTTTTTGGCGGTATGTTGTAATCGTCCGCCGGGCCTCACCAGAGCCAGTCAAAAAACCTTTTGTGTTTTCATCATTGAAAACCAGCATCGGAAAATTAAAGGAAAAGGGAAAATGGACAAAATACTTTTTTGTAAATACACTTCTATTCTGTGATGGTTTTGGGCAAATATTGAAATTTGTAATCGCCGTTAGCTATTTTGCCTGAATATTGGGCATAAATGGAAGTGATGAATAACATGAAATTGAAATAAAGTAACTTAGGACCAATGTAACTGTTTGATATGTTCACATAAGTATGCAATCTTATTTATTAACTATGTATGAAAATGTAGGAAATGCGTAATACTGACACGATTTCATATTGCGCTATTTTTCTAATTCTATTAATACGTTTTATTGTCCAGTTTTTTTTCGAATTGATTTATTGATTAATTTTTACTAGAAGCCACAACTTCCCACAACATCACGGAAGCAATAGTGCTTTGTGTGTTTCAACTTTCAACACCCACGCATGACGCATGTAATTTTGATATTTTAACTTTAAGGGATGTAACGAAAGATTTTATACCTATATATAGCAGCATATAGTAGTAGCTGTATCATCAATATTTTCTTTTAATGTGCACTCTTATTTCAATCAAAAACTACTTTTAAGTGGACTCGTGATACTGAAAATTCATCGTTTAGAGCTGTTCATTTAGTGGTTTACTAAAATTACAAAGCGGTTCCTCAATAATGAGCAATAATGTCATATAAATATTCAATTTTTTAAAAGTGAATCGTTATTTATTTTACTTGAGGAGAAATAAGATAGTAGTCTCCGTAAATGAAAATAAATACTATTGACAGAGGCTTTTTTCTTTTTACTTTTTTAAACTAGATTTAATTTAATATTTGTACAATGAACTATATTATTTGAGCTAATATCAGTACTCCAGCTTACTCAAAGATCATTAAAGCTTGATTATGTTGCGTAAAAATGTAAAATAAAATAAAAATAGTGTCTAACTTTGATTTTACAACATGTGTATAAAAAGGGCGCTATTTCTAAGAAAAAACCATCTTTCAGCGGGCTCTGCTGGATGTTTCTCGGCCCTGCCATACTTGATTAGCTTGACTGTATGGCGGTCGAACTCTAACAGTCGCACTCAAATGAGAATATGACTTTCCACGTCAATGAATCTGTTTGACCATTAACCAATTCAAATATGATTACGACAAAAAACTTCCTTGGTGGAATACAGATTATTGAAGATTGATATTGACATAATTGAATTAAGTCCATCAGAATCTCAGCATCCATCCGATTTTCGGTACTTTAAAAAGACATAGGCCAACACATTTAATCCTATAATTTACCTTTGCGCATTAATACACATTGGTATTATATTCATGTAGCAACAATGCCAATATATACCATTCTCGATAATGAACCATATAGCATTCTAATGCTTTGGCCTGATTTTCTATTTCCAATTATGGTAGCACTTAAGGTTTTTCACTGGGGCTGGTGAGGCCCGGCGGACGATTCCAACATACCCCCAAAAAACTCAAACGGATTAGCCCCAATATATCCCCAATGTAACTGTGCTACCCGGGTATATGGATAACATTCTTTTAGGAGCGCCGATTTTTTTCTATTATGCGGTTCTCTTATATTATATAGCTCTGCCCTCCAAAAGATTTTTTTTATTTGGTGTCGAAAAATTGAGATTTTTCCGTAAAATATATGATCTCTTATCCCGGATGGGATCGAATTTATTCGAAACCGGAGGTTCTATACCGTCTTATTCCCCCCTCTTGAGCGAGTCTGAAAACCTTTATTTCACTCGGTTTTGCTCTCTCCTGATTGGCCCGTATCTCTCTCCTGATCTATATGGTGTTCATGGTTCTCTTGGTGTTCATGGTTCTCTTGGTGTTCATGGTGCTCTTGGTGTTCATGGTGCTCATGGTGATAACGGTGCGTTCTACGCCATCTAATGTTCATTTCTAATACTCCTTCCTCTTCATCCCATTATATAAAAGCATCATATTACCAATATGCGGAGATATTATGGAATTATATAAATCAAAAGTAGGAAATAACATAACTAGTTTAAAATAATACACTCAAACTTAGGTTTGCTAGTCGAACACGCTTACCAATTAGCTAATGATCACTCCTAAACTTTTAGGAAGTTGAGCTGTATATTTTTTAGCAAATTTGGGCCGCCCAATCACATATTGAATATTTAACATTTCATCGCACTCATCTATTGTTTTTGAATTTTCTTATACCATCCACTTTAAAATTGTAAAAATGTATATTTAATGAAGTAAATATTGATTTCAAAATTATACTCGAGTACCGACTTTGAGTACCGAAGACCCACTTAAGTTAAATTATTTATGCCGGGTTGAGAATAAGGCATCAAACCAAGCCATTAACACGCGGCTCCGGCCACGCCGTGCTAGCCAGCTTTCCGTTGAAATTCTATGTGGGCCTACACATTATTGTAGGGGCACCACTGGCTCGCGCGGGGGCGTGGGGGGCGTGGGGGCAACTCTGGCTCAAAATGCATAAAGTGTTTCAACTTAGTATATCTGGTCAAAGTCTAGGTATTTTTTTTTCTTTTTTCATATAAATTAAACATTATAAATTACCCCTATATTATATAGTGGATTCTTATGCTGGAGTGTCGAATCTGTTATTTATTGTGCTTGGAGTCTTAGCCTGCGCTTTTAGGCTCACAAGCAACCGAAAGTCTCAAAATCTATCCAATGATAAAGAGAAAAATATTGGCCTCGCTCATACATTTATTCTCCTGTGTCTCAACTTCTTTCTTTTAGGTATATATTACATATGTATTTATTCAAAATAAATATCCTTATTTTAAAACTTGTTTATATTTAATATCGAAAACATTATGTTAGGAGGTTGGTTCGTCCAACTTGGGATGCTCTCGGCCATCTCCCTGAAAGCAACTGGGTTCTGTTGCTTATTTCACTTCCTCTTTGTGTTTGCTGTCTTAGTGTACTACAAGATGGAGTACAGGTCCTCGTTGTTCACGTGGGATGACAATAACTGGGGAACAGTATGGAACGAGACCAAAGATGGCTTTGGCATTGTAATCGTCGTGTTTTCGAGCCTCTTTTCTTTGGTGGAATACCGATTGGAACCAAATGCTATGAAATTGCGTGCCTTCATCTACCATTGGGTAATACCTGATAATTAAAAACAAGATTTTATTTCAATTAACTGAATTACTCTTTCTTTTCCGGACAATAACCTACATAGTTTCCGTTTTTTGAGAGCTTGGTGGTGCTTTTAATTATTTCAGTGCACTCTAATGCTTTTGAGGTCCTTTATCATAGTGGACATCGCCTTAAAGGACCAATAAAGGATATATAAAGGGCAAAAAAAATTAAAGGACTAAAAAGGACTTCCCACTTCCGGTGGGGTCCTTTATGCTCGAGTCTCCTTTAAGCTCCTTTATTGGTCCTTTATCCTTAAAGGACTATAGGGACGAAAAAACAACATATATACTTCCCAATCAACAACTCAAGTAGACCACCCATAGTCTAGTGGTTAGAGTACTCGCCCAGAAGTCTCAAGGTCGGTTGTTCAAAACCCGCCGGGACTTGCCCTTTTTCCCCATTTTTTAGTTGGTCCTTTATGGCCTTAGAGGACCAGGTCCTTTATCCGATAAAGGACATTTCCCTCTATGATAAAGGGGACTTTCATACGGCCACTAAATAAAGGACCCATAAAGGACCCAAATGGCATTAGAGTGTGCTCCAGGGCGACCTCGACAAGTCAATCACGAGCTGGTTGAATCCGGTATCTGTTGCCACGTTGATTGTGGCAATCATCTGTCGGATGATTCTGTACTATTCACAGAAATCGTTTATTGATGAAAGCGGAAACGAGTCACCATCTCGTATTTTCTCCTGGATGGCAGTATTGAATAACAATCGTCAATTTGCTGATGATGATGTGCGATCAGTCTTTATTTCAATTGAAGAGTCAAGTATTAACTCTGATGTCCCAACTGTGGTGGGAGAAGGGCAATCAGTGCTGCGCCAGCGACGGTCGCGTCGTCAGAGAAATGAGGTTTCTGTTTCTTTGCATACACGCACAAAATGTTATTGAATTAATTAAATACCATGTTATATAATGATAGGCCTAATTTTGTTTTGTTTCAGGAGGACGAAACTGCACCACTGCTAGAATATGATAGAGAAAAAAGGGTTGCGGATGCAATCAACCGAAATAAGGGACTCCTTTGGTTAGCTAGAAATAATGGAGAGGAAAAAATAAAGGAAACAGTCCAATTTCTGATTGAGAAAGGTGTCGATGTAGACGCCAAGAATGATCTTCAGATAGCCACAGCGCTATTAAGTCTTTGTCCTAATAGGCTGCAGGAGGGACTTATGAGGACAGCACTCGGATATCTTCTTGTCGACATGAATGTTTCTTCTCCATTGAACTACTTTACTGCTTTCCTTTGGCTATGTCGAAATTACAAAAATAATGAAGATCGGATCCAGATCCTCGAATTGTTCTTCTTCACAGCCACCAACACTTCCGGAAATATAAATTCCCTCCGGGCGTGTTTTGGAGACGACGTCCCGCTTGCCAACGACGCCCTCGAATATCTAACCTCACTCAGCAGCGCTGAGGATGGTGGCATTCCCGTCGCAATTTTAGACGTATTATTCCGGCCATCGAACTTAGTTTACGTGTCGAGCAACTCCATCAATCTATTTGGTGTTGTAAAACTGCTCATTAAAAAAGGTGCGCTCAATGTAAACAATTCAAAGGGAAGGACACTACTTAACCATTTGACGACAAACTACAGTGTCCCACTGAGATTGGAGATGATCGAACTACTAGCTTCCAATTGTGCAGATGTGAATGCCATCGATTCGGATGGGATGACTCCACTTCTCAAGCTTTGTGGGCCTATTAACTATGATGACGATGAGAGACTCAAATTGATTAAACTGTTCATCCATAAAGGTGCCGACGTAAACGCCCAAGATTCAGAAGGAATGACGTCACTTCTTTATCTTTGTGAGCGCCCCCAAAAAATCGATTTGTTAATCATCAAATTGATTCTAGACAATAGGGCAAAGGTGAATGTCAGTTCTCTCGAGAATGGAAAAACTGCCCTTCATATTATTTGTGAAAATGGCCCTTTTTACAACAATAATAACCAAAGAAGAAAGCGCCAACATCACCAGATGCAAGTAAAAAGTTTCCCTCGTAACAGTGGTCCACTCCCTCCAAATATTATGCACCCAAAGCACCGGAGCGAAAGCAACAAATCGCCCTATAAACGCAATCAAATACAGAAAAAAATCCGTACGAATGTCGATCATAAACGATTTAAAAATATTGTACATACAAAAAATGAGTCAGCGGCAGCCTCTAGTAATTCTGAGCATAACATTTTATACGACATCGTTCTTTTACTTCTTGAAAACGGAGCTGAAGTGAATGCCAAGGATTCCAATGGATGTACGGCACTCTACTTGTTGCTCACTCAGAACTATCAAAAGCAGAAAAAATCGAACCACAACATGAAAATGGTTGTCCAACTGCTCATCAATCATGGCGCAAACTTGGATGCAAAGAATAATAAAGGGCGTACAGCATTCATTCAGCTGTGTGTCACTCTCCCGCAAGATAATCTGGGCGACATGATTAACTTTTTTTATAGAGAAGAAAGCTGACATTAATGCCACCGATTCCATAGGAATGTCTGCGCTCCTCGAACTGTGCAACCGCGATATTGTCAATCTGAAGGAGCTTCTCGAGCTCCTCATCACCAATGGTGCTAAAGTGGACATCGTTGGGTTATCGAAGCAGACAGCACTTCACATAGTGTGCGAAAATTATCGCCATCAACATTACCTCTACGACATCGTTCATCTCCTCATCGAGAATGGGGTTCAAGTGGATGCCACGAATTTAGAGGAAGATACGGCACTTTATCTATTGTGCCGACATTACAATCACAGCACCGACACCTTCAAGAAAATATTCAAACTGCTAATCACCAATGGTGCCAACGTGAATTCCAAGAATCGTTATGGAATAACGCCCCTTGTTAAGCTCTGTAACCGAAATTATTGGAATGGAAGCAAGGTCGAGGTCCTCCAACTCTTCATCGACAGTGGTGCTGATCAAGATCCTTTCGGTTGCCGTGGTAAGACAATTTTCAACGAGTGCATTAAAACATATAATATTGGTGAATAATTGTTATCCCGCTCTTAATTAATAATTTAGTGAAAGGGCGGCTCCAGATGTATCATGACGGGGATAAGGCCAATATCCAGGACGAGTTGCACAGCATTTATGAGGAAGCAACGAGAGGTACCAGGTATGAAAAAAAGGAATGATGTGGCCAACGTCCGTGATGAGTGAGCAGCAAAAAATTTACAACTTGGTCGATTTACAGCGCAGAAAATAGGGCCGCGAGCCCATGACCATCAAATCGCCGCGAATCCGTTGTGTTTTGCTTTAAAATTCATCTTCAGCTTCCTATAAACCCAGCATTTAAAACCAATCATTATATACACAAACCCTTTAAGTTTGAATCATCATTATTATCTGATAATCTGATTGAATGAAATGTTATCTCACAGATTCTCACTAAAAACGAACAATCAATACAAACTTTTAACTGATTCAAATTAATTCCCAAATTGCTCTAGGATGCCTAAGAAGCAATTTTTTATTGTATTATTCTAAATGAACGAGTGAAGACCTCGTTTTCTTAACATAGGGCTTGGCGATTGACAGTTCTCCGACACTGTACAATGATCAAGCAATCTCAATAATACAATAATCCTATATTTTTAATATTAGGAAAATGTTTGATGGTTGTTAATGGTAAGTTAAATCGCAATAGCCGAGCATAAAGTCGTCACCCTGGTAAGATCGAAGAAGCCAGTGAAAAGACGTCTTTCCCGATCTTCCTTTGGCATTGACGTATTTTATTGGATTATTGCTATTTTCGATCAACAGTCTGGCAATATCGATGAGGTTCTTGTGCCCGTGCCATTGACACGTGTTATTTTTAAACGACGAAATCTTGGAGATTGTCAATTGGATTTCAATATAAATCGTCAAGTTTTCAATGTATCAATATCCACCTCTATAATTTATTACATAAATGGTTATGCACCTTTATTAACTAATAAGCGATAAAAATAAAATTACTATAGGGATTGAATAACCGTTATGGTTTGAAGCTCTTGGATATTATAGGCTATGTATTTACAGATACTATAACATCACAGGAGGAAAAGCAGTGTTATCATCAACATGTCAAATACTACTCAAGTGGGAAATTTTCTTTAGGATATTTTGATGAATAAGCGCAGAGATTTATTGTAGGCATTATACCTACTTAACTGCAAATCTATACGCATTTGTTTAAGCTACTTACCCAAAACCAAACGCACTGTAAAATTCATTCAAAGAAATTAAAATAACTTCATTAATCATAAGCCCTGATAAGTGCTTATTTGAATCTGTTATACTAAAGTCTTTAATCAAGCTTTGTAAAAAAAATCTATAGCCCACAATTAAGGACACAGGAAATAAGCTATTATTTACATTCATATCGTGTTAACTTTTACTTTGTGTGATTGAGAAAAAAATCTATCGGCTCCTGCCGTCGACTTTATATATAAATTTTTAAATTTTTCTTTAAAAAATGAAATTAAAAATGAATAAGTAACATAATGTCCACTCCATCATTTATTATATAATCCGCATCCTTAAAGAAGACTCCTACCGGTGAGGTGGACACGGACGTTGACAATGAGTTTGATAGTTTGTCATTGTTGACTCCCGGCCACAACTTTAGATAAGTTAAATATTTTGTGTTTTATGTTTAGGCCTATTTATTTAATTCGATAAATCAAACTGTTAAAACTTATCCGATATGAAATAGAATGAAAAACGATAATGTTATGTGTCGTCAAGAAGATGCTCCTTGTTGAGGTCTATTAGATCCGTTAGTTTTGTTTCGATACATTCAAGTCTACGATGCACTTTACTCAAATAGGATAGTCATCGTGCGCTGTCCTATTCTATAATGGGTGCTATTAAAATCAAACCCTTTGAATTTTCTGTTATTCGACATTTTTTGTGATTCTTAGAGTTTCTATGAATAAAATGAGCAAAACACTTCAGTTATTTATCGCTTTCTATCTTCTTATCATCTCAGATAGAAAAAGGGAACGAGTAATAATAATTTAATGTATTATGATTGTAAATAAATACTGTGCTGTGTATTTTAAAATAAAAAAATAATCGAAATTCATAAAATTATGATACCGTTTTGAACGAGATTTGATGAATTATTTTTCTTCATCATTCAGCATCGCAGAAGCCATTGCCAAAGTTCAAATATACTATAACTATTTCAAATATCATATTTGACAGCCATTTAAAGAATAAAAGAATTTATGATTGTCAATCGACTAATTTACCAAACTGGAGCCTAACACACATCTACGCAGCTGACAAAAAAAAAGGAGTTTCTACTTAACACAATATAGAAACAACTGCTGTGTATGAGGCACGGGGCGTAAATGACTATGGTGTTGACCAGAGTATAGGAGAATTAATAGAGATGTGAAGGGATCACGTGACTGAGAACCTTCTTCTGTACTATCTCAGATAGAAAATAGGACGAGTAATAATATTTTAATGCATTATGATTGCAAATAAATACTGTGTGAATTTTAAAATATAAATAAATTGAAAGCTTCGAATAACTGTCCACCCCCTGCTCTCTCCCGTGTATTATTTTTGATCTCACATTTCCACAGACCACCGTCTGTGTGCCTACGGGAGGTTCGGCTGTGCTACGGGGAACCTCCGTTGAGATTATCGACTCTCAAAACGCCCAGAATTTTGAGTAACGCGTCACATCCCGAATCCCCGACCCTAGTGATACAATTGACCGCTAGATGTCAAAATATAGCAGACGAAGTTGCAAAGTGTAGTATCAATGTCAAAATCAAAACAAACACATGGCGTGTGCCCGCTGGTTACTTCTGTTGGTGCCGAAAATAGCCAACTGTTTCGCAGTATATTATTCGCGTCCCGCTTTCTTTCATTGGCTGCCTTCGAGATCATGACACCATCCTTACGAAACTGGCCCGTGTGGGCGTTTGGCACTCGCGTTAGATACTCACTCGCCTTCAGGGGCTATACTGCTGCTGCTGCGTCACTGACAGTAGTTTTACAAACTTGAACGAAAATTGTTGAAAAGTGAATAAGTAGGAGTGAATATGATTACAAGCTATTCTTCAGGTAAGCCTTGCAGTAAAGAGAATATAGTTTTGTTAATAATTACTCACATTTGTTTTTCGTAGGACAAGGTCATATATTAATTAGAAAATGAGTCGAAATGATGGAAATGCTGATGCTTGCTCGATCCAGAAGAAGATTGGTTACGGCCCTTCCTTTGTATGTTTTCAAGCATTTGGTGTTTTCCTACACATTTATGATCTGTACAAAGACTGTACATTGGCAGTCGAGTACTATCAGAAGGAAGAGTTTTTGTATTGCACTTTGGTTAGCCTGTTTGGACTCCTTACCCCGTTGTTAGTCTCCCTCCTGAGCTGCATCATCAACTGCAAGAGGAATCACACTAACTCTTTCCAAAATCCTAAATGGTTGACGATTGTCAATGTGGTTTTTCACATCCTCCCTCTGGCACCTGTTGCCAGGTATATACAACCTCTATTTCCATTATCTTTCTCAATAATTCATTTCATTTTAAATATATTTTTAAACAGGGTTGTTGAGTACTCATATCACGCCAAAAAATGCCATTCTGAGAGCGACAATTCCAAACTGGAAAGCCAAATTAAGCAACTCAAATGGAAAAATAAAATTCAGACTAATCTACTGAATGTCGAGTTATTTTTCGAGTCTACTACTCAGCTGCTGCTCAAAAATCATATTCTTTTCAACTATTATTTCTACAAAGAGAGCACTTTGATGCACTTTGAACTACACCCGAATGACTCTGTGGAAGGGGATTGGATAACTATTCGTTTCAATTCTATGTATATATTTAAATTTTTGTAACCATCATTTTTCCTTTTAAAATAGTATTTACTTAATTTTTTACATATAATTTGTTGGTTGATTAATATCGCATCTTTCATACGTAGTGTGTTGGGAGTAACATCCAGCTTTCTGACTTGCGCTTGGAGGCTGACGAGCAACAGAAAGAGTGGCAACCTGTTAAACGATAAGGAGAGACACTTGAACAAGAAACACATCAGCCTCCTCTTTGCTCATCATTTGTTCTCCCTCTGTAATTTGTGTTAATTTAACAAATATTTTCCCATAAATTAATTTAAATAATATCTCTATTATATACAGTCGCTCGATTTATGCTCCTTGGGATGATGTCAGCCCTCTCTGTCCGTACCTTTTGGATCTTTTGTGGTGTCCACACTGCCATGATCTGTTTGATTTTATCATTCCAAAAGTTTTATCGCGGTCGTACCGTATTTCAGTGGAAAGAAAACGAGTCGAGCCCTGCTCAAGATGTCCTCGGCTTTGCCAAAGTCATCCTTTCTAGTCTCTTATGCCTAACAGATTTCCGTTTCAAACGAGCCTTCAAACTGCACACTAGAACCTTCTGTTGGGTAATTAAGATACTATTACATAAACTCATCAGTTATCGCCTAATAATTTCAATATTTAATACAATAGATTCCAGTTGCGGTGAACATTGTTCTCATCATTTACATTTGGACGTTGGTGCCTCTTATTTTACACGGATTCATTTTGGCGGCATCCCTGAGCAGCGCCTTATTGTTTTATATCAAATGCAAAGACTTGGGACTGGATATTAATGGAACAGAGACTCGGGATCATCAGAGTGCTGTACCCTCTGTTATAGCTACGCTGAGGAGGAACTGTAGTGCATTCATCGACAAGCTTTACCCCCGATCTTTCTCCCACTATGAAAAGTATGTTATTAATGGTAGAAATTCAAGTCCAAGTCAAGACGCTGTCGTCGTCGTCGGTCAGGATCAACGCTACGTACCGGAAGGAAGCGTCCACCAGCGTCGCAAAAAAAACAAGGTTGGCCATCTTTAAAACATGAAATCTCATTTATTGGAATAGCAGCTTATATATATTTTCATCATTAATTTCTATTTTTCAACAAAAAATAAAAAGTTGAGCTATAAGCCAGAAGATGTTATTGGAATGGGTGGTTCCGCTCTAGTTTTTCAAGGATTTTTTAATTCGTCAAGACCAGTCGCCATCAAGCTATTGCAAAGGGACTACCGAGGCGATAAATCAAGCATTTTAAGAGAAATTGAAAACATGCAAAAAGCTGGTGATCATCCCAACATCTTAAAGTATATCCACCACGAGATAACTGACGACTTCCTGTAAGTAGAATCTATCAATATATTTAAATAATAAACGTACATCATTAACTTAATTTAAAGAATCTAAATACTCAACTATGAATTGGTATAAACGGTATATTTATTATCTAGATACATAGCTACGGAATTATGCAGAGGGACGTTAGAAGATTATTTCAATTGGAAATACAATAGACCACCATATAAGAGTGAAAAAGAAATCCTCCTCCAAGTGACTCGAGGACTGGCTCACTTACATGAAAAGGGAATTGTTCATCGGAATATTACACCAACCAACATTCTCGTCTTCGTTCCCGAAGGTAATGGCTCAAATCCGGTGATGAAATTGGCAGGTTTCGGTATTTCCAAGGGCCTAAATCCCGGCGAAGAAGATTATACGAATACGAGCGTGACGAATCCAGAAGGAACGAGAGGATGGATGGCACCAGAAGTCTACAAATCAAAAAGATTAAACTCTAAAGTGGACATCTTCGCACTCGGCCTCATCTTTGCTTACACTCTGAGCAAAGGCAATAAGCATCCTTTTGGAGACGATGCCGATACAAGAATGACTCGCATTAAAATGGAATCAATGACACTGGTCCAACGAGGCTTAAAAGAACCTTTTTCAAAAGATAATATTGCATTTGATTTAATCAAATCCATGTTGAACATGAAGCCAGATGATCGACCTGCAGTAGGAAAGATAGTTGGCAGCACATTTTTCTCAAAAACCATATGCCATATTATGTAATACCATTTATATTATTGGTAACCTTTGAAAAACAAAACAGAGAATGAGACGCTTACATGAAAAATCTAGACAAATTGACACAATCATTCTTTATCTTTAACCTGGATTATTTGTCAATGAATATAGCTTATATTAATTCTAAAAATGAAAAAAAAATTTATAAATTTCCCAGCTTTCGATTTGGTTAATATTTCTTACTTTGGTACAAATGAATAAAGAAGGCATTGATAAGTTATGTTTTACTCTCGGTTTTACTACAACATTATTTACCCAATGAATATAAAATTATATGTTCCAAATTGAGACGTATATTGTTCATAGTTTCCAAAATACAGCATCAGAAATAATTAAAGAATCAAATTAATATTTATACACACAATTTTGTCAAAGCAGCCAATTTCTTCTTTTTTCCAAATTATTATTATAAAATGTCAATTTTAAAAGTTTATCAAATTTGGCTCGTCTCCAACAAATGGTGAGGAGAAGAAGAGACGAGGAAACCCAATCGGAATTCATCCAGCACAGATAATCTCACTCTTCACAGCCCTTGGGTCCTTATCAGCTCATTCAAAACGGAAGCGGGAAGCCCTTTCCACATCCAACCAGCGCTGGAAAGCATCCACCGGAATCGTATCTCTCCGGAATCCCTGTCAGGCCCAAAGAGCGACATCTCTAAATAAGACCCGAATTTAGCCAATCCATCCGGCTGTTGCTCGACTATATCCATCATCTCATCAGAGAGCTCTTCGGGCCCTAAAAGGCGGATGGCGGAAGTGATGATCTCTCTTCCTATGCTGCCGGGGTGAAGAGAGCCATAAGAGTCTGTAAGAATCCTCTGCAGAGTTTTCCCGGTAAAAGACAATCTCTTCCGCAGAATTATTAAAATGAGGTTTGATGCTGGAATAAGTGTGATTGGAAGAGGACCATTCGGCCGCACGGCTGCAGAGTTGGAGTAGGATGCACAGCACCTGCTGCAAGTGGTTGTCTTCGTTAGGGTCTGAAGATAAGGTGGAAGAGAGCTGCTTTAAGGTTGTCACCTGACCAGGTGGAAATACTTCCACTCCTATAAAAAAAAATGTAGAAAGTTCCGAGCGTTAATTACTACACTATCTTACTAACAACACTTAATCGCTAAGAAGTCTTAACTTAAAAAAGATAAGTAATGACTTTTTAAGGGTACCTGGGTACCATTGAATCGATGCTTCTTGTAATAATGCTAGCTCTTTCTGTGAATGTACGCCAGAATATTAATCAATTTAAAAATATGTTATTGATATCAATGGCAAATAATAAAAAAAGAAGTGTATGGCTATTTATAAGACAGAATTACAGTAAAATGTTAAAGAAGAGTGTAGTATTGATTCTGCCATTTTCCTTACCTTTTTCGTTTATTACAGCTCCATTGTTTTGATTTATTTAATCAATAACACATTTGCTGAGCTTGTTGTTCAACAACTTATAAACATATAACTTTTTCAACTATTATATAGTGTGAAATGGGGCAATGTCATTAGTTTGTCAAAGGTTGACAACTTGAACCAGTGTTTCATAATAGAACATCAACGACCACCTAGTTTGTGTGATGCTTTTAAGGACATCTTTCAAGAACCCGCCCATCGTGGTAAGAATGTATAACATTTATGAAGAAAGAATCTTATTAAAGTCTGTATTGGTCTAGCTCATTATAGGCTGTATATCTCATTCTAGCAGTTAGACTGTCGTCTCTAGTTTAATCGCATTTTATCTTCAATTCATTGATTTATTCTTGTAAATTAGCGTGTTGGATTTGACTAAGCTAGGCATGCAGCTGTCAATATTTGTAATCATTGACAAGCTCATCATCAGTAGCCAATAACACATCGCCAACACCTGGTATTATTGTTCAATATAATATTGATGAATAGTTGGCAATAGTATATAACAGAAAGAAAAGTATGTATAGTTAAATTAATACAAAACAGCTTACTTTCACAGAGCGAGAAACCATGACGATATAGCAAGTCGATTTATTTGCTACTAAAATGTTTCATATGAACCAGAAAAAAACTTTGGCTCTGATGTATTGGAACGCTTTTTTCTTACAGTAAAGTGATAATCGCTGTAGCTAAGCGTGTTTTTCGCGAATTTGAGCCCATATACGTGTTCTTTCCAAAGGGTGAGTAAAAAGATGTATGTAAAATAGAAGCCTTAAAATTTTATTAATTCAGTTTTATTTTTTTAAATAAAAACCATAAACCAGCGCAAATAAAGGCGTCTTCATCAATTCACCTCTATAATATTATAATGTACAGTATAACTATGCAAATGGAAATACATGGTAATGAAACATAGATCAGATCCTAATATTAATGATGATGGTAGAGCGTAACTTTTTTATAAACCAAAAGACTATTACAACGTACACTACCAAAACAAACGTGTTTTGTGTTACATTGTAGTTATCTTTTACATTACACAGTTAATGTAGAACATATTCCAAATGAATAACAAAATTATTCGAAAGACCATCCTTGTGTTGTTCCCGAATTAGGTACAAAACATAAAAATTTATTAAGCAACTCGCCAGGGCAGCAGAAATTGATGTAATTATAGTTTTACTTTAATAATTACTAATTTTAAAAAATACATTAAATACATTAAAGGACAGAATAGTAATCTCTAGCATGATTTTGTTGCTTAAGCCAATTGCCTTTCAACATAAAGGTAGCTCAGGAAGTAAATATATGTGTGAGTAAGGCATTTTGGTAAGAATATGGTTGAATCATAGCAATTAAGGTACCGGGAATCGTACAAGCAATTGAGCTCTTCCAACTTAAGCTATGGTGAAATAGGCACCTTATAAAGCATTTATATAGAGAATGCCGCTTTAGGCGCTTAAATGAATATGGCTATAGACTGTGTATGGACATGTATAAAGCTCATGTATAAGCAAGGCTTTTCTCGCCTTCTAAAAGTCGTATACATATTACACAGGATTACAATGGGAGTCTTGCCAATTATCTTTCTACTCACGATTACACTATTTATTGCACAGGTATGCGAAACATTGTATTAAAATAATATTTTGAATACAAAACTTAATCTGATTTATTAATTAAGAGCGCGATTCATTGAACGACGACGGCAATCTTGATGATACGTACTTCGTTTATCCTTTACGGACATAAAAAACAGCACCACAATTTATTTTTGCTCTTTGCATCTTACAAAATAGAAACATCAAACATTCGATCGCTACAAGATGAGCCTATATGAAAGTATGAATTAACTTTGACCAGAGGTGGCGCAGCCTTCCCTCAAATCACAGATAATCAGTTAGGTGGATCGCATGTGTTGCGTATTTGTGAAAGTAATTTATTATTTATTGTTATAAATATAATAAAATAAGTTACCTACGAAATGAGCCGAAAAATAAAATCAACTAAACGTCTTTCTTTTCTTATTATAAAAAGAAATAGACGAAAGAGGATATCAACTGTAGTATCCTTAACAAATATACATATATGTAGAACTCTTGACGAATTTAACGACGCGAGTCATATCATATTAGCATGCAATGTAGCCTTCCGATGGCGTCAAACGGCAAAAACTAAACGACCGCAAGTCAGGCACCTACTCAGGCCTGTTATAGTAATAACAAGATTGAACGTTTTTTAAATATCCCCCCGCCTTAATTGATTCTAGATACACCCTACATTTCCAATAAAAATAATACCGATGTACACTCATTGTACAATAATAAGTAGTTAATTAGTAATATTGGCCTATTTCTAATTTTACCCTGTAAAATCGTGTTTTTACGAATATCTTGACTAAATTACATCCACAGCAGCTTTGTTTCAAAAACATTTTTTGTGACTAAAATTTGAATTGCAGTTTTTCTATTATGTTCTTTCTCTCGCTGTGGCAAGCCGTATACTGGATGAATGTTTGCTTAGCCTTATAGGCAAAGTAGATATAGTCTTTGGAAATCGGTAGTGACTTGCGTAAGACTCTTTCCTGATATGGTTGTTCGGGGGAATTCCAGACATAAAAACAATCCCGAACACTCCTATTTTGCAGTGAATATTTTAAAGAAGTTGAGACAACACGTACGTTATGTCAATAACCTTCTTTAAAAACACTCATCTTTTTCTTTTATCTCGATGTATATTTTAAATTATGTTGATAATATTAAAATAGAGAATGTGTATATAATAATAATAACATCACTCCATATGAAATAAATACTGCTGAAGTAAAAGAGTCTTTTGGTACACCGAGAAAGGCGGTAAACGTGGCCGGGAGTTTGATGATGATTGCCCCGGTAAAGGTCTAGACGGGGTGCCGCTACACATTCGGCGGAAGGACGACGATGATATCCCGGTTAAGGTCCAACTGTCGGGCTCCCACTTAGGTTTTTTTTTTTTTTTCCTCTCGTCTTTTATGATTTTGCAAGTAAAGTTAAGACTAATTTCAAACTCATTCCCGTTGAAATAAATATATATATGATTATGGATGTAAAATCTACCGCTAGAGGGCAGCTATGTCTCTTATTTAGAAAAAAAAAACGTTCTATTTGATTTTGACAGCTTCATAAATTTTTCGATGTCAATAAAGACGCAAAATCATTGTGATAGAAGTTATTCAAAATTTCGGCGATAAATCGTTGTTAGATCACATTAGGAATTACCCTTATGACTATACTTCAACCTTGATAAAAATTTCAAGAACAATGAAATGAAGGAATTGTGCTGGACACAAACAGCGATAGGCCTACCCTGGTATATATATTTAAACTTTTAAATAATTGAATTACATTAACCAAACTATTTTTCATTTAAAGATGTTGTTGTCATCAAATGAAAGTGGAAAATGCTCAGAGAGAAATTAATGAGGAGACGGAAGGAGAGAATTGCAGCAGGAATAAATCAGCAGGATGCTGATCCGGACTGGCCACTGTACAATCTTGAAAAGCATTTTGACCATCGTCGTTTCATCCATGTTACAAACAAGAAGCACAAGCCTGTAGGATAAAAAACCAATATTATTTTTCACCTATATTTCACTAATTGTTATATAATGTCATCACACAGAAAACAAAATTTATAAAAGGAGGTGGAAAGAGAAATAATTAAAAAAAATGAAGAAGACAGTGATGATGCTGGTACTACTCCTGATGAAAAACATGTTGAGATGATTTTGTGTGATGATGGTCCACTGTGCCAGCCAATTAATAAGGTATATTTACAAATAATTAATTTTTTTAAATATTTTTGAAAGTATATTCTTTTTTCCAGTTGGATCATCGTCAAATTCAGCACATTTTCTGATCATTCCTCAGGTCTAGCAATTTTTTTTTTATATTTCATTATTGTAAATATATATAATTATATTATTTCTTCCAGAATCGTCGTCAAATGTAGCAATAATATTGGGAGACTTATCATCGGGAATCAAAATAGAAAACCCGCCAGATGTTAGGGAAGTGCATTGCGTTAGGCGAAAGGATTCAAAACCTTTCAACTCAGTCTGCAAAAGAAGCTATTAAAAGGATGGAATCAATTCTAGTGGAACTTGAGATGAAATTTTTAAAAGTAAATCTGCCATGTATTGTTTAAAAAAAGATGAATATAATTCATTCATTTTTGGGTAACTGTGAAAAGTCATTAAAAATAAATCTATTTCACCAAAAATTTTAAGTTTTTTATTTAGTTTCATAGTTTTTATATTGTAAAATATAGACCTCGCCGTCACCCTATTGACAGTACTTAATTGACGTATGACTGATCTGACACAGCAATTAAAAAATATTCACTTCTTATAACTTAAAAAAAGGTAATAGTGATGAAATTGACCCCTAGATGCCTCAGTAATGTAGCAGACGAATTCGTTTTATGTCAACAAACAAAACAGCTGGCTGACGTTCGTGCTAAAAGCAATAAAAATCCCGGAACATTTCCTTATAAGGAGGCCAGTATCTTATTGGCTAAATTTCGGGATCATGTCATCACGTGATTTTCTTGCTGCCCGGACTTGTGAGGAACCGGTTCGTGTAGCGTTCAAGTTGCACAAACCGCCCACGCTCGCTCATCGACGGCTGCTTCTGCGTCGTCACCCACTGACAGCACTATCAGAAATATAAAAATATATATCTTTTATTTCAATGCAGGCTAAAAAGTGTGGTTGGCAGTTTGGTCTTTCAGGTGACATGAATCTTTTGTTTTTGCAGCCAGCATTGATTAGATTAATTAGTGATATATGTGCTCAAAGTGAACAGTGGAAAGTGAATTATGAGACGGAGTGACACAATCATTTCTAAGGTATATTTTAATTTTTAATTAGACTTTCTTCTTGAACTAATAATGCTTGTGTGCATTGGAGGCAGTAGAAGAACTGAAATAATCTTCACACCCCTTTTAGAGAATGAGTGAACTAGACGAGAGCTCTGATTCAGCTGGTGACAACCAAAGCCCACTTATTGTTGCTAGGGATACTGAACATACTGCTGATACACAGACTATGATGGACAAGATTGGCGGTGGCTGGTTCTCCATCTCTGCAGATTTCTGTGGAATTGCACTTCCGAAAATCGACTGGTGTTTCGACATTTATTCGGCAGTTCAGTTCTACTTTAAGGCTCACTACTGGTACTTTGGGCTGACACTAGCGTTTGCATTGGTGCCTTCCTTCATCATAATGTGGATCAATCTTCTATTCTACTGCATGGATGATGCAGCAAATAAATGCAAAGGAGGTTTCTTCAGACTTGTGTGTCAATTCCTCTTTCCCGCTGCTTATATACCAAGGTATAGATGTTTTCTTTGATTCCACATCAAATACTATTATGGATATAACACATTTATTTGAAATATATAGAGTCCTTGACAGAGGTAGAATAGGACGCACGTGTCAGTCTGCCAAGCGTGATGTGTCTAGTCCTCTGCCGTCCGATTCTTTATCATCGCCGGCAGCTTATCAGCCTTTGGTTGATGTGGAAGCTTCTTGCACCTCAGTTAAAGTGGAAAATCCAGTCACTTTGTTGAAAGAGTACTTTGAGCAACTGAAATCGGAGGATAGTTCTCTAGCTTTCATGTTCCACCTGGAGAACGTGTTGGAAGCAGGCCCTCAGCTCTTACTCAAAGTGTTTATTCTCACTCGCGAAGAGGACGATTGTAAGGCGTCATTTTCATAAGCATTTTACAGTCCGTCCTTCTATTTAACAACACATAGGTGCTATTATTTATTTTATGTATAAATATAGTCTTTGAAAATGGTGATGGGTGGATGATGATTGGAGGAGTCGTAGTTGGCGTCGCATCCTGCGCTTGGAGAATCGTCAGCACGCGGAAGAATCGAAATCTTGTCCGCGAAAATGAAAAGAATATGTGTACCGAGCACGTGATACTCTTCTTTGGAGGACACTTCTTCCTCATCGGTATACGTTTCGTCAATTTAGATATTTAAAAAATCGTTTTATAAAATGTATTATTATTACATTTTTATTTATATGTCTTTATAATATCGAATTATCTATTATCAGGTGGTTGGTTCATACTTCTTGGAGTGATATCTGCTTCCGTTAGAACACACATTTTTCTCCTCTCCTGTCTTGCCTACGTCGTGGCCGTTTCGTTGATTTTAGGGCACTTTCAGTTTCATCATAGTCCCTTGTTTAAGTGGGACGACGACTGGGGGCCTAATTGGAACAGAGCAAAGAATGTGCTGGCCTTCCCTTATACTGTATTTTCAAGCCTCTTCCTATTGCCCAGCTATCGTATGATTCGAGTCGACCTGCATGACTTCATTTACAAGATAGTTAATATGCCATCTTATTTTATTAATTATTTTATTACTAAATATTAAATTTATATTTCCTACTTGTGATGTAATTTTGTTTTATAGGTTCCCACTGTGGCGGGCATTGTAGCTTCCATTTTCGTTGGAGAGCAGGCCCACTCAAAACTTGCCGAGATTCAGAATTTCCAGTGGATGCGTGACTGGAAGTCATCATGTATAATAGACTTAAAATTTCAGGAAAACAATATTTAGTCAATTAATTAATTAATTTTTATTCATCAAGTGGGGATCTTGTTCTTGCATGTCTCTTCCTTGATCGCGTTTGGCACCAGCTGGATATTATTTAAACAGTGTGACAAATTCAGTCTGGATCCAGAAGATGACTCGCGTCGACTAGTCTGTATCTTGACATCTCTCATCCGTTTAAAAGAATCGGCCTCCAATCGGTGTCGGACATTCTTCCGCTACTTGTATAAAAACTGCTTGGCTCTTCTGTCCCACCTACAAAATAAGCAGCGAGGATCAGTCCGCGGACAGGAAGAGGATGAAGAGGAAAAAGTTGAAGAGCAGAAAGAGGAAATGGAAGACTCTAATGCGGACGTCCTCATGCCCAAATGGGAAGACAAGAAACAAGATGAAACATCTTCTGGAAACCTCCGTAAACGTCACCTCCCGCCTAAAGTAATTTTTTCTTCTTAAAAAAAACTTGACTGCTTTAAACATATATTCGTCTTATTGTATTTTTATTAGGAATGGAAAAATATGGATGAATTGCTCAGCGACGGTGATCTTCGTGATGATGAGAAGGATGCCATCCGTAGGAAAGATTTGCATTGGATCTGCCAGCATATGAAGAACAATCTGTTTCAGGTTCTCACATTGATGCTGGCTGAGAAGGGGACTGATGTAAATGCTCGAGACGAATTCATGGATACTCCTATCCTCAACCTGTGTAAATTCTACTTCAAGGAAGACATAGTCGAGATCCTCGAATTGCTTGTAAATAAAGAGGCTGATATGAAAGCTGTCGATTGCATTGGTAGGACGATGCTTCATCACGTGTGTGATAGATACTCGCAGCACCGAAACCAAAAGGACATTATCGATCTACTCATCAAGAAAGGAGTTCCAGTGAATGCCAAAGATTGCTTCGGAGATACAGCGCTTCACTTACTTGCTAAGAGTTTTACGAAAGAAAACATAACAGATACCGTCGATCTATTGATCAAAGCTGGGCTTTCAGCGGATGCCAAAAATAAAGATGGAGATACGGCGCTTCACTTACTTACTCATTACTACAAGCACGAAAACATGGAAGATATCGTCAAGTTATTCATGAAAGCTAACGATTCAGTGGATGCCAAAAATCAACCGGGAGATACAGAATCAAAGCAAGAGGTTAAATATAGACCTAATGATGATGAGCAGTTCGATCCCATCTCTGACTGTAGAGACATGGAGATATTCTCATTTCTGTCTTTCATCACATCCGGTACCTTGTAAACTGATTGTGATGCTACTTCAAATTGGCGTATTCTGTAATTTGTCTCTTTGTATAAATACCAATAAAATTGGCACCACTTAAACGCTTACAAGATACATACATCGAAAATTCAGATAATTAAATTCTTAATCTTTAGTTTGAAATTTCTTATCGATTCAACCATATTAAAAAAAAATAATTATGAATTGCTAAATCTTTACAGTATAATTGATATTTATGATTTATGCATTAATGAACCAATTAAGTGTTATTAAACTATATTCAAATAGATATTATTATTATTATTATTCCAAACCAAAATTTTTATTGTTCAAAATAATTCAAAATACAGCAGAAATAATTATCAAAGAATCAAAATTTTATACACAAATATGTCAAATGCGAATTTCTTCTTTTCCCAATGATTAATTAAAATGTCAGTTATAAAGAATCAAATTTGGCTTGTCTCTAACAAATGGTGAGGAGAAGAAGAGACGAGAAAAGCCAGTCGAAATTCATCCAGCACGGATAATTTCACCCTCCACAGCCCCTGAGTCCTTATCAACTCATTCAAAACCGAAGCCCTCTCCACACCCAACCAGCGCTGGAAAGCATCCACCGGAATCTCTCCGGAATCTCTATCAGGCCCAAAGAGCGACATATCCAAATAAGACCCGAATTTAGCTAATCCATCCGGCTGCTGCTCGACTATATCCATCATCTCTGACGAGAGCTCTTCGGGGCCTAAAAGGCGGATGGCGGAAGTGATGCTCTCTCTTCCTATACTGCCGGAAGGGAGCCACAAGAGCCTGTAAGAGTCTTCTTCAGAGTTTTCTCGGTAAAAGACAATCTCTTCCGCAGAATTATTTAATTGAGGTTTGGTGGGATAATTAGAAGACCATTCGGCCGCTCGGCAGAGTTGGAGGAGGATGCAGAGCACCTGCTGCAAGTGGCTGTCGTCGTTAGGGTCCGAAGTGAGGCTGGAAGAGAGCTGCTTTAAGGTCGCCACCTGTCCAGATGGAAACACTTGCACACCTGAAAAAAAAAATTAGAAAAATTAATTTTATTTTTCCATTCCATTTCAATGTCCTCGGAAGATAATTTCCACTTCCACTATTAAGGATTTTCCATTCCACTATTTATCATGACAGTTTTTCCACTTCCACCTTTTCCATTCCACTTTTTAGTACTCTGGCTTCCAGTTCAAACCCGATTATTCCAACTTCCACTTCCACCATTTATCAAAAATCTCATAATTCAATTTTTAAGAAACACGAATTCCACTTCCACTGTTTAGAAAAGAGGTGGAAATCATTAATTAGTATACATACCGGCTTTGGAAGTGCGGTGGTGGTGGTGTTTGAGTGCGGAAGAGAGTCCGGCCGAAGGCGGAAGGAATGAGACCGGAACTTGGTCTTCAAAGTGGACGACGCAGGGCTGAGCGAAAGGCGCCCTGCTCTCCGGAGCGAAATCCGGCGGATAGACGGCCAGTAACAATTCGTGCTGCCTCCAACTGCTCTGCAAAACTGTTAAAGTTTCTGTTCGTAATAAAACGACGTCCTGGTCGCAGGCGCTGCCGAAAGACGTCCAATTCAATCCGCTGGATGTCTCTGCAGGGTTGCCATTAGTAACGTAACCGGCAACTCGACGTAATTCGTGGAAGTGCTGCGCCAGTGGACGTTTACTCGTCGCCTCATAAAATAAATTAAAATAAATATTAAAGCTTCCTTTCCCACTAGGTTACAAAATCCACTTCCACTACATAATTATAAAAAAGCAAATTTTTGTCCTAATAAGGAAATAATTTTTCCATTCCACTTATCGCCTGATTGATTAATAAAAATTAAATCTTCCACCTTTTCCACCACATTTTAATTTCCACTTCCACTAACTATCTAAACTTATATTTCTCTCGATTTAAAAAAAATTCTCCATTTCCACGGTTTAGTATGCACTAGGACCATTTTCCACTACTTACTGAGTTTCACTTCCACCGTTTAGGATATAGGTGGAAATCCAGGGAGGAAAACTAAAAAAATATTTTATAAAATGGCAATGCTGTATTTTACTAAAATACCTGTTCTAAGAGTTGCGCAAGAGCCTGATAATTAGCTCCGGTCACAGTGCCGTAATGATCCTCTAATTTGACGTGAAGATCCAGCCGGCTCTGGCGGAGACTCGGCCGGCTGTTGCGACGGATTGGGGCCGGCGCCACTTCGGCCGTAGCCGTTAAGAAGCTCGACAGACTCTTGGGTCTCGTAGAGGCAGTAAAGGAAGGTGTGGATTTCATACGTAATGGGATGATGTAACCGTCCTCATTATGCTCATTATTATGCGGTCCGGCAACCCTGCTTGAGTCTTTCTCTTTGGACCGTAGACTATTCGTCCTCTCCGGCTTCTTGGGAATCATTCCGTTACGGACGTCACCTGGATAATAAAATTTAAATTAAAGTTGGCGCCAATCAAAAATAAATAAAATACAATAAAAATAAAAGTTTATATTTGCTTTCATAAGTAATTAATTAATATTTTAAAATTTAAAATTAATACATTGTTATCTAAGTGATAAATGAATTTTAAATAATTTCCATAAAATAAGTCAGATTAAAATATAGATTTAAATGAAACTTTTTTTTTAAATTGAATAAAAAAAACATCTACGTACATTACTACATTTTGATAGTCCGAATTTTTTTCTTGTGCATTTATAATTGAGAGAAACTCAGTTATATAATAAAAAAAAAATAGAAAAAAATTCTACTAGAAAAATGAGTCGTATGTTTTAGAAATAAAAAAGACTTTTTTAAAGATACAAGTAAGGAATACCTTGAAAATAAGCTTGACACTCCAGTTACCGACCATTCGTACGTTCGTCATTGCCGACTCGCGCAACCTAAACAAAAATTTCAATTGCTCGTTTTAAAATATAAAATATTAAGTGTGTAGAAACAAAAAATTAACGAAAACAGTAGGGGAAATAGAAAAAAAAATTAAAACTATACAATATTTGAAAAATGTTGGGCCGTAAATTAAATCGCCATATCAGGAAAATAAAAAAAAATAGTCTTTAATATTTTAAAAATCAAAAATGGAGAAGGAAGAAGGCTGTATGTATTATAAATTTTTCTAAAATTTTAGCGATTGAGAAAGTTCATTTCAATAATAAAGGTCCGTCCCTAAATCCATCCATCTGTGAATATAAAATCAAGCAATATTATTACAAAAATAAAAATGATTACAATTAACATCTTACATAAACCAATGAGTGTTTAGGCTCGATGACCTCTTCCACTTTTCTTTTAAAGGTGACAACATTCTTCTTGTCATGATAACTGTTCCTGAGCCATGAAGAACAGTTTTTTTTTCAAGAAGGTTGGTTAATAATTGGTCTATTCAAAGTTCTAACTAATATAAAGCTAACTAATATAAAATTATATTTCTGATTGCGTCTTTCAACCTTTAGATAATAATAACTCACCTCTTTGTGATGGCAAGAATAATCCCTGACGTAGTAAAATGTATTTTACTACTTAAGGCTTTACAAGGTTTAAATGTGGCGCCCTAGAGAGTAGCCCCCCACATCTTTATTAGTAAAACAGTGGCGCCATCTCTGAAAAATCTCGATTTAGGTAGCAATAATCGATTAAAGTAGCGCCATCTATGAGAATAAAATTTAATAATCGATTCTTAACACAAAATTTGAAAATAAGTTAAAAATTAACCTGAAGAAGGTCTAACGTAATTTTTCTACTAATTTGTGTATAAAATAGCGTGATAATGACCTGATACAGTCTTATTTTTTTTAAAATATTGAAACGTATATTATTTTATGAATGGAAATAAAAGTACCTTCCAATCACAATTAATATATTTAAGTGATTTTAAAAATCTGAAATTGTGTTGCTGTAGCATTGGAAATAAGTACAGTTCTACTTCATTAGAATTTGTTATACAATTTAATTTGGCCATATACTGTTTATTCTTACAGGAAAACTGTCTTACGTCAATATTTACTTTTACTATTAATAAATTGTTTCCATTTGAATTATTTGTATAATTTCTTTGCTCATTTGTTATATGAAGCAAAAATAACAGATCATTTTAAATTAATTTCTTTTGAGTTAATAAGAAAATAAGACCTCGAATAAGACCACTTGGATTTAAAAATTTTATGAGACCCATTCTCGTCATTACATCAAACATCAAACATAAGGCTTAACCATAAAACTAAAACTGTATAGCTAGTTCTATAGGTAATCTATTGATTTACGCAAAGTTTTTATAAAAAAAAAAACAAAAAAACTACGTCAGGCCTTACTCAGGCTATTTTTCAGAAAAAATATCAACAAAAATCGGGACTATTTTCAAAGTTTTCTAGTCTAGCAGACGAATCCAACTGTCAAATCCAAATAAACGGAGCAGGGCTGTCACTTTATCCCACTCTGACTTCGCAAATCCCGCGTTCACCGAATCCCCGGGCAATTAATTGCGCCATTAAATCCATGCCACCAGATCGTATAGAACGGACAATGTAACCGAGAATCCAAATGAGGGAAATATTAATTTTGTGAGTGTACGTCAAAATATAAAATTTTTAAATAAATTTGTTTATAAATAAATCAAGTTGTTAAATTGACCGTTAGAGGTCACTACTGGTGTTTGTTGTCAAAAGCAGAAGGAACTTGAATGAACACAAACCGACGTCATGGCCGGCGTGAGTGACGTATTCTTCGTAACTTACGTCATTAGATCGTTTGAAAAACTTTTGAATTTTCAGCTTGCGCCTGCGCTCTAGGCCTGTAGCTTCCAACCGCTCTCTTCAAATGCGCGCCAAATCGTATAGGTGTGTCTTTGTGACTTTGTTATGTTGTTGATACATTGTCAGCAGTGCTCTAAATTTATACTGTTTACTTTCAGAATTTTCCTAGGAAAAATAGTAAGCAGCAGCTTAAGGGACGCTTTAGGGAATGGCTAGAGAAAGGCGTGACTCCATAATTCCTTTTGTCAACACAGTCAATTTAGAAAATAGGAAGAACAAAATCAATTTTGACTGGAAGGATGAGGCTTGCTTCTGGTTTTTCACCTTCCTCTGCCCCATCATCAGCTTTGTCTATTTCCTTTACCCATTATCCAACAAGACTGGGCTGGAATTCTGGGTGCCGATCTCATTTGGACTGTTTGCTTTGTGGTTGAACTCTCTCCTGAGTGTATGGAAAACTTATCAGCAAGGTGAAATGAGCAAGTTCACTGACTGGGGGCCATCCAAGTGGAAGTGCACACTTGTGAGATGGATTTTTCACCTAATTCCTCTATCATCCATCATATGGTAATTATCTCTTAAAATACCATCATATAAATACTCATATTGACATTATAATGACTACTATTTACATAAACAGGGAATGGGATGTGTTGCAGCTCAAGCGAGAGTGTGCAGCTGCAAAGAGTGCTGCTGGCGATGCAGAATTTATGACACTCTTTGACCACCTTGTGTCAAAGAGCAGGCAGCACACATTCCTCGAGCATATTGGGAACACTTTTGGGTTGGGACCACAGCTGTTTTTCAGCTTGTACCTGATATGCCAAGTTATTCACTCTGGAATGAATCCTTGTAAGTTTATTTATATTTATGTATCCTACATTTTTCTGTTCTTAAAATGTGTTTTAACTTGACAAGTGTCTAACGGTGGGTGGATGGATGTTGGAGAGGTGCTCTTCTTCAGTATCCCAGCCTGCACTTGGATAGTGGTCTGCAACAGGACCAGGCTCAATTTGGCCAATGATAAAGAGTTGAAGTTGACTAAAAAGCACACTGTATTGCTCTCCATTGGCCACTACTCGTTAATATGTAAGTCTCGTTTATCAATTATGAAATATAAATTTTAATTTGATGCGCAATTTCTAACGAATACAGTGGGTCTCTTCATCCCACGAGCGATGCTCTCTGCTTCTTCCACATCTAAATTTTGGATCTTTTTTTCCGTCCACGTCGGATTGATCTGCATTATTTCATTGGGCTATTATTGGCTGGTACCAAGTGCTCGTCGGAACGTAATCAAGAAGGTGTTGGGCCTAGCTATCGTCGTTGCGTCGAGTTTCTTCTCTTCCGCCGATTATTACCGTACGGACCAATCAGATTTCCACGATAGCATCTACTACGCTGTAATTACATTTATTTCGAATTCTTTAAAATTTAGTCGAGATATTAATTCATAATTTGAAATAAATAGATCCCTTTTCTGGAGAATTTGGTCGTGCTTATCGTCTTAGGACTGCCCTCCGTTTCAACCATTTACAAGATTCTATTCTTTTCTTGCTTGGCGATTATAAACCTTATCGGTTTGATTATTCTCTTCAAATGTTCCTCATTCCAGCTTGATGTTACCGACGTTGTCGTTAGTGGATCAACGTTGTCCTCCTCTAACACAATCTGGACGCGATTGGCACATAGAGCGGCATCATTCCGTAAATTTTCAGTGGGATTCTACAGCCTCGTTCCTCAAACCAGCTCTACCCTTTTGTGCTGGATCATCGAGCTACGAAGACGAGCATTCCGCCGCCGGCGGGATGATGACCCTACTGAATTAGCCGTCCTCTTTGCTTACGATCGGATAGAAGATGAATTGGATGAACAGCCAACGGCAGCCTCTATCCGCCGTGAAAATGACTCGTCGCATGCTGCTCGTGACCCTGTTGAAACTCCTGAGGTGGTCCTGACTCAACGTCGCCGCCCTCAAACAAAGGTTGGTATTTGTAACCAATCAAGTCTTCTTTATTTTTCGAATATTTATATTCACTTTTTGTAACATGATTGATACAAATGGAAGGATATAAATGAATTGCGTAGCGACGGTGATCTTAGTGATGCCATCCGTAGGAAAGATTTAAATTGGATCTGCCGGAATATGAGTTGGGAAAAAAATCTGTTTCAAGTTCTCACATTGATGTTGGCTGAGGATGGGGCTGATGTAAATGCTAAAGACGAAAGCGGGAGAACTCCTACCCTCGAGCTGTGTGAATACTACGACAAGGAGGACTTTGCACAAATCCTCGAATTGCTTATCAATAAAGGGGCTGGAGTGGAAGCTGTCGATGGCATTCGCAGGACGATGCTTCATCTCGTGTGTGTAAATTACTCTCAGCAACGAAATCTAAAGGGCATCATTGAACTACTCATCAAAGCTGGAGTTCCAGTGGATGCCAGAGATTTCAGAGGAAATACAGTGCTTCACTCAATTGCTGAAGATCACTTTAAAGAAATGATGCTTTTAAACTTTGATACTGGAAACTTGGAGTCCAGTTACTACAAGGACATCATCGATCTACTCATCAAAGGTGGAGTTACAGTGGATGCCAAAAACAAAGATGGATATACGGCGCTTCACTTGATTGCTAGATACTACGAGGGCGATCACATGAAAGACATCGTCGAGTTATTCATAAAAGCTGGAGCTACAGTAGATGCCAAAGATGCAACTGGAAGAACGGTGCTTCATCATCTTGCTCAAAACGATATGCACCAAAACAAGAGCAAATTCGATCTACTCATCAAAGCTGGAGTTCCAGTGGAAGCTAAAGATCGACATGGAAATACGGCGCTTCACTGTCTTGCTAGATACCACAAGCACGACGATTTAGAGGAAATTGTCAGATTTCTAATAGACAAAGGGGCCCGGCTGGATGTTCAGAACAACTTAGACTGCACACCCTTAATAGAGTTGTGCAGAAATAAAAACAAATTGATTCACATCGGAATCTTCTCATTGCTTACCCCCGACGCCTATGATGATCCGCATCTGTCCGACACTCAATCAGGTATTCAATTTTGAATCGCCCTCGTACATTTTAGCTTCTTACCGGTAGGTGCTGTGTTCATCTCTTTCTCCATTTAAATTTACAGTAACCCATATACTTAAAGAATTCGACAAGAAGAAGATTGGCGCCGAGGACCTCGAAGATGGATTGGGAAACATTTACTGGGATGTGTTAATTAAATATCAACAAGCAACGATCCGAGCAGCAAAACAAAAATTGATTCATTGAATTCCCATCTCTTACATCGTTTTCTTGAAAAATAATAAAATTACTGTTTATCAGCTCCCGACCGGCAAATTATTTGCTATTCTTCTTGAGAAAATTGACTTTCTTGTTCGATTCCATGTCAATTT
Source organism: Chydorus sphaericus (assembly GCA_030141595.1). Taxonomy (NCBI): domain Eukaryota; kingdom Metazoa; phylum Arthropoda; class Branchiopoda; order Diplostraca; family Chydoridae; genus Chydorus; species Chydorus sphaericus. The sequence goes on from CM057926.1 coordinate 20,072,650, forward strand.
CTTGTTCGACCCCATCTCTGACTGTAAAGACATGGCCACATTCCCATTTCTGTCTCTCAACATTATCACATCCGGTGCCTTTTAAACTGATTGTGATGCCTCTTCCAATTGGCGCATTCTGTATTTTGTCTCTCAGTATATAAATACCAATAAAACTAGCACGCCTTAAACGCTAACAAGAAAAATACATCGAAAATTCAGATAATTCAATTGAACTATTTCTTATCGATTCAACCATATTTAAAAAAACTAATTATGAATTGCTAAATCTTCACATTATAATTAATATTTCTTATTTATGCATTAATGAACCAATAAAGTCAAATAGATTTTATTATTATTCCAAATCAAAATGTTTATTCTTCATATTTATTCAAAATACAGCAGAAATAGTTAAAGAATCAAAAATATATTTTACACAATTTTGTCAAATGCCAATTTACTTTTTCCAAGTTATCATTATAAAATGTCAATTAGAAAGTTATTCAAATTTGGCTCGTCTCTAACAAATGGTGAGGAGAAGAAGAGACGAGGAAAGCCAACCGGAATTCATCCAGCACAGATAATTTCACCCTCCACAGCCCTTGGGTCCTTATCAACTCGTTCAAAACAGAGGCTCTCTCCACGTCCAACCAGCGCTGGAAAGCATCCACCGGAATCTCCCCGGAATCTCTATCAGGCCCAAAGAGCGACATCTCCAAATAAGACCCAAATTTAGCCAATCCATCGGGCTGCTGCTCGACTATGTCCATCATCTCTGTAGAGAGCTCTTCGGGCCCTAAAAGGCGGATGGCGGAAGTGATACTCTCTCTTCCTATACTACCAGAAGGGAGCCACAAGAGCCTGTAAGAATCTTCTTCAGAGTTTTCCCGATAAAAGACAATCTCTTCCGCAGAATTATTTAATTGAGGTTTGATGGAATAATTAGAAGACCACTCAGCCGCTCTGCAGAGTTGGAGGAGGATGCAGAGCACTTGCTGCAAGTGGCTGTCGTCGTTTGGGTCCGAAGTGAGGCTGGAAGAGAGCTGCTTTAAGGTCGCCACCTGACCAGATGGGAATACTTGCACACCTAAAATTTAAAAAATTTGAAAAGTTATAATTTTTTTTCCATTCCACTTTATAGCAATTTATTAATTTTTCATGCTCTTGGATCGTTATTTCCACTTCCACTATTTAGAATGGAAAACTTTTAAAGAAATTTACTTGTTCCATTCCACCATTTAGCAAGACAGTTTCCACTTCCACCTTTCCATTCCACCTTTTAGTACTCTTAACTTCATTTCAACCCGATTAACCTCAATTTCCACTTTCACCATTTATCAAAATCCCCGAAATTTGATTGAATTAAATTCCTAAATTTTCCACTTCCACTTTTTAGAAAGAGGTGGAAATGACTAGATTTAAATTAAAAGAAAATCCACAAATTCCACTTCCACAGTTTAGGAAAGAATACCGACCAGCTTTGGAAGTGCGGTGGTGATGGTGTTTGAGTGCGGAGGAGAGTCCGGCCGGAAGGAATGGGACCGGAACTTGGTCCTCAAAGTGGACGACGCAGGGCTGAGCGAAAGGCGCCCTGCTCTCCGGAGCGAAATCCGGCGGATAGACGGCCAGCAATAATTCGTGCTGCCTCCAACTGCTCTGCAAGACTGTTAACGTCTCTGTGCGTAATAGAACGACGTCCTGGTCGCAGGCGCTGCCGAAAGACGTCCAGTTCAATCCGCTAGAGGTCTCTGCAGGGTTGCCATTAGTGACGTAACCGGCAACTCGACGTAGTTCGTGGAAGTGCTGGGCCAGTGGACGCTTACTTGTCGCCTAATTAAAAAAATTAAATAATAATTAATAATAATTCCACCTTTTCCACCAAATTACAATTTCCACTTCCACTAATTATAAAAAGCTAATTTTTATTTATAAAAAAATAATTTCCTAATTCCACGTTATAGTGTGTGCAGGACAACTTTCCACCATTTACTAACTTCCACTTCCACTGTTTAGTAAATAGGTGGAAATGTATTCAAAATTGCACTTTCACTTCCATTGTTTAGCTAAACTACTTCATCAAATGAAACTGAAAATAATTTCCACATTCCACTTTTTAGTATAGACTTAGACCGATTTCCACCCTTTACTAACTTCCACTTCCACCATTTAGCGAATAGGTGGAAATGCAAGGGAAAATGGTAAAAAAAATATTTAAAAAATGGCAATGCTGTATTTAAATAAAATACCTGTTCTAGGAGTTGCGCAAGAGCCTGATAATTAGCTCCGGTCACAGTGCCGTAATGATCCTCTAATTTGACGTGAAGATCCAACCGGCTCTGGCGGAGACTCGGCCGGCTGTTGCGCCGGATTGGGGCCGGCGCCACATCGGCCGAGGCCGGTAGGAAACTGGTCAGACTCTGGGGCCTTGTAGAGGAAGAGAAGGAAGGTGTGGATTTCATACGTAATGGGATTATGTAACCGTCCTCATTATGCTCATTATTATGCTGTCCGGCAACCCTGCTTGAATCTTTCTCTTTGGACCGTAGACTGTTGGTCCTCTCGGGCTTCTTGGGAATCATTCCGTTACGGACGTCACCTAAAACAACAGAAAAATAAATTTTAATTTTTTTTATTTATTAAAAATAATTATTTTAATTCATTACTAATTAAGTATGATCAATATTTATGTTCAGCATTTTTTTATTAATAAAAAAAATAATTATCAATTATTCATATTAAAATTAATTGATCAGTTATTCAGGTATCAATTGTAATTACGTAACCTGAATTAAAATTATTTTTTTTTATGTGGAAAAATAATTAGCTATAACAATAGTTATTTTTTTTATTTATTTAAATTTATTTAAGTTGAATTAATTGCCGTAACCTAAATAAGAATTTTAAAAAATAGTCGCGAATCTTGGTTTTATAATTGAAAGAAAACCGGTAATATATAATTATATTCTTAAAATGAGGGGGGGGAAAATTCTAGTAGAAAAATGGGTCATGTAAGAAAAAAAGGTAAACTTTTACTTTAAATAGCTTGAAAATGAGATGTAATCATATTTGAAAAGTGTCACGAATTTCTCTCTGAGTAATAGAGTTCTCGTTATAGACATAATAGCTCAAGAGTATGAGAAAGGGGCTCATAACATTCCCAAGAATTAAAATAATTACAACAATAATAAAAAAAATAAAAAAGAGGTTTCCTACAGGGTCGACCTTAACTAAAGGTCGGACCTGCACGCAAAGCTCAGCTGACTGGTTATGCAAATTATTAAAAATTCTTTAATAATTTGAAAAAAATTGGTACAGATTTTATCAATCGAGAGTTGTCATAATTTTTTATTGACCAATAAATCTGAATAAATTGACATGACCCAATTTTTTTTTTAATTTAAAGTTTCATGTAAACAATTATTTAGTAAATTCCAGAATTAAATTATATGAAATTCTATAATTGATTGAGAAAATATATTTAAATTTTAATTATTTATATTAATTCAGAATTTAAATTATTTAAAATTAAAAAATATATTTTAAAGTAAATTATTTTAAATTTAAAATGGTAATATTAAATTATTAAATTAGATTTAATTGTTTCATTCCAAAAATGTAACTGTTCAAAAATCGAATGAAAATCGAATTAAAATTGTAAAATTCAAAAGAAATATTTTTTTTATAGTTATTGAATTAATTTAAATGATTATTGCATATGGCAACAGTGTCAAATAACCAAGGTTATTTTTTAAATAGTTAAAAAAAAAAAGGTTGATTACCTAAATTGGCGTATTCTGCGGAGGATGGTGGATCATGAATAATAGGTTCGGGACCGGATTTAGGGGGCGGTGGGCGTGACGGCCTCTGATGATCCAGCGGAGCGGCAACACCGTCCGTCCTCGGGGGCGGAGGTGGTCTCGCTCGACCTACAACAATTTAAAAGGAAAATAATAAAAAAATCAAATAAAAATCAGGAATTCCACCGAATTTTACAAGCTAATAAAATACGGAATTTCCGCCAAATTCAACTTTGAATGAAATTTGAAATTCCCGCCGAATTTAAAGGGAAAAACTCAACAAAAAAGTGCAAATTTTTCTCTCATTTTTAGAAATTCCACCAATTTTTTTTCTTTTTTTTAGACACTGTTGCCAACTTTTCAAATTTGAAAATAGGATTATTCAATTATTTTAAATTTTAATTATTTAAATAGAAATTCTAAAATTAAAATTACATTTTTACATTCTCATTTTTAGAGATTCCGCCAATTTTTTTTTTTCATTCAAAATTTGCTATTTTGGAAAAATCTTTACTTGGCTAAAAAATCGTGAAATTCCACGCGAAATTCCTTTCCTCCCCAACTTTCGTTTTAGCGTCAAGCAGACGAAATTCCCTTTTTCATTAGATTTCTCTCTTGCGGGAGGCCGGGAATCTCTATGACTCAATCTCTAACCAGAAACCACCCTTCCCTCAAAAACTGTAAACCGAGCTAAAAGCATGGCTGAAAGTTGAAACCGATTTTAAGCAGACAAAGTCATTCCCGTAAGCCTGCGCTTGAGTTTGTGGGGAGGATAGCAACACGTCTTATGTTTAGTTTTATTACCATTATTTTAACTTTTGGAAAATCAAGAGTATCATATTAAATAAGCTAACAAATATGGCTAAAGGAATTAGACGTGGGGACGTTCAAACAGTCGGCTAAAGACCCCTCATAAGCATAACTAATTTAATCAGAGTATTTTCAAAACATTATTTAAAAAATCAAATATTGTATACGGTTGAGACTTGATTACAATTATTTTATTTTAATTATTTGATATGTCAATACGCGGGAACGTTCAAAGGCCGGTGGGATTCCCGCAAGAAATCGCAGCCGACTCTTTGAATGGGCCCGACAAGAAAAATATGTAACATTCTTGGTACTTTTCATTTGACTCGACTCTTCTTTCATTACATTTATTTTTGGCGTTTATTGGTCTTAAGTAGACGAGTTTTTCACATTGATTAATTTTACTTGAACGATGTTGGAACCATGGGACCAGCTAGGCTACTTATATACGTTAAGCATTAGGCCCGTTTAATTAAATAATTTATGATATGCCATTATTCCTACAATTTTACCCGAAGGCCTATAATAAAAGATCTTGTTTCTTATCCATTCAACCATATTTAAAAAAATTAATTATGAACTGCTAAATCTTCACAATGTAATTAATATTTCTTATTTATGCATTAATGAACTAATTAAGTGTTATTAAACAATAGTCAATAGATATTATTATTCCAAATCAAAATGTATATTGTTCATATTTATTCAAAATACGGAAGAAATAATTAAAGAATCAAATCAATATTTATACACAATATTTTGTCAGATACCAATTTCTTCTCTGTCCCAATTTATTATCATAAAATGTCAATTATAAAGTTATTCAAATTTGGCTCGTCTCTAACAAATGGTGAGGAGAAGAAGAGATGAGAAAGGCCAATCTGAATTCATCCAGCACAGATAATTTCACCCTCCACAGCCCCTGAGCCCTTATCAACTCATTCAAAACGGAAGCCCTCTCCACGTCCAACCAGCGCTGAAATGCATCCACCGGAATCTCGCCGGAATCCCTGTCAGGCCCAAAGAGCGACATCTCCAAATAAGAGCCAAATTTAGCCAATCCATCTAGTTGCTCGACTATGCCCATCATCTCATTAGAGAGCTCTTCGGGGCCTAAAAGGCGGATGGCGGAAGTGATGCTTTCTCTTCCTATACTTCCGGAAGGGAGCCACAAGAGCCTGTAAGAGTCTTCTTCAGAGTTTTCTCGGTAAAAGACAATCTCATCCGCTGAATTGTTTAATTGAGGTTTGATGGAATAATTAGAGGACCATTCGGCCGCCCGACAGAGTTGGAGAAGGATGCAGAGCACCTGCTGCAGGTGACTGTCGTCGTTAGGGTCCGAAGTGAGGCTGGAAGAGAGCTGCTTTAAGGTTGCCACCTGTCCTGATGGAAATACTTGCACACCTGAAATAAAAAATTGAAAAATTAATTTTTTTTCCATTCCATTTCAATGTCCTTGGATGATAATTTCCACTTCCACTATTAAGGATTTTCCATTCCACTATTTAGCTTGACAGTTTTTCCACTTCCACTTTTTAGTACTCTGGCTACCAATCCAACCAGATTATTATAACTTCCACTTCCACCATTCATAAAAATCTCAAAATTCAATTTTTAAGAAATACGAATTCCACTTCCACTGTTTAGAAAAGAGGTGGAAATCGTTAATAAGTATACACACCGGCTTTGGAGGTGCGGTGGTGATGGTGTTTGAGTGCGGAAGAGAGTCCGGCCGGAAGGAAAGGGACCGGAACTTGGTCCTCAAAGTGTACGACGCAGGGCTGAGCGAAAGGCGCCCTGCTCTCCGGAGCGAAATCCGGCGGATAGACGGCCAGTAACAATTCGTGCTGCCTCCAACTGCTTTGTAAAACAGTTAACGTCTCTGTTCGTAATAGAACGACGTCCTGGTCGCAGGCGCTGCCGAAAGACGTCCAGTTCAATCCGCTGGAGGTCTCTGCAGGGTTGCCATTAGTGACGTAACCGGCTACTCGGCGTAATTCGTGGAAGTGCTGAGCCAGTGGACGCTTACTCGTCGCCTAATAAAAATTTAAAAAATAATTATTAATTCCACCTTTTCAATCAAATTCGAAATTCCAAATACCACTAATTATAAAAAGCTTGTTTTTATTTATAACAAAATAATTTTTCTATTCCACTTTTTAGTGTGTGCAAGACCAATTTCCACCATTTGCTAACTTCCACTTCCACTGTTTAGTAAATAAGTGGAAATGTATTCAAAGAGCAGTTTCACTTCCATTGTTTAGCCAAACTACTTCATCAAATGAAACTGAAAATAATTTCCACATTCCACTTTTTACTATAGACTTAGACCGATTTCCACCCTTTACTAACTTCCACTTCCACCGTTTAGCTCATAGGTGGAAATGCCAAAAAAAGAGTAAAAAATAATTTTAAAAAATGGCAATGCTGTATAATAATAAAATACCTGTTCTAATAGCTGCGCAAGAGCCTGATAATTAGCTCCGGTCACGGTGCCGTAATGATCCTCTAACTTGACGTGAAGATCCAGCCGGCTCTGGCGGAGACTCGGCCGGCTGTTGCGCCGGGTCGGAGCCGGCGCCACATCGGCCGAAGCCGGTAGGAAACTTGTCAGACTCTGGGGCCTCGTAGAAGAAGAGAAGGAAGGTGTGGATTTCATACGTAATGGGATTATGTAACCGTCCTCATTATGCTCATTATTATGCTGTCCGGCAACCCTGTTTGAATCTTTCTCTTTGGACCGTAGACTGTTGGTCCTCTCGGGCTTCTTGGGAATCATTCCGTTACGGACGTCACCTAAAACAACAGAAAAATAAATTTTAATTTTTTTTATTTATTAAAAATAATTATTTTAAGTCATTACTAATTAAGTATGGTTAATATTTATGTTCAGCATTTTTTTATTAATAAAAAAAATAATTATCAATTATTCATATTAAAATTAATTGATCAGTTATTCAGGAGTCAATTGTAATTACGTAACCTGAATTGAAATTATTTTTTTTAATGAGGAAAAATAATTAGCAATAATAATAATAGTTATCTTTAGTTTAATTTATTTTGATTGATTTAAGTTGAATTAATTGTTGTAACCTAAATAAGAATTTTTAAAAATAGTCGCGAATCTTGAGGATTTATAATTGAGAGAAAACCGGTTATATATAATTATATTCTTAAAAAAGAGGAAAAAAATATCTAGTAGAAAAATGGGTCATGTAAGAAAAAATTGAACTTTTACTTTAAATAGCTCGAAAATGAGATGTAATCATATTTGAAAAGTGTCACGAATTTCTCTACTCTTATACAGACATAATAGCTCAAGAGTATGAGAAAGGGGCTCATAACATTCCCAAGAATTAAAATAATTACAACAATAAATTTAAAAAGAGGTTTCCGTCAGGGTCGACCTTAACCAAAGGTCGGACCTGCACGCAAAGCTCAGCTGACTGGTTATGCAAATTATTAAATTCTTTTGATTTTAAAAATTGGTACAGATTTTATCAATCGAGAGTTGTCATAATTTTTTATTGCCCAATAAATCTGAATAAATTGACGTGACCTAATTTTTTCAAAATATTCAAAAATTCATGTAAACAATTATTTTATAAATTCAAGAATTAAATTAAATAAAATTCTATAATTAATTGAGAAAATATATTTAAATTTTATTTATTTATATCAATTCAGAATTGAATTTAATTCAAATAAAAAATTAATTAAAAATTTTTAATGGTAATATTAAATGATTTTATCAGATTTAATTACTTTATTTCGAAATTTTAATTGTTTAAAAATCTTTAAAAATCGAATTAAAATTTTTAAATTCCAAAGAAATATTTTTAAAGTAATTTAGAGATTAATTTAAATGAATTAATGCACATGGCAACAGTGTCAAATAACCAACGTTATTTTTAAAAAATAGTTTTGAAAAAAGGTTGATTACCTAAATTGGCGTATTCTGCGGAGGATGGTGGATCGGGAATAATAGGTTCGGGACCGGATTTAGGGGGCGGTGGGCGTGACGGCCTCTGCTGATCCAGCGGAGCGGCAACACCGTCCGTCCTCGGGGGCGGAGGTGGTCTCGCTCGACCTACAACAATTTAAAAGAAAATAATAAAAAAATCAAATAAAAATCAGGAATTCCACCGAATTTTACAAGCTAATAAAATACGGAATTTCCGCCAAATTCAACTTTGAATGAAATTTGAAATTCCCGCCGAATTTAAAGGGAAAAACTCAACAAAAAAGTGCAAATTTTTCTCTCATTTTTAGAAATTCCACCAATTTTTTTTCTTTTTTTTAGACACTGTTGCCAACTTTTCAAATTTGAAAATAGGATTATTCAATTATTTTAAATTTTAATTATTTAAATAGAAATTCTAAAATTAAAATTACATTTTTACATTCTCATTTTTAGAGATTCCGCCAATTTTTTTTTTTCATTCAAAATTTGCTATTTTGGAAAAATCTTTACTTGGCTAAAAAATCGTGAAATTCCATCAAATTTTAATGCTTACAAATTCCGTCATATTTTCCATCGAATTCAACCTTCATGCAAATTACGCAATTCCTCATAACTTTTAATTAACAAAAAATGTGCAACAAAAAAATTCTTTCCGCATTTTTAAAAATTTTAAATCATCAAATTAATTAAATTAACTTATTTGAAATTTACCGGCGGAAGAGCTCGCAGCGCTCTGAAGACTATCCAGCGGAGTGGAATCCGCCGAATTATTATCCGAAGAACAGCCGGAATCCCTCCTATGGTAGCTCAGCGAGTGCACCACTTCCACTCTGCCGTGATGATCCAGCGGATGCACAATTTCCGGCCTCGATTTCACCATCACAATTCCGGAATCCACCAAATCACTTCCATTCAAATTAAACGACGATGACTCTTTACTAAACTCTTTACTTCCACTACTACTCAAATTCTTCATTCCCAACAACTTCCGGAGCGTCGAAAACCTTCCCAACTTCAACTTCCGGTTTCCACTTCCGGAATTCTCGGAAGTAAATTCTTGAGATTTCGAACTGCTGCTGGATAGACGGCCTTTGGAGCCGCTCTCGGCCCTGTGAAGCAGCTGAGTGGCCCTTTCTTTTAATAACTTCCGGATGGATGGGGCCTTTGGGGCTAACCGGATATCCGGCCGTTCGGGTTCGACAGCGGCCGTTGGGGCCTCATCAGGGATTTCGATTGGCTCTTCAATGGGCATAGCGGCCGTTAAGGTACCGGCCGTTTGGGCCTCAGCGGCCGTTAAGGCCTCTTCGGCCATTGGGGCCGGAGGGGCGGGCCGCTTCGTACTGGACCTTTGCGGGCTGCTATGGGCCGTTCTGGACAGCTCTAGAGAGAGTTTCGCCCTTAGGGCCTCGAACCCAAATGCGGATTCTTCCGGAATCTCTTCCGGAATTGGGATTGGTGGTGGTGGATTATTGTTGATTTCTTCGACTTTTTCGATCCGCTGGATGGTCACAGGCTCTTCCGGCGCTATGATGATGGGTACCAAAGGTGGAATCTCTTCCGGCGGAGTGAGGTGGACGAAGGTGACGCTCATCTGGCCTTCTTTAGCCACTTCCGGCGCTGTAAAATTTTTTTTTAAAAATTAGTTTTTCATTAATTTTTTTTTCGCCGGTCTTGGCTGTTAATTGACCGGCATTTGGATCATCTTAGTCCCGGTGAAAAAAAACAGTCAAGACCGGTCGACCGGTCTCGGCCAAAAATTAACCCGCGTTTTGATCATCTTGGCGCCGGTAAAATAACGGCCGAGACCGGTGAGTTTTTAATCTCACCTTTGACAATCTCTGGTGATACTTTGGGAGCCGGGATAAGATTAGTAGGTTTAACCGGAATTCTGGGCTTTTCTGGCCTCCAAACGGGCGGTTTTCTCGTTAATCCAGCATTGCCAGATTTCTTATTATTATTATCTTCGTTATTATTAGAACTAGAAAATGACGTAATCTTTTCAGGCTCTGCGATAATCTGCCCGTTCCTCATGGGTGAGACTGGGTTGATGATCCTCGTTTGGACCTCTTCGGCCGGTTGGCCAAAAGGGCGAATGGTCACTAAAGGGCCATTGTTATTAGTAGAAGAGATTCCGTGAGCGACGAAAGAGGGCACTGGCGTCTTGTCAAGTAAATTCCGGCTGACGGAGTTGAAACACGTGTTTTTGGCCGTCTGGTTGTAGATCTATGAAGAAAAAATAAAACAAAAGAAAAAGGCATAGAGTACCGTTGCCTTTATGGCCGGAATTGAGGGCGACACTTTCCCCCCGCGGCGGATAAGATAATAAATAGTTTCTATTTTTTTTAAACAAAAATATTTTAAATAATTCAAATAAAATTTCTAAAAATCTGGAAAAATTGTTAAAAATTTAAATTCAATTAAATCTAATTTTTAAAAATTTCTTAATATTTTGAATAAATTTTAAATGAATTAAAATATATTAAAAACATAATTAAAAATCCCAAATAAATGTTGAAAATATTTTAAATAATTCAAATTTAATTTATAAAAATCTGGAAAAATTGTATCAATTTTAAATAAAATAAAATGTATTTTTTTTTTATATTTGGATCCATTAAATTAATTTTAAATGAATTAAAATCTATTTAAAAATCCCAAATAAATTTTTAAAAATTTGTAATTAATAAAATAACTTTTTTAAATATATAAAATCAAATAAATACATTTGAAAATAATTCAATTCAATTAAATTAAATTCCTAAAAATCCGAAAAAATCAAAAAACAATTTTAATGAATTAAAATCATTTTTTTTTAAATTTAAAAATAAACGAAGTAAATTAAATCTAAATAAAAATTAGTTAACATTTATTTTACGATTTCTAAATAAATAAATAAGAAAATCCAGGAAAAAGACAATATAAAAATGACAACACTGTGTGAAAATTTCGCACCTCTCCCGACACTATCAGCTGATTTATACATTTGACCTCTATTTTAAATAAATATTTTACCTGTCTCTCCTCTTCAGTGAAAGGCAAATCTTCCTCATCTTCATCCTCTTCTAAATCCTCCAAATCCTCCTCTGAATCTTCCTCAAACACTTCTTGACCTCCGTAACCGATTACCTCATCCTCATCCTCCCAATATTTCACCGATTTCTTCACTACTTTACTACCCTTAGTACTCTTAATAAGAATTCCCGGCGGAGGTCGCTGCTGTTGTTGATGTTGTTCCACTTTGAGCTGACGAAGAATAAAAGATGGCCGGTGTGTTAAAACCGATTGGTAACGTGGCGTATTCACAGGTAAATCAGTTTTGCCGTGTTCCTCTTTAGATTGAAAGCAGTGACTGCACAGATCGTTACGCCACGCATTCGATTCGAAAGAATTGCAGATTGAAGTTGACATTTTTTGGGGGAATTTTTAACACATGGTTGTTGACTGGACGGTGGCTGGCACCCGACTGAAGAGAAAGAATGTGGGGGAGCCTCAGGTGGTTCTCTCTGGTTTTGACAAGTGGCGCCCTCTATCCCTCCGGGCGAAATAGGTTTTTTTTCAAAATTCTGAAAAATGAACATTATGAAAATAAAAATTTGGATTCGATTGAGACGGTTTCAGATTGATATGATGACGCAATCAAAAGTTATGAATTAATTTTTAGATGATGTAGTGACATTTTTAAAAACGGTTTTAGATTATGTGGGCTTACGTAAGAATTTTAAGAGATTTTTGAAAATGAACATTGTGAAAATTAAAATTTAAATTCGATTAAGACTGGTTTCAGGTGAATGCTATCACGCAATCGAAAGTTATGAATTTATTAAGATAATCTAGAGTGAAATTTATGAATTTCCAGATGGATTATGTGGGTTAGGTAAGAGTTTTTTTGGATATTCGGAAAAATGAGTATTGTGAAAATGGAATTTTGGAATCGGTTGAGAGTAATTTTTAGTAGATGCTATCACGTAATCGAAAGTTATGAATTATTTTAGATATTTTTGATGCGGGTTTTGACCTTCCAGATGGATCAGGTAAAAGTTTGATGTTTCTGAAAAGTGAACATTATGAAAATCAAAATTATAAATCGATTGAGAACAGTTTCAGATTGATGCTATGACGTAATAGAAAGTTATGAATTTATTAAGGAATTTAGCATAGCCTTGAGTGCAGTTTTTGAAGCGGTTTTTGACCTTCTAAATGGATTAAAGAAATTCTGAAAAATAAAGTTTAAATCAATTCAACTACAAATTAATTTTTAAAAAAATTCTGTTTAATGAACATCGTAAAAATGATGATGTAGAATTGATTAAAGTCATTTTCAAGTTGATATCGTCATTACATCACAAGTTACGATTTTTTTAAGGAGAAGAGAAATGTGTACCATATGGCGGAAAAAGTGGACAGCAGCCACAGATCAGCTCGTTTGTTACTTATCGTGTTCTGCAGCCATCTGATCATCTGGTTAACAAGAAAACCAACTTGTTGTTGTCAAAATAAATAACTTTTTGATGATTGAGCACGTGACCCATTTTTCGGTACAACTCATTAACTAGTCGGGTCACGTTGCTGCTTGCCGAGGAGATGCGGTTGGCTGGGTTGCTGTTTAGCTACACTATATATTCACATCCTGGCCGGGACCAAATACGGCCACAATCGCCCTAGGCCTTTTCTTACTTTTTACCCCAAAAAGGGAAGAAAACAAAAAATTGTGCAGCACATTTTGCACGATGACTCACACGCGGAACAATATTTTGTTTGCGCGAATACCTAATTTGAAGTGAACTTTGCTACTTTGCTGAGTAAATAAAAATTTGAATAAATAAAATGAAGTTTTAATTTATTTAAAAATTGTGATGTAATAAAAATTAATTCCGAATAATGAACATTGTAATAATTAAGTTGGGAAATTTTAAAAAATATTTTGGAGATTTAATTGTAATTAACTTAAATGTAATGATTTTTTAAGAGGAAAAATTTACATAAAATTAAATAAAATATGTTTTAATTCAATTAAAAAGTTTAGTGCAATCAAAGTTAATTCTGAATAATGAACTATATGAGAATGGCGATGAAAAATGTTAAAAAATTAATTACAAGACTTGATTATAATTAAGTTAAAAGTAATAATTTATTTTTTGAAAATAAAAGATTTCACACGCGAGATTTTATGATTTGAGCTAAACTGGTAGGAGGATAATGCTAATTGGTTGTATGTGTTCGTGAGTCCCGTTTCGGTCCCGTTCTCATGCCTTCCGGCGTGAACGGAAGTCTCTCTTCTTTTCTTTTTCTTTTTCTCGTGATGAACAAGAAGAACTGAAGACGAAGAAAAAAGGGAAACGACTCGCTCTGACCTGATTTCAACGCCAAGGTGCAGCTGATCACGAAGTAAAAATATAAAAAAATTCTTTTTTTCTCTTTTTATTTTCTCTTCACGCCTCCTTTACCTGAGATTTTTCAAAAAATAATAAAAAAGCGAGTTTCGCCCATTTGCGGTGTTGCCATATTTTCTCAAATGGATGCTAAACACGGAAATAGTTTAAAAAATTTTTTAAAAATTTTAATTTTTTAATTTTTTTTCAGCGTTGCCAATTTTTTAAAATAAAAATTCTGAAAAAAATTAAATAATTGATTAGTCATGAATAATTATTTAAAAATTAGTTGGCAGCTGCGACGTTGCCAAAATGGTAAACAAATTATCTGACAACCGAGAAAAATTGTTGATTGATATTTTCAAAAATAAACAAAGCGTAAAAAAAATTATTACAGCATTGCCAGGTTTTAAAATTGTATATTTCATTTTTTCATTTTTATTTATTATTCAAATTAACAACAAATGTCATCATAATCATAATATATTAACAATTGGAAATAGAGAAAGAAAAAATTGGCGGGAAAAAAATTTCAAAATTATTTTTAAAAAATTCACTATTTTTAAAAATTTCAAATATTATTGTTTGTTTCTTTACAAGAAAAGGGAGGAGGCGCGAATGAATTTAAAATTGGAACTATTTAAAATTTAAATTATTTATGATCGCTATAAAGTGACTTCCAGTCGATGTCCGCGTCGAATGATGCGCACGTGACCGGGCTGGACGTCAGGAAGGCTCACACACCGGAAGGATACCTCCACAGTTTGATGACCAACATTCGTTTCAAAACTTTTTAAAAATTAATAGAAATTAATTAAATTTTTTAAGAATTTTTATCAAATATTTTCTAATTATTTAAAATATTTTTAGAATTTAAATTCCCAAAAATCAAAGTCAATTTTTTAAATTGAATAAATTAATAAAATAAAATTTAATAAAATTTGATTTAATTTTTTATTAATTTTAGAAAATATTTTTCTCATTATTTTAAATATTTTTAGAATTTTAAATTAATAAAAAAATGTAAAAAACTTAAAATAATATTTTTGGGAATTTCCAATTTTTTGAAATTTTTATTTATAAAATAATTTTAAAATCAATTAAAATTTACTCGGTGTGGATGTTGACTTCTGGGGCCTTAGCGGCCGCATTCTGAACGACGAGAAATATTTTGGTGACCAATTCGATGACGTGGCAGGTCTGCAGGATGAGATCCCCCTTCCATTTGCTGGCGGAAGGAGCTGATCCGGCAGCGTTGGATGGATCCTGATGAGCAGTATTATTGTGATGGAATTGTAAGCAACCCGACTGCAAATTGTGCACGCTCGTCGTGGAGCAATCAAACTACAGTTTTTGAAAAAGCAGGGGTTTTAAAAAAGCGCGGGAAAAATTCAAATTCAAATTTTCTAGCGCTAAAAAATCATAAAATACATTTTTAAAAATTTAAATAAATTAAATTAAAATTGAATTTTGGTTTTAGAATTTTTTCGAATTTCTTTGGAATTTAAAAACTGAAATTTTTTTAAATTGAAAATGTTTTAAAATTAAAATAAATACTTTTGAATTAATTTAATTAAAAACTAAGTTGATAAAATTGAAGGTAATTGGCCTAAGATTAAAGTTCATTATTCAGATTTACTTCAGAGCGGACGGTTTTGACGTGAAAGACGGCAATGTCGTCTAGAAATGGGCTTAGCGAAATTCGGACGACATCGGCGGCCGGTACCCGGTACTTGATGCTCAGCGTCCTCTGGTCCAATATCATCAGAGAGCTCGTCGACACCACGAATAATACAGGAACCAACTATATTTAATCAAATCAATTAATTTAAATTTTAAATTAATTAAATTTTAATCAATTATTAATCGAGTAAATTAAAATTAAATATTTATAAAAAATTAAATTAAAAATTATTTAAATTAATTAAATTAAATTAAAATTAAATTAAGTAATTTTTATTTTTAAATTGATTTAAAAATTACTCTTCCAGATGATCTGGTGATTTTGGAGACGATATCTGCAAAGACGATGTAGTGGTCGACGGTGTCTGAGACGATTTTGCGCCACTGGCTGTTTTGGCGGAGTCGGACGTAATCGCCGCCGAAAGGGTGCGCCACGCTGCGGCTGTAGGATTCCTTCCGGTTTTTGAAGAGGAAACTGGCCGTCACTTTTTCCCTCATCCGGTTGCGGCCGATCTGGTCGAAACTCAGCCGATATCGGTGGCACTAATAATTTTTAAAAAATCAGTTGACGGTTTAATTTATTTTAAAATCTTAATTCAATTAAAGTTAATTCTGAATAATGAACAATGTAAAAATGATTATTTTTAACATTTTAAAATTGTTTTTAGATTTTAATTGTAATTTAGTTAAATGTTACGATTTTTAAAAGAGTAAAGATTAGTGCAAACTCACATTTTAAGTAAAAAATGATGTTTTAATTCATTTAAAAATAATTATTGAATTAAAATTAAATCTGAATAATGAACTATGTGATAATGATTATTCAAAACATTTTAAAATTATTTTGAGATTTTAATTGTAATTAAATTAAATGTTATGATTTTTTAAAGGGTAGAGATTAGTGAAAAAAATCGAGAAAAAGAGAAATTTTTAGAAAACTGATTTTTTAAATGATTTCTACTTTTGCGGAAGATGTTTCATCCATCGTTCCGGAAGACGTAATATTAAACAAGACCGCAAAATGGATCAATCATAAAAGAGATCCGCTAGAGCGCGCTTTTTTATTTCAAAAGAAAAGATAGAAATCTGCGGAGGTGGGCGTGTCATTAACTCACCCGCCAGACGTGATAAATCTTGCTCAATAGGAGATTCGTGTCCCGAAGGCAGGGCGAAACCGAAGGCCACTCCCGGCAGGTTGGAGAAGACGAAGGAAGACGACCCGCTAAACGGCTCAAATATTTTTTCCGCTTTTTTTTCAAATAAAAAAAGAGAAAATATTATTATTTAATAGTTCATGCGTAACTAATCCATTTTTTCACGCTAATTTATTTCTTTTATACATTTTTAAAAAAATATTTTTAATTAGAAATTTTAAAAAGGATTTAATATTTTTTTAGTATTTTTAAAATCATATGAATTTATTAAGAATTATTATTCACCTTATAATTAATTTCAGAAATATTTTTAAAAAATTAGAATGTTTAAAAATAAATATAAAATAATATTTAAATTTATTAAAATGAATTTTACACCATTATTAATTTTTAGAATATTTTTTACATTTTTTTAAGCATTTAAAATAATTTTTAAAAATCATATTAATTTAAATAAATAATTTTGAATATTTAGAAATATTTTTCACCTTATAAATAATATTTTTAATATTTTAAAATGCATTTCACACCATAATTAACTTTTAGAATATTTTTTAAATGTTTTGCATTTTTTAAAGCATTTTCAAAGAAATTTTGAATAAATAAAAAAAAAAATAAAATAATTATTTACACCATAAAATGGCGTAATCAGAAGCCATAAAAATTGATTTTTAAAAAAGGAGATGTTTGCGAAATCGTGAGCCATCAATCAATAAAAAAGGGCGTAACACATAAATTAGAGATGCAAGACAAAGTCAGAATGATTACTTTGTGGGTGACGTAAGCCCTCTCGATGACGTGAACAGCCTCCACCATTAGCCTCCGCTGACGCAACTCCAAAAATTCTTTTCGCGCCTTTTTTGAAAAATAAAAAAGAAATCAAAATTAATTTTATGAAAAAGTTAATTTGAAATTAATTAAAATGATGTAATAAAATAGCACCACAGAATAAGGGTAGAAAATCATTCCACCCACCACGGAAGAGAGCCGGAATCTCATCCGGCGAAGTGGAATATTCGCCTAATTTTTTCAGTCCGATCCACATATAAAAACAAAAGAAAAGCGGCATGCGCAAAATAAATTAATTTTTAAATAAATAAATCATGCAACACTGAACTATTTTTTTTATTAAAATCTAAAAATTAAAATACTTTTTAAAAATCATAACTTTGAAGTTAATTACAATTAAATTCTAAAATTATCTTTTAAATATTTTCCATGTTCATTATTATATAGTTCATTATTCAAAATTAACTTTAATTCAATCGTAATTTAGAAATAAATTAAAAGGTTAACTTTTTATTTCATTTTTGTACCATTCAAGATAATAGAAAACTAATTTGACGAGCTTTAAAAAATCATAACATTTAATCTAATTGCAGTTTAAACCTAAAAATAATTTTTAAGAATTTCATATCATCATTTCTTTAAAGTTCATTATTCAGAATTAACTTTAATTCAATAAAAATTTAAAAAATAAAATAAAAAATCAATTTTAAAATCACATTCCAAAAAATGAAAATAGAAAAAATAAGAAAAAAAAGAATGTGGTTGGATTGTGTCATTTTTTTAAAGGGTCAACCGAGTCATCCCGTTACGTCGAATGACGCAACTGTAATCCGCATTTTATCGTCACGACGATCATCACCCAACAGCAGAAAAATGCGGGATTTTGAGGGTTTATTCTGGTTTGCCCATCCGTGCGTGATTCCGAGACACATGTCATCCCGACACACATAACACTTAATTCCGCTATGCGACAACGCTGTAATAATAATAATAATAACGGCTCTTCATACCTTGTACTGTTTCCAGGCGCGAACGATGCGGATGGCGCAGGCCCTCTGGCGGAGGTAAAACCTCCGGGCGGACCAACCGCGAAATGTCTTCTGGATTAAACTGGCTAATTCGTCTAATCTCTTCCGCCGTAACTCTTCCAGTTGCATAACCTAATTTTTTGCGGGATTTTCGCGGGAGATGGGAATTGCGGGGTGTGGGGAGTCGGGAAATCGGAAAAATGAATAACTTTAAAATTTGAGTAAAAAATATTGCGGGATGTGGGACGCGGGAGATGGGATTTTATTTACGGTGGATGCGTTTTTGATGAGAAGTTTCCGGCGGCCGAATGCGTACTCGGTGGCGGAGATGGGCAGGTCTCTTAAGAGGCGGGCGACGCCCTCTATGGACATGGACGGCCAGTGGGGCCACGTGACGGGCGAGAGCATCTTGTAGCGCTGCAGGAAGCACGAATAACTCTGACGGAAGACGTATCCACCCTTCCGCACCCGGATCGACTCAACTAACCTGAAATTTTAAAAAAATGCGGGGTGGTGGAATTAGCGGGAAACGGGAATTTCTTAAGCCGGAATTCCGGAATTGAAAAATTAAAACTTTTTTGTAAAAATTGCAGGGTGAGGAAAAATTATCAGGAAACGGGATTTGCGGAGTTTGGATAGCGGGAGATGGGATTTTTAAACGTAATTAAATTAAGAATTTACCCGAGATATCGAATCTGGTGCTGGACGAGCTCCGCGTCAAAGTGGTGCGGAGTTTTAAACGAATTAGGCCGGATGCACCTCACAAAATGCGGACTTTTCGACTTGACACTCCGCAAAAGCGCCGTTAGAGCCACTTTGAATTGGGTAGCGGCGGATGCCGGCCTCCTGAGGGTCGTCCTCCGCGGATTTCCTTCGGGAAACAGTTCTTTGAGTATCGGATGACCGCAATTGAACATGCAATGCGACAAGTTCCGGAATAAAGAGTCTCGATTCTTCTCCAGGAAGCCGGAAACTTTGTAAGTCACCGGACCGGCGTAATGCTGGAGCCGGAACGCATCCGCTCGGACGTCTAAAATGCTGTGATCTAATTGGCCGATTCTTATCAAGAAAGTTTCATCCGATCCTCCATGATGATCCGAAGGTTTGTGGCACTCGTCATCCAGGATTGATAATATCCCTAATGTATTCTGAATCAAAAATTCATATTAGTGAAATTGCGGGGTGTGGATACTCGGAGTCGGGAAATTTGCTGAAAACCATTGCAAAATTATTTTCAGCAAATTTGGAGAAAAAAGTTTAAAATTGCGGGGTGTGGGATATCGGCAGTCGGGATTTTTCGTGAAAACTATTGCATAATGATTTTGAACGAATTTGGAGAAAAAGTTAGAAAATGCGGGATGTAGGATTCTGGGAGTCGGGAAAATTACCTTTTCAATGAGATCGCATAATGATGAATTATCCTGGAACGGGATTTGAGTCCATTCGAGTCCTTCCTGTACGTATTCTTCCTGCTCCTCTTTGATTAAAATATCCAACGACACTTGATGTAACTTTTCGTTTAAATAATTGATCAACAGCTGTTCGAATCCGTTGACTGAAAGATCTTCAAATCCGTAGACATCTAACAGTCCTAAAACTCGTTTCTTCCCGCTCTGTTTCACTTTAATCCGCTCGTTGATAGAGTTGACGATCCAGGTGAAAAGTCGAGAATAAATCGCACGGCAGAGGGCATCTCTTCCGGCTGTGGCCTCAGTTGCGCTTAGATCGGCAACTTCGATCTCTGTTAGATCGGATTTTTCGGGAAAATGATTGCAGATCCTGCTGGATCCTAAATCCGAGTAACATCCATCCATCATCGCTGGATACATTTCTGTGCAAATCGAGAAAAAAAATTATTCACCGGTGTTGGCCATAAAAAGGCCGGGACTTTGGCCATCGAAAGTTGGACTAAATCGGCCAACGCCGGTAAAAAATAAAATTTTACGAAAACTATGCAAATTCAATTATTTTTAAATTTGAAAACTTTTTTGAAAAATGCGGGATGTAGGATTCCGAAGTCGGGAATTTTCACGAAAACTGTGAAAATTTAATTATTTTTCAAATTTGAAAAGTTTCAAAAAATTGCGGGATGTGGGATACGGGAGTCGGGATTTTTTACGAAATTTATGCCAATCGAATTAATTTTAAAATTCCTCGACTTTTAAAAAGTGCGGGATGTGGGAGTCGGGAGTTGGGAAAACTAAATCCAATAAAAATGTAAGGAGTTCAAACCTCTTCCGGTGAAGGAAGCCGTATTTGAGACGACGCTGGTCCTCTGGTGGCGCTGCTGAGGTTGTCGTCCAGAAGAAGGTAGAGCACTACAAATGGAAGCACTATCAGGGTGATGATGATGACCACGAGCAAAATTTAAAGTGGAATCTCTGCTGGATCCCGCAGGATTATGATGATGAGGAGACGTATTATTCCCTATTAATGATGATGGTCCAGCTAGATGATCCGATGATGAACAAGTACGGTAGAGCAAGGCACTGCGGAGATCTTCCGCCGGAGTCAGAAACAGCATTGCCACTTCCTCCAATTCTAATTTTTTTTAAATTAAAAATTAATTTTTTTTCACCGGTCTTGGCCGTTGACATGGCCGGCATTTGAATCATCTTAGCCCCGGTCATAAAACGGCCAAGACCGGTCGACCGGTCTCGGCCAAAAGTTGACCCGGATTTGGGCCATCTCAGGGCCGGTAAGAAATCGGCCGAGACCGATGAATTTTTTTTTCTAAATTACCGTATTCGTTGGTTATGCTACATCCTTCCGTCCCGTCGATATGATTAAGGGGACTGAAAACAAGGTTGCCAAGTTTCAGGACGGCTGCAACTAGACGGAATATATCCGTCACCTCATCCGCCGAAAATCCGACAGACTCCAGCGCTCTCTATTTATTTTTCAAATTGATTTTAAAATCAAGTTTAAATTAATGATTAATTTTAATTATTACTTTTGTGTTGAGGAACTCTTCTTTGTCGCTGTGGTGGAGCTGTCCGGATGGACTCGGAGATGAGGATCCACCCAATCCGGAATTATTCAATAAATTATAATTGTCCGTATTTCGGAGCAGTTTCAACGATTCTAATTAAATTCAAATAATTTTATAAATAATTTTTTTTTAAATTAAATATAAATTACTTAATAATTGGACTTCTGCGCCGGCTAACAGCTGATAGAAAATGTGAAAATTCCGCTCTCCATGATTTCGATTTGTAACTCTTGATTTCTCCAATGCATCTATTAAAAATCATAAAATTTAATTATAATAATTTCAAAATTAATTTATAATAAATAAAAATTTACATTGATGAATATGTCCGCCGCAAGGTTCTCCCCGGTAATCAAATTCCAATTCAAAATATTTTCCCTATTTAAAAAAAACAAACTTTAATTTCACCGGTCATGGCCATCAAAGTTGCCGGGAGTTCAACCATCTCAGCCCGGCCACCTTAACAGCCAACACCGGTGAAAAAATATTATCATACAAATCGTGAAGCATTGTCGTTGTGAATAGTTTTCGCATTTCCAAAGGCCTCTAAAACTGGATTGCATAATAGTAATTGATGCCGGATGGATTCTAAATCTTTGGATCTCCCCGCAGCGGCGGCCAAATACTGCAGGATCAACTTAGACGCCTCCGTCTTGCCGGAGCCGCTCTCGCCCGTGATGAGCACCACTTGATCGCCGCTAGTTTGGCCGTCTCTCAGTGCCCTCCAAGCGGAATCCGCCACAGCATACCTTTTAATTGCATAGAAATCCCGTTTTATAAGTTATACATTCTTTTTGCATAACTAGATGAATAAAAAAAAACGGTTTATATTTAGGTGACCCGTTAGATCTTGATGAAAGACGGAACTAATGTAATAATAAAATGTATTGAATAGCTCTCTATTTTAAAAGAAATTTGAATAGTTGCATCATGTTCCTCGTTCAATTCTGCATCTTTTAGTTACTTAAAGTGTCATCGTAAAATGGGTTTTTAATGGACTTTTTTACAGTTTTCTAAGTGGATGTTTGAGCTTCCAGGCACGTCTGGCCGGAAGGCCAAGAGAAACTATTAAAATATCTGTGTTAATTAGCAAACTAACTCAAGGTTAAATGTAACTAAATTGTAGATATTTAAAAGAGAAATCTCATGAAATAAAAATTTGTGTGAAAAAAGTTAAATTAAAGCTTTGCGGATTAGTTTAAAAACAAAAACTATCATGGTAGAACTAAAATATTTATATAGTCTCCGGAAAACAATTGAATTACTTGGTTAATTAGAATTAAACTCGGGTTTAACCGTAATTAAGTTAAAGATAATTGAAAGAGGAATGCAATGATATAAAAATGTTACATCTTAAAGTAAAATTAAAGCTCTGTGAAACGATTTAAGCGGGAACTCGATGAAATAGCAAACTAAAAAACTATTTTTATAGTCTCCGGAAAACTTTTAAATTACTTGATTAATTAGCATGCTAACTCAAGTTTCATCATAACCAACTTGTAGATAATTGAACAAGGAATGTTATGCATTAAAAAGTTTTTATCGAAAAGTGAAATCAGAGCTTTGTGGAGCGATTAAAGAAGAAACTTTTTTTTAATTTCACCAGAATCAGAGCAAAAGAAGAACAGCAGATAATAATATAATTCAATCTCTTTTGTAAAAAGAAACGAGTTCACTTGGGACAGTAAAAAGTAGTCGGAATCCTTAGAAAAACTTAAAATAATAAGGCTTCTTTGTCCATATAGTAATACTTACACGTGAGGAGGCAATTCCGGCCACGAGAGGGCCGTCCTCATCTTGTAACTTTGTATGACGAGACTGGAATACTGTGCCAGGGGCTTGTAAGGATTGACAGACACCAAAACATTGCCAGCATAGCTCTAATAACCAACCAAAAAAATCAATAATCGCATCAATCATCTACCAAATTTGAATAGTTAATTACGTAAATCTGGTCACGCTGGAATCTTGAGAGGAGGTTCAGCACCAGAGACTCTTCAGTGAGTGGTTCTAATCCACAGCAATCAGCCACATCCGCCTTTTTATTACCAAAATCTCATTAGATTCTTAATACCAAGTGAATTACCAAATATATAAGAAACCTGATCAACAGGAGTTCGAGGCTTAGTGAGGCTGCTGGCCGGCATCTTTTTTTTTACTTGGTTTTATCTTTGGTTTTAACCACATAATTTAATGGCTTCTTTTGACTAAAGTTGGTAATTTAGATCCACTTTGGTAGAAGTAGGTGGAGCCTGACCACGTTTTTTAGTCACTATCTACGTCATAGAGAAGAATATAAGTGAATCCTTTGCAAGTAAAGAATCATTTTTAAAGCTTCTATATATGTAGGGGAAAAAAATTCTTTTCTTGGCGGGTGAAATCAATAAGACGGACAACATTTTCTAAAGGGAAAGAAAAGAGCTCGGAGCTCGTCGCAACTATCGATTTTCAGCATCCGGAAGATGGCGGCTCCGCCTCAGGGGCGAATGGTAGAAAACCAATAAGAATCTTATTTTGAAAGAAGAAGACTCTTCTGACTTTTATTATTAAGAGAGATTTAGATTTTTACCTGGAATATGTTGGGCAATTGTGATTAACGGTGACGTAATCCATGATCTTTTAGCTGGACATTGATTGTAGGCATTGTATGAATCACTAATAATTTTAGAAATGTGGTTTTGGAATGGAAATGAGGACTGAGAGTGGGAGCACTATGAGAACGCGGATGGAGCTGTCAGGAAGGGCCAAAGGATAAAAAGACAAATCAGTGACGAGCTGAGTAGGGATTTCAGTTGTGAACGGGGGAGTTTGCGCAGATCTTGTCCGCGTTGATGGACGTGCGCATGACTCTTCAGGACGATCCGGCCAATTTAGGGACTAAATTAACTGAATTTTCAGGTTCAAGTTTTGAGAGTTAAATAGGATTCAACCTTGTCAATTATTTATACTTAATTAAATTTTGAAAAATTAAAAGTTTAATTTTTTTTTACCGGTGTTGGCTGTCAAAGTTGCCGGGCTGAGACGGTTCAAGACCCGGCCACTTTGATGGCCGAGACCGGTGAAATGAATTTTTGTTTTACAGCGCTTTGTTAACGGGATTTTGCGTTGCCAATTATTCTAAATTAATTAATTTAAAAATAGCTATCTTTTCTGAAAATTTTGAAATTTTTTTTTTTTTTACCGGTGTAGGTGGTTGAAGTTGCCCAGCTGAGACGGTTCAAGTCCCGGCCTCTTTGATGGCCGAGACCGGTGAAATTTTAATTTTTTAAAAATAACCTTTTTTTTCTTATTTTTGAAATAATTCAAGGCGGTAATATTTAAAAACTATTTAAAATTTAAAAAATTAACCCCAAAAATGATTAAATTTCAACAACAAAAAGGAAGGAATTTGTATTGAACAGTTCTGAATCAGTTGTAGTCATTCACACTGAGAGCTCTCCTAAACTGCCGATCGTGCCAGCATTTTATTACAACAACAGAAAAACAAAATGACTCTGAAAAGAGAGAGAAAAAGGGAAGGAAATGAATCAAATAAAAAAAACTTATCTATGGCATAAATACAGAAAAAATGTAAAGATTCAACTGAACATCTGGGACGGCTTCTTCTCGCTGAAGAGGTTCTTGAGGATCACAACCTGACCGATACCAATGACAACAATGGCCAGTGTCTCACCCACCGCCCAGAGGAAGACCCTCTCGTTGAGGTCCTCTGCCCGCTTCCTGCCCTGAGACTCCCTCAATCGGTGGTGGGTCTGGTAGTCTACAACTTTGTTCAGGTTCTCGTGCAGAGTGTGGCTCGAAGACTCCATCTGTGAATAATTTCAAATTTAATTTTAATTTTCAGATTTAATTTAGAATTTGATTCAACCTGAGTCATGGCGGTGAGGTGCTCGCCAACGCCTGGGAGTGGGTCCTCGACACCGACCTGCCAGTCCACGTAGACGAGCTTGTGGGAGAAGGTGGAGAACTCGTTGGAGAAGCAGGCTGCGTAGACACCCCTGATGTCCGCCTTCTTCGAGAAGGAATCGTACTGCTTCTTCACCTCCTTGTAGAGCACTTCTTTGTTCGGGGCGATGAGCTCGAAATCAATGTCATAGTGACCACCCGTCACAACCTGTAAATAGTTAAGACATTACATAATGTAATTATTAAATTTAATTATTAAAAATTACCTGGAATTCGACAGTGAATTCAGTGCCGACTTCAATCTCTTCGTAGAAACATTCCTTGGCGTTGTCCGGCAATTCAAAAGTCAACTCGACAGCATTTGATAAAGTAAATATTGAGAGAAATAATAATAACAGAGATTGTACCATTTTTTATTTGTATTTAACTCTTTAATTCACAAATTGAAAGTGAAAATTCCGGCGAATAAGAGAAGAAAAATTGTAGTTTTGTTTCAAGCTTCTCTCTATCACACGTCACCTCTTCCGCTAGAAGGGAACTGTCAGCGCCATCTAGCGGTCGATTGAGCAACGTGGTACTCTTTTAAATTTCAAAATAACGGGATAAATAAATAAGAAAATTCGCTGACTATGTGGTGGGAATATTCCCTCCTTTGATTACTTCTTTTTTTTTTGAGGCCACTGAGAAAATTGTATTATATAATAATCCGGGGTCACAGCGGTACATTTTCCGTCATAAAAGACTATTTTGAAAAAAAAATAGAATTAATTGTAATTCAATTTAAATTAAAAATAATTTAATTACGTTTGATAATCTTCGTGATTGGTGAATGACACGTGTTTTCCAAGCAGACGAAAACTGCTAAACAGCTTCCTCCTCTGATTCATCTTTTTAAATTTAAATTAAATTCAATTAAAATTAAATATAAAAATATAATAAATTTAAAAATTACCTTTGAAATTTTCTTTTGTAAATACCAGACAGTATTTTTAAAGAAATGCCTCGTACTCAGCGTCCACTTCATAATTTAAAATTTGCATACACAAATAAATATGACGTCACAGTTTGACAGTTGTAGAGAGACTGAAAGGCGTGTAAACAACATTGGCAACCTTTTTATACTCTATTCAGGTCGCCAAAATAAACGTAACGGAACTAACTACTCGCACAATATGTTTGATGACCGCAGTAGACGAAATCTAGGCCTTTACCTATTGACCGAAATTCACGTAATACGCCGACCATCCGCAAAACCAGCTGTGAATCAACACCAATTCTTGTAGTCGCATCAATTTCACACGATGTGAAAGCAGCCCGTGAACTACTTCATCTTGATCGCTCACAATTTCACGAAGCATTTGATTTGGGTGAAAGCTGTCAGTTAAACTCTCTAATATTGCACGAGGGCAGCCAACCTTCACAAAACTGCTTTCTCCATCATCGTGGGAGTGTGAATCTCAGTTAAAATCAGAGCCACAACTGTTTCGCTTCTTTTAAAAGTGGAATCTCTGAAATTGGTGCAATATTTTGGGAATTTTGAGTAGATTTATGAGATTGCAATACAACTTCTCTCAATATCAGCTGATGACTTTCTTATTTTGAATTATTTGGTCAAAGTTTTACAAATAAATTTTGACAGTCACAACTGTTTCGCTCCTTTTGAAATTATTTTCTATCTGAAATTTTACAAATTTAAATTAAAATTAATTGAATAGTAAAAACTAGTCAGTTCTCAGTCAACAGCTGATTGAAAAATTCGAATAATTTTTGCAACATTTTAAAGTTTTTGATTAATTTCCTTTAAAAATTGTTTATCTCGAATTTTGCTGAATGATAAATCCAACATTTTCGAAAAAGAAAATTCAATTTCAGTTGACAGAAAATTTGTTAAACGTTTTACGATGCTCTTACGTCGTGAGAAACCGCCCAAACTTCACCTACATATTTGTGGTCATCGTCCACTAACCTTAAAAAAAAACCATTTATAAGAAAGCTTCTTTTTTTATTATTTCAAAGGCAAGCACAAAAAATTATTATTAAGTTTTACAAAGATAGAGGAACAAAGCCAAGTTTATGGACGAGAAGAAGTTTTAGTTTCAATTAGCAATTGATTAAGTTAATTTCAAAAGCTGGATCCATCTTCAGGTGAGCGAACGTCATCAATCTTCAAAATCATCTTGACGACCTGCGTGGCTAAGAGGATCTGCTGCTTCTTGCTATGAAGAGTCTCAATCACGTGCTGCTCCTTCATATCAGCCGTGCCTTTCATTAGGCAATCAATGCCCAATGAAGCGTTCTTCTCGGCCACCTGGCGGGATTTAATCTCGGTAACAGTGTGGATCGGTGACAGACCAGAGTTCTCGGCTAGAGCGAGCGGGATCGACTCTAGAGCCTCGGCGAAGGCGCGGAAAGGATACTGCTCCAACGTTTTGATCTAATTTATTAATAATTAGTTTAATTTAAATTCAATTAAAATGAGAAAATGTTGAATTACCGAGTCGGCTTCTTTGGCTACGGCAATAGCGCAAGAGATCTCCGGAGCGCCACCACCATAGACGATGCGGTTATCCCTCACCAAGTTGCGGACGACGCACAGGGCATCGTGAATACTACGCTTCGCCTCCTCCACAATCTAAAAAAAAAAAAAAAAAAATTTATGTCTCCACCGGTCTTGAACATCAATACACGCCCAGCATAGTAATCCAAACGCCGGCAAATTTCTACCAAAGACCGTCCACCGGTCATGGACCAAAGTTCACGCCCAGTAAGACCATCCAAATTACGGTGAATTTCCAGCCCAGACCGGCTACCGGTCATCAACAAAAGTTCACCCTTGGTAATATCATCCAAATGCCGGTAAACTTTCGGCCACGACCGGTAAAAAAAAAAAAAAAAAAAAAAATTAAATTACCATTCTATTTCCACCTCGGATAAAGATGGTGACGGCCTTCGAATTAGTACACTCTTCAATGACCAACATCTTGTCTTTAGTAGTGCCGAAGGAGAGCTCCTTAACCACCCCGGCGAAGCCAAGTTTCTCGGGCGTCAGCTCCTCGAAGCGAGGCACGATGCGGCCGCCAGTGGCGATGGCGATCAGCTCGATTTCAGGCCCACCGACCCAGCGGACGGCCGGCAGCTGGCGCTGGAGCAGCATGTGATTGGCCTCATCATCAAAGCCCCACTGACAGATGGCCAGGCCGGCGCCGGAATCCTTCACCTGCTTCACCATCTCTTCGAATTTCTCGTGCTCGTATTTGCGCAAGTTCTTGTAGTCCTCGACAGATGTCACGTCGAGCTTGTGCTTCGTCTTTGGCTTGGGGGGCTCGAACGGGCATGTCAAAATTGCGATCTTGACATTCCGCAATTCCTTTTAATAGAAAATAAAATCGAATTAAATTAGAGATAAATCAGGAAAATATTAGAAATAAAATTGTTTCATCCGTATCAGTGTGAACTAGTCAATTGATTGAAACTAGCCAATGGTTCGAGATGAATTATTTTCAATTTAGCACGTTTTCTGCCCCTTGCTTTATATCACTTGCGATATGAGCCCGGATCAATACGTGCAATATTTTAAATTAAAAAATAATTTTAAAAATCTTAACTAAAAATAAATCATTAAAATGCAGAAATACAATTTTAAAAATCCAAAATTAAGGGAATAATTCAAAATAAATTATTAAAAAATCACAGAACAGAGTAAAATTTAAAAAAAAATTTAAATTAATAATTTCAAAAATCCAAAAATAGTTAGAAAAATATAAAAATGTTTTTAAAAATCCAAAAATTATTGCAAAAATACCAGAAAAATCTAAAAATGATTTTTAAAACCAAAATAAAATTTTGTAAAAATTACCTTGGGCATTTGAGGGTGCGAAAAGTCTTTATCGACAATCACTCCTTTAACCAGCATAGTATCCTCCAACTGCCCTCCAACTTTCGTCTCAATCTTGATCAGCTCAAAATTGACATCCCTCGTCTCAAAGTCAGCCACAGCCAGTACAGCATTCACCGCAATCTCAGCCATGTGCCTGTGACACTTGTTGACAATCTTGGACCCGAGTGTGGTCATCGCTGTCTGGATCAGTGGCTCCAGATTCTTAAGATCCAGCGGGAAGGCCTCAGAAGTCTTCTCCAAGTTGTTGATGGCACACCTGGCAGCCATCTCGAACCCGTCAGCAATCCTGATGGGGTGGATCCCCTTGTCCAGCAGGTGCTCCGCCTTCTCCAGAAGAGCTCCAGCGAGAACTGAAAATGTAAATCGTTGCATTTTCATTATTTAAACTCCTCGAGCAATGAGAAATTTGGAATTTTATTTAAATGCTTTTGACTGAATTAATGTTGCACGGTGTCTGGCTAAGAGTCTTATATAACAGATTCCTAGAATTTATCCATGCCTCGAGGGCAAATTTGTGAAGATTCATACCGACAACGCCAGTGGTGCCGTCCCCGATCTCATCATCCTGAGATTGGGAGAGCTGCACGAGGAGTTTGGCGATCTGGTGGTCCACATCCATCATCTTCAGGATAGTGGCTCCATCGTTGGTAATTGTGATGTCACCATCAGAAGAGACCATCAGTTTATCAAGTCCTTTGGGGCCCAGAGAAGTTCTCAAAGTGCTGGCCACGGTCCTGGCAGCGAAAATGTGGGACTGCAAATAGAAATTGAGAGAATTATGTAAAGCCCATTTCAGTGTGAACTAAATTTTAGGTTTAATCTAGCCAATGGTTCAGGGAGATGATAATTTAGCATGTTTTCTGCCCCTGATCAATGCTAGATCGAGCAAAGAGCCGGATCAATTACATGCTTTGGAATAAAGAAAAGGTTTGAGGGCTTACTTTGATGGCTGCATTACCGGTGAGACGTTTCTGCTTGTCCTGGTCTTTTAGGATGATGAAGGGACGGCCGAATTCATCGAAAGCCAAGGTACCCATCGCGGCCATGGTGGATTTGGGATGGAAGTGTCTCGTGACTCACGGATGCACGAGATTTCGAGAGATGTGACTGACGATGATGAATGAAATTTGAAAGAGAATGAGCGTGTAATGGAGAATGGGTGAGGCAGACGATTCTTCTAGACGTTTTTGACAGATTTCGTACAGCGTTGCCGGATTGAGTTTAATTTAAAGAGCCCCGCAGGCGGTAGTGCCGCAGTCACCGATCGCCGCCGCCCTATCGGCAGTTTGGCGGTTGAAAGTGGGTGGCTCTTCTTGAACCAGTCGCCGTACTTGGAGGACTTCCTTCCAGTCGTAATTGACCTTTGCCTTCCTGACTACCGTGTTATTGACAGCCAAGAGAACCCATTTTCGTTTGAAACGACAGAATCTGATGATGTGAACTGATACCAACACTTTGGCAAATCTAATCATAGCTAAATAATAAGGATCTTAAACAGTTTTACCAAGCAGTAGGAGGCAGCATGAATTATTATTACTGGCCGTCTATCCGACGGATTTCGGCTCTTGGCAACTCTTAGAACAGGTATATTATTAATATACAGCATTGCATTTTTTTAAAATAATTTTTTAGGTTCTCTCCCTGAATTTCCACCTATTTGCTAAGCTGTGGAAGTGGAAATTAGTAAATGGTGGAAATTGTTCTGAATGCACACTAAAATGTGGAATGGAAAATGTATTTTAAAAATTACGGTAAAAATTAGTTTGTAATTAGTGGAAGTGGAAATTGTTATGTGGTTGAATAATTAATAATTTTTTTTTCAATCAGACAAGTGGAATTTAGTAAATGGTGGAACTTGTTTCTGCACTCTAAAAAGTGGAATGGAGAAATTATTCAAGTGGAATTTTTAATAAGATGGAAAAGGTGGAATAAATCAATATTTATTATTTTTATTCAATTAGGCGACAAGTTAGCGTCCGCTGGCTCAGCACTTCCACGAATTACGCCGAGTTGCCGGTTACGTCACTAATGACAACCCTGCAGAGACCTACAGCGGATTGAATTGGACGTCTTTTGGCAGCGCCTGCGACCAGGACGTCGTTCTATTACGAACAGAAACTTTAACAGTTTTACAGAGCAGTTGGAGGCAGCACGAATTATTACTGGCCGTCTATCCGCCGGATTTCGCTCCGGAGAGCAGGGCGCCATTCGCTCAGCCCTGCGTCGTCCATTTTGAGGACCAAGTTCCGGTCCCTTTCCTTCCGGCCGGACTCTCTTCCGCACTCAAACACCACCACCACCGCACTTCCAAAGCAGGTCGGTATTCATTCCTAAACAGTGGAGGTGGAATTTTAGAATTTTTTTAAAATGAAAATTTTGAGACTTTTATAAATGGTGGAAGTGGAAGTTATAATAATCGGTTTGAATTGGAAGCCAGAGTACCAAAAAGTGGAATGGAAAGGTGGAAGTGGAAACTGTCATGCTAAATAGTGGAATGGAACATAGAATTTATTTAAAACTTTTTCATCTTAAATAGTGGAAGTGGAAATTATCACCCAAGAACATTGAAATTCAATAGAGCATTAAGAAAATGGAATGGAAAAAAAATAATTTTTTCTAATTTTTTATTTCAGGTGTCCAAATATTTTCACCTGGTCAGGCGACCTTAAAGCAGCTCTCTTCCAGCCTCACTTCGGACCCTAACGACGACAGTCACCTGCAGCAGGTGCTCTGCATCTTCCTCCAACTCTGCCGGGCGGCCGAGTGGTTCTCTAATTATTCCATCAAACCTCAATTAAATAATTCTGCGAAAGAAATCGTCTTTTACCGAGAAAACTCTGAAGAAGATTCTTACAGGCTCTTGTGGCTCCCTTCCGGCAGTATAGGAAGAGAGAGCATCACTTCCGCCATCCGCCTTTTAGGCCCATATGAGCTCTCTGCAGAGATGATGAACATAGTCGAGCAATTAGATGAATTGGCTAAATTTGGGTCTTATTTAGAGATGTCGCTCTTTGGACCTGACAGAGATTCCGGCGAGATTCCGGTGGATGCTTTCCAGCGCTGGTTGGATGTGGAGAGGGCCTCTGTTTTGAATGAGCTGATAAGGACCCAGGGGCTGTGGAGGGTGAAATTATCTGTGTTGGATGAATTCCGATTGGCTTTCCTCGTCTCTTCTTCTCCTCACCATTTGTTGGAGACGAGCCAAATTTGAATAACTTTTCTAATTGACATTTTATAATGATAACTTGGAAAAAGTAAGTTGGCATTTGACAAAATTGTATAAAAAATATTTTTGATTCTTTAATTATTTCTGCTGTATTTTGAATAAATATGAACAATATACATTTTTATTTGGAATAATAATGATCAATATCTATTTGACTATAGTTTAATGACACTTAAATGGTTCATTAATGCTTAAATAAGAAATATTAATTAGATTGTGAAGATTTAGCAGTTCAAAAAATTATTTTTTTAAATATGGTTGAATCGATAAGAAATAATTCAAACTAAAGATTAAAAATTGAATTATCTGAATTTTCAATGTATTTATCTTGTTAGTGTTTTAGGTTGCCAATTTTATTGGCATTTATACAAAGAGACAAAATACAGAATACGCCAATTGGAAGAAGCATCATAATCAGTTTATAAGGCACAGGATCTGATAATGTTGAAAGATAGAAATGAGGATATCTCCATGTCTATACAGTCAGAGATGGGATCGAACAATATATTGACATGGAATCGAACAAGAACATCAATCATCTTAAGAAGGATAGCAAATGATTTGCCGATCGGGAGCTGATAAAAAGTAAATTTTATTATTTTTCAAGAAAAACAATGTAAGAGATGGGAATTCAAATAATCAATTTTCGTTTTGCTGCTCGTTGCAGTGCTGGATTAGGGGTAATGCGGGCCTTAGGCAGAGCCTGTACAGAACCCAATGTTTGGGCCTATTTCGGGGCTTTTGCGGGCCTTTTCCTTGCGATTTTCTTGCGGGTATCAGGCAGCTGTATTATAGTCTGCCTAGTGGCCAATCCGGCACTGGCTCGTTGCCGCCGTTGCCGCCGATATTTCCTTTCTACATCCTTGCAAATTTTTCTCAATCCATCATTGAGGTACTTGGCGACAATCTTCTTCTTGTCGAATTCTTCAACTAGACGGATTACTGAAAAATTAAATGGAGAAAGAGATGAACACAGCACCTACCGGTAAGAAGCTAAAATGTACGAGGGCGATTCAAAATTGAATACCTGATTGAGTGTCGGACAGATGCGGATCATCAGAGGCGTCGGGGGTAAGCAATGAGATAACGCCGATGTGATTCAATCTGTTTTGATTTTCGCACAACAACATTAAGGGTGTAAGTCCGTAGCGATTCTGAACATCCAGGCGGGCTCCATTGGCTTTCAGCAACCCGACAATTTTCTCCAAATTGCCGTGCTCGTAGTTCTTAGCAAGATAGTGAAGCGCCGTACTTCCATAGCCATCTTTAGCATCCACTGGAACTCGAGCTTTGATGAGTAATTCAACTATGTCCTTCATGTTGTCGTGCTTGTAGTTTTCAGCAAGATAGTGAAGCGCCGTACTTCCATAGCCATCTTTAGCATCCACTGGAACTCGAGCTTTGATGAGTAATTCAACTATGTCCTTCATGTTGTCGTGCTTGTAGTTTTCAGCAAGATAGTGAAGCGCCGTTCTTCCATCTTTATCTTGGGCATCCACTGTAGCTTTAGCTTTGATGAATAGATCGATGATGTCATCCAAATTGTCGTGCTTGTATCTTTTAACAAGTTGGTAAAGCACCGTTTGTTCAAGTTTATTTTTGGCATCCACTGGAAATCCAGCTTTGATGAATAATTTGACGATATCTTTCATGTTGTCGTGCTTGTAGTTTACAGCAAGTAAGTGAAGCGCCGTATCTCCATCTTTATTTTCGGCATCCACTGGAAATCTAGCTTTGATGAATAATTTGACGATATCCTTCATGTTGTCGTGCTTGTAGAAGCTAGCAAGATAGTGAAGTGCCGTTCTTCTAAAGTTATCTTTGGCATCCACTGGAACTCCAGCATTGATGAGTAGATTGACGATTTCCTCTAAATTTGGGTGTGAGTAACGCCAACAGACGAGGTGAAGCATCTTCCTGCCAAATTTATCGTCAGCTTTCACATTAGCGTTTTTATTGATTAGCAATTTGAGGATTTTGGGCAGGTCTTCCTTGTCGTAGTATTCACACAGTTCAAGGATAGGGGTCCTCCCGTATTTGCCCCGAGCATTTAGATCAGCCCCATTCACAGCCTGCATCAATGTGAGAACCTGAAACAGATTGTTCTTCATATGCTGGCAGATCCAATGCAAATCTTTTCTACGGATTGCGTCTTTCTCCAGGTCGTTTAGATCGCCGTCTCTGAGCAAATCATTCATATTTTTCCATTCCTATTATCATAAAACGTGAATACATATAATTTTAAATATTAAGCATTGGTTTACAAATGCGAACCTTTTGCGGAGGAAGGTGACGGCGAATCAATACCGAGTCATCAGGAATGTCAATACGGTCACCAACATTAGAATCAATCGACATTCCATCCTGTTCTTCATTTGATTGATTTTCAAGAACCTTCAACGATTCAATAATGACGCCTCTATCCGATCGCCTCTTCTCTGATGGATCATCAGTATCTTCATCGTCGTCCTTTCTTTTTTTCTTCTTCATTTTCGGAGAATGTCCGGTAGGACTATCGCTATTATCACCTATCACCTAATGAATATTATCCAAATCAATTAAGAATTATATGTAATAGCTCATTACCATTATAGGCCTATATTAAACCTTTGACTTTGATGATCCCATCAGACGACGTCGTCTAACCGCGGTCTTAGACGATGACGGTAGTTCACTGTCGCTCGAGGAATCTGGCTGGGTTGGAATATCCGAATCATCAACGCTATTAGAACTCTCGTCATTCTCACATGCTGATGCTTCAAATCCAGAATTCTTGATTCCCTCGGCGTCAAAGAAAGGATCTTTCAATATTTCATCAACTGTAGGTCGTCCATCAGATTCAATCGCCACCATAGATTCGATTAGCTTTAATGCCTTTTCATCACGTTTATACGGCCTCTTGAAATCTTTCAAGACTAACAACATCGGTTCCTTTTTCAAGATTCGGTTGTACTGTTCTTTAGGACTTTCCCCGAAGGGATGCTTTCCTCCTATAGTAAGTGTGTAGTAGAAAATGCAACCTAGTGCAAAGATGTCTACTGGAAAATCACAAAGCAATTCGGAATCAAACAATTCCGGAGCGATCCAGCCTTGTGTCCCGTATGGGTTCCTCTCTTCCATCTTCATGAACTCTCTACTGTCTCTTATCAAGGTGCTGCATATGCCGAAATCGGCCAGTTTTAATTTCGGTTCCTTTTCTCTCTCCTCGAATATTAGTATGTTGGATGGTTTTATGTCACGATGAATAATATATATGCTGTGTAGATAGAATAGACCTTTGGTTACTTGGTGCAAAACATCTTTTTCATCTTTTAACGGTGGTCCTTTGTAGCTCTTTTCAACCCAATTTTGCAAAGTTCCAGTACACCGATCGGTGACAATATAACTAAATCGTGAAAAAATTATACATTGGTTACTCAATTTTGTTTATACAAAAACTGGTGGTATAAATGAAAAATTAAATAATAATTACTAAAAGTGTTGATCCTGCGCGGTTGTCAAGTAGAAAAGAACATTTTCTTGAAAAATACTCAACTTATCGACATCACTTGGTAGGGCATTTTGTATAAATTTCTTCTCAAATTCGCTGTTCAATTTGACATGGCTTTTCAAAATGCGCTTGACGGCCACCTCTTTCCTTGCATCCATAATGCCGACAAAAACGAATGTCCCGAAAGCGCCTTGACCGATAATCTTTTTAGGGTAATAACTCAAATCTTCACTCACTTCCCGAATAATTATTTTTTTCCCTGAATTTTTAAATCAACAATCGAATTAGTAATAAAGAAATAATAATAATAACGAAAACTTGTTGAACACGAAACAAAAATAACATAGGATTTTTTCTCTATTTTGGCATTTCTTTGAATCGATTTTATTGAATAAAAGAAGGTTTTGATTTTATTTCATTATTGATGAGAGGTGGGGGAATTCGGAACTACGAGAATTTTTTAAAATACATTTTTTAAAAATGTTTTCCGTAAATGTACCCTTATTGTTCCTTCTTATTTTTCGACTTGTAACATTCTAAAAACATTAATGGTTTTTTTTCAAAACTATTCTTGGGATTCTATGCATAAATGCCAAGGGTGCACCAGGAATGCTTTTCAAATCGAAACCACTTGACTTTAATAATTACCGTTCTTGATGAATTCTTGGATATTTTTCTTGATTTCTTGCTCTTTAAGGTGAAGTTTTAATTCTTCTTGCTCTATCTTACGTTTCATCGCGCAAATTTTATAGTGCTTTTCATAATCCTTTTCTAATAGGGCTTCACTCTTCATCAATTGCAACTGTCTTATTTTGTTCCTTACTGGGTTAATCCTTTCCTTCCATTTCTTTTCTCTCTGTTCCCAGAAATATAATTCACCCGCCCCATTAAATTTGGTGGCGGGATTCTGTTTTTCGGCGTTCATCTGGGAGGCGACGTCGAAGCTGGATACTTTCAGAAGGAATCGGATCGTCTTGGTGAGTGTTGAATGTAATTCGGGGGTGTGCTTGACGGTTGACCCATCTGAACTTCTCAAGTCAAACTCTTCAAAGGCGATTAACGGAACAACGTAAGAATGATAGAGACTAACGAGGTCTTTTTTCTTCTCCTTTGAAAGTTGTAGGTCGGCAATGTTGTACTCTGAAATGAGCGCACCACAGAGAAGTTCAATGAATGGTGCTCCTTTCCCAGGACCTAAATATAAAATAACACATATAATTTAAAAAATGGTTAAATCAATATAATATTTGTAATATATAAATAGTAAAAATGCAATAATAGCTGTAAAACTCCGGGATGGTGGATCTTAATACGAGGACGTCCTCCATAGCTGATTTTGTGTCGTTATTTTCATACACAGTTACTTCATCATCTTGTTTTGATGCTGATGGTTGTGAATAAGCAGACAATACCGGATCGTTTTGCAGTACCATCTGAGATTTTTCACCACGACAGGCAGAGATGATGAATATCTTTGGTTTTCCTGCCAATCCCTCGCAGTTGTAACTGTTGAATTTTCTTATGAGAGGTTCTGTTTTAACTGGAACACCGTCGACTCCCAAGACGTACTCTTTGCCTTCATTTGTCCTACCACCGTGGGATAGAATGCAAACAACGAGGCTGGCGTAACCTGAAAGATCAGGTTTTTCTTTCGAATCGTTTGCCAGATCATCCGATTCAATTAAGTCTTTTGACTCGATTGCCAATTTTTCTGGTTTCATCAAATCGATTATTTCATTTGCTGCGATGTTTTGGTAGACGAGAACATCGTAGCCGAAACGGGAGAATGTCCTTCGAACTTTGGCGCCATTTTTATCTATTCCATCCATATCATCTGCGGGCTTGTAAATGCAATTACAATCAATAAGAAAAAGTAGTATTATTATATTTTGATTGATTCTCAAATAATAACTTACATTGTGAAACTTTTCCTGGCAGATGATGATGCAAAGTCCAGGCTTTCTATTCTCTGGATCATCGTAGATTTGGTAGTGAGATGGCTCTTTGTGAAAGTAGTCGCTATCCAACACTTTCCACATGGATTTACGTTCAGTTGGGTCGTACTTGATCATGTGCCTAATGAGATTTACTGCTTTCTCCCTTTCTTCTAGGGTTGTTATATTCTTCACCTTATTACATGATTAGAATTAATATATATTAATATGATTTTTTTTCAGTTGATAAATCTCACAAAATTCCCATTATCCGGGTTCCAGTTTTCTAGGTAAGGTCTGCTGCAAGCATTAAATATTTCCTTGTCCTTTGGATGTATACCACCAAAGGGGTGGTAACCACCACTCAGTACATAATAGAAATAGCAACCGAGAGTGTATACATCCGACTTGGAATCTCTCTCTTTCCTATTGGTGGTTTTATTATCGTGGGGGCATTCGGGAACGGCTCTCCACTCAATCATGGGATGCCGGTTGGATTCATCCCGATTCCTTTCCCATTCTTTGGCAAGCTGGAAATCTGTCAACTTCACTATGTACTTGTCAGTATCCATCTTCTGTACCAGGAAGTTGTTTGGATGAAGATTGCGATGAACGAGCCCAAGACCGTGGAGGAAATTGACGGCCATGGCTGACTGCTCCAGAATCGACTTGTGTGTCAAAACGTTAAGAATTTCCTGTTGTTTTTCTTTTAAAATTCGTTTAGGCTGATGAATCACCAGCTCCTTCACAGAGCATATACATAGCTCCGTAAATAAATACCTATGATGAATAATATAGTTTCATGTGTTATGAATGATTCACAAAAATATTATTCAATACTATATTATATACGGAACCTACGTTTTTAGAGGAATTGTCATTTTGATTTTTTCTTGACCTTGTGGGACTTCTATTCCTTTTTCTCCGATTTTATGGTGACCATAGTAGGTTATCAAATTAGGATGTTCGTTACCAAGCAGAGAGAGGAATTCCAGATAATTTTGGGCTCTTTGGAAGCAGATTGTATAATCGCTGAGTTGATTTCCTGTATCCCTGTTTGTGTATATCCTGATTGCTACCGGCAATCCGCCTGTTGTGAACTGGCCTTTATATAAAACTGCCCCCTCTTTAGGTATATTTCTAGTTGCTGAAATGTTGTTCGCTATGTCCAAGTCTTCAATCCACTGTTTCCCAGTGGAATTGCCTTTACTGTCTTTCACATCTGACGAAAAATATCATACGTATTGCAATTTACCTTTTTTTTAAATTAAAAGTTATTTAAAAGATAGCTACCTATTATGTTGTTTTTCTTCGCCATTTTGAAGCTGGACTTCGATAATAAGCTATTGTTGTGTGATTTTTCGGTGAAACCTAGGATAAGAAAAATGTCGATGCACTGAATATAAACGGAATCATGATCACATATTTCTGTTTATATTATTTAGTCAAAATATGGTATGTATGTTTAAACACCAGCTACAACAAAGAAAATGAAACATAAACTTATTTGTCTAACTAACACGCTACTTCTAATTACTAAATGGGAGAACTTTATTAACAATCCAAAGTAAAAAAAACTGATGTATTTACAGCGTGCAATAGGTTTTAGAATATCAGCCCTTACTCGACAGAAAGAAGGCAACATATGTGTGTAAATAGAACGTATTAGAAAGCACGCGCACAGCCGTCAGCTGATTGCACCAACACGCCTTTTTGTTGCTTTTTGCTGAGCTGGCAGCCTACGGCATTATTACACAGCGTTCCCGTTCGTGAACGAGAAGGCACGCCCTGGTGGCTGGCTGGGAAAAGGGGAGTTGTCTGTTATCGGCTAAAGTCCTCATATACCTTATAGCGCATTAACGCTGTATACTTAATAGCAAATTATTAAAACTAAATATAAAAAAAGTTCGTGCACACGCTATTTTTTTTTTAATTCTATGATATATAGTCAACACATACCCTTTTTCTATTTAAAACGGAAATCCAAATAAAGGCGCTCAGCAGATACTACTTAACTCACGAGACCCTAAGGGCCAGAGTAGTAGAGTACTATATGCTATACAGTGACTCCAAACTCAGCAGCTGCGGTGAACGTTGTCTACAGCTCTCTCGCACCTGTATATGAGAAATCCGGGAGTGCCTTGGGATAGAATATCCACGAGAGTCATCTCTCTCATGGTGTAACGCTTGCACTTCACAGTATCATCAGTAGGTGGTAGCATACAGTATACGTACATTACTCTTTTTTTTTTAAACAGACAAATTCTCGTTCATATCGTTGGCCAAAAGTAAATCTAGCTGAAAATTGAAACCTTCCAATACATAGTAATATATGTTTATAGCACATAAGAGTTAAATAAATAAGCTACCATCAAGTCTCTATAGTAAATCATTATTCTTATTTATATTACATGGTTTGAATTATGTAGGTCTATAGACTAGAATGCTGCTATCATATAATACACCTTCTAGATTGTATCTGTGGTAATCTCGGTGTTAATAAAATCACCGAAAATATATATAGCTGTAATTATATTCATATGTATAGGGCATATATATAGGCCACATTAAATAATATATTGTATTGTAAAATTTTAATTTGCCTCAATTCAGGGAAATGATCAACGACGAAGAAGGTTTCCGTGTGGGAAACAAGCTCACTTTACACGGAAAATCAGATTTACCTATTTGTGGTCGAGGCGACTATGGCATTATATATCTCGGTATCTTTGAAACGACAAAACCAGTAGCCGTCAAAGAACTCCAGTACTTCTCTGATGACGAAGATCATATGAGCCGACTGGAACCAACACTATTGCTCAAACTTTCGGGTCATCCAAACATTCTCCAATACTATTGCGTGGAAAAGGATGACGAGAAGCATCCCCAATTCGTGTAATGAAAAGAGATATATATGCATAACAATTATCTATTATTTCATCATAATATTTATTAAAAAAAAAATTCAGATACATAGTCACTGAACTGTGTGCAGGGACATTGGAGCACATGATAAGAGAAACTTACAAAGGGCCAAAAGTTGGAGACGCCAGAGAGGTCCTGCTACAAGTGACCAATGCCTTGGCCTACCTGCACGAAAACGGCATCGCTCATGGTGACATTAAACCAAACAACATTTTCATCACCAGGTCGTACGGAACCGAAGTCAAACCGCGTATGAAACTTGCCGATTTCGGATGTTCGTCGTTCATCCTTCGAAAAAAACCAAACTCTTTCCCACCCAATCCAGCTAGCCGCAAAGAAGTTATTGATCGGTACGATGACGACGAACAAAACGACAAA
The DNA here is from genome assembly GCA_030141595.1 of Chydorus sphaericus. Lineage (NCBI taxonomy): Eukaryota > Metazoa > Arthropoda > Branchiopoda > Diplostraca > Chydoridae > Chydorus > Chydorus sphaericus. The sequence continues at coordinate 20,113,975 of CM057926.1, forward strand.
AAAGATGAATACGCTACCGATATTTTCGCCTTGGGTCGAGTATTTTTCTATTTTCTCAGTGGAGGCATCGATTACGACTATGGTGATGGATCTAATTCAGTAGGAGACCAACTAAATAAGGAAAAAGAAAAAAAAAGAACTGATTTTAACGAAAAACTAGCAGTTGAGTTGCTTGAATCTATGCTAAAAAGTGAACCAGACAAACGTCCGAAAGTTAAAGAAGTATTGGCGAAATCCTTTTTCAATTGCCATCAGCAGAATAGGGTCACAGTATCCGGACAAGGTAATAGTCGATCGCGATTTTTTTAAATGTATCTTATATCTGTAAAATGTATGCCAAAATATGTAACGAAATATTGGTCAAATTATATATGAAATCTTCTTCGCCATAAGTTAATTGACTGTGAATGTAGAAATGCTTCCCCTCGGGTATAGAGGAGGAAAAAGAGGTCTAGTTTATATAATATAAACTATTTCTGGAAACTAGACTTAAATAGGCCTATTATTATTTTTTCTCTCGGCAATACTTTTGATCTAGGAATGGATGATGCCCCTAGTACCGGGTCAGCCATGGACCACAATAAGCGCAAAAGGAAAAACAAAAACAAAAATGAAGGCAAAAAAAGGAAAAGGCAAAACCACATTACCCCTAATCCGGCACCGGGTGCCTCCGGAGTAGATAAACAGCAAAACTGCGATGAAGAATCCCTGCGCAACAAGAATACAGGTTTAAGTGATGCATTTTTAGAAATTTTATTTCACTTTATCCCAAGTGATAAGCGTAAAAATTTGACAAGTTCTCGGGATATTCTCGAGGAACTTCAGAAAATATGTAATGTAGCACATGATTCGTAAGCTTGTTGAAAAGAATAAAACAATCAAGGAAAATGGAATATTATTCCAACTTTATTGCATATGGGTTTATTATATATTATTATTAGAACCAAAATACATTAGCTTTTTGATCTAATCAAATTGTTTTTCAAAACAAACAGCGAATCTGAATTTTTAATCAACCGGTTCTCCAAGGGCCTTGGAGAACCGGTTCTTCTCTTGACTCTTGTTCACTTATTCTTATCTTGGGTTTGGATCATGACCAAGAGAACACTTTCATTCGTTCCAAGTCTAGACATCAAGGTCGACTAGACTTTTGAGTATATATCTATATAGACGATTTGACGATATATCTATATAAGGCCTTATATTGTATGGTGGCTTATTCTCTACAAACTTTAAGTGATGAAATCTCGGATGAAACTATTCTATGTGGCGTTACATTTATAAGAAATGAGTTTTCCAAAATGTCATCATAATCATAAGCAGTAAAAATAAATGGAATAAGTATATTTAATTGAATGGATATAAAAATAACAATCTCTTAATCTAACTCCTTTATTAACCTTAGGACGTGAGGCCGTGAGGATATAGAATGACGCGCCCAGCTGGCCTTGCGGTCTCTCCCTTTTTTTTTGTATTATCGTATAGCCTATTTACATATTTAATGTACACCCTCCCGCACGAAAATGTGCCACCCCGATATAATTGGCGGAAAATAAAGGCCAATCCGGAAATTTGTTTTTCCTATGAATGGTTTTCAATAGGGCCATTTCAGAGAGAGGAAAAACCAAGCACCAATAATGGAAACGACCTTGTCATCGGATTGGTCTTTGTTTTCCGCCAATTATGTCGGGGTGGCTCATTTCCGTGCAGGATGTACTCCGTATACAATAAGGACTTTTTTTTACTTATCATGATTATTACTAGGTGTATTCTAAGCTTGATACGATAAAAAGAATTAAATAGATGTTAAATATACTAGGAAGTTGGAAACTGCTGAAACCAGGAAAAACTATACTGAAAGTAGGACAAATGAAAGCCCTTAATATTTATTTATGTGTGTTTGAATTTTGGTGTTTTTCATTAAAATTCAATAGATATTACAAGGATACAATCGGTGTTGGTAAACATAAAATGTTAAATAAAGCGCACATTTGTAATTGTGTTCTCTTAAATAAAGTCAAAAAGACAGCATCAACTTATCTTAAACCGATTCATCGATTTAAAAAGACTGCATTTTCATCATGCATGCTGCTAGCTATTCCGATTTGCTGCTACAGCTTTTACTCCCTCTGTACTTTTCAGTAAAATCGACACAATCAGATGACTACAAGGTTTATATTTTTTAAAGTCACGTGATCTCCACTTTCTTTCCGTACCCACTATCGTTCGCCGACAGGCAGCAATAACCATTCACGCCAGGCGTCTCATGCTAGTTAGGCGAGCATAGTGCATCAGCTGATGTTTCATTATACTTTTTTGCCGCTGCAGCTGTGTAAACTTGAATATACCATATTTCAACTATTCGTGTATATAAAAGAGACGTGATGGTTCAGTTGAATGCGCTGCATTAAAAAGTGTCTAGTTCTGTCCTAGTTTTAACCGAAAAATTAAACAACATTGGTCTAACACATATATTAATTTGAAAACGTTGAATTTTTAGTATTTTTAGTATATGCTATTCAACAGGGGGCTTAATAACCGACCATCATCAGCTTTAAAATGGCGAAGAAAATCAACATAATAGGTAATAATTAAGATACATGCATATCAGAAAGTTTTAATTTAAAAATATATAAATAATGTAATATATGATATTTTTCGACAGATGTGAAAGACAGTAATGGAAATTCCACTGGGAAACAGTGGATTGAAAACTTGGACACAGCGAACAACATTTCTGCAAATAAAAATATACCTAAAGAGGGAGCAGCTTTATATAAAGGTCATTTCACAACAGGCGAATCGGTAGCAATCAAGATTTACACAAACAGAGATACAGACAAAGAAAGTGGTTATACAAGTTGCTTTAAAAGAGCCCAAAATAATCTGGAATTTCTCTCTCTTCTCGGGAACGAACATCCCAATTTGATCGTCTACTTCGGTCACCACGAAATCAAAGAAGTCCCACAAGGCCACAAGAAAATCAAAATCTTTCCAAAAACGTAGGTTCAGTATGCTGTGTAATAGTATTGACCTATAGTAATATTTTGTTTATATACATTCGTTTCGAATCATTCATAATACATTAAAACTATTATTCGTCACAGCTTTTTATTTACGGAGCTATGCACCTGCTCTGTAAGGGAGCTGGTGATTACCGAAGAAATGCAAAAGAAAATCCTTACAGTTTTACCACGCAAGAAGATTCTGGAGCAGTCGGCCATGGCCGTCAACTTCATTCACGGTCTCGGACTCGTTCATCGCAATCTTCATCCAAATAATTTCCTTATCCAGCAGATGGGTACAACGTATACTGTAAAGTTGACAGATTTCCAGCTTGCCAAAGATTGGGAAAAGTACCGGGGTGAGTCTTACCGGCATCCCATGACGGGCTGGAGGGCTGTACCTGAATGCGACCCCGAGCTCCAAATAACGGATAAGAAAGAGAGGGATTCCAAGTCGGATGTGTACACTCTTGGCTGTTATTTCTATTTTGTGCTGAGCGGAGGAAATCATCCTTTCGGGGGGGAAGATCCAAATGACAAAGAAATATTTGATCCTAAAAGTAAACCCTACCTAGAACACTGGAGCCCGGATGTTGGGAATTTTGTAAGATTTATTTGTTATTTATTTATTTTCCAAGATAAATTGTTAAAAATAAGCAGACTGTTATTAATTCTAATCGTGTAATATAAGGTGATGAATATAACAACCCTAGAAGAAAGGGGAAAAGCAGTAAATCTCATTTGGAACATGATCCGGTTCTGCCCAACTGATCGTAAATCCATGTGGGAAGTATTGGATAGCGACTATTTTCAGAAAGAACCATCTCACTACCAAATCTACGATGATCCAGAGAAAAGAAAGCCTGGGCTCTGCGTCATCATCTGCCAAGAAAAGTTCCACGACGTAAACTTATTAGGATGATCCGATAATCAAATTATGTAATAATTCTACGTTTTCTTATTGATTTTAAATGCATTTATAAGCCTGGAGATAATATGGATGGAATGGGCAGGAATTGCGCCCAACTTCGAAGGACCTTCTTCCGTTTCGGCTATGAGGTCCTCGTCTACCAGAACATTGAAGCAAATGAAATAATCAATGTGTTGAAACCGGAAAAATTGGCAAAGACGGTGTCCAAAGACTCATCGGAATCGGATAACCTGGCGAAAGATTCGAAAGAAAACTGTCTTTCTAAGTATGCCAGTCTCGTCGTTTGCATTCTTTCCCATGGCGGCATAACGAAGAAAGGCGAAGAGTGCGTCTTTGGAGTTGACGGTGCTTCTGTTGAAACAGAACCTGTCATAAGGGAATTCAATAATTACAATTGCAAAGAATTGGCAGGAAAACCGAAGATATTCATCATCTTTTCCTGTCGGGGTGAAAATTCTCAGATAGTGATGCAAAACGACCCAGCATTGTCTGTTTCTTCCCAGTCATCAGCAGAAAAACAGGATGACGTAACTGTTTACGGAAATGATGACACGAAATCGGCTATGGAGGACTTCCTCATACTAAGATCCACCATCAAAGAGTTTTACAGTTATTATGGTAATTATACATACCTTATTTAGATGTATACTTTTTTTATTTTTTTTTTATATAAAGGAATAATAATAGCAATTAACTATTCAATTATTTGACATGCAATACCAAAGTTATATTTTGTTATAATTATATATAGTTCCTGGAAAAGGAGCAGCTTTCATTGAACATCTCTGTGGAGCGCTTATTTCCGAGTACAACGTAGCCGACTTGCAACTTTTAAAAGAGAAGAAAAAAGACCTCGTTAGCCTGTATCACTCTTACGTCGTTCCATTGATCGGCCGTGAAGTGCTTGACTTGAGAAGTCCGGATGGGTCGACCGTCAGGCAGACCCCGGAATCGCGTTCAACGCTCACTAAGACGATCCGATTTTTGCCAAAAGTGTCCACCAGCGACATCGCCTCCCGGATGACCGCAGAAAAAGAGAATTCTGTCGTAAAATTGAATGGGGTGGGTACGTTACATTTTTGGGAACAGAAGAAGTAATTTTGAGACAAAGTTTGAGCAATTAAGGGAGGACATAATATAATAATAATAATCAATAAAACGGGGAATACAGCAGGAAGCCATAAACGATGTTGATAAAAACAAGAAACTGTGTATCTCAAAGAAGAAGAAAAAGGGAAAATGAACTCAACAAAAATGTTTTTTAAGTCTGAAAAACGTTTTTAAGTTAAAAAATTTCCAGGAGAAAGAGGGTTTATACTTTATATGCTTCTCACTAGGATTGTCCGCATTGAATAAATTACGATAGTATACAATGTAATCTGATTACGCAAAACAATATTTTCAAATAGTTTAGCGCAAAATGCTGTTTATTCCTTATTAATCACCTTGCTTTAATATGAATATATATTTCCAACATGAATATAGATTAATAAACCTTGATTGGAAAATAATTGAAGTTTGTACATCATGGTCGTCATATCGATTTTTCTTGTTAATTTAAATTTTAAAGAGATAGAAATAGAAATATATAATTATTGACGCCTATCGCATTTCTTGCTGGTATTTGGACAACTATAATACGAATAAAATATCTAAATTTGGATTAAAGCTAACTTTTTTTCGAAATATTTTAGTTATTAAAATTGAATTCCACTTACTTAGCAGCCAAAAGAGCCTAAAAATAGTAAATATATTTTTAAAAATATTGATTAACTAACCTTCTTTCTTAAAGCTTTTAGCTTAATTCTTATTCCCTCCGAAGCTATATCATGTGGTCCATCTGCATTTATCAACCTCGAGAGAGATTAATGATAAATAAAACAATAATAAATCTTTTTACAAGTTGAAATACTTCAATTTCATATTATATTCTTTTTATATACATCATTAAAAGTAACCAAAGTAACCTTCTTCGCGCCTTATTTGTTCTGTATGTAAAACTTTACATTCCAGAGAGGGAAAGAAGGATTTATTTTACATTCAGTCAGAGATCCGAAATTTCCCCTTTTCTGAATGGTTGACCTTCCAACTATTCAACCATCTCACAAACCGTCTTAGATATCTGCAGTTTACTTTTTTTGTAGTAGCCCATCGAAATATATAGAGATTTACAGTATAAAGAAGGTATGATGTATCCTTATCTATTCAATATAAAAATGCTAAAGAAAATGATTCGCAGTAGTAGTATTTGACATGCTATTATACCACTATTTCTTTTCTGTATAGTGAAGTCGTAAAGTTTAAAAACATATAGTCCACACTATCTAAGAAATTACGAATAAGATAAACGATCCGCCCATCAAAACAGTATACTAATCAACACTCAAACGGCTATTAAAGCAACTTAAGTAATTTCATCTTATTACTTACTAGTTATACAAATAAGGGGGATCATTTATGTGATACATATAATAGAGGTATATATGTTGATATCTATCGAAAGTGCGACGGGTAATATTCAAATATAGTTGACAATCTTCAAGACTTTGTCGTTTAACAGCAAGAGAATATTTCTACGTACTATATGTAATTAGAGTTTCAGATTTCGTCAATTAAGTTGAGGCTTCGATTCATCAATGATCTTCTCCTACTATTCTCCTACGATGAAAATTTGAAATAAAATAAAAATATACTATCACAATATAAAATCAAGATACTACTCAGCAATACAGCATATATCTAACCAAATAATCAATTTCAATAAAAACAAATTGTGGAATATATACATTGGTCTGTATACTTGCAGACGAGCTAGGTTAATGTTCGAATTATCTACAAATAGGAGCACTTTACGTCTGGAAAAATATAGTGTTTGATCACGTTTGTAACTGTTAGATGATAAACGAATGTCGGATCCTCGGATCCGGCCGTCCTCGGCTTATTCACAATCGAACCCCTTGGGATTAATCTGTGCATTCGCTTGCTCTCGTCTCCACAAATCGAACCTCTTGGGATTGATCTGTATGGACTCGATTCTCTACACAGTGATGTGCTGCGGCCTCAGCTTTCAATTTCTATATGTTATTCATTATCATCAGTGTTTTTCCCCATCATCTTTAAACGTGATAATTTATTTTTATCAATTATCAATATTACGGGGAAAAATGAAAAATGATAATTATCATTTATCACGTCATTTTGGCAAAGTGATAAATTTATCACCCATCACCATCATTTTTCACCTTTTTGTTTGCGACTATTCAGTCTTTGCGCCTCACAGACCGTCTTAGATTTCTGTCGATTTATTTTTGTGGTTAGCTTACCTAATTATGTATAGATTTACAATCAAAAGTGAAGAGTATAAAATGTATCTCTACCTATTCATATATGTAGATTCATAGTTTAATATATCTAATGTATATATATCGTATTCATCCAAAAATAATAAATACTAAAGAAAATGATTCACAGTAGTAGTATTTGACAAGTTTACAAAGGTGCACAATCATTTATGTGACACTTAATAGGGGTAGATATTGATATGCCGAAAACCAACAAACGATTGGTATTAAAATCTAATTGTTCATCTCTCCACGATTTTGTTGTTTAAAATATATAGAAAGATCATATGTCTCTTAGCGTCCTGGCATCTTACTATTTTTATTCTTGGAGAGAGCAAGAGGGCGAGGGGTTGGAAATTTTGAAAATACTAATTGTATTGCGATGAAGGCTTGACAATTTATTATATTAGTTTCTTTTTTAAAAATAACGGGTTTAGGCATTTAGAAATAATTCGAACAAAAGATTAAGGGTGATGCTTATTAATTATCTGCATTTTCCATGTAAGTGTCTTTTTATCATTTTAGCCTGCCAATTTCAGTAGTATTTACTCATCAATACAGAAAATTACAAACACACCTATTGAGCGAAGCATAACAAGTTTGAAAGACACCGGCCATAATAAGGTTGAAAAACAGAAATGAGAAGTTTTCCATGTCTATACAGTCAGTGTGATGGTCATTGACATGGAATCAAACAAGAAAATCAACTAATAATGCTAGCAAGGATAGCAATTGATTTTGCGATTGGGAACTAATAAACAGTTTTATTTTAAATATTTTCCAATAGATACGCAGATTTGGAAGTATTTCAATGTAGACGTTCTCGCATTTCTGTATACTATTAGGAACGAGACAACGAAAATGAGTGATTTACATCGTCCTAAGATGCGGGCTTGATACTTAACAAAATGTATTTAGCTTCATCGATGATAAATAAACGATTATCTCGACGACGAAATCAAAATAAGAAACATAAATTTTAGAATTTAATGCGTGCTATAAAAATCGAGTACGTAGTTTACCCGGAGGCGACACTATACCATTACCGGTCTACCACTGCCAGTACCGACTCGGCGACTCGTCGCTCATTCCCAAAGCCGCTTCAGAGATAGCCGACATCGATGACTCGTCGCCCCATCTCTCCGTCGTTTGGATGATTACTATAGATTTGATTGGCTAATCCATTTGTTTTTCTGGTTAAATTAGCAAGGTTGATATTTTGTTGCTATGTAATAGGCATATAGGCACCTATGATGGGCTAGAAAGTGGTACCAATCATAACAATTTTCATTCAGTCAATTTTTCTAATTAACTGTGTGCAAGTTAGTTCAATGTTTTATTATTTTGATCATTGTAATTGAAATTTCAAATTCATTTAAAAAACAGTTTATTAAAAATATTCTATAATATAATTGTCATTTGTAAAAGATTTCCATAATATTTTATAAGTAGGTAGATCATTGAACTGTTTCACGACAAAATGTTTGGAACCAATCTAAGCCGTCAAGAGCGGCACCAAAAAAGTAAAAGCTAAATAGTAGCCGATCACCCAACTACAATATTACAATTTGTTTCAGGAGACATTACACCATTTTATTTTGTAATGTCTAAGTTATGTCAAATAGAATTTCAATCACGATTTGAAGGGTTCATGTTCATTCAACAGCAATCACTGTTTTATATGCTGGTCAATTTCTCCATAGGATAATCTTACTGCATAGTCCGTAAGAACATTGTATAGTTTTTATTTATTTTATTTTCCATACAATTTTTCAGCCTAGAGCAGCTAGGGATACCATCTATGAGTCGTAGTTGGAGCTACGTACGCACTGTCAAAAAGTAGCTGAAAGCGACGCGTGTTATAAGCTGATTTTTATATATTATTATGAGAAAGAGATATTGTAATCCTAATTTTCAAATGTTAAAATTAAGCGTAGAATTTAGGAGTAGAAAGTAACCATTTTTCAGAATTCATATGCTACTGTGTATGATACTGTATAAAATGGTACAAAGTTTCAATTTTTAACACACTTATTATATAGGCCTACTCATGCATGTATTCAAGTACTTTTGAATCAAAATCTTTCAATAATATCAACAATAATATAGAGAGTATAACAAATATTAATTTAAAAACATGTAAAAGAAAGTAATTTAAAAAAAGTTTACGAAATGTGTTCCTTCTCAAATGAACTTTTTTTTTACGAAGAATTTCAACTCTGTACTGCTCTTGGGAATTTATTTTTCCTCTCTCTCCCCTATAGGATTGATTCCCCCCTAAGGACTGAAAGAAATTCAACGCCGTTTTGCAAGTAGCGTTTCCAAGTATCAGAAGACGCTATGCTAAGCTTATTCAGAGGGGGGAAACACACGATTCAGACGTTTTTTTCTATTGAAATGGGGAGGACAATCGGAGCCCCTCCATTTTGTATCACTTTCAAAGCGTCATTCTTGAGCTGGACGATAACGAGTGAAGACGTTATTTTAAAAAGATAGAGAGTGGACTTAAAGTGTAGTTGAATAAGCAAGATCTAAGATTTTTTTTAGAGATTTACCATTTGGTACACAATCGTACCAAATAGAATGTTTCTAAAAACTCTTTTTATCTGGCTTAATTTGAAATTAGGTTTAAAATGTGATTTTGTTGTGCTATAAGTGTAGTTGAATCCTGTGGATACGATTAAAGACGTTTTTAGAGACTTACCATTCGATACAATATCGTACCAGATGGAAAGTTTTTAAAAACTGCTTGAATCTAGAATTTAGTTCTAATTAAGTCTAAAAACAGAAACTCTTTATTGAAAAAACCCGCTATATTAAAATAATGTTCAATTGTGTTGGTCTAAAAGAAGAAGAAATACTATACAAGATATTTTCTCTCTTTTTACCAATAATTTAACTAAAAAATTAATTACGTTAAAATAAGTGAGTGTAGTAATAGGCTATAGCGATAAAGTCAGATTGAAGTTGTTTCTGCAGACTTGCTATGTGGTATCATATCATACCAGATAGAAAGTTTCTAAACACTCATTTAATCTGGATTTATTATTATTTCAATTAAGTATCAAAAATAGCTTTTTAAATAACCACAAAAATATAAATAAAATAATATTAAATTTGTCTTGAAACATAAGATAGAAAATACTAGATTTGCTTTTTTATTATTGTATCAGTAATTGTCCTATTGCAATATTTAATATGACCAAACGCTCATTAAAACGGTCACATACAATTTTCATGAGATCTTTCCATCTCATTGACTGAAAAGGATCTAAATCCTTCCCAAGAAAAAGGAAAATATCCAAAAATCAACGCCTATTCATATCGTTTATATTAATAAACCATTAATTTTTTCGCAACTATGCCGGTGTGAATCGTCGCATCTATGGCCACATAATTATTACCTAAATGATCTAGTATAGCTTTCCAAAGAAATATTTGACCATTTTCACGATCTAATTAAATAAAATTAATGCTAAATAATGGTGATATTTATTTGTTAATACTAGTTTAAATGATAACAAAATATTACATTAATAATTACTACCATAAGGTACTCTTGCTCCACCGACCATGATGGTGTTATTGATTGCGTCTTTTTCTCTTTTAGACGCTTACAGTGCATTCTCCACGCGATCGATAGTTTTTTTAAACATATGTTCGCTCATAGTTTCATATTGGCCGCGACTGGTTGTAGTCTCATAATTTGCACCAGTGTTGGTTATTTCCTTTACCACCAAAGTCTCACCAGTGGATGAAAGCAAGCGTTTAGCCTGTTCGCATTCCACGCGTAGATCACGGAGAGTGAACTCGTTTTAAGGTTCCTCCTCGCCAAATTGATCCTTGATTTCTTGGATTCAGTGCTCCATGATATTCACCACAAAGTCCTATCCACCCAAATGGTTATCTCCTGTCGTTACCATGACTTTAATTACGTCGTTACTGATCTGAAAAAACTAAAACACTGAAAGTCACTCTGCCCAAACCGTAAAAAAATGACCCAAGACTCTTCTTTTTTGGCTATCTGGAATGCAAAAATGAAGCTTATATCTGTTGAAAAAAAAATATTTTGCTATATTAGGTAAATATTCTTTTACATATTGAACCTAATCTAATGCATAAGCCACTGCAGCTGCCGTTGTCTCGGCAATTATTCGGACGACGTTAAGTCCAGCAATTTTTGCGGCATCCTTGGTGGCCTGGAGTTTCGAATCGGTGAAAAAGACCGGTAATGTGAGTACCACATCGACGACTTTTTCCCCCAATCGTCTCCCAGATATCAGTTTTAACTTGGTGAGCACTTAAGCTGAAACTTGTTTAAGAGAAATGATCTGGGTTTAAATCCCAGCTTTTATGATTTCATAATTGGGGTTGCCTACAAAATGATTGGCAGTGACGAGTAAAAAATAAATAAATCAAGAATAGGTAAACAGATCAAGCAATAAAATAAGACTATGAACAAAATATAATTATCATAGTGATCTACCCTTTTGAAAGGCCAGTTATTCATATCTTCCCGAATTTTCTTATTTTCAACCTTGTTAAAAAAAATTTCCAATCAATCGCTTTGCATCGAACAAATGAACGGTTCTTCTTCTTGGCAGAATTGCCAACTCACTATGATTACCTTTGTGATGCTCGCCGTGATGTTATAATAAGAATAGTTACTACTCAGATGAAGGTTATCAATTACTGTATTTAGACGTCAATAGCGTTTAGATGCAGAAAAACTGAAAGTCGGCATTTTACTAATTTTTTTTAAAGATGGGGAAAGGAGAGAAATTTTTTCTTTCTTTTTTTGTTTAAATGGAACGTGATGAGAAAAAAATTGACGTTATGGGAAGGATAACAAATGGGTGTTCGTAGGCAGTGATAAAATTAGGGTGAAACGAACTTGTTAGACGATTACGATGTGAAGCGATCGAAGTAGAAACGGCGGCCAGAGGAGCAGGCACCGAATGATATCCTGTCAGTTGGACTGTTGAAAGATGGCTGTTTTTCGGGATGTATGGTGAAGAACGGCAGTTGGTTTTCCATTACATGAGTAGTGCCGTCGGGGTTGGGTGGTTCAGCCGCGTATGTGTGGTCAAGTTGAGCATCAAAAGATGCTGGAAGGCCGTAGTTGTCGTCAAGTAGTCCCGTGGTAATGATGGGTGTCGAAGTGCGAGGAGATTTTGTTGGTTCGGTATAATTAATTGAACACGGTGAACTTGATACACGGAAGGATGATTCGTCGCTGCTAGAGCTATCATCCCCGAATAAACTTCTTGGACTTTTGGGTGTCAGCGAGAAGGGAAAACTGCCGTAGTCGGGCGTTTGATCCTTGATGGTGACGTCATTGTCGGAATCAAATTCGTCTGGGGAGAACGGGCGATAGCGCTTTATTATTGTTTTCATCCAGAAAAACTCGCCGTGTGAGTGATCAAAATCGAAGTTGAAATCGGGATGATAAGAAGAAAACTCGGGGTCGTTTCATGCTGAGATGTTGAAATAGTGAAGGTAAAGATACGGAGGTGGAAACTGGCATTCAAAGGCATTTTTAAAATTGACTAGAGTACTAAAAGGTGGAATGGAAAAAATATAAAATTTTTACTTGATCCAAATGGTGGAAGTGGAAGTTACTTTTAATAGGATGGATTTGATTATATATTACTAAAAGGTGGATATATTTATTTTTATTTCAGGAGTCCAAGTATTTCCATCTGTTCAGGTGGCGACCTTAAAGCAGCTCTCTTCCACCCTATCATCGGACCCTAACGACGACAGCCACTTGCAGCAGGTGCTGTGCATCCTGCTCCAACTCTAACTCTAACTCTAACTCTAACAACACTTATTACATCAAACCTCAATTAATAATTCTGAGGAAGAGATTGTCTTTTACCGAGAAAACTCTGAAGAAGATTCTTACAGGCTCTTGTGCCTCCCTTCTGACAGTATAGGAAGAGAGATCACTTCCGCCATCCGCCTTTTAGGCCCCGAAGAGCTCTCTAATGAGAAGATGGGCATAGTCGAGCAACTAGATGGATTGGCTAAATTTGGGTCTTATTTGGTGATGTCGCTCTTTGGGCCTGATAGGGATTCCGGCGAGATTCCGGTGGACGCATTCCAGCGCTGGTTGGATGTTGAGAGGGCTTCGGTTTTGAATGAGTTGATAAGGACTCAGGGCCTGTGGAGGGTCAAATTATCTGTGCTGGATGAGTTCAGATGGGCTTTTCTTGTCTCTTCATCTCCTCACCATTTGTTGGAGACGAGTCAAATTTGAATGACTTTCTAATTGACATTTTAAATTAATATTAATTTTGAAAGAGAAGAAATTATCTATTCCATCTAAAAATGCTAATGAAAAGGATTCACAGTAGTAGTATTTGACATGCCATAATTCTTTTCTGTATAGTAATATCGCAAAGTTTACAAATATATAGTTTACACTATTTAAGAATTGACGAAGAATACGATAAACGATCCGCCCATCAAAACAGCTTATTAATAAGAACTCGAACGGCTATTGAATCGACTATGTAAGTATTTTCACCTTATTACTTACTTTAGTATAGAAAGGGGCATCATTGTTATGTGATACATAATAGGGGATTAGAGGTATAAACATAGACGGGTAATATTCAAATATAGACAATCTTCAAAACTCTTTATCATTTAACAGCATGATACAATAAATGCTGATCACTTTTGGCGAATATATAGATTATATAGCCGGTAACATTTTCTTTAAATATTAAAGTTTTAATATATAATTTAGGTTCATAATTTTTCACTCATCAAAACTGCGATGCGCTCGTCAAAACTGCGTAATCAGAGCACCTATGTTTCATAAATATGGTCTGCAGATTACATTTTTTACGCTGGCCCTCCGTAAGAATTTGTTGGACTAAATGTACATCAAATAAAAGAGGGGAAACGTCTGAGCAGCGGGCTCTGAAAGACTGTGTAAATCCTCACGAAGAATACTTAAATGTGCCTTTACAAAATTTTCTTCACAGATTGTGTGATGAATTCTTGATTATTTTATTGTTTATTTTCAAAAAGTGCACGCAAAACTAGAATGTGAACAATCATGTATATAGTAATTTTTATTAGATTTATAGATTAAAAGTCAATTTTATATGACCACCATGAAAAGCAGGCAATTGCATCGATTTGATTTTGGCGGCCGGGAGTAAATATCACAAAAGAATACAATTTTTATCAGTAAAAATTATTTTCAGTAAAGTTATTTTAATTCTTCATTTTGATTTATTCAATATTGATTCAGTGATGAATGCGATGATTCAATTGACATTCCAATGTATTAATGGATGCTCCAGCCGGTGTAAAAAGAGAGGGGGAGGGGGAAATTAAAAAGTATCGTAATTCATGTTGATTTAAAATGAGGAAATCAATTATCGTTTGTAAAAGAACCTGAAGACTTTTATTATGAGACAGATTGACTGGAACAGGAAACACAAGTTGCATTATCCTATTTTTAGCGGATTCGCTTATTTTCCAAGTGCATTGGAGAGCGCGAAGCGTGTACTTGGAACGGAAACAGGGCGAAGATTCCTAGTGTCTTTATTCCACACTTTCATATAACATTCTTGAATGACAGTGGCTGACATGGAAGAGTGGCTGAATCAATACTACTCGATAAATCATTGTTTTAAATAAGATTATTTTTTCAGAGAGTAGAATCAAAAGGTATCAAGGATTCAAACTGGATTCTGAGTTGCTGGCTTGGAACATAAAATTGCGAAATCAATTAATTATACAGAAAACTTGTCTTGTCAAATTACGCCTTTTTGGGCCATAGAACCCCTCTTATCAATTATTTACTTTAGATATGCGATTAACATAATGCGAAGGTAGGATTTGTAAAAGATCCGTATCACTCGTTGTATTATTTTGTTGAATGCTAATAAAATTTAAAAGTATAGTGTAACACGTCTACAACGTTAGCTAATGATATATTCTCAATTCCATTTTTTAATGTAAAAAAAAAGTTATGAAGAGAGATTAAATGTAAATGTAAAAAGAGTTATGAACGAACGATCCGTCATCAGTTCAACGAGACTTATTAAGACATTCCCCCCGCCCCTATCCATCCTTGACTTTTAGAAGATCATCGCTTACCAAGATGCGCCACTCTTAAGAGCGAGGGTCCTTGGCCGATCACGTATTAGATCTTCCATCCCAACGATTCCTGATGTCAGGAATCGTAGTCAATTTGAGACTCGGTCGCCTACCATCGATAGGCTGATGCTCCCTGGGCTATTAAGATCTCATATCTTAGCTAATAGCCACATTCACACACAAACGTGTGAACCGAACTTCGGGATCGTTCATTCGCTTTCATTACATACTAGGCCATTTCAGATATATTTATGCCCCATGAATTCTTTGCAAGGAATAAAAGTGAACACAAGTCCCTTATATACCATTGTCTTATGAAAAGTAGAAATGCAAAACCTGCTTTAATGATGCGGTTACGAATTCATACAAAAAAATAAGATTGAGCACTTAGATTTGTTCCCTCGGATTAAGAAAAGTAAAATTGCAAACATCTAATCTGTTCGATAAGCTGCATTTTGAATTATTTCGAACAATATAATCTCGATATTGAATATTATAAATTATATTTATTGGCTTATAATATGTAAAGCGCATCAACTAAAATAGATTACACTATAAGTGCAAAGTAAAAACTTCTTAACATTTCTTCTCAATTTTTTATATTTGCATTTAGAATTACAGAGATATTCATAGCGGAGGACAAACGAGCGATGACGAGCTCGCAGACATTTGGGTACCGGCACGTCATAATAAATTATAATAATAAGGTGTTTTTGAACGTATGCAAATGATTAAGTACATCTTCCTAAGGAGACAGGCGCTTATCAAGATAAATAAATAACGAATTGATATAGTATAGATATAGTATAGAAGATTAGTAATCCACGTAGTTGTGCTGATGAGGGAGAAGGGCAATGACCCCAGGAACAACTGATAAACAGTGATCATTCTTGAGGGCCAAAAGAGAGGGGCGAGCTGATTTTCTACGATCTGAGGGAAGGCTGCGCCACCTCTGGTTAAGTTTCATTCATAGTTTTTCATACTTTCATATAGGCTCTTGAATTTCATATACTCTCTCTATGGCGATTGAATGTGTCGTGTTTCTATTTTTAAAGATGCATCAAAGAGGAATAGCCTAATAGATCGTGTTGCGGCTTTTATTACAAGACATTATATGATACAATAAATGCTGATTACTCTTGGAAAAATTCAATCTGAATTAAATGATTAAATCTGAATAAACTTATAAAAAACTGCGAAAATGATGAAAGGTCGACCTTAGAAATTTGTACATTTCTTCGTTGACGGTGGTACCCGTTTCAATGCTAAAGATTTAAAAGAGAGGATCTCGGAGACGACGCCACTTTTGGAGCTTTGGCAAAACTACGATGAATATTAACCCTACTAGTACTATTCCCTTTCTGATTTACTTGATAAGGGAGCACTGACATAACTTAAAATCGACTGCAAAATGAACATATAAAAAACAAGATTTTTAAAATTTATTTTTGCATCCAGAATGTGGATGGAAATCAGTCATAAATTTTCAGCACTCGGGTAAATAACTCGGAAAGAAAACTTATGTCTTATTTCATTTGTTATCCGATCACCAAACTTCAATAACTTTGTTACAGAACTTAATATACCATTTTATTGTATAAATTATATAATGTATAAATTATATCAAATAGAATTTCAGTCACGATTCGAAGGGTTCATGCTCTTTTTTTTTACACCAATCTTATATAAACAAAGTCCTATGTAATAATCGATTTCTCCATATGCTACTGTTACTGGATAGTCTCTCATAAAACTACTTATTTTTTTAAGTACAATTTTGAGCCTAGAGCAGCTGGGGATACCATCTATGAATCGTAGTTAAAACTACGTTGGTACGCACTGTCAAAAAAGAGCTGAAAACGACGAATTTTACTAGCTAATTGTTATATTATTGTTATGAAGAAAGAAATATTGTAATTTTAATGTTCCCATGAAAAGCTCAATAGTGTAGAATTAAAAAATAAAAAGTAATTATTTTTCATAATTAATATGCTAGTATATATAATACTGTATAAAATAATAAGAAAAAAACTGTATTTCAATTTTCAATACATTTAATAGATAGAGAGTATAACAAATAGTCATGTGAACAAATAAAAAAAAATACGAAATGCTCTTTCTTCTCAAATGAACTTTGTTTACAATAAGAATTTGAACTCTATATTGCTCTTGGGAATTTATTGTCCCCCCCCCCTTTTCCCCGAAAGACTGAAAGAAATTCAACACCATTTTGCAAGTAGCGTTTCCAAGTATCAGAAGACGCTGGATAAGCTTTTTCAGAGGGGAGAAACATGTGTTACAGATTTTTCTTTCTGGAACAATCGGAGCGCCTCCATTTTTATCACTTCCAGAGCGTCATTCTTGAGCCAGACGAGAAAGAGTGAAGACGTGTTTTTTAAAAATGAAGAGTGAACTTAAAGTGTAGTTGAATTCAGTGGAATAAGCAAGATTAAAGATTTTTTCTTAGAGATTTACCATTCGGTACAAAATCGTACCAAATAGAATGTTTCTAAAAACTCCTTTAATCTTGTTTCATTTGAAATTAGGTTTAAAATTCGATTATATTTTGTTATTAAAAGTGCCAAGTGTAGTTGATTCCCGTGGATAAAGTACGATTAAAGGTGGTTCTAGAGACTTACCATTCAATACGATATCGTACCAGATGGAAAGTTTCTAAAAACTCTTTAATCTAGCTTTAGTTCTAATTAAGTTTAAAAATAGCAACCCTTTATTTCAAAACTAAATTAAAATCATGCTCAATTATTTCGGTCTTAAAGAAAAAGAAGGGATATAAAAGATAATTTCTCTATTAAAAAAATAATAATTGAACAATAAAATGTATAACGTTAAAATAAATATAAGCGAAAGTGTAGTTAAAGCAATAAAGTCAGTTTAAAGGTGTTTCTACGGACTTACTGTGTGGTACCGTATAGAAAGTTTTTAAGAACTTTTTATTTAATTTGGATTTAATTTTATTTCAAATTTTGTATTAAAATAGTTTTTTTTAAATATCAATACAATAACATTGAATATGTCTTATAAGAGAAGATAGAAAACACTATATTTTATTTTTCATTACTGTAATCGTTTTATCTTCTGAGGGGAATGATCATAGGCAACACAAGATGGGGGTAGTAAGCCTCCTTTCCAGTTCGCTCCATGTGCGATATTGTGACGATATAAATGCTCAGATTTATTCACGAGGAAGTCTCACAGAAGATTGAAAAGTTACAAAAATTATTATATATGGGATCACTATTATAATGGGAATAACAGATTGGAGACTGTGTGTTTCGGATATGTCCTTATACGGGCTTAGAGTGTGCACCGGATATACTGTGGTTTTCACATTAGTTGTTTTATTCATTATCCGTGAAAGTATTTAAATGTAGGAAGCGGCGGTTACCGCGCGGCGTCTTGATGTTAATACCGGATGCCGGTAAACTCATTAGTAAAAACAAATTTGAATCTCCATCTATTTTCTATCGTTACAATATCCATTTTTTTGGTGGGATCTTCATTCTCAATTAAAACGCCAACACACGAATTATTTAGTGGTTTCTAAATCCATCCCTACGGTTGCTTTAGAAGCCATTCTACATTCTCTAATTGGAAAATTTGACAGGAACTCACTGAACTTCAACTCACGTTAACTTCTTAGAAAATGTATTTTAAACTTACGGAACTTTTTGAAGCAGGCGAATGTCTTACGTATCCACTACACGCCCTAGTTTGCCTGACTTATAAAAAGAGAAGAGTCAAGATCAGGGAAACAGCCACCATTCACGCACAACTGTAACTTTAACTCTAGTAGAATAAAATATTCATAGTTTTTTTTATAGTGTTTGAAAGCAAAAATTATCGCGTTAAAATTTGTTTTTGGCTTAATGCCCATTAAAAGTCTATGAGAAGATTTTAAACAAATACTTACAACAGACTGAAAACGATAGACAGCTGTCTAACTAAAAATTAAAATGGCAGTTGGTTTACTTTTTTTGACTGATTTCATTTTAGCGAGTTTGAGCTGAATAATTATCAAAAGGCTACATGCATTTAATAACTCGTGTACTGCCTGGCCAAGTGTTGATCGGCAGTGCCTTGTTATTATTACTTAGATTAATTAAAGTAGCTTGCATACAATAGAGTCACATAAAATATTATATTTAGATAACTTACTATTGAATACACAAGGTTGCTGGTGAGCTGGTCAAGTTGAATAGTGTGGTGAATGAATGAGAGAGAGAGAGAGAAACAATGTGTGCTCTTCTCGCGGATTAAAAGTAGACTAGTTGGGGGGGGGGGCGCAATGGGGGTGACGATTTGGGGATAATCGTTAGTCAATTGTTTTACACATTAAACAAAATCGCGGAGTGCGAAAGGCCGGCGTACGACCCTGCCAGATCGGGTTATGGGGACTTGCGGTGTAGGCTGTTGAAGAGTTCCAACAATACAAGACAATCTATTGATTATTAATTTAAGAAAAAAACTTTTGAAACGTATTGGGAAAGAAAGATGGAAATGATTGGGGCGCGTCTGTATATGATATAAACCTGTGTGATTTTAATTAAGTGTATATAAAAGAAGAAATAGCTGATCCAGGGAACTACTGGTGAAAAAGCCGAGATATAACCGTGTACCGTTTGACGGCCGTTAAGTGAAGTGTCAGGCCATCACGGAGATTGGAGAGCAGAGTCGTGAACTCGGTTCGAGGAGATATCCTTACCAACATGTGTTGTCTGTTTCACGCACTGCTTCCTTAACGTGTGCTTTTGGGAAATGGATAATGTGTCTCGGTTGAGCCTCATCCAACAAACCTACGGATGGCTATGTTGTTACTGTCAGGCTGTCACTGGCTAGCAGTATCCGCCGCTAGTTCAGCAACGGATGATGGACCCTGCTGAACGCAGTGACTGGATCCACCAGTAAGCAGCGGGTGTATTGCAGATATCATGATCGCTCCTCATGGTGCAGGCCCAAAGTAGAGGGCAGCGTACGGGATTGATTCGTGATAAAGGGGTTTATAAATGTCAGAGTAAAAATGACCGGGTGGTGGCGTGTAGTAACCGGACTTGACGTATATTAGTCAGGTGTTTTCCTGTATTGGGTTGAACTGTTCCATGTAGATGAGGTTGCCACCCGGCGATGGAGCGCACACTAGATTGTCAGTAGTTGTTTGTAACAAGCTATAGTTAGTAAAGTTCCAGTTTTTTAAAGCTCCATTCGTGTCTGGAATTACGATATGATCCGCTCTACACGTGTGCTGGAAACCTGTGTTTGGTTCTGTATAGAAGTAGGGCGCATGCCATGGGCACTGCGGCGTCTCTACGCATTTACACGCGCTTGATTGTTGCTGCTGTACTGGGGCTGATTGGTGCAGTGGCCTTAAGTTACTGCTCGTATGCAACCAGACCATTTTTAATAGTATTTAGGTAATTGCTTACACTTGCCCTTTAGTTGTTGTGCTCGCACTGACGGCAGTCCCTGCTATAGCTGGATCCAATGTGCATCCGGCGGTACTTCAGCTCCCGCTCACGGCTGTTAGTGATTGCATCAATGAAGTGCTGCTTGTAACACTGCGTGCGTTCGTACCAATATAATGCTTCTGGTTTTCTGTTCAGCGGACGCTCTGATATATTAAATGAAGGTGTAATCGTCCAATTTTCAAGCTCTAACAGCTGGAAGAAAGTTTTTGTTGGTCCCGTAGCTGGTGGTTGGGTACTAGAGCTCTGGGTATGTTGGGCGAGGTACGGGCCTTGTGGTTGTTGTGTGTGCCGTGCTCATTTTGTGAGTCTGAGTTTGACTGCTTGGGTTCCGTTGTTGGTAATTCGAATGATTGCTCCTCGTATCCCGAATCCTGCAACGGCATTCTCTTCATACGTGATTTGGTTTGTCACAATAATGGCACTTGATGGGCTGACGGTTACTAGTTGGGGTTCTATTTGTAGGGAAATATATCTGAGGGGGGCGGTATCCGCGGTTATCGGACGCTCCCCCCCGTTGATACTGCTCTCGTTGGGAAAGAGGAAAATCTCTGATATATTCCTGATCCCGTGTTCTGAACCCTGGCGAGGGTTGGCGGCGGTAGGGTGATGTTGACTGCTGGTTATAGCCACCTGACTGCTGTCGGAATGGAGACGTTGAGTATTCTCTACTTCTATTGCGGTTTTCACGAGGCACGTCGTCTTTCCAATGTACTATTAAAGCCCGTCACGTTCATGTATAATAGTTACAATATAGCCCACATCTCAAGAAGTGGCGCATTTCCCTTCGAATCTGCAGCATTCGCGTCAGCTCCATTCTTGGCGTGTAATTGAAAAATTTGTTTTTGGTGTTTCCAATTTCTGTTTTTTAATTTTTTTAATAATTGGAACGGATTCATAAGCCGTTCATCGTTTTTGATTCAACTAACAAGAGTTTTGCTGAAGCTATATTCAACCAATTCAAAACAGGAGGTTGGGAATGGTAATTCTAGAAATATCATATATATCTTTCATATATAAGCTATGAAACTGTTTGAATACATTGGTAAAAATTTTACCAGATATTATTTTTTTTGTGGTTTTACAAGTAGGTCTATTTAGAGCACTTCATGTAACCAATTTCAACACGTCATTCGAATGTTTCAGATAAAAATATATTAAGACTTAAGCTATCAATAATATGATACAAGACATAATATAGAGTTGTAACCTTGTGTTGTTCATATTTAAAAAACAGTTGAGACCCAAGTTTATTATTATTAGTCATAGTGTTATAACCCGTAATGGCAACTATTTTACTTTTTTATTCTGCCAATTTGGTATTTTTCAGGCGGCCTATATGGCCACCTTCGTTCCAGGGATTAAAACAGGTTTCTCCATTACTAAGGAAAATAGTTGAAAGTAAAGTTTTGTTATCTGAAAGATATATATGCAAGTTAATCACCGTTGATTTCCAGTTAGCGTTTAAAGTTTTAGCGTTAATAAGCTCTCATATTTCCTTTTAGTGCTAAAACTACATTTGCAAATTAAAAGTTCAACTGCGTTCTCTAAGCCTCTCCCCCTAGCAAATTTGGCCAAGGCCCCTTAGCAAACCATTCAGATAATTTCTTGAAACAGAGCCAACGACAATCTTTTTGTTTTATACATATAGATTGGTTATGGGTATATATACACGGACATGGATTATATGGTTATAGGAATTCATGAGAATGCGGTTGCCAAGTTAATCTCTATTAGCTTTGGGGTTATACAAATACACCGACTTAGCGTTTCGAATTCTAGACTTTGTTTCCTAAAAAAACTACTTGTGTATTAATTCTCTTGGAGTGATGAGGGTAAAGTAAAGTAATAATACTTGCAATTCAACATTTCCCACCAAAAGTCTTTATAATAATGAGTCATCTTGGATTCATATGGATATTAGCTGTCCCGCGTTTCGGGGTTAATTACTTTTTTTTTAAATCTTTATTGGCTGGTTTTTCTTTAACTTATTCTTAAATCCATCATTCAAATACACATGACCAGTTGTAACAACTACACTTGGTTCACATATTCCAAGTTGGCCTATATTGATCGTAGTGTTCAACTATGTTACTTTTCTCATTGTGCCAATTTGGTATTTCTCGGGTGGCCCTTCGTTCCAGGGGTTAAATTAGGTTTCTCCACAACCTATGAAAATAGTTGAAAGTTAAGTTTTGTTCTTGAAGCATGTGTTTTGTAATCGTTGAACAATCCAAGTGAGTTAAGTAGGATTATTTCGTAACGAAAGAACATGAGATTGCAAAAGCCTGTCACTCTTATCATTTTATATTTTCTCTTTTTGTTTTAAACATAAAGACATACTTTATACTCTTTACCTATTTTACTGTAAATCTATACTACTTAGGTAAACTAATCCCAAAAATAAATCTACAGTTAATATATTACATAGACCTGACGGGCTTTATCCAACTGTTGACGAGAAAAAAAAATCCTGTAATTTCATCAATTTTTAAATAGTGTTGTTCCTTTGAAATCCAGTAGCATCTTTAAATTAAATATTATTTTCATCACCTTGGATTCTTGGACGGTCGGGGTATCATAGTTAAGTAAATTGCGGAATGAAAAATGCAATGGATCATCTAAACTTTCATCATTGTGCCATTTAAGAAGTGAACACATTTAATGTCATTACTATACTAAAATTAAGAGTTAATTTATTACGACCCAATATTAAAAAAAAAATTAATACTATAAAAAATTTCCTTTAGTTTGTACGGTTTTTTTTTCAAAGCGCGTAATACAAAAAACAAATCTCTCGACTTCTATTGTAATAAAAACCGGAGAATATTTGAATTTCATTGAATTTATTATTTATATTAACCAAATGAAAAACACTATCCACACATGAAAATATGCAAAACTGAATTGCCTACATATTTAATAAAAAATAAAACATGTATCGCTATCTATTTTTTTAGATATAAAAAAAACTGATTTTGGCCATAATATGCCCCAGTATAAAATAACTACCAGGATGGCCGCGCGCACGGGTTAAAATTTCCAGGAATTTATATCGTTATTTATACCTTACCTATATACAGAAAGATTAAAAAGATGTCAAAGACAGTGTAATAAGAAAACTACATATAGTAAACTAATATAAATTATTGCATCAACCAGTTTCGTTCCCTTTTCGCTGTCGCGGTCTTCCTAATAGTAAGCCACTCACATATGAGGACTTTATGTTGGTTATCACTTATTTACGGCGTAGGCGTAGAATATATAGCGGTCAACGAGGAACAATAAAAAAAATTTAAGTTACATCGATGAAAGGCTCCCAGGTCGCCAGGTCCCCTTTAAAGAAATTGTCTATAAGAGAGTTGTATATATTGTACAGTCATGGTGCAGATAAATGAATATACACACACAGTGAGATTTTTGAGTAATCGGAATAGGTTCTGCTGTATAATGGACATAGTACAACTTTTATTTGAAACAACAATGAATTGTGTTGCATTGAATAATTTTGACAACAGCTGCGCTGCCTATGAAACAATAAAAACAGTATAAGAAACTAACAGCAGGTAATATATCATGATCTTCCTCTACGACAGCATTTTCTCCCCAAAGTATTTATTATATTTCCCTCTGTTTAATACTTTATATATGAAAAGCTGTGAGCTCTGGTTATAAATTGCAGAGAGCCAGAGATTGATAATTTAAATTGTTACCAAATATTATTATTTCGCATAGACGTCGCTACAGTGTTTATCAATAAGGACACAAAGCATTAACTGCTGATAACAATCATATAAGTTCTAATCAAGCTATTTGCTAGTCAAGCCATTTTTTATGTTACAGTAAAATTGAAAGTTTACCATTTCCCAGGTTGGCTGCTTCTGATTTTAAAAGTCCAGATTTCACATCAACATCAGTACACAGTGTGGGGGAAATGGAACCAATGGAAGTAGACCACTCCACAAACCAGCAGGACCAGGAATAACTGGATTGGCCACCATGGTCACCATTCATCCGGTAATGGCGCCGAATCCCATTAATACGGATGGGTCCAAATCATATTAATACACGTGCACCTAAATTTGATTCATTTGAAGCCAGAATGAAGACTTTTGCCGATTGGCCGCCTGGTTTAAAACAACGTCCGGCCCAACTGGCCGATGCTGGATTCTATTATACGAGTAGGCATACCTTCCAAAGTTTTACGAATCTAAATGTAATTGGAATGTCAAAAACTAAAGTTGTAATAGTTAATTTTGAATTCATTTATTAGAAACTGGAGATCACGTCAAATGTTTTTGCTGCGATGGATCTCTGCGCAACTGGAAGCCCAAGGACGATCCCTGGATAGAGCACGCCCGCTTATATTCCCGCGATGCAACTTCCTGCTTTCAGTGAAGGGCAAAGACTAAGTTAAAGAAGTTAAGGCACTTTTCCAGCAGGTAAAAATTATTAAAATAATTACCTTATTCTTATTATTTTAAAAATGATAATTTTCTAATAGATCGCCATCGGATCCCAGTATTGGAAATTGCGTAATCAGATGCCGCCTGATCCGGCAATTTACCTATCATCCGCCGGATTGAATAAGCTGGCCAACCGGACCAAGATGGTGGCCTGCTTCAGTTCTCATCTCCCTACTCATAGTCAGGGAAAGGACTTCGTTTCCAATCTCTCTGAATTCGTTCAGGTAACATATATAGCATATGTAATTTTCAATTTTTGCACAATCCGAAACTTTTTTTTATTGATTTAAAGGTGGATATTTATGGGAAATGCGGTAAGATGGAGTGCCTTCCAGGCAACTGCCCTCACTGCAATTCACTACTGAAGCAATACAAGTTCTGCCTATTCATGGAGAATATCTTTCTGTGCTCTGATGAGTACGTGACGGAGGAGTTCTACCGAGCCCTGTCACTCGATATTATTCCCATCGTCTACGGCGGGGCGGACTATTATCAGTACGCCCCAGCCCACTCTTACATCAACATCGCGGATTTCAAGTCTCCGAAAGAGTTGGCCGACTATCTCCAACTCTTGGACCAAAACAACGCTCTCTACTTGGAATATTTCGAATGGAAAAAGTTCTATCAAGTTGTGGGACCTGTAGAGGGCTGGTGCGCCCTGTACTACAAATTGAACGAATAGAACGAGAACGTCCAAATACCGATGAGCCACGATTGATGTGGTTGAAGAAGATACCTTGCTATGCGGGCTTCTCTTCCTTTCTCCCACATTGATCGCATGTTATGTTTGCACACCTAAACTACAATTTCTTTATCATTCGCCCCTATTACATATGTTTTTTTTAAATGATGATTTTATCTTGATTATGGTAATGATGGATCGTGGCATTTCTATCATAGAGTAGGGACCGTCTTCTTGCTTCTAGTCCCTACTCGATGCTTCTATGATCAAGCAATAAAACCTCATTAAATTGCAACAACCTCGTCAGTAAATTTTTAATTATTTTTTAACGTATGCTCTGTTTTAAGTGGATCAATTGGAGATGAAGTGTATATTGGCTAGATCGCTACATACATCTAGTATGAATGACGCATGGGTCTATAACTGATGGAACTCATAACAGCTACTATATGAAAATAATTGCAGTAATTTATTACGGCAAGATTCTTTGTAACGCGGAAAATATTCATTCTAAGTTACTTCTTTTTAAATTTATACTTAATATGTCTTTAGAACAGGTATCTTTAGCAATAGTTTTTAAGTTCAAATGATGACATTGAGGAGAGAACGTTTACGGTTCTAAACTAAACTAACTACTAAACTAAACTACTAAACTAATTTTTTTTTCAGACAACGTTCAAAACATTCCGCGCTAAAAGAAAAACATTGAATCATCTTGATTAAAAAATTTTCACCAAAACCTCGACTAGAGTCTCCACAAATCGAACCACTTGGGATCGATCTTTACACAGTGGAGATCGGGCACTTTAAAGTGCGCGAAGGACTTTATTTTTCGGCGATTTAGTATCGTAATGATACTGAATCGAAAAATAAGTATCACAAAATGTACTAAATTTTTTTAAAGTATCAGAATAAAGTACTCGATCTCCGCTGTGTTGACTTGATTCTCTATGTATCTTTTGAAGTTAACGAAACTAACCTCTTCATGCTTTTATTGTTCTGTATATCAAACCATAATCCCAGAAACGGCAAAAAGGTTTTTTTTTTTTAATTTTAGTTTAAGTCTCGAAACTTCTATTTTCCTTATCGGTCAACTTTGCAACTGTTCACGCCTAGCGTTTCACAAACCGTCTTGGATTTGTGCAGTCTTTTTTTTTTAAAGTAGCATACCATTCTACCAAAATATGTAGATTTGCAAAAAAAAATAGTATAATACTGTATAAAATGTATTTCTATCTTTTCATATAAAAAAAAACTAAAGAAAATGATTAAAAATAGTAGTATTTGACATGCCAATGGTTTTCTGTTCAGTAATGTCGTAATGTTAGCAAATGTATAGTTAATAATATGATCATGATAATATCTACACAATTATATGTAGTTATTGCATAGATATATTTAAATGCACTTGTTTCGGCATTCCCCGAGATAACTATTTCATTTTGAGTCTTTGTTTCGTGTTTATTTTATCGTTAATTCATCATTCAAGTACATGTCCCAGTTTAAGCAACTTTTACTCAAGTAGCAAATAAGACGTTTAAAAAGAAATTTTAACTTTTTCATGATCTTATAAACTTACAAAAAATGAATGTTACTATTCTATGTTATTTTCGTAGATTTCACTTTTTAAAATTTTTGAATTGAACTAAAAAAAATGTAAATAAAAAAAGTGCACGGCAAAGTTATTGGGCTGATTACTACTATCACTTCCAGTGATAGTATATTTAGTAATCAGCCAGTTCTTGAGCGTGACTGCGTGAGTAAAACTGTATTCGCCTTTAACGCTATTTTTTAGTAATAAATACACAAACGCCTCACGGGAATTTCAAGTTTTCGTTTAGGGTTAAGGCAGTATCTGTTTAAATTTTTGCTTAAGGCTATCGAACATCGAAAGAGAAGAAAACGGGAAATAACGATACGATTTTCTATTTATTAGCATGCATCCTTTTTTGTGTTAATATTCGTTCAAAATTTAGGTATAAAAGATCAGAATATTAGGTAAAATTCAGCACACCTAAAAATTTTAATCTTTTCAGACTGTTAGGTATAAAAAAATGATATCTTAAAGTCTGGTATTCTGTGGAATCACACATAACCAGCGCAGTTAATTTCTTTTCTTTTGTTCAGCATTGTACACTTCCCCCAATCGGTTCTCGAGAGTTCTTGTGTCGTAGTTTCCTTCAAGTAGTTTTCCAACTAATATTATACGATGCAAAAAGACGTTAGTATATTTTAGTTATTTGCATTTGAAAAAAAAACGGATGACGAACTTGTATTATTACCTTTAGAACCAATGGGGTCGTCTTTGGGGATGCCGTTTTTGCTGGCCATAAGCAGTTGGATGACTTCAACCACGTTATGACGATTGCAAAGCTCAAGAAGTGGTGTACTCCCATTCAAACCTTTGGCATTGACGACGGAGCCTTTATTAATCATGTATTGAACCACACACTTCAGGTCGTTTTTCTGGTAGTTTTCACAAATCTCAAGCAGGGGCGTCCTCTTGTTGTTATCTGCTACTTTCACATCAGCCCCATTATCGATTAGTAACTGGACAATCTCCACCAGGTTATCCTTATCGTAATATCTACAAAGCTCCAAAATGGGGGTCCTCCCATCCGCATCCTTGGCATTCACTTCGTCGTATACCGCCTTGTTGCTACGGAACCATGATTGAAAAAAGCGAGGGATAAAATGGTTTAAAAACAATCTATAAGGTGGCGTTGCTTTCTTGATCCACGAGCAAATAAGGTCAATCAAGTCTCTCCTCTTGTAGAATCTGCACAACCAGTGGAGAGACGAATAACCTGTTAATCGACCGGCACCGTGTTGCACCATCAATTTCAGAATGTCAAGTAAGTCGTCCTCTTTATAATTCTCAAGCCATATTTGGATTGGTGTCTTTTCAAACGGATTCGTACTCGTATTAGGCATTCCAACCCTCTGCAAGTCCGCTCTTTTCTCAATGAATAGTTTCACTACTTTCAAAAGATCAATTCTATTCACATATTTAGAGGATAGGAGACGGTGGAGTGCCGTCTCTTCTCGACAATCCAAGACGTTCACGGTGTTGTCTTTCTCTAAGAGTAGAGCAATGATGTTGCAGAGGTTTCCGTGCTCGTAAGAATCACATAGGCGGTGAAGGAGCCGAGTGATAAGGGCCTTTTCAATAAGGGCCGGTGCGATAAGGGCCGAATTTTCAGGAGGCCCTTTTCGACCTTCAAAAAATATCGTCGAGGCCCTTTTCGTACCTCTATATTTCATTTGTTCTGGTATTTATAATTTTCATAGTCATTTAGGGGGACAGGCTAACAGCGAGTCCATCGCGGTAGGGTACCAAGCGTTGAGTGATAATCCCTTGGAAAAGAGGGTGAATATATACTCAGCGATAGCCCTACCCTACTCTGAAATCATTGGCGGAGGGGACGATATGATTTTCTCCGCCAATGGGAAACCAAGGGAGAGGGGAGATATCATTTAAACTCTTGACAGCCACAAATATAGATATATAATATAGTTCCATACTGATGTTCGGTTTTTTTCCCACTATGTGCCTCGGTTCGTCCCGAAGAATTTAACCTGATGAAAAGTCCGTCGCCTCCGAGCTGGTCATACCTCACCATCGAGCTGATCATCGAGTCTCCAGCCAGCTGATCATCGAGTCCAGCCAGCTGATCATCGCGTCTCCAGCCAGCTGATCATCGAGTCTCCAGCCAGAGCGAGCCAGAGTCCAGCAACCGTGACATCCATCAAGGCCTACTGTTCCGCTAGTCGACGGACTTCCAAGTTCTCCGCGACTAGAATAATCTTCGCTTCCTGGTTTCGACGCGACGCCGTCTTCAAATTTTTTAAAAAAGGTCCTTTCAAGGACCAACACATTATTTTTGTATCAGCTTATATCAACCGTTGTCACAATTCATAGAAAACGAAATCGGTCCTTTTCAGGACCATTCATATTGTGAGAGGAAAGAGTTAACGTATTGATTTATTTTCGTAGTCGAATAAATTCAACTACTTGTAATTAAAAAGAAAATATCGTTTCTTTTACAATTTGATACTAGTTACACTAAGGATAATTTCTTTTAGTAATCCAGGTCAAGGTTTTTTAAATGTGGAATAAGTCGTTGGGATGGGCTCCCACAGGAATAACAGTACTATTTCAAATGCGCGCCAGCTAGGGACTAGGTGAGGTCGGTAGGCCCTGACGCGCTGTAATCCTTTTCAAGGCTAACTATAGCGCGCCATCTACAACAAATGAAGGTGGCGTTGGTGGCAGCGCCACCGTAAACAACAGTTGTGTTTTCATGTTTTGACAGCTAAAGCGAGTGAGTAATTCATATAATAATAACTTCTTTGTTAATCCAAACTTTCTTTATTTTGATTGATTTCACAGTTTGTTTTTATTATAGGCGTGGTGAAAGTTTGATAATAGGAGAAAGGTAAATAAGTGACAGTTGCAGCTCTTATTTTTACTAGAATGTTTTACAGTACTTTGTTTTATTATTTAGGTTTGGAAAATTCTGGAATATAGATCTAGTCATCATCTTCTTCATCCAGCTCGTCATCATCATCATCATCCTCTGAATCATCCTCAGATTCATGTTCCAGGTCTTCCTCGTCCTCATCGGTAAGCTCTCCTTCATCATCTCTTGTATCAGGGGCAATAGTAGGGAACTTTACAATTCTTTGGATCTTCTTAAGGAGATCGTAAGGAAGTGGATTCAGTCCAGCCTCCTTTTCAGCCCGATACTCATCCCAAGCTTTGAAAAGTGCAGCATCCTTTGCAAGGAAAGCCTTACTCTGCTCACGGTCAAGCTTGTTATGGGCAACAAGCTTGGCAAACAACTTAACATTCTCTGCTTCCATAGCTAGAAAATGTGCAAGAGGGTAGAGGGACTTTGCGTATCCACCGCTCTTAACGTTCCAGCGTAGGTGGTCGCCCTCACAGTCGTTATTAGTACTGCATGAAAAATAAATTTTTTAATTAGTTACTTTATTTTGATAGATCTAAGATGCTATTTTATGAATTTAAAATTTGTTTCAGTTGTTATTATTTGCTTTTTTTAAAAATATATTAAATTTTTGTTTTAATCAACTTATGATCTATTATAAATCTATTATAAAATTTACATACCGGATGCTTATGTAATAAATTGACCACTTTTCCGGGGACCAGTAGCCTTTTGAGACCCAATTACGATCCACGTAATCAAAGAGCTGTTTAAGGCCCTTTCTAGTTTTCTTTGAAAGGCCTTGTTTCCTTTGCCGGTTCGGTAGAGCAGCACGAAGTTCTCGGAAGAGTCCCGGAATTTCCGTATGCTTGATATAACAGAGGCACATGAGCTCTTGAATTATATTTTTTACCGTTCGATTTTTCAAATAAAGAGGGAACAGCCCGCATCGATCCTTCAGCCGCTTCATGATGGCTTGGGCCCAATGGAACCCGCAGCCGCGGTGACTAGTCTTCTTTGGGAAGCACTTCTCGACCGCTTTCCAAACGCCCATTTCAAAGTCCGTAACGAACTCTTTTACTTTTGGGGCCAATAGTTTTTTCTTTATGAATTCAAAAACTGCTACGTAATCTTCAGTACGCCTTCTAGTCATCATGATAAACACCAGCGGGAACTGTTTTTGATTTCCCTGTTCCTATTGGTAGAAATATGAATATTAGATTTCATAGCTAGTTGGATTTATAGTTTTATGATAAATGAATTAATTAATAACCCAGGTATAAATCGAGGTAATAAATTACGTAATAATTTCGGACAATTTGCATAAATCACGTAATTAATCACTTAAAGGTGATTAATTGTACGAAATTATTACCTTATTTATTCCACGGAAAATATTAATTTTTTAAAATTTAAATATTTAGAGATGGATATAAAATGTTTACCCCTTTAAGGAAGGCGTGTATAGAGTATAACTGAACAAATGGTTTGTCAATTATCTTAAATGTGCCGTCCATATACCAACGGTAGGCATTGTTCAGAAACGAAAGCTGCTCTCCTGTCGCAAATACGAGGTGTCGCCTCTTCTCTACCTCCTTCGTTTTCTTATTGACAAGTTCGACCGGAACCTCCCCAAGATAAAAATTTTTGCGAAATCCTTTTGTATCGACCACAAATTCCATGTCTTTATGACCTGGTGCTTGAGGACGTTTTCGTGCACGCGCTCCATTGCACCGCCTAGTCCCGTACTTCTTCTTGGGTAAGGCACGACCTGGAGCATTCTGATACTTGGCTGCGATAATTTTTTAATAGATATTTATTATAACATAATGAGGGAATTGGCTGGAAATGGAATACCGTAAAGCTTTTCCATAATTGTTGTTCCTGATTTAGTCAAATTTTTTAGAGCCTTAGCTTTTGCCTCGCTCATAATCCGTGCATCCCATTCGGTTCCGAATTTGGCTTCATCACTGTGAGGAGTTCCAGGAGCGTGTTGCCTTAGCTGGAAATCAGATTGCTGGTAATCCAGGCGGATAGGGCATTGCAACACAGTCGCCTTGCATTTAGCTGTATTGTGAGCGTGGCATCGCCAGGTTTGGGATTTTTTCCCAGTTCCCTTTTGATGATACCGGTGGCCTTGGTGATCAACTAAGAGCGGCCGCTGCTTGTTGCTCCCGCGCTCTAATATTTCCCATATGGGAACGGTTGGATACTCCGGAGTCTTGGTTTTTTCTAAGGTGTCTTCTGGGTGTTCCACATGAGTGTCCTCCCAATCTCGATCGTCTATGAATATAAAATAAAATAAGCTATATTAAATATAACTTTCCCAAATTATTGTTGTTTATAGTTACTACTTTGATTGATTAATTTTTTTACCATTAGGTGCATTTTCTATTGGAGTGGACCTTGCAGCAAGAGCGGTCCAGGTGATCTCATTCCCGGTGGAAAGACGTTGCGGAAAGGACTGCCGGAAAGGCCAGGAAGGCAAGGCGCGAATGGCCTCGCCATCATCATCAACCCAATCGCCTTTAAAGAATTTGTTGAAAATTTATTGAAAAAAATATATTATAAATAACTACAATAAAAACATTTGAAAATATCAAGAATAACGTGTTAACAAATTCTAATAGCTTTTTGAAAATTTTTAATAATATTAACCGTCGGGGGCTGCATCGACCGGGGTGGCCAAGACATTTAAAGCAGTCCAAGTTAGTGGACTTGCTCTTGGTTGACACTGGCGGCGGACGGCCTCTACAGGCACAACGTGGCAGGGTATTGATGGTGAAAAGCGGTTGGGTGGTCGCCTGATACGCCCGCTTGGCTCTCGGACGGATGGCAGCATCACAGCAGTCGGTTCATCAATAACGTATGTCACGTTTAATGAATTGGGTCGCACGGGCCTATCATTGCTGGCCATTACTGTTGGTGGAAGTTGTTGGTTGTTGAGGTGGTGGAGGTGGAAAGATGGGTGGAACCTCATAACACCTGAAACAAACGTAATTCTGGCTCGCTTGTGCTCGATTGTTCTTCCATTCCTGCTGTTTCGGTATTCCTTGAGAAATGGTAGAACATAATTTTTCAATAATGCTGGTCTATTTTCAATGCTGAAATTATTTAGCAAACCTAATAATTACATGTTTTATTATAATACCTGAACATTCAACTCTGTGTACGTATTTTTGACATTTGTTACATTGCACTTTGGAAACCTTCGGTTTGATAACATCTAAACAGTTATTGCACTCCATTGTAGAAAGAAGATGTTCTCACTTTGACAGTTGTCGATCAAACTACGATACTAGGTGTGCATAAAAAAGCAGTTATAGCAGAGAGCGGGAAAAAGAGCTCCCTCTTTTCTCGCTCAATCAAACTACGGTACTAGGTGTATATTAAAACAAACAAAAATCATAAAAGAGTGGGAAAAAGAGCTCCCTCTACTTTATGTAACGCACTGTTATTTACAGCTCCCTCTACTTTATATAACGCACTGTAATGTCCGTTCGATGAAAAAGTAAATTCCTAAATAAATAGCTCTAGTATAGGGTAATTATCTAGATCTAACATTATATTTTAAATATTGGACAATATGGGTCTACATACATGTCATTCATCCATATATTTACATCGTATTCTCTGTATTCTCTACACTTGAAGACAATAATTCAAGCAAAACAAAAATTGGAAACAATTGTTTTCTATATTTTCTATATTCTGTATATTACGGTTCTTCAGGCCGCCATTCAATCGTGTGAAAACGGATGACTACTCTCATGAGTACAAGACCGAAACCTTCCAGATTTAATACTTCATACACTCGATACCTGAGGAATAAAATCTACCTGAGACCAGGTACGAAAAGGGCCTCGACGATATTTTTTGAAGGTCGAAAAGGGCCTCCTGAGAATTCGGCCCTTATCGCACCGGCCCTTATTGAAAAGGCCCTTATCACTAGTAATCGCGGTGAAGTGCCGTCTCTCCATCTTCATTTACGGCAGTGACGTCGGCTCCCTTCTCGATGAATAGTTCCACAATGGCGCATAAGTTGTCGTAGTTATAGTTGGAACAGAGCCAATGAAGTGCCGTCATTTGATTCCCAGTACCCTTAAAATTTACATCCACGCCTTTGGTGATCAACAGTCTGGCAGTGTCAATAAGGTTCGGATGCTTGTATTGTTGGCACAAGCGAATGAGAGCCGTATTTACAATGTCATTATTCAGGTTCGCGCCTTTATTGATGAATAGTTCTACAATGGCGCATAAGTTGTCGTTCTCGTAACTGGAACAGATCCATTGAAGTGCCGTCATTTGACGCTCGCCAATGGAATTCACATCGGCGCCCTTGTTGATCAACAGTCTGGCAGTGTCAATCAGGTTCTGTTGCTTATAGTTTCGGCACGGCGTGCCGAAAGCACAAAGTGCCCAATATTTTTCACGGGCAAGATAGATCGGAGTCTTCTGCGTGAATTCCTCCTCTATACAATTAATTATCTGTCAGATTTGTCTACTGGAATTAATACTTCAAAGGTCAAGCTTCTCATGGGCGATAAATTCAAGTTTAAGATTCCTGTTATGGTATTTGTAAATAAGATATTTTGCGAGTTAATTAAGCCATATACACATTGGGACAAAGCTTTTTGCATCGGGAAAGCTTTCACTATTCAGCTTACAGGTTCTTTTTACCCTTAATGGGAAAACTAGACCTATTTTCAGAGCTTTGTGCAACGAGTAAGCTTCAACTATACGGGGTGAAATTATTCGATTTTCGAAAAGGAAAAAAAAACGTGCTTTAAGTTTTAACCTATAAATTATCTCGATGTGTTTAAATGGGAACTAAAGACCGATTTCCGTAACGGGAAAGCTTCAACTAGGATGGGTCCAACTATGCTTTATTGAAACGATAAAGCCATTCTCACATTGATACAATGCTTTCTGCAATGGGAAAGCTTGCATTATACAACTCTATATACTGTTAAGCTATAATAAGTTTTTAAATGGAAAAGTTAGTTTTATTGGTAAGTATCTTAATAACTGGATTGCTTTGCAGCGGGACTGCGGGAGAGCTATTGAGCTTTGCTAATCACCTTTTACTTCCTGTAACAGCTAAGCTACCATATAAACTAACTACAATGATGAAGCTTTCACTATCGGCTCTATTTAGATCACATTGGCCTACAAATAAAATTTAATTTTAAGAATGTATTGTAAATATTTTGAAAAGAGAAGCTATATCCTTTTTTCCTTTTAGCTATATACCTTTTTTTAGTTATAGGCTGAAATATAAATATTTGATTCCAGTTAATTTTTATTTCGAATAGAATAAAATTGGCAGGTTCGCTCCATCCTTTCCGACACCAGTTGCGAAACCAGTGGTCAGCTGAATCGATATCCTCATAAGCAACATCTGAATACTCTGTATTTTAATATAGAGCGTCCGTTATAAGCTATTAGATAGGCCTACCTTGACCAGCTTGGAATATAGTGCTGTGCAGTTAGTGATTTTTCAGAATACTTTCTTTTTCGTTAATCTTAAGTTAGTTGTTAAAGCTTTTCGTTTTTGTTTCGTTTTTGATCGTTAACGAAAACAAAACGAAATTTTTCGTTTTCATATTACCAATTCCCTGGGTACATTTTTTTCGTTTCATTTTCATTTAATTTTTTAGATTTAAAAAATTTCGTTTTCGTTTAGTTTTCGTTAGTGAAAAATCCCTTCGTTTTCATTCGTTTTCGTAAATTTTTTGTTATTGTATTCGCGTTAACTGCACAGCACTAATTGCAGAGACGACTGTAGTAAAATCAATAAAAAATTACTAGTAAAATAAATCAAGATATTTCACTTTAACTAAAAGTACTAAAATTAATATTTTGAAATTCAGTTAATTAGCCATGAATTTGAAGAATTTTTTAAAACATATTTTACTTTTAAAAAAATTCAAAAAAATCCGAATGTTTCAAATAGTTCCAGAAAAAGCGCAATCCGTGATAATATGGTGAAGATATCTGCTGTGCGAATGCAATTTTTGAAATGTACTATGTTCCCTATCGTCCAACAGTGATCAATCTTGCGATTACAGCAACCACCGACTCAAAAGTAAAAAATTACACAATGTCAAGAACTGAAGAGGGAAGACAATTCAAGTAATTTTATGGACAGTCAGAGAATCCATTTGGGGACAAAGAGCGAGTTGGTATTAAGGGGATTCCGCTTTTTTGTCTGCTCAATACTACGAATCTCAAGTTGGGGAGATAAGTGGTATACTGTAATTGCCATGGGAGACGCATAATGTCATTTCCATCTAAAATCAGCTCAAGTAACGTGTTCGCCGAGTATTTTAGGGCCCAGTTAAGAATTCCATCCATTGCCACTTCACTTATATCGTTAGAGCGCAACCAAATGTTTTCCAAGCCGTGGGATAATTGAGGGAACGTGTCCCACTCGTTCAATCCTTTAGAGCCACCAATTTTAAAGCTAGACAGGTGAGGGAGTGGCGATGGAAAAGAAGCCCAATTTGCAGCACCAACATTGACCACGTCATTGAATCGGAAAGTTTGTCAAATCCAGATAGAAAGTTAAAGTCCAGGTGAGTTATGTCACAATATAAAAATAGTATAGAAATAGCCGTGGTTTTTGAAACTCGAAAAGCATCTGGGTCTAGCCTAAGCCGAGTGTTTTGACTTGAGCTACATCTGATATCAATTTCACCGGTTACTCGGTGGTTATCTAGAAAGTCCCTCGGGATTGTCTCAGCAGTAATTTCATTAAGATAAATGATTAAATTGGTTAAATTTGCAGGTGTTGTTCTCTGGAAAACATCTGCAATGGAGGGTATTGATGATTGGCAATAAATTGAGCCATAATAGCAAAAGCAAGGAGAATAGTCCTCCCCATTGGGGCAGTTGAACTCGGTTTGTGCTCTTACAGGATCCATGAACACCCCTAGCTCCAACACCTTTATTGTTTAAAAAAAGAATATAGAATTATATATATTCCATTCAAATGAGAAACTGATACAGTACAGTTAGTATGGAACTTACCACGGAGAGCGAGAAAAGTAGGAAAGTCCTCATACTGTTTGTGTAATAAATTATGATTTTTTGGTAATGTGTAATTACAAAGAACCTAACTGGTAATAGTTAAATATAAATGCAGTCGAGCAGCTTTTTATACCTGTTTACCGTCATTTAAGTATCTCGTTATTTTATTTCATGTAGCATTTCATTTTATTTCCCAACCGTATTATAATTTTTTATAGCGTCGTTATCTATTACTTATTACTGCGTTCATTATCTACAGCAATAACTGTAGATAGTGTTGCAATTTCCTATGCGTCATCACTCATCACCGGCTTTCTAAAAGTTCCGCAATCTCTTTATTAATAGTGATGAATTATTTTGATTTTCAACCGTGTTATGTTTTGCATTATATAGATTTGATATTTTAATCTTTTGATTCCGATTTGTAGAATCAATTGAGTAATCAACGATTTCTAGGATTACATCTAAGATAGGACTACGATTGCAAATAGGAGTGTAATATTAAGACGACAGTTTTTTTATACCTACGTGGTGTTGTAACAATAGAAAAAGCCCATAAAAGTAAAGGAAAAAGTAGGCTATCTCGTCATTTTATTACGTATTAATTCATTTATTTCTCAACCGTATTAAAAAAATTATTGTGTCAACTGGTTTGGATTTGTGGGATTGTTGGAGCAATCATAGCAATCACTTGGAAGATAATATATGGCAATTTCCGATGTGTCATCACCGGCTTTCTGAGAGTTCTGAGAGCCTTAATCTCGTCATGTATATCGATTCATTATTTTTATTTTTATTTTTTATCTAGGAGGTTTCCCTAAACGTAAACTAATAATTTACTGATTCGTCAAATTGAAAAGGCACTGAGAAAAACAATTAATCGAAGAAACTTATCTTTGTGACGCAAATAGATGCATTTCAAAATCATATATATCCAAGTTAAAATGTATTTAGTAGCTGAGTTCTCAAGAGGAGAAGATCTTGAGTTTTACAAGAAGAAGATTCTCCAATAACAAAAGACCAATGGTTTGCAATAGTTTTCCATTCCAAAAAATACGACATTGTGTGGGTATTGCGTAAGTGGGTATTTTATATTCCAAGATTTACTGTGAACGTTTTTAAAACCTAAATACATTAACTTTACTACAATAGCAAGAATCCCGCGATCCGATTGACTTAAATGAATCCCTTTAAGTTACACGAGAGTATGGAAAAATTAATTCTATAAAACTGGCGTTTTTTATTTTCCTCCATTATATATAGATTAAGCATAATAATGGAAGATGGGGTAAAAACTAGATAATAGTTTCTTTCATAAGGTTATAGAATATAATACTTTGAAATACACCTAAATCACCACATAAATTAAATGTCAAAAGACATAATTACGGTTGAACAATGTTAAGAACTGAAAAGGATGACGATAACATTGAGGCCGTCAGCAGTGACTAAGTTTATGGACAATTAGTGAATCCATTTGGTTCCAAAGCCGGGAAAGAAGTGGAGTTGGAACAAATAGCAATAAGGATATCCAATAGATTTCTATTGTCCCTAATGAGCCAAGCCAGATGACATGGGTCCTGTTCGCAATCAAATGGATCTATGAATAAGTGAAATACACAAGACATTAATATGAATATAATAGTAATCTATTTTTATAATACTAACTGTCGTATGCAAAGAGGAATCCATCAGTAATACTAGGCCCATTGGCCATCTGAGTGAGCATATTTTTGAAGACGTTTTCCTCAAATCGTGTCAGTAGGTTACCACTAATATTAATAACGGCATTACGATAGTTGCCTAAAAATAATTTTTAATGAATATTCTGTGCAAAAATATAAACATTTTAAAATGCAAAAAAAACCTCGGAATGTTCCTTCTTGAATTTCTTCCATTTTGTTGCCATGAAAATCAAGAGTGTAAGGCGAAGTATTTACATACAAAGATGGGGTTGGGAGAGAGGGAATTCCTCTCTTTTGGTCGCTCAATATAATGGTTCTCAAGTTTGGTATGTAAGAGGTATCCTGCAATTGCCATGGGAAACGTGTGATGTCGTTGCTATATAAATCCAGGCGTGTCAATGTATTGCTGGAGTATTTTAAGGTCCAGTTGAGAAAGCCGTCCAATCCCATGTCACCAATATCGTTAGAGTCCAGATGCATTTCTACCAAGCCGTGAGAAAGTTGAGGGAACGTGTCCCACTCGTCCAATCCTTCCGAGTTCTCTATAAAAATACTAGACCAACGAGGTAGTGGTGATGGAAAAGAAGCCCAGTTTGCCTTACCAAAATTTACTACGCGATTGAAATTGAGGCCGGAAAGTTTTTCGAACCCGGAGAGGAAATCGAAATCAAGTTTACTTATGTCACAATCTTGAAACAATACAGAAGTAACCGTGGTTTTGGCAGAGCGAAAAGCTTCTGATTCAATTCTAAGCCGAGTGTTTTGATTCATGCTACAAATGAAACTAATAGTACCATTTACTCGATGGTTGCTTAGAAAGTCCATCGGGATCGTTAATGTAATTTCATTTAGGTGAATGCCAAAATAGGTTAAGATCGCTGGTGTTGTTCGCTGGAAAACACTACAATGGAGGGTATTGATGATTGGCAAAAAACTGAGGCATATGAACTGCAATAGCAAGGAG
Organism: Chydorus sphaericus; assembly: GCA_030141595.1. Taxonomy (NCBI): domain Eukaryota; kingdom Metazoa; phylum Arthropoda; class Branchiopoda; order Diplostraca; family Chydoridae; genus Chydorus; species Chydorus sphaericus. The sequence continues at coordinate 20,154,136 of CM057926.1, forward strand.
AATAGTCTTCCCCGTCGGGGCAGTCACTCGGCTCGGGTTGTGCTCTAGCAGGATTAACGGAAAATCCTAGCACCAACACCTTTCATATTGCACATAATAATGTTATTATTCATATGGAATTAGAAAATAGGGTATTTAACTGAGAAAAGTAACAAGAAAACTCACCATAGAGAGCGAGAAGAATAGGAAAATCCGCATTCTGTGTGCACAAATTAAAATTCTTGTGGTATAATTTGTAATTATAGAAATAATCCAACTAGTAACACCTTTCTATAAATAAATGCAGGGCAGCAGCATTTATATACCTGTATTATTCTGCTATTTTAATGATAGATAAGCCTATAATAAGTGACGATCACGAAGAAGAAAAATTGACCGACAAAAATATGTCTCGTCATTATTGATTTATTTCATATCTTAACCGTATTATCACTTAACACCATGTCTATTGATACAAGATTTGCAGACTCATTGGAGCATAGTCAACGATAACTGCTGTACAGCACGTGGCAATGCCCGACTACTCGTCGCCTTTGTTCATAATAGCTCTTTATTTGTCCCTTTAATATTTAAAAATTTAATTTAATACTTTAATTTTTTCAAATTATAATCACATATCTAACATGTATATTATGCTAAATATCATATCTGTTTTTAATTTATTACAATTTATTTCAAATTATTACTAATGCTGTGCAGTTAGTGGTTTTTCAGAAAACTTTCTTTGTCGTTAATCTTAAGTTAGTTGTTAAAGCTTAGTTTTTGTTTTTGTTTCGTTTTTGATCGTTAACGAAAACGAAACGAAATTTTTCGTTATTTTTTCGTTTGCATATTCCCAATTCCCTGGAGACAAGTGGTAAAGGGGAGCCTAGCTTTTTTTAGGGTCCTCCAAAAGGTGAAATTTAAGGTTTTTTCAAATCACAATAGGTTTTGAAAAAAAACATAATTTTTCTGTAGGAAATACGCCAATTTTCTAAAAACCGAAATAATTTTTTTCGTTTAATTTTCGTTTTCTAGATTTCGTTTTCGTTCAGTTTTCGTTAGTGAAAAACCCCTTCGTTTTCATTTGTTTTCGTACTTTTTTTGTTATTGTATTCGTTAACTGCGAGGGGCAACCAACTCTTAATTTTTTAACGCGTAAAAAAGTAAGAAAAGGTCGCAAATTTACGGAAAACTGGTAAATTACCGATTTGTTTAACTAGAAAAAGATAGAAATTTACTTGCTTTTACCGCCTTTTCTTGCTTTTCTACGCATTTTCTTCGTTTTCTACCCTTTTCAAAGCCCAATAAAATGAGTAAAAAAAAAAGAGTCGGTTGCCCCTCGGTTAACTGCACAGCACTAATTATTACAAATTTAGATAGTTTGTAATATTATTATTTACTTGTTATTTTTTCTGTTTGTATTCATATCTTTATATCTATTTAATTTCATTAGGAAAAATATATTCCATATTTTTATTGCAACGTTGAATGTATTGAAAATGTCTAGTTCAAATGTATACAGCGGGAAGTGGATTGCCGTGTGAAATGTACCGTATCAAAGGGCTTAGGCAGTCAACTGGTTATTACTTCATCAGTATGTGCCACAGCTCATATGGCTGCATTGCTGCAAGCACTCTAGTGATACTAGTAGAACCGCATAGAACTGCTTTTTTAACAGTAACGACTCCCTCGTTTCCAGCGACGACCTTGGTTAATACATAACCTTGCGGCCGTTCCAGTAAATGAAGAACTGATGGTCAGTGGCATCGGTGTCTTTCTCGGCGACGTCGGTCTCCTCGACACCGACGAAGCGGTGCACCGAGAATTGATTTTTTAAATGTTAATAACCTTCGAGGGGTTGCCCACTTTTTTCCAGAGTGAACCATGAGAAAATTTTACCATCTATTTTTTTCTCGCTTTTCTCACTTTCCCTGTTATGAGATAGGAGATATTTCTCACGGACTGAACCATGAGAAATCGAGTGGGCAACCCCTCGATAAGCTTGAAAGTTTTGTATTCTTCTTGCTGGTTTTGAGTAGATGAAGAGCAGCCTTGATCATCAAGAAAATTTCAAGCATCAAAGTTTCGGAAAAAAACAAGAAGGAAAAGAAAAAAACAGGTTTTTAATCTACATTTTTATATTTATCTTACTTCTCATCGGATAACAGTCAGGAAGTGTATGGCACTTTTTGAAATTTCAAGTTACTCTCTGGAATAAGAAGACAATATAAGAACTATTCTTAAAAACTTTCATACTTAATATACATAGTACATCTTAAATTGATGGCGGTATAGCTATAACTAACTTACACGTTAAATACATATTACGACAATAAGTTGTGTATCATTCCTTGTGGAGTGAATGATCGGGCACTGCCGGTCGTTACACTCAACCTGCCCGGGGCTTGCGATTAGCAAGTCCCGCCAACTTACATTCCTTGTATGTATTCAACATCCCGCACTCTGCGGAGTTCACCTACTGGTGTTTAGTTAACGACATCTATAGACAGAGGTCTATAGATGGAGTTAAGTTACTAGAGTCCTTACAATGTAGTCTAACATCTCTTACATCAATATACTTATACTATACATCTATACGCGTTATCCTTCTCTACTAAGAACCTGAGTAGTGCAACCAGCTCTATCTATTCACTACACTTGTCTTTCACTTTCCACTGTCTACTGTATGATCAGCATTGATAGAATGCATACTATAGCTCTTGGATGCAGGATCCATATCAACGCTTATCGTGGCTTTTCTGACTGATAAAGTCATTTTGTTATGAGGTATTTAACTAAACTTGTTATCTTACCGTGCCCACTGAACAATATATATGAACACATAAGACGCCTCATAAATGAATGAAAAAACCATTTGGTACACACTATACGATACTTTCATAAGCCAAGCTAGGCAAGTAGTCTACCAAAAGATATAAATTTTCACTAAACTTAGTATAATGTATAAAATGTATTTCTATCAATTTATTTAAAATAAAACTACAGACAATTATTAAAATTAGTAGTATTTGACATGCCACTAGTTGTCTAGCTGTTTAGTAATGTCGCAAAGTTTGCGAAAATATAGTCTATAATATCTAAGAGATGACGACTACAACTATATGAAGCTATTACATAGTTATATTTATATAGAAGAATATAAGCGAGCTGCCCTGCAATCACTAACGGGAAAAAAATTAACTCAAGTAATTTTATCCTCTACTTCTTAATTTAAAAAGGGTGCATCATTTATGTGCTAAACAACTGAGGTAGATGCTGATATATTGATAATCTGACGAGTAATCATCAAATCTAATTGACCATCTTCAAAAGTGTGTCGTTTAAATAAAGCAAGCGAGGATAACTCCTAGCGCCCTGAAGGTTGCTGCTTTAAAACTTATTAAATACAGGATTATTTGTCTAGTTTTCATGATGACACAAGCAGCACTTACTCATTTTCGTTTTGTTAAACTGACTGGAAAATTCTAAAGAATAATAAAGAATAAAAAAATATAAAAGCAGGAAGTAATAACATCAACAGGACAATCGAACCCCTTGAGATCGATCTGCAGTGGACTCGATTCTCTAACCAGTGTCTGTCCTCAGCTTTCAGCGTCTTTCTTATTCATTATTATAATCAGTTGCACATAGTTGACTTTGACAAAGATTATTTAAAAAAATAAAAACTGAAATGAATAAGTTTCAAAGTCTGCTTTAATTTGTCAATGGTTTTTATATGAACGGAGGCAATCGAGATAAATCTCGGGTAATTTGAAATCTGCTGATTGTATTTTCGAGTGCATCGCTCGGTTCACGGCAGCCCACCGTAATATTCCCTTTAAAATCTTGATAGTTGCACCAGAAGAGATACAACTCGATCTTCAAACAGCATGTACCGCACCCGTTGCAGCTAATTCCCATTCGGGAGCGTTCACATTCATCGTGAGTGCTCTCGTACTAGGTTTTGATTGGCACTTTGTAAGGGCGATTGGATCCACCGTTAAAAAAATATTTGGAATTAAACTTAAAACCCGCAATCCGGGTTTCAAAGTTTTCTCCTAATAGGAGGCATTTTAATAGAAATTAACGGATTTTTGCTTATTCCAATCCATTTCTCTTTCACATCCTTGTGAATATTTTCCAATCCATCATAGAGATCCCTGGTGCTTATCCTCTTTTCGCCAAATTCTTTAATTAGACGGGTTACTGTAAATCAACATCAAGAAAGAGATGAGTACTTAAAAGTTATAAAATAAACGAGTGCTATGCTAAACTGAATACCTGATTGAGTGTGGGACAGAAACGGATCATCACGGGCGTCTGGAGTTAGCAATGAGAAGACTTCGATGTGCTTCAATTTACATTCAGATCCACACAGCACCAATAAGGGAGTAAGTCCGTAGTGATTCAGAACATCCAGGCGGGCTCCTTTGGCTCTAATCAACCTGACAATTTCCTCTAAATGATCGTTCTTGTAGTATTCACAAAATAAGTGAAGCGCCGTATTTCCAAAGTTATCTTCGGCATACACTGGAACTCCTTTCTCGATCAGTAGATCGACTATATCCTTTATGTTGTTGTGCTTGTAGTACGTAGCAAGTAAGTGAAGCGCCGTATTTCCAAAGACATCTCTGGCCTCTACTTGAACTCTAGCCTTGATGAGTAGATCTACGATATACTTCATGTCGTCGTGCTCGTAGAAAATAGCAAGAAGGTGAAGCGCCGTTTTTTCATCTTTGGTTTTGGCATTCACTGGAATTCCAGCCTTAATGAGTAGATAGACGATGTGCTTCAGATTTCGGTGCGAGTAATACCGACACACGAGATGCAGCATCGTCATGCCATATTCAGGATGGAGAGCTTTCACTTCAGCGCCTTTATTGATCAGCAATTCGAGGATTCTGGGCAGGTCTTCCTCATTATAGTTGCGACACAGTTGAAGGGCAGGAGTAATCCCTCGATGGTTTCGAGCATTGAGATTAACCCCATTCTCAGCCAGCATCAATGTGAGAACCTGGAACAGATCCCTCCTCATATTCTGACAGATCCAATTGACGTCTTTTCTATTGATTGCAGACTTGGCCTCGTCTGGCAGATCACCATCTCTGAGCAATTCATCGACATCCTTCCATTCCTATTTTAAATATTATATTACAAATAAAAAATTTAAAGTTTCTTTGGTTATAAATGGGAACAAGAAAAAAAGATGTACAGTACCTTGGACGGAATGTGACGTTGACGGATCGTTCCAGCAGAAGTATCGTTGCGTTTCTTGTCTTCCCATATTGGCATGAGGACATCTGCATTAATGTCTTTCACTTCCTCCTCCTGTTCATCACCCACCACCTCCGAAGACATGACGATCTTGTTTTGAGTAGTACCATCATCTACTAGTGTTGGTTGAGCTACCATTGCCGACTGCTCCCCATGTTCAAGTTGAGTTAGGGATGGTGGCTGCAAGATTACTAACTCATGCCTCTTTTCTCGCAACTGACGGGCTGCTCCTCCTGGCAGATAGAATAGAATGGACAGCAGAGCCGAGTAGCATGAAGAAAAGACGCGACAGAGTCTCTCAAAAAAGTAACGGAATGACGACGTCGTCCAGCGTATGATTAGAGTCAGGATGGGGATTTCAGTGGGTGACGATGATTCACTTGCATCTCCAACAGGAACGTCCAGCCGGAATGTGTCGCACACTAACTGAAGGCACAGTCCAATAAAGTACAATATCATCGAAAGAACGAAAAGGGTGCAGTATGGTATTGAGACGTAGGCCAGAAAGATGAAAAGAAACAGGTTCTCAATGAATGGAATCTATAAATTATTTGAAAAAGTATAAATTAATAATTATAAAACTAATTCACACATAATAAGAATTCGGAATTACCGCGTAGTAGACAGTTTCACTTAAATTGCCTTCTTTCAAACGATAGTCTTCAATAGAGTAGAGGCTGGAAATGGTAAAGCCTAGGCTCAGTGCATTGTTCCAGCAAAAGCTGTTGTCATTAAATACGGAAGAAAGGGGTTTCTTCTTCACTCTTCGTCTTATAAAAGTGGCCGATAAAGTGATTGAGACAATGGCAACGTGAACGGAGTAGAAAATCCAAAAGTAGACCGTAGAGTGAGCTAGTAGCATTGCTAGTGGAACCAACCGGCCAACTGAATTAAATATAGAAATTGTATGCAATAATATGTTAAAATTTACTCTAAAATAGTGATATTATGTTATTAAACTTACACCCAGTGAGATAGCGAGAGAAGAAGAGCAAAATTGTGTGCTCTGTGCTCATCTCCCTCTCGTCATCTCTGGAAAAGTTGAGGCATTTCCTATTGTTGACTAGTTTCCAGGCCAAAGCTGGAAGGCTGAAAATAAAAACTTCTCCAACATCCTGCCATCCTCCATCAGATACTTTTAAAAATATGTATAAATTAGTTTGTGATGAGAATATATACATCTGTAATGATAAATACATGGATTCTTTTTAGAGAGGATCACTAGACAAATTTGGTAGAGGCTGAAAAAGAGTTGAGGTTCCAACTCGAGACAAGTCCCCAGTTGTTCGAGGAATGTGAAACTGCTGCTGGCTGCTATAAGACGATCAGAGAGCCCCATAAAATTGGTGTCGTCTGCATTAGCGCACTTACGCTTCAGGTTCAAAATGTCTAATCCCCTGCCAATTTAAAATCACAATATAGGTAAAAACTATCAAGGTTTAAATGTAAAAAACGTTAATACCTTGGGATGGAAGGGAGTGGAATTATATGAAACAACCATCTGAAAAGTGTGCACTGCTGGTTACTATCTCTCTTCTTAATGGTGCAGAAGCTTATTAAAGAGATGAACCATGGAGCAAAGAGCCCAAATGTGATTGAAATCCAGAAGTCTGTGGTTGAATTTGAATCGTAGCATCGGTATAATGACCAAATGAAGTAAGCAAAGAGGCACAAAGGTATGGTGAACTCAACTACCCAGTAGGAAATCTTATTCTTCCAGCCAAAACAGCTTATTTTTCTTCTTCTGATTTCTTTGACAGATTCTTTGTCAACTGCTGGTACAATTTCCATTCTCGTCTAACAACAAAAACTCACTGCACTGTTGCTGCTTGATTCTCATTTAGATTGATGTGAACTTATGAAAACACTTTGGCAATTCTAATCTTAGATTCGTAGTAAATAGTAAACACAAACAACTGCAAGTGGACGAAAAAAAGAAGCGTCATCAACTGAGAGTTGTTGGCTTTCGAATGCCAATGGCATAAATATTTTCAAAAGGGGGAAAACCTCAAGGGACAATTTGAATCTGCGTGGAAATTGAGGAGCGTTGAGGAGAGGGAGGCATTAAGCATAGACTTTACTTCTCTGTGTCTACCTCTAGTGCTGGGGAAACCAAATGTTGAATTAAAAAAAATGGGAATTTAAACAGCTAAAATTATGCATAAAAAGACCGAGGTATAACAGAGCGGTGGGGGCCGGCGAGTAAACGATAAGCGGCCGACCCAGTCGACGACGATCGGTGAACGCGGAACTTGTGGAGTAAGAGAGGGAATTGTGTGAAAGTGCCGCTCAGTTTGTTCCGATTTGACAGTTGGATTTTTCTGCTAGACTAGAAAACTTTGACAAAATTTATAAAATATTCCCTTCTCCGCATTTTTAGGTATAATTTTCCAGCAATTAGGTATTCTTTCGTTTTGTCACCGTAAAAAGTGAGAAAGAGGTAAATTATATTACTATCTAGAGTTTGAAGAAAGAAACCGTAACATTTTACTTTTAATGAATGTCTTTTTATTTTATGATGTTACCTATATTTACAGATTGAAAATATATCTAATCATCAATCATGATGGAGTCAGATGGGTATGCACTTAAAATGAAATAAATTGGGTTCTTCATTGGATAGGAGCAATTTTCATCAAACTTCCGGAGTAAATATGAATTTTTCTAGGATAATAGGCAGGATATTATTAGGTAAGTTACTAAAAGGTGAAACGAGAAAAATAAATTCAGTCAAAGCCCTGAAATTTCCCTTTTTCTGAATGGTTGACATTGCAACTATTTACGCTTGACGTCTCACAGACCGTCTAAGATTTCTGCATTTTTTTTTGCAATAGCCCATCAAAATGGGTATAGATTTACAGGAAAGAAGGTATAATGCATAAAATGTATGGGATAGGCCGTACGAGTGGTCCATGGGTAGGTGATGGTATCCACTTGATGAACATTACTAACGGTATCATAAACCGTCATTCCTCTTCATTGCATAGTTTCTATCTGTACTTTTGACCGATGAGAAGGAGGAGACTCGGTGCCTAAGGCTTGAAATTCTCGTAAACGAAGAAGAATAGAAAGATGAAGAACAACGTCCCGAAACTTCCCTTTTCCTTTATGTTCAACATCGCAACGATTCATGCATACGTTGATACGTCTCGTACAGACCGTCTTACATTTATGCATATTTTTGGTGATTACCCTATCTAAACGAAGATTTGAAGTAAAGTGGATGTAATGTATAAAATGTATATCTCTAACTATTCATATAAATGTACTAAAGAAGATTATTGGTACCAGTAGTATTTGACATGCCACTTTTTCTTTCTTGTATAGGTCAATGTCGTCAAAATACATGTTTTTCAAATACAGTCTTTAATATAAAAGAACTGACGTCTACATTTTAATACATGCTGTATAGCCAACATATATTTATAAACAAAAATTTTAACGAGCCGTCCTTTAAAATAACATCTCACACATCATTCGAACAATGAAAAGTGAATCGTGTTGAAAGTAAACTGGCATAAAAAAAGCGGCACACAAGAGATGAAAAAACAAAACAAAAAAACATTTCGTTTTTCTATCTGGAGGAGATCTTACATTTTATGAATTTTGTAAAAACCACTTTTTTATTTAGGCATAATCAATGAACAATTTGAATCAATTTAATCGCTGTTTTTTTTTCTTGAAATAAAAAAAAAGATTTATCGAGTGAAATGGCTTAAATGTAATAATATTTTTCCACATGATGTATTACAAAAGAACAATCTTGAGAAATATGTAGGGTATACATCATGTATGTCTTAGCGCTATTGCATGTTAAATAGCAGTAAGGGACAATGCACGGCCGGGTGTACCCCTCGGGAAACTATGAGATGTCTGCATATATTTTAATCTTTCCATGTGTCCATTTTTAACTCAAAAATATAGGTTCAACAAGTGTTACTACCTACTTTATTAGTTCGTTAAATTATCATCGGTTCCGACAGGTTAACCCGGTCCACATGGACGCGCAGCGCGTGCTTGCAGTTGATACTGGGTATACTGTAGAGGTCTTTTTTATGCTTACAACTGCTGATGCCAGCAAATGCCAACATTTGTGCTAAATGTTGATCTATTTAGCCCCTACTATGTAAAAATTTTAGTTCCGTAGAACGATATGCATTTTTTAAGTTTTTTGGTATATTATATATATTTGTGAGAAAAATTTAATTTTTTTTTAGACTTTGATAGAGTAGGCCTAATCTATTTTGCCCAGTCCGTTTTGTCCAGTTGTCATCTTCGCCCAAAAATATACGAATTACGAAGAGTGATAATCCTATAATCATCATCATCTTCATCCATCTTGGAAATACAACTTAAATACTAGTTATATAGGCTTACATATACTATCTCAATAACGAATGATGCTTTATGGATGAATAGATGGAGCACTGGCTTGCCCTTTAACCTGCGCGAGAGCTGGGATATTATTGACCTCGTTTTATTCATTAACCTTTTTCAATTTAAATGATTAAACCTGAGATTAAATATAAAGGTTATACATTAATGACATTCGTTGTTAATCCATGAGTTGGTCTTCAAAAATTTGAAAGTAATGAGAGAATGGTCATTAACAAAATATTACTTGATATCTTTCCACAAATCAAATTCAATTGGGATCGATTAGCAGACTCGATTCTCTATATAGTGTCAAAAAGATGATCCTCCTTGTAACAACTGCGTCGGGATCTAAGTCCTCAACCTAACCTATATAGTCGGACGAAAGTTTCCTTCTCTTATTTTTGGATATTGTTGAAGAGACAAGTACTGCTGCAGGTCGTTTTTTTCTCTTTCTTCGTCATTTGGATCTACCTGCTGACGATTCCACCCCTGATTCATGAATTTTCACACAGCATCATGCTCGAAGTGATATTTCTAATTATTTCAATTTTCACGTTGGCATCATCACAATTTATTCAGGTAATTTCTTATCTCTGGTCTTAAAAAATGATGAATCGCCCTTTAAAATTTTTAAAAATTCAGGACAGCGGCAGAAGTTTTAGAATCGATTACGAACGTGACCAGTTTGTGAAAGATGGTCAACCTTTCAGATATGTTGCAGGGACAATGCACTACTTCAGGGTCCCACCCGAGTATTGGCCCGACAGGATGGCCAAGATGAGGGCTGCTGGCCTCAACGCTCTCGAAACGTGACTTGTTCAAACTTTCTAACCGATTCTGAATCCTCCAAAAATCGATTTTTTTATTTTTGTAAAGGTACGTCGAGTGGAACTCTCATGAGTCTGAGCCCGGACGATTCAATTTCGAGGGGAATCTGGATATAGAAAAGTACCTCCAGTTGGCGCAGTATTACGATCTGAATGTCATTCTGAGGCCGGGGCCCTATATAGATGCTGAGAGGGATATGGTTGGAATATTTTAATATTTAAAACAAAAATGAAGAAGAGTTTTGAAATTTTGTTTTGATATTAGGGAGGACTGCCGTACTGGCTGTTGACAGTGAATCCTTCAATGAGGTTGAGGAGCAGCGATCCAAGTGAGTTTCATCATTTTAAATGATTTAACTTCTATTGTATTTAAGCTAATGCATTTAAAATTAGTTTAAAATAAGTAGAAAACGATGACTCACAATGTTCATTTTGTAGAATAATTTTGTTTGTTACTTAATAATTTTTTTTCACTTTAGGCTACATATTTTTCGTGCAACGCTGGTTCACCGTCTTATTAGACAAAATGAGGCCTTATCTATATTCCAATGGAGGACCCATTATCACTGTTCAAGTGGAGAACGAGTACGGCAGCTATCCGGCCTGCGACCGGGACTACACGGGCTGGCTCCGCGACTTCATGCGCTCCAGGCTCGGGAGTGATATTGTTCTATTTACAACAGATGGCAATGGGGATAGATTCCTCCAGTGTGGCAAAGTTCCTCAAGTCTACGCTACTGTCGATTTTGGCCCTGGTATTCAATCTTAAAATTTTTTATTCATGACCAATCCCTAAACACACATTTATCTTGGTCATATCCCTAAACACACTTTGTTTTCAAAAGACCATTTTCTGATAATAATCCCTAAACACATTTTTTTTTTCAAAAGTTGGAAAGTATTAGAAGCTTTCAAACCTCAAAAACGTTTCGAGCCATCCGGACCTTGGGTGAACTCTGAATTCTACTCTGGTTGGCTTGATTTATGGGGATTACGTCATTCCGTTGTTGATACACAAGAGGTTGCCAAATCGCTGGACGAGATCCTTGCTATAAACGCATCCGTCTCACTTTACGTCTTTCACGGAGGAACTTCCTTTGGCTTCACTTCAGGTTTTCTAAATGTTTTCTATTTGTTTTCTATTTTTTTATTTTATTTAAAAAACATTATAGGTGCGTTGGCGCTTGATGAATATAAGGCTTGCGTCACTTCTTACGATTACGATGCTCCCCTCAATGAGGCTGGCGATCCCACTGAAAAATATTTCACCTTACGCAACGTTATCTCGAAAGTATTTTTTTTAAATACCCACTTCCTCTTTATATTATATGTAGTTTTAAAAATCAGCTCTCCACCATTTATTAGTTTTTTGGCATTTTTCCATTTTAATTGTTTCCACCCTTTTGTGCTTGGTTAGTCTATATTGTGAATAATACGTATTCCACTTCCACCTTTTACAGAAATGATTTTTTTTTAAATAAGTTCTCCGAGTAGTCGGAGAGCTTCGCGACCTCTCCGACCAAATCAATAACTGTTCCGTAACGGCTTAGATTAGTGCGGAGACCTTTGCGACCTCTCCGACCTCTCCGTCCAATCATTTAAATTTTCCTTTTTTCAAATTTAGCGCTTACTTACGGTTCATAAATCTGCCGGAGACCTCTTCGACTTCTCCGATATATTTTTATTATTATTTTTATTTTCAGTATTTACCGCTTCCGGATTACCCAGTGCCCAAAGCGAGTCTGAAAGCAAACTACGGACGGGTCAACATGCACTACAACGTCAACCTTTGGGATCTGCTGTCCAGCCCTTTGGCCGGAAACCCAGTGCAATCCATCCAGCCGATGACGTTCGAATCCATGGGTCAGGCTCACGGCTATATCCTCTACTGTACAACTTTGCAGATTCAGTTTCCAGATCCTTCACTTTTGGAGCTCAAAGGATTGGCGGATAGAGCTTATATCTACGTCGATAAAGTATTTTATATCTAAAAAATCACACATCTAAAATTTGTCTTGTATACATTTTTTTCAAATTTTAAAGGAATTTGTGGGAATTTTAACCCGAAGTTTTAATTTGACTTCCATGCCGATCCAAGTCGCCGGAAGTAAGGAGCTGTGCATTTTGGTAGAGAATCAGGGAAGGATCGCTTACGGCGCAGGCATCAAGGATTTCAAAGTTTTTATTTTTCTATTTATCTATACATTTAAAAATCCACTTTAATTCAATTTTTATTAGTATTTTTTTATATTGATAATTAATTTTAAAAATTAATTTAAAACTTTGGGAATTTTAAAGGGACTGACGGGATCTGTGTCATTGAACGGTCAAGTTTTGAATAACTGGACCCAATATCCACTTCCATTCAACAATCCCGGAATCATGGAGAAGATGATGAAATACGAAACCGCTGAGGGATCCAGCCCGGCTCCTAGAGGCACCTTATCCTTATTCGCCGGATGCTTCGTCATCCATCGCGAAGAAAAGGATCTAGCAGACACTTTTCTACATCTTCCTGGATGGCATAAGGTAATTGAATTAATTTTAGAAAACTTGAATTAAAATGACTATATTTTTTCACGTAATAGGGCGTTGCCTTCCTGAATGGAATCAATTTAGGACGGTACTGGCCGGTGCAAGGACCTCAACAGACTCTCTACGTCCCGAAATTCTACTTGAAATCTTTTCCGAATAAAAACTATCTAGTCATTCTAGAACAGGACCGCTCACCTGGTCATCACCAACTTTATGTCGAATTGATAAATCACCCAATATTAAATGGTTCCACTGCCAGTAATCAATCACCTTTGCGATAACTTTTGTTCTCTTGAACGCAATTCTATAGGATCAATCGTAACTACTGATAATTGAGCCGATACCGTAATACATTTATGTAGAACATATTTTAAAGAATAGATACACACAATTTTATAAAGTATAAAAGAACGGAGAAGGCTGATTCTGACTGATTAGATCGACAGGGTTTGGAAAGCGACCCGCTGCCCAACTGCGTGAAATTAAAGGAAACAATTTATAGTTTGGAAACTGGTTCAATGTTTTATTAATTTAATCATTTTAAAGAAAAGATCTTGTTATATATAGGTTTATCAACCACTATCTTAGAAATAGTTTTCGGTTTTTCCCTTTTACCGAAAAACGTAACTACTGTTAACTGTTTAACAATTAGCAAATCTAAAATCTATAGAACGAATGAAAGGAAACCATTTCAATTCTATTGAATTGAACAATTTTAAAGTGTATATTGAAATCATCAAGTAATATCCATTTTCTTTTTTTTTTATCGAAGATTACAATCATATGCGTGTGTTGAAAATTTAAATAAAACCAGTTTATCAATTCTCTTACCATCTTCACGTAATATGATGGTTACGTCTTGACTGATTGTGTCATCAACATTCTTTAAGTTTACGGTAACAGACAAACCAATGAGACCACCGATAGGACCAATCACCTCAGCCCTTATCTCGACAATGGTTTAATTGTAAGCATCCAATTTGACAATATCGAATTTATGTATAGTATATTGGGAACGAGTAGTAATTAAGCTTCCATTTATCCTACGACCTTGTAAGTTCTAACCATGTAAACATAATTCAGCATCTTTATCAAGGATGACAACGATGAGAGTCAACAGTTAATAATGGGACATAGATCTCGACTAAAACAACGTCATATATGAATTAAAATATTCGACAATCAAATTAACATAATAACTTTTATCAAATTCTTATTACTGCTGTATTAAAACTTCGGATTGTGTCCATAATAAAAAATTATGGAAAGACAAATTCGGCTATGCTTTTCATCGTAGTATTATTAGAAATAAGTTATGCATAGTTTATTGGGGGGGGGGGGTATATTATATTATAAAACAGTAGAACCATATGTTAATTTTTAAGAAGGAAATAAGTCTCCTTATAAATGTTGTAAGGGATGCCACTTATCTTGAGTGGACATGCCTCACGCCATTTCCTTAAGGTCATTATTTCATCAGCCACACAGTCGGATCAGGATTTGCCAGTGTATCTCAGTAGAATTTCCGGCTGCAGAAAAACTAGTTTGCAGAAAAGTGAAACAATTGGGACATGATAACAATTAACTGATATTTAATCACAGACAAAAAAATTATGATTAATAGTATACACATGATAAGCTAATTTACAAAATAATGTTTAATTCGATGAGTAAGTATGTAACATGAAACGAAAGCTCGGTAATTACCTAGGTGATAAAGCACTCTACCATTTAACGTGGCTATAAATTCTAGTTTTGATTATTAAAAATCGCATCAGATTGATTGTCTTACATAAGACAGCGCCACCACGGCAGTTTTTTTGTAATCGATGAACAGCATATAGGCTTCAAACCCACACTCTTTCCTACTTCGGTATATCAGCTTATTCATCATTATCACTGATACCATTTATCATACGATGACAAGACTAATTTTTGACACGGCATTTATACAATAAAGCTATTACTTCTTCTATACATACGCACGCAATCTTCACTTCCTAATACAGTGTCTGTAGTCTGTAGATACAAGATACACAGCGTTTATTACAGTTATTGCACGAAAATTACTACTTCTTTTTATATAGCATCCATTCAGTACTATAAAATAGTTTTAAATGAGCTTCACTACAATGGTAAGTGTAACAAGTAGTGTTTTAGATCGAACAATTCAATTGGTTTCATATCGTAATATTTAAAACTTAGGATTTGTTCCTGTTGTTTTCTTTGATGATAATGGGCACGGACCTGGCTTCTGCACAGACTTGTCCTGATCTTTCACCCTGTATTTGCTACGATACCGATCCGGTGGGACTATTAAGTGTCTATTGCAACCAAGTAGCTATGGAGACAATTAAAAATATCTTCAGCAAAATCCCTCCTATCGATATTGAAAAACTGTCCCTAACGATTCAAACTGCAGAAAATTCAATTCCAGTAGACCTTTTAAGTTCAAGCCGGGTGATAAATTATTTATACATAAAAGGAAACAACCAGTTTTTGATAGTGGACCCCGACGCATTCCGTTCGTCTAGCAACACACTACAGTATTTATATTTATGGCAGTTGGACTTGAGCAGGCTTGATTTCTTTTTTATCGCTGGTTTCCAGAGGATATACACATTATTTTTTCAAGAATCTTTCAACGTCAAAAAATGCCTCACCACTTTACCTTTCATGCCCGCTCTGACATATCTTAGTATTTTTTCCAGTGGCCTAAACGAGACCTCGTTCCATCTAGATGACACCGTTCTGTCAGGATTGACTGATTTCTCGGTTTTCGGCTGCAATTTGGATGAAGAAAGTGCGGAACAATTGCTGAACTGGATGCTACCCAGCTCAGCCCAAACACTCAAACGGCTTAATTTAGGTTACAACAGATTAAGATTCATTCCTCGACAGATAGCCAGTTTTACGAACCTCGAAGACATTTCTATGGTATCTAACCAAGTGAATTTGGACATACAAAGCAACTCTTTCTATGTAACCGGAGATTTAAATCAGACCAAGATTGATTTAGGCTACAGTCGAGTAATAAGCATTGATTCGGGTGCTTTCCAAGGTATTATCATATTATAATGAACCTCTTTTCCCTTCAGATAAGTTCAAGTCTTGTTAAAAATATTTTTTTTACTTTAAAAAATAGTTTGTTATTTAGTTATAAAATATTTAATGTGATAATTATATAA
This sequence comes from Chydorus sphaericus, assembly GCA_030141595.1. NCBI lineage: Eukaryota > Metazoa > Arthropoda > Branchiopoda > Diplostraca > Chydoridae > Chydorus > Chydorus sphaericus. The sequence goes on from CM057926.1 coordinate 20,170,319, forward strand.
ACCCATGAAGCTAGTTTTGATGTATGTTTGAATAAAATTTTACGGTAATATCATAGTTATAAAAAGGGCTTATCAATATAATCCTTAAAATACACAAATATTTGCAAGAACCAAACATAACTATAATTTATTATGTAGGTAATTTCAGTTCCACTTCCGTGGATTTGCGTGGTAATCTGCTTACTCGCATAAAGGAAAGCGTTTTCAAGTCCATGCTCCAGGATATGGTTATTGGTGGAAAAAGCGTTTCCCTCGCCCCCTATTCAACCGGCGCAGGTATAACTATATGCACTCATCTATATAATATATATATGGCTATAAGTAAAGCGAGCTTTTCTGCTCGTGGTTAATATAGCAGAAATTCAAATTTAGCCTCAGATTTCATCTCAATTAGATATGTGTGATTGTGATGGGTTTCATTTGATTTCATTCTATTTAAATTTTTCAATAGTATTTTATTAATAATAATTTACGATGATTTCTCAGAATAAGAAGTAACCATCAGAGCTGTCTAAAAAATATCAATGCAAGAGAGTAAAAGTAAAAACCTCAACTAACTGGGTCAGAGGGCAAAGACAAATTCTGATTAAATATAGGGTTTCTTCTCTCACCAGTATTTGATTGAAATCAGTTGATGCAAACATGTATATTCATTCATGAACTAAATGGCATTATTCCATGTATTTGCATAGGTAACTTTTGTTACTTTGATTGCTATGGTGACCCATGCCACCTTTCTTGGTTGCTGCGAGACAATCGCCATCTCCTCAACAGTTTGTTTAGTGCCCGATGCGTAGATGAAACTTTTGTCCAAGATTTAAGCCCAACAATGTTCGACAACTGCCCTTAAGCTGACAACTGGTCTCGGCTCTTAATGGCTGTCTAAGATTTAAGAATAACACTAGCTTGAAATTTGCGTAACTTTACCATGAGTAGCCTATAAAAGAAATTATGTATTCTTCACGTATCCTATAAATTTGTTTTCAAATTCTGACTTTTTTTCTTGGTATTAAAAACGCCTTTCATCTTGAATTAAATCGCATTTACCGTTGAATACTTGGTATCTTAAAAATAATTAAAAAAATTATAATGCAATCATACAGACTTTTGAGTTTTACAAAATGTATTCCTCGTTGTTTTTCGGATGGTATTGGTGGTTCTTCACTTGTTTTTCTTTCTGCGGTCGTGAAAAAGAGGTCGCCGTGACACGTCCAAAAAATTGTATGGTATAGTATAAACATGTAACATTGGATATCTTGTTACGTGGTCGTGAAAAAGAGGTCGCCGTGACACGTCCAAAAAATTGTATGGTATAGTATAAACATGTAACATTGGATATCTTTAAAACTATATGAAAAATATATTGTTCTATGGGGAATCAGCTGAAGTGTTTAATACTATGAAAATTATACCCACCAAAAAAGGATAATACATCATTGAATTTTATATAGGTTAGCATACTGTATTATACCTAAACTGTTCGGTACTACGAATGCTGGTGGTCTCCATATTAAGCTTCACATTATTCTTTCAATTATATCCTTAAATTATCTATATTAACCATCTCATTAGTTTTTATATCTCATCATGATGTTCAGAAGTGGCTTGTAACCATGGTATGACGTTAAGATTACTATCAGCATATTTTTTTTGTAGATCACTTATCGTTATCACACCATGACAAGACTTATTTATGACATGGCGTTTACAGTAACGATACTACTTTTGCTGGTCACGAAATTTTCACTTCCCAATACAGTGTCTATAGAGTTACACAGTAATTATTGCAGTTGAACGTAGATTACTTCTACTGTTTATAGAATCCAATTAATACTATATAGAACCGGTAAAAATGAAGTGCACTGAAATGGTGAGTGTTAAAAGAATAATATATTTTATCAAAATTGCAATAGCTTATTTCACATCATTTTTTCAAACTTATTAGGATTTGTTCCTATTATCATCTTTGATAATTATTGGCACAAAGATGGCCGCTGGGCAGACTGCCCCGATCTGTCACCTTGTTATTGCTACGAACCTACTACTCCTTCAGGACTTATTAGCGACGCCTGCTACGACGTAGCTATAGAGAAAGTTAAAGACATCTTCAGCAATGTTCCCCCTATAGATATGGATCGACTTAACTTCCAACTTCTTCCTACAGACAATTCAATTCCAGCTGACCTTTTGAGTTCAAGCCGGGTGAAAAGTGTTACATTACAAGGCAAAGATAAGCAGCTTTTAGTAGTGGACCCCATCGCTTTCCGTTCGTCTTACAACACACTCCAGAGTTTCTCTTTCACGTTTTTCGACTTTCTTGATTTATTTTTTCTCGCTGGTTTCCAGAGGATCAACAGCTTGTATTTTAGTACAAGTATCAACGTCAAGAGAAGTCTGACCACTTTACCTTTCTTGCCCAATCTGACATATCTTAGTATTTCAACATCAAGTGGTCTAAACGAGCCTTCATTCCAGTTAGACGAAACCGTTTTGTCAGGATTGACTCAATTTAGTGTTACCTTCTGCGATTTGGACGATGAAAGTTCAGATCAATTGCTGAACTGGATCCTACCCAGCTCAATCCAGTCACTCAAACGGCTTGACTTCAGTTTAAACAGGTTTAAGTTCATTCCTCGAAAGATAGCCAGTTTTACGAACCTGGAAAAAATTTCGGTGGGATCTAACCAGGTGAATTTGGACATACAAAGCAACTCTTTCTATTGGCGTTTTCCAATGGCAAGATTTTTCAGAGATTTCGGTAAAAAAATCCACTCCAGATATTTTTTGAAAAATCTTGCCAAACATCCAGAGCAGATCTTTTGAATTTTTCTCTTTTTCATTGGAACAACTTTTCCAATACCCCGTACATCCGGTATTGCCTTTGATATCTCCTTGGCGGATCTGAAAAAAAATCTGTCGGCCATTGGAACAACCCTGTATTCCCATTGGAACAATTTTTTAAAATCTACTCTGGATCTACGAAATCTCTTGAAAATCTTGCCATTGGAAAACGCTATATGTTACCGGAGATTTCAACCAGACGGAGATCAAATTAAGTAATAGTCGAGTGATACACATTGAATCGGGTGCTTTTCAAGGTATGGCATGAACCTCGTTTTCCCTTTTTAGATAATTTTTATAAGTCTCGTAAATTTTTTAAAAATCTTTTAATAATAATGGTTAGTTCATTAATATAGGTTGTAAACATATAATATGTTTTAATAACAAATCAGGGAAAACAATAACCAAGAGAAATAATTATAATAGCAATCATTTTCAAAGTTTCACATTATTACAACAACCAAACACATAACTCTACCGATTATGCAAGTAATTTCAGTTCTACTGCCGTGGATTTGAGTAGCAATTTGCTAACTCGCATTGAGGAAGGCGTTTTCAAGTCCATGGTCCAGGATATGCTTATACGTGGAAATTATACAAATTTATATCACTACGTTAATCTTGCTCCCCTTCAAACCGGGGGCTCAGGTATAATCACGCATTTATTCAAATAAAATAAGTATGGCTATAAATAAAGCGAGCCTTTCTACTCGCAATTAATATAGAAAAATTATTTTGTTTTACAAAGAATTTTGGATATCAATAAGATGTGATTGATTTCTCTTTATCTAAATTCTTTTTTTTTTAAAGGCCAAACATTATTTTACATCATTTGATATTGACATCTATTGCAATTTGTAATGCATGCTGAACTATTTAAAATATTGCATGTATTTATGTAGATCGCTTTTGTTACTTTGATTGTTATGGTGATCCGTGCCACCTTTCTTGGCTGTTGCGGGACAACCGCCATCTCCTGTATGGCTTATCTAATGCCCGATGCGTAGATGACACTTACATCAAGGATTTAAGCCCAACAATGTTCGACAACTGCCCCTAAGTTGACATTTGACACGATCAACAACACTGCTTTTATGGAGGTATCATAACCGCTTCAAAATGGAACATGAAAATGAGAATGCAATTTTCATTTCTATTGATTTAATAAGAAATAAAACATATAATTACAATAAACCCCTGTTAGATGACTGTCTAGGACCCTTGCAATTGGCTTAAATATAAACAATTATCATTGTTGGAATTGATAAAAAAAATCATTTTCATCTTGGAATAAACCACACATTTTCTCTTTTAACATACCTTACAGTGAATCAATCAAAACAATTATTATGTGGTTACAAAGAATAATTAAAAATATGCATATTCTCCATTATTTCGGTTATTATTAATAGTTATTAGTTCTCCTTTCGTTTTTCTTGACGTTGTCGTGAAAAATGCCAAGCTTCCAACTTCAAGGTTCGTGTTCAAGCTGAACCAATTAAAGAAACTACACTAAGCAATTCCATATCGATCATTTAAATTTTTATTCCTATCATTTTTAATATGATAAACTATCTCACAAATTACTTAATTTAAAATTGTAAATTGCGCTGCCTGTCAGAAACATCGTGCAAAAGAGCACGAAATATGACGTAGGCTGTGGAAATTTTGAAAGAAATCTTAAATAGCAACTTAGTAAATCGTTTTGATCGTTTTGATAAGTGCGAGCAAAACAAAAACAAGCTTTTCTATCTCAAGTTTCATGCTTGGAGCGCAACTTCTGGTTGCAAATATCCTTTATGTGGGAACTTTTGATATAAGGAGGCTCTTTGTTCGAAATAAATTGTCAATGGTTTGATATGAAAGGAGGTAAACGAGATAAATCTCGGGTATTTTTGAAGTCTGCTTGTATCTGACGAGTTCATGTGATATAACACTTTCAAATATCCTGTGCCACCCGCTGCAGCTACTTCCCATTCGAGAGCGTTTACGTTTTCCGTGAACTCTTTTGTACGGGGGCTAGCTTTAGGTTGGCACCTTATGCGGCTGCTTAGATCTCTCTGAACCGAATGCGTCAAAGGTTGATGACTGGAATAGGCCGTATAGCGTGGTCCATGGGTAGGTCAGGCCTTCCTCCACGTGTTCGAGGACCAGAACACATCAATCAACCCCCAACACCAAATCCTTGACATTTTATTTTGTGTTTCTTATATTCCAATTGCTTTAAAAAATATATAATATTATTTTATTTAAAGGCGTTATTGCTGGATTTCAAAGTGATACTATTTTAAAATTGATTAAATTCCAGGATTATTTTTCTTGGTTTATAGTTGGATAAAACCCGCCACGCCCCTTTAATAGTTACGATATAGCACGCAGCTCAAGAAGTGACTTCATTTCTTTCGAATCTGCAGCATTCACGTCGGCTTCATTTTTACGAATAATTTTTCCTACGGCTCCTGAAATGATGAAGAATATAATATATAATATATATAATGATGAAGAATAGAATATAACACTATCAATCCTCTTTTCCTTTTCTTATAAAACGAGGAAGAATATATAGCAATAAGCTGGAGAACAACGCCCCGAAGCTTCCCTTTTCTAAATGATCGAACTCGCAACTATTCACACTTGGCGTCTCACAGGCTGTCTTAGAATTCTGTAGATTTTTTTTATTATAAGCATGAAAGAAGAGAAAGGAACGGGATCTTCCATAGGAAGCGCAGCTAAAAGATGGGCCACTTTTCGGCGGCATTTATGCTCCGCCCCTTTCCAAGGCTAGGCTGGTTTTTCTCCGGCGGCTTTACGGAAAACGTTTTGTTTTTCGCTTTTTGAAGCACTTAGACTCAACATTTTTTAATGAAATTTTTTTTGTTAGAAAGTAGAGACTTCAAGCTTCATTTTAATATATAGTTTTATTGGCTTTCCTAAAAAATAGGGGAAGCTATTTCAGTTTGAAGAAAAAAATATTTGCCGCTTAGTGTGGTCGATTAAACCAACATTTTATAGAACTAAACGTTTGATAAACAAACTTTTAAAACATACAATGGAAAGAGCTTAAAATGGGCTTTACGCCAGTATATTTTGATTTGACATGAAATGCAATTTACAAGGTGAAATAATTCATTGAAAATCGACAAAACCGTCCATAAAGCCCCTAGCAATTTAAACATTCGCGCGCGGGTGCTCGAGGGTGACGAGAGAAAAAAGATTAACACGGGGCTTTATGGACGTCTTTATCGACTTTCAAGAAGTTATTTCACCTTTTAAATTGCATTTTACATCACATCAAAATATACTGGTGTAAAGCCTATTTTATGCTCTTTCTATTGCATGTTTTAAAAGTTCGATTATCAATCATTTAGTTCTATAAAATGTTGGTTTAATCGACCACACTTAGCGGCAAATTTATTTTTCTTTAAACTTAAACAGCAGCCCCTATTTTTTATAAAAACTAATTAATCTGTATATTAAAACGAAGCTTGAAGTCTCTACTTTCTAACAAAAAAAGTTTCATTAAAAAATATTGAGTCTAAAAGCCTCAAAAAGTGAAAAACGAAACGTTTTCTGTAAAGCCGCCGTGAAAAACCAGCCTAGCCTTGGAAAGGGGCGGAGCGTAAATGCCACCGAAAAGTGGCCCATACATTTACCCCTAGTTACTGTTCCTTTCTCTTCTTTCATGTTATTAGATTTTCTAAATATTTGTAGGTTTACAGTAAAATAGGTAAAGAGTATAAAATGTATCTCTACCCAATACCCATTCATGTTAAAATACTAGAGAAAACGATTCACACCAGTAGTATTTGAAATGCCACTACAGTATTTGTTTTATGTATAGGGATGTCGCAATGCTTGCAATTATTGTCTAGATTTCTAGTATATGTAAGAAATGGCGACTACATTTTTGTACATGCTAATACAACACGTGTTTAAATGAACGTTAGATTTATATTATAAATCAGTTATCATTATCAAATTATCAACTAAGTTTTCTGCGAGTTATCAATATCGTTATAATCATTAAAAATGATAAGATTATCACGATAGTTACCCTTTTTATAATTAACAATTTTTATATGAAAGAACACTGAATTGTTATATATATATATATATATATATATATATATATATATATATATATATTATCTTACAGCCCTATATAGATTTCTAAAGAAAAATCTAAATGAGTCGCCCTTTTAAAATAATAGTATCCCACAAATTAATATGTTAAAATGTCTTTGAATAATTGTATTACCTTACCGTGAATTTTTTGTAAGTAACTTACACAAATTTGCATAGATTTGAATTCAAGCAGGTATAATGTATTTTTTTTTAATATACCTATATTCATATAACAATACTAAAGAAAATGATCTACATGAGTAGTATTTGACATGCTGATGATACGATTGGTTTTCCTGTTTTAAAAAGTGACGTCCCAATACTTTTAAATATGTATAGCCTATGATATTTAAGAGTTGACGACATATTTTTACTTTCTGTAATATACACGAGCCACTCGTCAACAAACAACAACAAACATGGAAGGGGAACAAATCCCTTCTATCATCCCCCCTCGTCGAGGGAAATGAAAGAAAGGATGTTATCTTGGAATCGAACTGTCGTTCTATCTCTCCGTCGTTTGGCTGATTACTAGATTTAATTTACTAATTTACTAATTTGTTTTTCTAGTTTAATTAGCAAGGTTGCTGTTTTGTTGCCATGTAATATAGGTAAATAGGCATCCATGATGGGCTGGAAAGGGGTCTCAATCAATATAATAAATATAATCCAATTTATAACGAAAAAATTAACTGTATGAAAGTTGGTTCAATGTTTGATTACTTGAATAAATTTTTAATTCATTTTAAAATAAAAATGTGAACATTCTATATAATATATTTTTTTCTAAAAAACTTAATTTAAAAGACATTTGAGATGTAAAAAAAAGAAAAAATGAATTATATATTTTTTAAGTAGATAGATTTGTTTCGCGACAAAATGTTAAGAACCAATCTAAGTCGCAAGGACCGGAACCTAAAAAGTAACAACTAGTAGCTGATCTCTAAGCTTCAATAACTTTGTTTCAGAAAACATTATATCATATTGGGAACGGCTAGCTGAGCTGTCTGAGGCGCTGGTCTTGGCTTAGAGCCTTGGATCAGTTCTCTGGTTCGAACCCCGTCTAAACCCTATAGGAGGCGCCTGCAAAGGTAGCATACGTAGGGTCCAATGGTGACGCCCATGGATAAGACGTTAAAAATAATAATACGATGTGTTATCCTGTGTGGTATGACACTCTTCTACTAAAAAGAGCGCCTTTGATCAGCATGAAGAATGTGTAAAGGGCGCTATATAAATCGAAGTATATTATTATTATTATTATTATTATTTTCTAATGTCTAAATTATATAAAATAGAACTTCAATTACGATGCGAAGGGTTCATGTTCATTTTTAAACAGCAATCACTGTTCTATAGGGTGGTCGATTTCTCCATATGATAATGTTACTGGATAGTCCCTAATAACATTAGTTTTCATTTTCAAGTGCAATTTTTCAGCCTAGAGCAGCTGTGGATACTATCTCTGAGTCGTAGTTAGAACTACGTTCGCATTGTTAAAAAGTAGCTGAAAGCTATGCGTTTTATTAGCTAATTTTTATATTATTATAGAAAATAGATAGATATTCTAATCCTAATTTTCCAATGAATAGCGTTGAATTTGAGATTGTTTTCATAATTGATATGCTACTGTGTATGATACTGTATAAAATAATAAGAAAAAAATAATAAAAAGTTTCAATTTTTAACACACTTATTATATAGGCCTACTCATGCATATTCAAGTGTCTTCGAATCAAAACATTCAATAATAGCAAACAAATATTCATTTGGAAAAAAGTGAAAATTAAAAAAAAAAAAAGTCTACGAAATGGGTTCCTTCTCAAGTGAACTTCTTTTACGAAGAATCTGAACATGATTCATACTGAACATACAGTACATGATTCAGACGTTTTTTTTCTATTGAAAAGGGAAGACAATCGGAGCCCTTCCATTTTGTATCACTTTCAAAGCGTCATCTTTTAGCTGGACGAGAACGAGTGAAGACGTGATTAAAAAAAAAAAAATAGAGAGTGAACTTAAAGTGTAATTGAAATAGCAATATTAAAGATTTTTAACTGGAGATTTACCATTTGGTACAAAATCGTACCAAATAGAATGTTTCTAAAAACTCCTTTTATCTGGCTTATTTTGAAATTAGGTTTAAAATGTGATTTTATTTGTCAACAGTGTAGTTGAATCTTGTGGATACGATTTAAGACGTTTTTAGAGACTTATTATCTCATACAATATCGTACCAGATGGAAAGTTTCTAAAAACTGCTTTAATCTAAAATTTCCCAAACTCTTTATATAAAAAAAAGCTATTTTAAAATAATGTTCAATTATCTTGGTATAAAAGAAGAAGAAAGACTGCACAAGATATTTTCTCTCTTTTTACAATTAATTTAACTGCAAATTGAATAACGTTAAAATAAGTAAAGGACAAGTGTAGTATTAGCGTCGATAAAATCAGATTAAAGGTGTTTCTTGCTATGTGGTACCATATCGTACTAGATAGAAAGTTTCTAAATACTAATTTAATCTTGATTTATTATTATTTCAAATTAAGTATGAAAAACAGCTTTTTAAAACCCCAAATATATTAGTAAAATAATATTGAATATGTCTTATAACAGAAGATAGAATTAAGGATAAAACGGAGGAGCCTTACTGGTCACTTAGAACGCCATTCAATATTTGCTCGAGAATTATAGTCAAGATAACCTGCTGGACATTCCAGAATTGATGGTTGAAAAGAGTATTCATTGAATTCTGATGTTGCCGAAGAGTACGGACGTTCACCCTTCCTGTGGCTTTGTAAATTTAATAGGAAATATAATCTTATTGTGGAGAAGACGTGAACATCCGACGATATAGTAATGCAGCGAAATAGTAAAGGCTTCCTAAAAGAAGACCCTATTGTTTCTGAAGGTATAATAACTCGATAACTCGATAACTTTAAATGATAACATACTCATCTATATTATACTTAATTATCATAAAAATACATTCTTATTCATCATACATTCTTGTCCTTTTATGAGGGAAAATATGTAGCGGTTCACTCGGGAAGCTGTGTATGCTCCTGTTCTTCTATTCTTTTTATATTTCGACGCAGCACAGAAGAAAAAATCCTGCTCCATCCGGTCGATACGAGGAGCGGATCTTAATTATTCGTGGCGGATGTGGTGGGTATGGTGGATGTATTTTTAACGCATTCGGCATTTCCTTCATAGACTCCAGTAAACAGTATATCTCCGCCAAATGGGTATATAAAGATCGCGGTACCAATCTGCCTGTTCAATCTGGCTTGCTGCGGTTCCCAACTACTTTAATAGCTGTCTTTATTTCGCCTCTATTCCGTTCTAAGTCTATATAAGGTAACTTTAATTATACATTTTTTTGGAAATCCAACACCAAAAGACAAAAAAATTAGACAATTAGGTTTAGTATAATAGACATTTGGGTTATACTGGGAATGTCTTTAATAAGTTATCCGTTTCGGATAAAAATAAGATATCCAAATATTCATCTTGTGCTATGTAGTATATTCAGTAAGGCAGTAAGCAACAGCTTAATAAATTTCTATTTTTAATTGCCGTTTTAAAATTTAGAATGTACTTCAACAGTACCATTCGTGTCCTCGTGCTTGCCGTGCTGCTAGTGGCGTTGAACGCCTCCACCGTGTCAGCCCGCTTCTGGAGGGCCGGGGCACACGGCGTCCGATACGACTTTGACTGCGTCTTCGTCGGAAGAGACACTTACCAGAAATTTACGCCCCATTGGCACGAGTGCATCAACTGGTGCCACGAAGATCGAGGATGTACCCACTTCACCCACCACCATGGAAGGTGCTATCTCAAGCACAGTACAGGAGGATGGGGGGAAGGCCGTTCCAGAAACCACGTGTGTGGCTGGGTTCCCGGTCGTTCCGGCCAAACAGATAAAAAATAATGCTGATGGCTGGATATATTTTCATTTTATCGTTATTAGTGCTCAGTAACAATGTAGTGCTTTAAGCATATTATAGTAGTATATGCATTAGAATATCATTATTATTCCTGTAGTCTCCGTATTCCTTCCGTCTACTTATTTCTTCAGCAGAAGCAATATAAAACTTGGCTCTAAATACAAGGGTCTTTGCAAGCGCTATTGAAGCCAGCTCCTGTTCTTATATTCTTTTCATATTTCGACGCAGCACAGAAGAAACAACCCTGCTCAATCCGGTCGATATGAGGAGCGGATCTTGATTATTCGTGGCTGATGTGGTGGGTGTAGTGGATGTATTTTTTGTATGTTGCTCAACTTTATATCAGTCAACATATATATTTAGGTCGAAAACGATAGCGATTCGCTACAAAACACAAAAGATAGCAATTGAAGCCACAACAAAACTCATAGCATAGCGATTGAGTCAACTAAACAGGAGGCCGACCTACAAATGCCGATATAACAACGTTTGATTAAATTTGCTAATAACAGACACTGAAGCCGGTACCATATAGCGATTGAATTCGCTAAATAATTACCTAGCCAACAGACCGGAATAAAAGCGAATGAATTTTCTAATTAATTATCACGTGGACCATAGCGGTTAATTTCTGTACATACCGAGTCCAATAGCACAGAAAAAAGTCTAAATTAGTGGAAAAATAAAATGGCATAATATATTATTTTATTGTCTATAGCCAAGTTAGTGTTTTGTAGCCAATTCAATCGCTACGGAAGTTGACCTATATATATACGGTTATTCGCTACAAAATTAACGATACATATATTGGCCCGCACCGGCATTGGCGTCGACTATTTTCAGCAAAGATAAATTTATTTCATATTAAACGACATTATTTACAAATTTGATCAGTATTTTTCACGCTGAACACGATGATATGCTTTTTAAGCGTTTTAATTTTTATAAACTTTCCCCATCAACATCAAAACATAGTGAAGTAAAAAGTTACGAATTATTTCCAACGTTTCAGGAAATTTAGTTTTAGAAATCCATTCTGATAATTAGTTTGAATATTTATGATGGGAAGTAAGTGCAGTGTGCAACATTGATTAATCTTGTTGCTGTGTCACTCCGTTGTTCAGTTATTCTTTTTACATAATCTAGCTGGTTTTATCTCATGATTCATCACTCAAGTAACATTCCTTTCTTGATTTCTCCTGATCGTCCAACCAGGTTCTTTGTAATCATGGCTGAAGAGGATTCATCTAGTACTTCAAGTAGAAAAAGAAAGCGATCTGTTTCTCTTCCACGCTCATCCTGGTGGGCCCACTATATTGAAGTTGAAGATGGAGGCGAGATACTGGCGAGAAGTTTGCTCAGTGCAAATATTGTCCAACTAGATATCTAAAGGATGAAACGGGTAATATGAAAATCCACATAATGCTCAAACATGCTGACAAGCTGACCGAGGCAGCTGCTGAAGAAGATAACCCTTTTCAACGAGCCAAAAAGAAACAAAAGGTAGATTATTTAGCAATTTATTTCATATTACAATAAGTAAAGGAGTCTCATAATTTGTATGCTAATAGTGATATATCGTTTCCATCCATCTTTCCACAGCACTGCATGTCAACAAGAGTCAAGGGAGTAATAAAAATAGCAACACGAATAATAGTATAATACCAAAGTCTTTTGATTCGCTTATTTTTATCAAATTGGTCTAAAAAAAATAGGTTGTTTAAGACTACCTATTATTTAAAAATTTATATGGAAACCCCGAAACAGCATTCGTAACATCAATTGTAAATACTCTTATACTCGACACTGCAATCACTGCATATTGGTTACTGATTCTGGTATGCAATATGTAATATAAAAAGAGTGGTGGCAAGTCATTTTTGTTTACCTTAGCTTTGTGAGTAGTAATTAAAATGCCATTAATTCTTAAAGACACAGGTGGGTTTAGAACATTATTTTTTCCTGTTTCTTAGGAATTTGCCATTTATAATTATGATCTGGCCGTGACCAAACTACCATGTGTCACTATTTTATCATAAGAATATTTTTCTCTTTTGTCTTGCATAAATGGGAGAATTTAAGGAAAAGGTTTAAACAAACTATTACAAAATATTAGTTATGTTAGGCCTATATGCCTAAATATTTTGCATTCATTTTTTATTAATAAACTATTTTATCAAAAATTGGCAGATTGTTAGTACAGTGAAAGTGGTTGTGGTGCAGTCGGAAAAAGCTCAAGGCGAAAGAATTGCTTGACTTGAATATTTGTGATTCACATCTGCTCCCTTTTTATGAGTAGTTGTATTGCACATTTTGTGGTTTTGACAAAGCTCAAGTAGTCGAGTCCTCCCATTTGAATCAATAATAGGGAAGTTGTTCAGTCTCTTTCGAATATTTTAGCTTGTTTCACAACCCAAGTCCCCCAACTTATTCAATGTTGTTATTTTATGCTTTATAGACGAAAACGGGTTTGCAGAGCGAAATGGCCTGAGAAAGACTGATCAAAACGGGCGGCAAATGACATTACAATCCGCTATGAACAGGCTGAGATATTTAATTCTCTTTGGTGATATTTTTAAATCTTTTAAGTTAATTTTTAAGCTGCAACTAAAATTGTTGTAAAAGAAATACATTAGTACCTAGAATAAAAGAGGTTTGAAATAGATTTCACGTTCGTATTGTACAATAATATGCTTAAGAAGGTTTCAAAAATATATATGTATAAAAAATTAAGAAACATTTCTCGGGATTTGGCTGATAATAATTCCTTTTTTATAAATTTTATTTACAATTAAAACTAATTAAGTAGTATAGTTGTATTTACCAAAAACTATTTGATCATTGTAGAATAAGAGCCATAGTACTTGACGCCCCCAGGAACTAATTAATATTTAATGCTTATCGCACTAGGAAACGGTGAACTTGTATTGTTTCAGGACAACATATGGTTATACTATGTGACGCCGATATATGCATTTCATAATTATCACATGAAGAAAAGTGCTGAAAAAAAAATTATTCAGGTGTTAAAATAATTTATCCGAAACAAATACGTCAAAGTATTCAAGGATACAGATGCTGAGACTACGTGAGGATAAAAGGCCTTCTATAATATACGACCGTGCAACTAGAGCTATGTCACGTAACCGTTTGACACGGACGCATCAGTTAGCCTCCTAGCGCCAACTCGCCTCTAGAGCGGATAAAAACTATACTAAAATATTGTCTTCCCTTCAACCTTTCTCCCGTTTTCCGAAATGGCGCTAAAGCGTTGACAAATTTGGAGTTGGCAACTATTGTGACTTATTAGTAAGCCAGCTGTTACCGAAACCGAGTAGAGACTAGACCGGGCCATAAGTTATAGAAGGCCGTGGTACAACTTACATAACGAGCCTTATAAAAAGGAAACGGTTTGACTTGAATTTTTCGAACACTTTATTCCAGAGCTCCAACTACAACTTCTCGTCCCTTCTACAACAATTGGTAATAAGCAATCTATTAAATGTAGTTCTTTACTAATAAAAAAATAGTATAATAATTATTTCTTTCTGATTAATGTAGTGAATTGTACAGTCTTTTTCTCTGGAACCATGTCTCGCTTCTCCTTCGTCATATTTTCGGTAAAAAATTAATAAAAAATAAGTGCATACTTGTGTACAAATAATCCTAATTGTGATATTTTTGGATTTTCTTTACGAAAGACATTTATCGCTTTGGCTTGCTGGGTATCCCCCGCTGTTTCCGTTCTTGTAAGTTGTCAGCTGATTATTCTTACTTAAAAAAAGGTTCATGTGGTATATGGTAGTTTACAGAGAGATATTTCAACACCTTTTCGCGAAATTTGAATTTATGTGTATTTTTTTTTGTTCAGAGTAATGGAGTGCCAAGCGCGACTGACCAGCAGGCCATCGTAGACCAGCATAACGCTCTTCGCAGCAAAGTTGCCACTGGCAACGAGCCCAGGGGCCGCGGCGGTAGTCAACCACCCGCTGCCAACATGCGCCAAGTAAAGTGGGATGCAAGCCTAGCAAATGCCGCTCTGTATAAAACTAATTTGTGCCAAGCGACGGCCCTTACTTCAGCATCCGCTGGTTAGATACATTTTAAAAACGGTCTAAGTTAATTTTAGAATTTAGATGGTTATTAAATATGGGATCGCCTTCTAAATTATTAGTGTAATCGTGATTAAGCAGTTAAATATGCAAAAAACTAAAAAGTATAAAAATTTAAATTCAGTTAAATTTAAGTTTTAAAAAATCAGAATAAGTTTCATGGTTCTCCTCCTCATCGTTTGGTAGTGAGCTAAAATTTTCTATATAGGGTAAAGAAATTACATTTTTCACGCAATATTTATTATTGTTAACTGCAACTATTACAAAATGGAATTGCCATTTTGGTTATGGCTATTCAGATGATAGGGAAATTTTTTTTTACTCTTTTGTTGGTTGTTTTACATTTAAAATTTGTGTGTGTGACTGTGTGTGTGGTTTTCTTTATACTTTAATTAATTATTTAATGTTCGTTCCTAAAATAACATACTTATGTTTCGCTCCCTAATGCAAAAAAAACAACAACAGGGATATGGGGAAATGGCTACAAGGTGAATTTCTGTTCTAATTGTATCGCTGGAAACTGGAGTACTGCGATCCAAGTATGGTACGATGAAGTTCAATTGTTTAATCCCCTTGCAGCTACCAATTTGAAGTAAGTACTATGAAGAAATTAAGAAAGTAATTCCTTAAACCTGGAGATTAGGGGGTCTCTTATAATATTATTTTTGCCAATATAGTTTGCTAGGATCGGGTATAAAGTGGGTCAACGAATATGCCACCATGATGATCAGCCAAGTTTACGTCGTGGGCTGTAGCTACAACAGCGCTTGCAAACCAGGCCCACTCTACATCTGCGCCTACGGCCCACTACCACCTCCTCTTCCTACTGCCCTTTATCAGAAGGGAACTGCTGCTACAGCTTGTCCTAACGGAACCAAGCCAACCAATAATGGTCTCTGCAATTGAGCGTAGCATATTGCTTCTGGTTCTACTGGATGAAGACATGATATGGGTTTCATATATATTAAAGGTGGTGGCAAATAAATACAAATAGAAGCAGCATTGATATTTTTACGGTCTATGAATATTTTAAAAATAGTACTGATGTCCACAAACAACATATAGTTTCTTACACTGACCCGTTTTGTTCTTAATGACCACTGTTTCATGGTTGTCATGGTTACACATTCTATCTACATTTATATAGAAGTAAAAAGAATATTTTTTAGTAAATACATTTATAATAGTTCTAACATGTTTAATTTCTCTTTAGAAGGTGCTCCTCTGTTCCAAATCTTAAGCAATCAAAAATGTGCAACTGCTTAATTATTATAGTTTAATCTTGTAAGTCAACTTTACTTTCTATAAAAGTGATTTTGAAGTCGGATCCCTTTTTCATACACAAACAATGGCGCTGAAATGAAACCCGGGAAAACAATTTTCAAGGGGCAAAAATATCCACATCTCTGCAAGTAAAGAATCGTATCCTTGACGTCACTTTTTATCTCTAAGCAAAATGGAAATGAAAATCTAAATGTAGTAATTTTTCTTCATTAACAGAAGGGATGTTGCCTTTTCTCATTTGAGATGGCAAGTCTCGCCTGATCACCTCATTATGTATTCTAAATCAATAGTTGTTAATTAAGTTAAACGTTCCTTTTCAGTCGTTGCAATCAATGTTTTCTATCTTTTTTTGAGTTGAAGATACAGATATTTGGAAATATTCCTTCCCTACGAGAAGATAAGATAAGATAATTATCTTTTTTATGGGGTCTAGATACAGATACAACGAGGAGAAAATCTCAGATAAGATAAGATATTTTTTTTCTTCTTACCAATGTAAAAGATAAGATAAATTGAAAGATACTTCAAAATACCATTAAAAAATCCAAATTTTTTATCGAATCTTTGCCTATCGATCTTGCTTTTCGAGCATTAAAGGATTTTTTTAGAGTTAAAACAGTGTATTTAGTTTTGAAACCATGCTGCTTTTAACCCATTTTTAAATATTTAAAACAGAAAACTTGGTTATATTAGCCACAGAAATACACTTTGGGGTATGTAAAACCTGAAGAGACTGAAAGAACGAAATGATCACAACACAAAATGAGATTCTGAGTTCTTCTCTTCTTACATCTTGGATAGTAAAAACATGAAAACAGTGAATCGTTTTCGCATTAATTGTTAGTACTCCTTCACTTCTTACTCATGAACGCATCAAGCCAAGTCAACTTGGAATTGCATTTGATGAACATTAAGGGAGCAAAGAGGTCCTGCTTCATGCGGCTCCGTTTTGCGGACAAATTATCGGTGGCCGTACTGAAAGAGCGCTCGATTGAACCGGAAGAAGCTGTCACACTGACGGCGTCTCTTCCAACTTTGCTCAAGAGTGGGAAACGGATGGAAGCATATCCCAAAATTCCAAGGGATTTGTTGGGCGCACATCACTCTTAGCATCCAAAGGATTGATGGCACCTTTCATTGGCATGTTGTGCTCATTTAGGTAGGATTGAAACTCTTCAATGAGTTTGTTTGGTCCTACAGTTGTCGGTTGAGTAGCAGTGTTGATGCCTCACAGTAAAGTGACTGGCTGGAACGGCGCTTACGACCGACTGGAGGTTGAACCGGTGAAGGACAATTCTGCTGATGAACTTCAGTGTTCGGAACAGCTGCTTGCTGAGTTTTATTCTCCGTTCGTAATGGATTGGCAGATTCTCAAGCCGAATTAAGAAAAAGAAAAAGTTACATAAGCAAGATATTTAAAAAAATAATAAAAAATAGTACTTACGATTTACGAAGAGTGTTGTATCGTGCCTTTATTTCTTCCTCCACTGCTGCTACTACTGCAGATTCGTTCAATCCTGCAGATTTAATCCACCCTTTCTTGAATCTCGGATCAAAGAGAGAACATACATGCACCAACCAAAATTTAGCCAATTATTATAATGAAGGAATTAAAGGAAATAAAAGCATACCAAGAACGTAGTGGACATCACTGAGGGTAAGAGCAAACCGCCTAACCAAAGATTCACGAAGAGCATTCACGAAGGCCTTGCATTTTTTGACGACTGGAGCAAGCTTGCTAAGAGGACTTGCAACTTCTACATCCTGTCTATTTTTTACTGTGAGTGTGAGCATGTTAGAAGAGCCAAATAAAGGGGAATTGTTACAATAAACTGTTAGAGGACGAGTACCCCCTTAACACCCTAATAGGGTGATTAGGGTCCGGTGTCCGGATCAGTTTTCCACTTAAATTTTTAATTAAGTTTGGAGCAAATCAAAATCACAGATATAAATTGAAAAGCAATCAATTTTGTTTTGTACTGTTGATTATAATAATTGTAAGTGGAATTAAAAGCATATTTATAAGGCGTCATAAGAATTAGTATAAATACATTTTGAGAGTGTTAACGGCTCATTTTTATTTTTATTTAATGGCAATACAACTAACTGTGCCAAGTTATTTTTCTCGACTATAGTACTCGATTACTAACTTGCAGTTTCTTTTCAAGAGATCTGTGTTTCTCTAATCTCTGTTTTATCTTATACTCTCACCGTAGGTATCATAGTGATGTGGCAGTTGAATAATATATATTAGTAAACAAGTTATTAAATCAAGTATATTGATTTAATGATACATACAAAGTCATTTATTGCTTGTATGCAAATAAAACCAAATTAGGCTATAGGGTAAGCCTACGTGCTCATTCGTTCTAATCCATTTGACCTCCATCTTTTGTTTTTACCATTTAATTGACCCAAATCTTACAAAACTAGGCCAATAAATGTAAACCTCTTATTTAACTCGTTACAATCGTTACATAGGTCTATCATTATTTCGTCACAGATTACAGATTAGCAAAACTTATAATCAGATAAGCGCAGAAAACAAAAACATATGTAAACAGGACCATAAAACACGTAATAAGGATCATTACAGATTAGTTCGAATTTCCGAGCTTTGCTTGATCTTTACCTTGACCTTATTACCTAATTAGCATATTACGAAGGGTATTAGCCGCAATTGGGCAAATAAAAAAATGCCACAATAAAAGTGCTTGTATATGAAACTTCACAAAAATCCAGTGGTTGCAGTCTTTATAAAAGAACGCAGTTTGCCACGAATCATCAGTCACATCACTTTTGAACAGAAACTTAAAAACATAAGGCAAATCAATCTCTACATAATAATGGCCTATAACAGCATGAAATCGGCAATTGAAATGGTGAGTATACTGCACATGTTGCATTTTAAGTATTTAATAGCTTGTTCTACACGAATATATAGCAATCACAGTTACGCTAATTAGAGTATTTAATAATGTAAAACACAACTACAAAAGATTAGTTAAGCTAATTATACAGAAACCATTTATTTTGTTTTTACCAGATACCGGTAGTGATTTCATTGTTGCTGGGGATCTCAACAATTTCCTTTGCCCAATGCCCTTACGATGTCTCACCTTGTAATTGTCATCAGAAATATAACTATAGTAGCGGCGATAATGATGTCGTCACTTGCGATCGCGTATCGATGGCTACTATCAAAGCCATTTTCGAAACCATTCCAGAAACTTACTACTTAAATACTATTTACTTTAAAATGAATATTGATGATTTCATCCCTGAAAACGTTTTGGGTCAGAGTCGAGTGAACTCTTTGACATTCGAGGAATATAGTAACTATACTTGTGTTTCCTCCACTTTTCGTCCTTCTTTAACTGCTGATCCGGATTCGTTCGCCTCTTCAAGAAACACGCTTAACTCTATTAGCTTTATTTGCTTGAATATGAGTCACATGGATTTAGAATTCCTAACTGGTTTCAATAAGCTGAGCGACATCAGTTTCTTTTCTTTGATTAATATGGAGAACAGCCTATCGACTCTGCCCTTTCTACCAAGACTCAGTTACCTCTCGCTTGAGTCAATTTCAGATCTGGATAAAGCCCTAGAAGGACCCAGCCTAAAGTGCAATGGATTAACAAGTTTTTATTGCGGCAGTGGTAGGTTAAAACCAATATTTATTTATTTTTCAATCCAATTTTTACAAACATTCAAATTTTATCTAGGTTATTATCTAGGAACGCCCACTTTGGGGGACAATACAATCTCCAAGGTGGTGAATTGGCTTCTTCCAAGCTCAGCTAGTACCCTCAAAGATTTTAGCCTCAGGGACACCAACATAACGACAACTCCATTACAATTGCAATCATTTGAGCAGCTCGACACGCTATGGATTCAGTTTAATCGAGAAAATTGGGTCATTAAGGCAGGTTCTCTCTTTACTCCACAAAGTAAAGTTTCACACATCGTCATTTCATCGGATAACCATTATTGGCAAGAAGCTATAAGCATCGAAGCAGATGCTTTTCAAGGTAAACACTGTTTTGAAACGACTATTTTATTGTTTATAGATTTTAAAACATCTGTGCGTACGTTACCAAACAACCACCTAAATATGGTAAAATTTCTATTTTCTTTAAATAGGAGATTATTCGTTTGCACAAGTCAGATTATCGTATTTCCTAACTCGCTTCGAGGCCGGAGTGTTCCAATCAATGCTGCAACAAATGTCAGTTTTCGGATCTTCTAAAGCATTTGTCGACGTTGATAACAGTAAATATTACCACAAACTATAATCCTTAAAAACATCCATTGTTCTCCATCTCATAAAAATATGAGGCCTTTGTATTTCTGCTTATAGTATTTCTAAACTATGGATTATTAATTGATCATTAACTATTTTTGAACATTATCAGATAAATTTGATTGTTACACTGATCCATGTCATCTCGCCTGGCTCCTACGAGACAACCGTCACCTATTAGCTTATTTGAGAAACGCTGTGTGTTTTGCTGATAAAACACCATTTGAAAATTTGGCTAAGGAATTGTTCGCAGATTGCCCATCCACCAGTACATTGAGTCCTCCAACAACTGAGAGCAACATTTGTCACCCATAAAGAAATATACAATATATTATCTCTTATTGATGGCTTTTAGTCGTTACTACAAAAATATATGAAAAATACACATGAAATCCACGTATAGATCTTTTATTGTATGCGTATTATTGTCGGTCGCCAACTCTCTTCTTATTAATCGAGATTTTATCTTCCAACCAACCAAGGCATTCTAAGTAGAATGGTAATAAAAAATGCATATTGTTTGGAATAAATTATTGCTCAATAAATTATGGTATACAGATACCTGTGTTATTAGCACGATGGCTTATTAATTGAAATTGTTAATTAATGGAACTCTAATCCAGATAATCCACATATTCGATTTATCTAAGCATTTACGCATATAATAAGCAGTATTAATTTTTTTATTATGTCCAATTCAGCTACCCGTTGTACTATTATTATTATTGGCTAAAGAAAGACTGAACTATAAGAAAATAATTACCCAAAAGAGTGTATAGAAGCTGGCCTATAAGTATTTTGACCATAAGAGATAAGTAATACAAAATCATAGAGGGGGTGGGGGGAGGGGTTGGTTAAGTAATCAGATGAATAATTAAAAGTATTTAGATCTCAAACAAGAGTCACCTCCAGCAGGTCTGTATTCAAAATGGATCGTATTGAAATCGTGTATTGAAATTAAGTTCGTCAAGTATTTAGATTAAACATTCTTTGAAAACACACATACGTATATATACGTGTTCGAAATAGATTGATTGTGTGTTTTAGCTACAATTGTATTTTTTTTCACTTCTTACATTCTTGAAATTACCATTCCCATCCTCCTGTTTTAAATTGGTTGAATATGGCTTTAGCAAAACCCTTGTTAGTTGAATCAAAAACTATGAACGGCTTGCGAATCCGGTCCCATCTATTTCCCCATACAAAATCTAGTAGATCCTTAACGGTACTGCCCCTTTGAACACAAGCCGATTTAACTCGAGCAACTGGCACAATCCAGTTGGAAGGACGTCTTTCCCTCCTACAATCTCTGAGCAACACTTTCTCATCTTTTGATTTTTGGAGAGTTATTAACTCCTTTCCTTTATTGTCATACTCGATTGACCAAAAAAGTTGTTCGCGTGTGGATACATGATAGGTTTTGAGAACTACAAATAGATCGTAGAAAGCCATTTGCATCGGTTGAAAGCTATAAATCGGCTGAGAGTAGACTTCCATTTCAAGCATCTCCACTTCGTTTGCTTTATTAATTTTCCTCAACATATCGTCAGAGGTTGTAAGGGTAAGGGCACTGCTGGTAGATAATTCTGATGATTCTATTTGATCCACATCAAGATCAACATAATAAAGCAATGAAGCATCGGATTTGTTCGATTTTTCTTGATGAGTCTTTTTTTTACCAACTCCTTCTTCATTAATGACGTTGATTGTCATTGTAAGGATTGCAATAGAATAGGTGACGTTCGTTTTGAGTTCATTGTAATCATGCGAGGTTCGAATTTTCGAAAGGTTGATCTTGGATAAGGACATGGACTTGGGAATAAATTTATCCCCTTTCCATTCAACTGTCTTTCTATTTTCATTATATTTCTTTTTCAGTTCCTCCTCGTCAGTTATTTTGCTGTGTGTCCCCAATTCTACATTACCCCCGATAGGAAGTTTAACTAAATTAAATGAGCTCTTTATACTTTTGTCGAACTCGCCGACAAGTTTTTTCTTAGTTTCCTCGTCAAATTTTTCCAAAGAATCGTTCAACATGTGAGCTACTCTGTCAGGTCTACTGTTTTCGTCATTCCAAAAGACAGAATCCCATTTTTTCCCATCGCCATCAATCATCTCTTTTGAAGCCACCATCATCTTTTCAAGGATGGAGTAAATGGGTGTTTCTAAACCAGCACTGACAACTTCGTTATCGCTGAAAGACTCAACCAAGACGTTATTAACTGATTCAGATAAAAGGTTCTTTGCATCTTCGGCCGTCAGGTAAACGTATTCATCTGCAAGGTAGCGCTGTTCCAACTTGCCATAGAGCTTTCCTGAAGTAACATTCTCCATTCGGATATGTGTTTCTTTCTTACGAGATTCGCGGGTCGTTAAGCTGAATTTGACACGAAATGCTGAAGCGAACTGCACTGGGTCTTCTTGAATGATCTATAGTAATAATAATAACGCATTAATAGCAGTTATAACGTTGGTGATATTGCTAGATTGTATATATGAATAAAACTATTTTTAAATTCTCTACAAATTACGTTAATTAATAGTTTTTTAAACGTTATTTCACTGACTTAACAACCATTTAGTTACTTACTTCGACCACCTTTTCCGCTTTTTCTTTGGATGGGCAGTTCAGTGTGAAAAGAACTCTCTCATGGAGCTGGTAAGGGACCCAACCTTGAATACCATCGAACAATTCGGAAGAAACGATACTAGAAAGAATGACCTCTTCGAATGGGATTACTGTCACCTGGTGGTCATGTACAGGTGTCCCTGTTATTCGGGTCAAGTACTCAATCACTTCAGCCTCAATACCTTGGTTCCACAATTCTACATCGAAGCGGACTTGGTACTGTTCAGTAATCCAATTGAAAACGGCTCTTGCGCTTTCCGGAACCAGGATGACGAGCGGGCTGCAAAAATACTTCCGCTCGTCTCCAGGTTTTCTCACCGTGATTGAGTTTTCGTAGATGCTCACATAAAAGTTTCTGAATGGCATATAGCCAAATGCCCGCTGGGATATCTCAAGTTCACCCCATGTGGACCTCGAAGCTTCCTTAATTGTAGTAATCGTATGATCCCCTGCCGCTGTTGTGGTAACTGCTCCTGCTATTGTAGTGGCTTCTTCCGATGAGGGACTATTTGCCATTTTAGATTCTCTGCTTAATTCAACAGTAGGTAAACCTGTTAACAAAACATATCAACATCAGAATTTTTAATTAGATAGGTCTTGTATTTTTATAAACCATTTGATCGGTTTTATAATTTTATTCAGTTATGATAACTTACGCGACTTGCGGTCTTACCATTTTAATTTCATACTCTAACCATCGAGGCAACGCATGGTAATTATTTATGTAAAAAGTAACGTAGATATATTTTTGTTAGATATTTAGAGATATTTATATTAATATTGGCAAAACCCAATGCACACAGTATTACACTGAGTAAGAATTGTTGAATGTCAAAGAAAGTATTTGCAAATTGCTCGAATCTAAAATGGTTTTTTACAAGTAAAGGATTAAAATAATGCTATAGAACTATATTTTTTAAAGAACTGTATTTAATTCTTATACATCTTCAGCTTTAAGGGAAAACGGTAGGTGTTGTATGAATCCGTATCCAAGTTAAAGACAATGAAATAAATATAAACTATAACAAACTAAATAAACGTTTGCACGGTGAAAATGGCTTCATTCCATTGACCGTTCCCCTCCTAAACCAGCAGAAACTTGTGGAGTACCGAAGAGCTGTCGAAAAATTTTCATTTTTTCAAATATTAGGATGACAATATATGATCAGCTAATACAAAAAAATAATCAACACATAACCACTGAAGATTGAATTGTACAAAACCTATAAAAGTTATTCAAAAATGATTATATACACATGATGATTTGAGGAATATTTTTTTACTATAATCCTGTTAATATGATAAAACTTATTTGAATATGATATGTACATGTGAATTGTGATTACGGATTCCTAATTCCACTTATAATTGCTTTGACTTCATATTATACATATTATATCCTTATGATTGATTTCGAACCTGTTAGCTCGTATTCATTGAAAAAAACACTTCTGGATTATAATAGTTATATAAATATGTACGGCTGTATTTTCGTTAAATTTGTAACAAATAATTGTCAATTATTGCGAAGAAAATGCGTTTCAACTATTAATTGAAACTTAATTGTAGTAATCGTAAAAATGCGTTTCAATTATTAATTGAAACGCATTTTCTCTGATGGCACCATTTGTATTAATAAATATTTAAATACGAAAATATATTTCTTTATATACAACTTTACATGCTGGTTTATACAAGAGGCCTAAGTAATTTTTGAAACCTTACAAGAAAAACTTATTATAATAACAAGGACTTACTAAAACCTGATGATGACGTGCGTAATGAATATAATACAAATATTGAACACTGTTGTATTATGTCAGGGCAGCACCTTCGAACAAGCAACCTTCCAATCACAGAGCTGAACGCAGTATAGTGTACGATTACGAAGAACAAGCCCTTTTTTCTGTAGGTATTCGAGTCTTTTTCTTCATAGTATAGGATGGACGAGTGCGCCGCTGCTATTTGGCCTCTTTCGTATAGCCTCTGTAAAGAGTAAACACTGAAAACACATTTTGTCTCTGTAACAGATTGTTGTCATGACAACAATCCACAGAGGCAAAATAGAAGCGACATACTGGAATACTGGCCCACCCAATTAAAGTATAAAGTAATCACCGCTGCTACTTTTCTATACTTTACCCCATCCGTCTAGAGTAACTCTATAAACACGTTTCTCATAAACAACATAGAGACCAAGTCGGCTTGCTTCCAACAATAACATACGGTATAGGAGCCACGGAGCGCTTTAAATGATGGTTATATATAGGGATGTGGTGAAAGATATACAGTCGTCGAAATGAAGAAAGGGGGGAAACGCCAACAGCTGCGACATTTTGTTACCAAGCTAATGGGTTTTGTACACTCCTACATGAAGAAGAAGATCAAGGTCAATGCAACACTCCCAGCGTGAATCTCAGAAAATAAGGAATGGCTGGATTTCCAGTAATCAGGAGGTCCACCTAAGAGTAGGTGTACAGCAGTCAGCAGGTGTGTCTTCAGTCATTAGGGCTCTGACTCGAACCTGAGAAAAATTTAATAATTCGAATGAAGTTGAATATTTACGTACATTCAATTCAAATCGATTTTATAATTTAAAAAAAATCATTTTCCATTAAAATAAGGGAAAAAAACTTTAATATAACCAATTTTAAATTTTTATGTTCGAATGTGTTGCAATGTTTGCAATCGTACCAAATGTTATAATCATTGAAATTCGTTATTATATATCTAGAAATTAATTTGGAGGGATAAAATAAATAGTTAAGATAAAGCTATCATTTTATTTTTATTTATTTTGTCCATTTCATTCAAATATATATTCAATATTCATTCGAATCATTAGAATTCTTCAAAAAATTAGAACATAAAATCTAATGCATTCAAAAAATTATTCAATTCAATTCACATGGGAAATTTATTATTCATATTTATTCGGATCGGTACTTTTAAAATTATGTATTCATTCGAATTGACCCATTTTATTTGAGTATAAATTAGGTCAGAGCTTTATCAGTCATCTTACATTGAAGTTCATAGGCTTTTCATACATGGCAAAAAAAAGTTGACATCGGACTTCTCAGAACATAATGTGTGTAATAATAAATACTTGGAATAAAAAAAGAGGAATTGAATTAATTCTGGAAGAACCATCTATTCATAGCGTGGCAATGTATCACCGCAACCGACTATTAAATCTTACACATATACCACACAGAAGAAAAAGAAGGTCCCAAGGCCAACATAGCACTGCCATCATGCGTGATCCCATCAGTGCACTCATGGGTATTTGGCCTTGGATACTTTGCAGACTAAACATTATCAAATCTATTTATATGGGCCTAGAGTTATATTTCTATGGTTCGCCGTTTGGGCCAACTGCAGCTCTTAAATAAACACATTTGAATAAGTAAGTGTTATAAAACCGACAAGTTTTGATGCATAACACTTTCTAGATAAACAGATCTTTTATTAACAATTATTATTATTACAATTATTATTACAATTATTATTAATTATTTTTTGTACACAGAAAAGGAATTAAGTGCTTGGATAACCAAGAAAATGTAGTAAAAGTTTTAAAACAGAGTCGGTTTCTACTCCCATTTTCCATAGTTCTTAAAAGACTTAATTTTCCATAGTTCTTAAAAGACTTAAAATATTTTGTATTGAAATACGACGTCTATGTGGTATGATGGCCTTGGGAATATGTGGATCAATATGATTTCTCGTACAACATATAAGAACTCTA
Source organism: Chydorus sphaericus (assembly GCA_030141595.1). NCBI lineage: Eukaryota > Metazoa > Arthropoda > Branchiopoda > Diplostraca > Chydoridae > Chydorus > Chydorus sphaericus. The sequence goes on from CM057926.1 coordinate 20,197,315, forward strand.
TCAAATGAGGATGTGCGGGTCTTGCTATTGTGGCATACCAGCGATTACACCCCAAAAACATTTTAGGTCAGAGTCGAGTGAAATATTTCAACATAAGTTTTTTTTCAGTTTAAAACAATTTTGAGACCAAACTATGGGGTTTAGAAGTATGTGAGATAGAGAAGTAACCTAACGATAGAGAAAAACAAATAATGACAAATATTTAAAAATCAATTATTCAAATAATATACTGTAATTACCGAGTGGATTGGGAAAAAAGTCTCTCGAGTTATTAGTTTTAGTATCAAAAGTAATTTTCCTATAAATGAAGCGTCAAGTAAATTTTAGCCAAATTAAAGAACCTCAATGCAGACTTGAACTTGTTATCTTGTTATTATTCACGGTCTATAGTTCTTTATCAAAGAACCAATTCGTAGATGACACATTTATAGTTAATTAGCTAAGTAATTATATTAGATCTTATAAATACACACACTATTATTATTGTACATTAAGTTATTGTATAAGAATTTGTATTAAATACATTAAGTACCTTTATTTTATTTAATTTAAAAATAATATGTAAAATATTCACTGTACTTTTTCCAGCAGAGCCAAAAACGATTTACATCCGAAAACTATTCATTTTCAAATCTTTTTAAATAAAAAGCTTCTGTATGTAATTTTTTTAAAATCTTTTATGTGGACTGAAAATGATATTGCTTATGCTTAAGTAGCTTAACACTTAACATAGCTTAACAGTAAATAACCGATCTTGTTCTTTTGATTAAAGATTAAAAAAAAACTTCCGTGCACACATGTTTTCCGCAATTTTCGAATTTATAAAGTATGTTATGCATAATTAAAGCACCACTTATGATTATTCCATGTTCAGTTGCTTTTATTTGCTGTTACAGCCTTTTGATTCAGATTTATAGAATCAATTCAGTAATCAACAATAATCGTGAAGATCGTGTGGTAATGTCCTATATCTTATCGGTTTTGTGCGATATGGCTCTTATTTTTTCCTTTGATGCTTATCTAGGATAACACATATGAAATGATTTGAGTTAACCAAAAAGACATTACCGTCACCATCCACAAAGAGTACCTTCCCTAATTTATAGGATATTTTTTTTTTTTTGCTAAATAAAACCCAAATCATTACTGGCCCTATTCATAATCATAGAATAATAATGTTCAAAATCCGATGAAATTACTACTACATCTAACTAGTATCGTGTATTTTAATATTGCAGTTCTTATTACCAAGTTTTAACCGTTTATTTTATAACGAATCTGCAAATTTGCTACACATATACATATTATTAAAACATTTTTTTAGTGTTCTTAGGCCAAGAAAATATTTTTCAATTATGAAAAATACCACGCTCATCGAAAATTTGACTAACATTTTATTTCTTATAATTCTATTTCTGGTGTTACTACTTACAGCATTTTTATGCAGAGCCTAAAATTATCGTAGAGTGACATACTCTAGCAAGAAGAGTTGAATAACTAAACGCTCTTCAATAAAAGTGTGATAACCTTACCAACTTCGCCATTCTCTCATTCCCTTTGGATTCTATCATTCATTTAATTTATTTAATTTAACAAGATACAATATTGCATTCTCTTTTATTCATTTCAAACCTTCCAATAATAATAAAAAAAATAAGTATCCATATGCCACTGCAAAGATGTAGGAGGTTATTAATGGATTTGGATATAACATATGTACTTTTCCTGGTACAACCTAAATTTTATTCAAGTTCAAGTCTATTCTAGTTCAATAATACTCAATATTAATTAAGTAGGAAATAATTTTTTTTATGATTTCATAGGTTTTCAATAGTAATAACATTATCCTTTTCTATTATAAACTATATTGCGGTAGAATTGACATGTTTTAAAATGAAAATTGACAAACGTTACATATTAGTAGATAAAAGAATCTAAAAAGATATCGTGATATGCTTTATTCATAGTTTATTATATATTCCTTTAACTTTGCGATATTTAGTTACAGATTAATAACAAGGGTATCGGTTTTGGATACTCTATACAACATAAGAACCCGCTTAAAGCCATCTTTTATTTGTAATAAAGAAAAAATTAGATGAGTAACCACATTTTGTTGAACGTATTTAGATCTTGAGCTGCTGGAAGATTCGAGTTTTCCATTGCGTCAACCAAATCTTTCATGTCTTTAAGTGTTTTTGAGTCATTGGCTTGTTCAGTTATAAATGAAACTCCTTTTCCAACTTTTCCATTTACTCGGTGATGTTGAGACTTAGCAGTTCTTCTAAAATAACGTTAGTCATGCAATGTGCATAGTTATTATTTTAAGTCTTCTTTTTTTCGACAAAATATCCTTGGAACTATTTCGGTGGTAATTAAAATTTTTAATTTTTAAGAAAATAAATTTATTTTTTATTTTTTTAAGATGAGAAATATTGCGGCTCAACTATCCAAGGTGAAAACACTTTTTCATAAATTTACTTACCTACCAAATCGCGTATTTAATTCTCCAAATTTGTTGTGGAAACTGAAAGTCTGTGATGGGGGCTAGTTGCAAAGCTAAACATTAGGTTTTTATGAAAAATATACCCAATTAACTGAATTTATCGAATTTAGTTCAAAAATGTTTATTGGTGAAACTAAGTAAATTCAGTCAACTAATAGGGTTACAAACATTATTATTGGAATATATATGTATATTGTTTTTAAAATCAGGTTCATCAAGCACTCAGATTAGACACACAAAAAACATATGTGTTTGTGTTCGAAGTACATCGATTATTGTGTATTTGTTACAATTGCATTTTCCCATCTTACATTGCACTTTTTCAACTACCATTCCCACCCTCCTGTTTTGAATTGGTTAAATAAAGCTTTAGCAAAACCCTTATTAGTTGAATCAAAAACGATGAAAGGCTTACGAATCCGGTCCCAACTATTTCCCCATACAAAATCTAGTAAATCCTTCACGGTACATCCTCTTTGAACACAAGCTGATTTGAATCGAGTAACTGGTGCGAACCAGTTGCAAGGTCGTCTTTCCCTCCTACAATCTCTGAGCAACACTTTCTCGTCTTTTGACTTTTGGAAAGTAATCAACCCCTTTCCTTTGTCATACTCAATTGACCAAAAAACCTGCTCGCGTGTGGATACATGATAGGTTTTGAAAATCACGAAGAGATCGTAAAAAGCCAGTTGTAGCGGTTGAAAGTGATAAATAGGCTGAGAGTAGACTTCCATTTCAAGGATCTCCACTTCGTTTGCTTTATTAATTTTCCTAATCATATCGTCAGGGCTTATGAGGAAACTGCTGATAGATAATTCAGATGATTCTATTTCATCAGCGTCGAGATCAATATAATAAAGTAATGATGAATCGGATTTGTTAGATTTTTCTTGTTGATTCTTTTTCTGACCAACCCCGTCTTCATTAATGACGTTGATTGTCATTGTAAGGATGGCAATAGAATATGTGACGTTTGTTTTGAGTTCATTGTAATCATGCGAGGTGCGAATTTTTGAAAGGTTTATCTTGGACAAGGACATGGACTTAGGAATAAATCTATCTCCTTTCCATTCAATTGTCTTACTGTTTTCATAATACTTCTTTTTCAGTTCCTCCTCATCAGTTATTTTGCTGTGCGTTCCCAGTTCCACCTCACCCCCGATAGGAAGTTTAACTAAATTAAAAGTGCCCTTTAAACTTTTGTCGAACTCACCAATAAGTTTCTTCTTAGTTTCCTCGTCAAATTTTTCCAATGATTTGTTCATCATTTGAGCTACTCTGTCTGGTCTGCTGTTTTCGTCATTCCAAAAGACAGAATCCCATTTTTTCCCATCGCCATCAATCATCTCTTTTGAAGCCACCATCATCTTTTCAAGGATGGAGTAAATGGGTGTTTCTAAACCAGCACTGACAACTTCGTTGTCACTGAATGATTCAACCAGCACGTTATTAACTGATTCAGATAAAAGGTTCTTTGCATCTTCGGCCGTCAGGTAAACGTATTCATCTGTAAGGTAGCGCTGCTCCAATTTTCCAAAGAGTTTTCCAGAAGTTACATTTTCCATTCGGATGAGTGTTTCTTTCTTACGGGATTCTCGAGTCGTTAAGCTGAATTTGACTCGAAATACTGAAGCGAACTGCACTGGGTCTTCCTGAATTATCTATAATTATTACATTAACACAATTTTTATTGGTGATATTATTTAACCGCAAATAACGAAATAAAGACTTTGCTTTAGCAACCTTGGTTATAGTTATTTACCTCAACCACCTTTTCCGCTTTTTCCTTGGATGGACAGTTCAGTGTGAATAGGACTCTCTCGTGAAGCTGGTAAGGTACCCAACCTTGAATACCATCGAACAATTCAGAAGAAACAAGACTCGAAAGGATGACCTCTTCGAATGGTATTACTGTGACTTGGTGGTCATGTACAGTGGTTCCTGTTACTCGGGTCAAGTACTCAATCACTTCAGCCTCAATATCTTGATTCCACAATTCTACATCGAAGCGGACTTGATACTGTTCTGTAATATGATTGAAGAGGGATTTTGCACTTTCCGGGACCAGAATGACGAGTGGGCTGCAAAAATATTTGCGCTCATCTCCAGGTTTTCTCACCGTTACGGCGTTTTCGTAGATGCTTACATGAAAGTTTTTGAATGGCATATAGCCAAAGGCCCGCTGGGATATCTCCAGTTCTCCCCATGTTGACTTTGAAGCTTCTTTTATTGAACCAGCTGTAGGATCACTTGCTGCTGCTGAAGTTACTGTTTCTGCTGTTGAAGCAGCTTCCTCCGGTGAGGCAGTGTTTGTCATTTTAGATTCTCTGCTGAATTCAACAGCAGGCAAACCTGCAAATGTAACATACCAGCATCGCATTTTGTAATTTCAGGTCTCCTATTTCCATAAACCACTTTCATTGGCAGTATAATTCTACTCTGAACGTTTCTACTATGTAAATTAATTGACTAGAAAAATTTATAGATTTAGTAATAGTCTTGATTCCCGTTGCGTGACTTGTGATTGTTGACTTATTTAGTTATTATCAATAATCTGTTTAAGGTATATTACTATTGGGCGAAATTTTAGTTTATTACATCTAAAACATCTTATGACTCCTTTTTCAAAAACTTTATCATGTGAAAACTGTGGAAGTGCGGAGTCGCGAGGAGGAGAACTGAAACAAAAAGTTTACCTTATTTGGTGCCGGTAAGTGGATGGAGCAGACGATAGAGGGGTTGGTACATGGTACCCTGTTCCGGCGATTTCTTAGTGGCTTTTTTGTTGAATTCTTACTGGTTTTGTATTTTGCTGCATTTCTATTTGATGCTTATGAATTTTAATAAGTTTTAAATTATTCTAATTACACGATCAACGAATAAAAAAAAAAAGAATTCTCCGGGACGAAGGGAAACTTTTTGTTCCAGTTCCCCTCTCCGCGACTCCACACTTCCGCAGCCTACAAATGATAAAGTTTGTGAAAAAGGAGTCATAAGATATTTTAGATGACTCATACTAAATTTGGCTACGTCGTTATTACTAATACTACTATTCGTTATTAATAAAGAAATGGTTGTCCTTAAAACAGCGTCATACTTTACTGCTTGTTCATTTCAGATATATATATATATATATATATATATATATATATATATATATATTTGATGTAGCTGTTAGAAGTGTTAGAAGTTACCTAGCTCTATCAGAAATGTATAAATCGTTCAAATATTGTATAGAGTAAGCTTATTTCGTACTGATCAACTAGTATCCTCTTTTTCGGCTGTATATATATATATATATATATATATATATAAGGTAAGAAAACTTTACAAAATATTTTTTTATCTCATAGAAAAAGATCTTTAATTAAATAAATATACATATATTAAACAGCTATATATTCGTTGAATTTGTTACCTATTTTATTTTAGTGCAATAAATATTTAATTACAAAAATATATGAAACAAATGATTTTTCAATATATAGTTATAGGCGGTTAATACAGAAGGCTTAATGATAAAAACCAGCATAAAATAAAAAAAAAACTATTCATATTTACAAGGACTTACTAAAAATCTGGTGATGGCGTGTGGAATAAAAAAAATTAATGCTATGACAGGGCAGCACAAGCGAGAATAAGCAACCGTACAATCACAGAGCCGAACACAGTATGGTGTGCTATTACGTAAAACTGCGAGTCATATATGAACTAAGCACTCTCTCTCTCTTTGTGCGTATACGGCCAATGTATACAAGGAACCTCGTATACGCCTGTAAAGAGAGTCACGTGACTATTTCTTTGTTCACATACAAACGATACAGTATCACATTTCCTGTATAACCACAAATATAAATTTGACTAGAAATCAGTTTTACAAATTTGTCAATTTGAAAATGTATTAAGATTGAAGACAGAAGTAATCTAACAGTATACTATATATTTAAATAAATAAAGAGTTCGTGCTAAATGTTAAAGAGGAAAAGTGTTTACATTTAAACACGTTTCCCATAACAACATTGAGACCAAGCCTGCTTCCTTCTAACAATAACATACGGAAAAGGAGGCAGGGAGCACTTTTAATACAGTCTATACATAGGGACGTGATTAAAGATGTACAGTCGACTAAATGCAAAGAAAAAAGCACCAGCAGCTGTGACATTTTTTATTTTATTACCAAACTGATGATTTTTGAACATTCCTACACCATGACTCTTTCATAGGATCAATAGTCTCTAACCCATTTTTTTAAAGAATAAAGTCAAAAGAGAAGACCATGAATTAATTGTAAAAGAATTATCTATTTATAACTTGACAATATATATATCGTCGCAACCGACTGTTAAATCTCAAACATACACCATACAGGAAAAAGAAAATATCAAGGCCAAAATAGCTGTCGGCACTCCCATCCGTCCCATCATGCGTTATCCCATCAGTGCACTCATGGGAATTTGGCCTTGGATGCTATACAGCCTATAAACAATATATATATATGTGTGTGTGTATCTTTACATATATTTATGTGGCTTGCCGCTTGAACCAACTTTGACTTTTAAAATCGTCGCTTTCATCAGGTCGTAAAAAAACTAATTCGAGTAAATGTAAAAAAAAACTTAACATTTTTAATGATTTCTCGAGGGACAACTGACTTTTTAATAATCATTTTTCTGTGTGTAAAAAATGAAGAGAATGCTTGGAAAACCAAGAAAATGTGGCAACGTTTAACTACCTTTTTTAAAATTTTAGCTCTCCTTTTTTACCGTCAATTTTTTTTCTACCATCTTTTCTTTTTTCTTTTTTTTTTATCTCCACTCGTTTCTACTCACAAAAAGTTAACAAAAACAGAGTCGGTTGCTACTCCCTTTTTCTATAGCTCTCGAAAGACTTAAAATATTTTGTAATAAAAAACAAGACGCTTATGACTACGGATATGGTGCTGACCTTGGAAAATGTGGCTCAGCATGTTTTCTCATAAAACATAGGAGCTCTATCAAAAGAGGATATATGGGTTTTGCAAGAGCGTCATACTTACTTCATACCAAGGAGCCGATTCATAGATGACAATAAATTATAATTATTATCTAGCTAATTATCTTATATATTTAAACGTAAACATATAATTGTTATTTTACATTAAATTTATATCCAATATTTGTATTCAATATATTCAATGTTTTATATCGAATACACCAAGTATATCTATTTAAATAAATTAAGGAATAATATGTATAATATATACCGTTGTTGTTTTATGTTCCGGTTTGTTGTTATGATAATGTATTTATTTTAAAAATTATTTATTTGATAATAAGAAATTATAATTTCGTAATAAAAAAAGAAGAATTTGAATAATAATAGTAATTTAATAATTTTTGTAAATAATATAACATGTAATAATGTAATAGATAAATATGAGGTACATTTTTTATCATTTATTTTTCTTTTACTCAAATATACACTTACATTGGAACAAAATACTTTGATAAAACGTGGGTTCGAGTGCGCAATACTATTATATCAATTAAAATAAGTTTTTATTGAGTTATTAGCATTGAAACTGTTCAAACGAAAATTATGGAATAATGTATTATGAACTATAATGCATTGTTTTGTAATCTTTATTTCTAAGGGGAAAACCGATTGTTAACTCAATCTCAAAGGTATTAAAAAAGAAAATATATATTAAGCCGAATATTTCTGATTAAATAAATGAATTGTTTACATGAAAAATAGTTGCTAGTGTCCACGATAATTTTTACGTAAAATTAAGACCAAATTAAATGAAAATTAAATCAAAGCTTGTGAAGTAGAAAGTTACCTATTTTTCCCAACGTTGCAGAAAATAGAATTTTAAAAATTAAATTCTGGTAATTCGCTAGAATATTTATGATGGAAGCAATACTATGGTGCAAATCTATTTTTTTAAAATTGATTTTAAAGAATGTGATCATAAAAAAGTATAAAATGAAATAGTGATCATAATCAATATTTTAACTTACTTTTATTAATTCGTATTCAACTTACGTGAGGATGAAAATTAATACTTATTTATAAAAGTTATTATTTTTATGGCGTGAATGAATATTCCATTTAAAATTAAAATTCATTTTAAAAACACATTCACAACATGCAATCAAATTTCATATTTAGCAGTTTAGAACTGTTTTTTCCATTCAAATGTGTCCTTTTTATATCATTCAATATGAATATGGAATCAGAGCTCTTAAGCATAATTTGAATGGATCTTGGAACAATGGAGCACGAATTTCGTTACTGCTTTATTCTTAAAAACAATATTGAATTCTGCTTGAAAAAAAGGTTTGGTCTGAAAACCGTTGAGCAGCTATAAATGCCACCTAGAGATCGATTTAACAACTAAAGAATAATTGTTAAAAATATCAGTGTTGAAAAAAAACGATTGGGTAAAAACTATTTTCAGGTATATATTATATTAAATTAAATGTGCGATCTAAATTAAAAGACTAATCGCTATTTTATGATTTTTATTTATTTTAAAATAAAAGCCTCATTATTTTTATGTAGGACTACATGAAAATACTGAACTAACTTTCTTTTGGTTTAAAAATCGCCTCCACATCATATTCTTTGAAAAAGGGCACACTTTTATTTCCTGGATAGAATAGCAAACTTCCAATTCAATTGGAAGCATCAAGCATTAAGAAAAAGTATCTATCTCAAGCATACATAAGTTTGTCTTTTTATTGAATACGCCTTTGGAAATTAATTAATTTTGTAGATTTCCTTAATTTTGTAAAGCGCCATTTATGGTTATGCAACAGAGCTGTTTGCTTACGTTTAAAATTTTTTTTGTTCTTTTTTTTTACTTCAACAGGTATATTTGATCATGAAAATGTCAAAAAGAAGCCACAATTGGTGGCCATTACACGCGCACAATTAAATTCAGAATACTTTATTTGAATATTTCTATTCCAAATTGAAAGTGGAAAGAGAGAACATAAGTAGAATGATAAACATTTATGCAGCTCATCTGCCAATCAAAAACTTGCATCAGTCACGTTGATTCACGTCATCAGAACGCATGACGTGGAATAAATCTGACTAACCTTAGTTTAAAACATCGAAAATTGATCCATTTTACTTAGTCGTTGCTTACTAATTCATTCTACTGGAAGCAATTTTATTGATAAATCGAATAAGGCTTATTTATTAGTCGGTTTCCTAAAATCATCAGACATGTTAAAAAAACATCGTCAATGCTTCTGGATTCTCTTCACAATATTTATTCTTTACCTATGTTTGAATCCTTTTAAAGTAGGAGCGATTCAAAATTCAATTGAAATCAGCAAAGCTGCTGACGTGAAAAAATCTAACGATAAATGTTTAAAGGATCGAGTTAAGGAGTTGGAATCTCACAGTCAACACCAGAAGAATGAAATGAAGGCGATGAAGACGATCGTAGAGGAGGGCAAGGTAATCATCCATGAGCTAAGAGGTCGAGTGGACAATCTTGAGGCTACAAATCTCGCATGCAGTCTAAAGAAAGAGGAATCCAGCAGGCAGAGAGTTAAACGTCCTTTCCGATTGATTCCACCATTTCTCACTACTTCGTAAGTCGCTAATAATTGGAATTAACTCTTTTTATGTAATGATTTGTTACTAAATATCGATTTAAAAAAATAATTTGAATGCAGGAAAACTAAACAGAGAATTAATAACGTTGTCACCGATGAAGAAAACATAACTGGATTTTACGGTGTTCCTACCAACTGCAAGGAATTGGGGAGGATTGGCTACACATTAAATGGATATTATTTGGTTCGAAGTGATAAAAACCAGCCACAGGCTAAAAGGGAAGGAAAAATTGAAATAATTTTTTGTAGATTTCAAATTTCACCGAGAGTGGGAGATGGTAAGCAATTATGAATAAGACGTTTTGAAGTCGACGATGCAAAACTTTGACATTTTTAAACAGATGAAAATGTGGAGGAAAGACTTGGATTCGTCAACATGACCAACAATATGCTAACACAAATACGTAAATATTTGTTTAACCAACTAAATCAAAATTCGTTTTAATGGATAATATATTATACATTCTTATCTAGCCACTTTTTCACGGTCCATTTCTTCAACGCCGTCTTCCATTAGCATGTCTTCCGTCAGAACGTTTATGAGTGAAATGGATTCAGGTTAACTACATTTTTCAATATATTTTAAAGGAAAATCTATTATACATAATACATTCTCATCCAGCCACTTTTTCACGCTCTATATCTTCAACGCCGTCTTCCGTTAGGAAATCATCCGTGAGGAAGTTTAGTGGAATTGATCCAGGTTAACTAATATTATAATATAATATATTCAATATTACATAAGCAAAAGTTTTGCATTAATAATATTGCAATTCCAGTTCAATTCCGACTAGCTTGTTTTTTATTTATTTATTTATTATTTTTTTTCCTCAGATCAATTAGACTGGAAAAGTGATTGGACATCTGCCGGAAAATATGTATACGCAGATGATTGCGGTTTCTTCGGCTACGACATCAAAGATGGAATAGCTCATTCTACATCAAACAAGATGTGCCTAGAACTCTGTTTACGCAATACGAAATGCACCCACACCACTTATAGTTCTGGTTGGTGCTACATGAAGCGAATTTTAAATCCAAATCCACTTTCTGTTCGTCCAATCTATTGGCCGCAAGCTGTTTGTGGATATTTTTATTCAAACAGGAATTAAGGTCATCAAATATGTCATGCAACAATAAGTTGCTTAAAATTGGAATTAGGTTCTGTCTACTTCCCTGTTACCACGTTAAACATTTGTAATCTTATAATATAAATTTTTATCTCATTTTCTTTAAAATGATGGAAAATACAATATTATGCAAGGCACACCAAATTCTTGACTGGTTTATTGTTTGGCATATAGATATTCATAAAGGCATATTTTATGATAGTCCTGAGAGCAATGTAAGTCTATTTATTTTGGGTTTTGAATACTAAATAGAATTTTTTATAGAAGTATTAACAATGAAGTGAGATCTTGGAGCTTACACAATTATTTTTTAGAGAAATATCCCTTATAATTGTGGGCTAATCACATCATAACAGGCTGGTGTACAACACTGTTAAAAAATTTACCCGATTTCCGGTAGCAAAAACTACCGATAATCGTGTATGCAGTTTTAGGTAGCTTTTTCTACCGGAAATTTTTGAGCGGTAGTGGACCCCTAAAAACGGTAGAAGGCTCGTACCATATTTCGGTATCCAATTATCCCGAAAATTGGAAAAAATTAGTACCTAAAATATTGGAAAATTGCTAGCCCTAAATACTGCGCTGCATAGCTAAAGCAAAATTTATTTCGATTAAAATAAAATTAAATAAGAATAAAATAAGAATAAAATAAGACTAGACCATCGTGTATTGTAACTAAGAAATATATACACACATTAAAAAAAGAAAAATATAATACCATGTGGTGTTAACACAAAAAATTTGAATGAATTTTAAATTTATTTGCTGTCTTGAGTAAGAGTTGCAGTGACTATTTTCTTGATGATGATGATTTGATGATGTGACTAGTAGTTCCATGGCTCGGTCACCTTGGAAACCTAGAGCCAAATAAAAATTAAAATTAGTTATCAAAACTTTAAACAGATATGATAAAAATAATTTATACCATTTTAATGTAGGAACTCATAAGAAGATAAATAAAATCTGCCCATCTGCTGGTTCGATTGAGTTTTACATTCAAGTGATGACATATAGCTGGTGCCCGCTGACTATACATGGAATTAAACCTGTAAAAGAAAGACAGCATAAATGCAAATATGTAAAATAATAATACAGAATTATTTTTTTTAAATACCTGGGAACATGAAGAGATGTATTGTGGAATCGTGGATCCAACATTCCAACCTATGGGAGGCATTATTAATGTGAAAAATAAAAAAGTGTGACATCAATAAGGCAAAACAAAAAATCAATGAATAATACCTTAATTAGGTGAAGCTGGTAAAATAAGACATTTGACACACCTGGATGGGAACTTTCCATGGGTGGTATAATATTCTGTCAAATGAAATGTAAACAAACTTTTTAAAAACGTTATAAGCCGCAAAATGTAAAGTTAACTGCACCAACTTACTTACCACAAAGGTTTACGCTATCTTCCGTGAATTTAGTGGAAATGTAAAACATCAGAGCACAATTTAATTTGTAAAAATAAAATTTTAAAAGTGTAAACAAACTTTAAAAAAGCACTACGACGAGTCGACGACTGGCTGACATTCGCTGAGAGCCTGAGACGCTAACTGGTTGCTAGGAAACTGTGTGCATTGTTGCCATGTTGTCACCAATAAAAGAGTTGTTCGCTCAAACATGCCACAACTCGCCTGGTGTGATCACACGTTATATTAATTTATCTTTGTGAATGATTGCTATAAAAAGAAAATTAAGGCAACCATAATATGGATTTATTTTAAATCTATATAGTTCATTATGAGAAAAAAATTAATAAAGACACAGAACAAATTGTTTTGTATTTAAACGTAAAAAAGGTGGTCGGGCTTGAAGCGCGGAGCATTTTCTTTCCCTCTATACAATGGGAGCTGCGAAGGTCACAGTGTTTCTCTCTTTGACTCTTTCTCTCTCTTTTTATCCCGGGTCAGAAAAAGTCCGGTTCAGCCATCGTAGAATAAATGTAAGAGTTGAAACTTGATAAACGTCGTAAACCGTCGTAAACAATCCTAATTTTTTTTTCTCATTGAAAATATTTTTGAATATTTGTTTTCATGGATCATAACATTTATCAATTAAAAAAAAAGTAAAACATAATGCTTAGCATGGTAAGAAAAAAAAGTGGTCGCTTGGGAAGTTGGGAGCAAGGGGTCATTATTATTTCCCCTCTTTACCTTGAAAAGTAGGAGCTGTGAAGGTCACAGCGTTGCTCTCTTTTTCTCTCTCTCTCTTTATCCCGGGTTAAAAACACCAGGTCCCGCTATCTTCTCTAACAATAAATCTTAGAGATTATATTATAATTTTATTTAATGATGTATTGTACTGCTTTTTTAGGTAAAATAGATACATAATTCAAACCCATAAAAAATTAAATCTTTTAACTGGGCTAGTTATGTAGCAGTTACAAAATTTAACCAGTTTCATGTAATCATTTGGATATTTATAAAAAATAAATAAAAGCATTTAATACTCATGGTGAATTCCTTATTCTGAATAACAGAGAGAGAGAGAGAGAGAGGTAAAACTTTTTCTCTTATCTGTTTAAGGGAGGACTTTCTTGGCACCAAAACACAAATTCTTTGTTGTCAAAAAAGATCTTCAGCAAACGGTTTGATCTCCGTTATGCCGTAAGATCTCTTATGTATGCAAAATCTGAAAGTTGGGATCTGTAATTTTCCTCACTACTTCAACGCTATGTCAAATTTACCAATATTAGAATCACTTTCTCACATGATTTGTAATGATGTGTGATTTTTCAAACATTTTAAAAATATTAAATTTCATTCTTTTCTCTCATTTATTTTTTAGGTACGGCTTTGCCGGTTTGAGGGAGGACTTTATACCGTTTTCAGATCGGGCTACCTGTTTTACCCCCAACGTAGGGATTCCCCCCTTTTCCGATGTGCGCTACCTGTTTCTGGTGAGCGCCAAAACGGTAAAACGGGTGAGATTTTTAACAGTGAACATTAGAACCCCCAAAATCCGATTAAAATCTAATTTACTCTAATTTTGTTTGTTCAAGAGTAAAATCAAGGTAGTATCCACAGGCTCATTCTGATTATTTTAATAGTCCCACATTTAAAAAGCAAAAGGCTGTTTTCGTTACGCCATCATTCTAAGTGCACACAAACATCCTAAACAATGATAGTCAACACAAATGAGAACATCGCCGGTTTGTTTTAATAGAATTAATAGACTTTAAACTAATAGAATTTAAATAGAATTTAACTTTTTTATTGTTTTCATTCATCTTAATATTTTTGGATAAAACTGGTTGAATGCTACCCTAGGTAATAAATTGAAACAAGGTCATTATAAGGCCATAAGGCCATAAGTGTAATTATTCAAAGGTACATAATATGATGTCCTAAGTACACATTTTGCTACATTAACCAACCAGAGAGAATTTCTGGGAAGGATCAGCTGTGTTGCATGGCGTCATCTGAAAATCTGCCCAGTAAAAGAAAGCAGTGGCGCAGTATTTTGGACCAGTTTTGGTATTCGTGAACTGACGAGTTATGGTATTGGCCTTAAATTGCTGGGCAGGGTTGGTGATATTCTTGGATCTCATAGTAGCATCAACATCGGTGGAAAGAATGGTAAGGCACGTTTGATTGTTGCTCCCACAGAATAAGACAACACCTTCTTGTGGCCCTTTTACTATGATCCACTTCATTGAAGGAGTAGTGCTGCTGTATTTGCAACCTCTAAAGTATGGTGTCGAATTCACCGCGGTGCCGGACTGAAGGCAATTTGTGCCACTTTGAATTAGGGTTGACTCCACAAAAGTGGTGGCTGCAAACAAGCAGCAGACGTATGTTGCTATCAAAAACGACTTCATTCTTCTTGATTTGTATAGATGAGAAGTTGTCTGCTTTGCATAAATTGATCAGTGGAAAAAGTTATGGTTAATTTAGAGTAGCATTTTAATTTTCTTTATTTTCAATTAACAATATTTTATCTATATCGAAGGTTTTCTTCAGTTTTTTTCCGAACATGTATTTTTTAAATCTCTAATTTATAAGTGACTAAGAATTCATTGGATTGTTCCGTATTTGTTGTGTGGAAAATCCAGTTAACCATAACAAAATATACAATATGGAAACCAAATAATGTTTTAACCGCTTAAGTTTAAAAATCGATACAATATCTCAAATATTTCGTGTGTTAAACCAAAGATTTCTACTAGGGTTCTATCATAGTCAATGTAAACATTTATAATGCTTGATGATTGGAACACGTCATGTTCCTTTGCATTTTCTAATTAATAAGTACATAATACTTTACCAAAGGTTAGTGATAAGGCTAGATGCTGAAGATGAATCGGGAAGGAGTCTGACTAGTCTAGAGTTTATATACCCGTTTTGATTGTGACTAGGGAACAGACTTTTTTCGAACAACTGCTTAGCGTTTTTCTTTTCAATTTACATAAATTTTTTAAATTTTTAAATTCAATTTTATTTCCGCATTTGCCAGATGTTAAACGTTCTATCGTTAGTAAAAGCTCAATTGAAACAGGTCGTCCACATCTACTACGTCGTATATTTCTCCCTGTTATTGTTTTGACCTCAATACCAGTAATTTTACTACAGTGATGAGAGGAGCACCGAGGCCCGAGCCCCGGGGAGAATCTAACCTAACAAACCGAGAAAATATACAGAGCCTTATGGACTTCCAGTGCCTTGAGCCCCTTCGTATAGATGCGGGGAACGTCCTCAGAGAAAATGGGAACTCAACGCACATCGATCTCTCGCTTTATTCTCGCTTTATTTTCGACGCTTATTCTCGCTAAAAAGTCTTAACTTAAAAATGTAAGACATAGCGTATGTCTCGAGTGCATTTCTAAGACAATTGTTGCCAACTTTGAAGACGAACCAAAGAACCTAGTTAATTTAACGATGAAATATATAACATTTCTGCTATTTTAAAAGTGGTAGACGATAATTTAATGATTGATAATAGCATAAAGCGACTTTTCCAGCTACCAACTAGGCTAGATTCACACACAATATCACAATTTTCAAAGTTAATATGATTGCATCCCCGTAGCACCGAAATGGAAAACATTTCAACTTTTCATAACTATTTATAAACATTGTATCGTATGATATTTAAATAAGTGTGTTTTTTCGTGTAAATGTCGAAAAGAGGCCAGAATGGTCGTCATTCCACGTGTACAATTAAATTCAGAATGCTTGGGTTAAATTGCTCTATTTAAAATTTAAAGTGGAGATAGAACTTTGTTAGAATGATAAACATTTATGAAACGCATCTGCCAATCAACAACCTTGTACTAAATTACTAAAATATCATTTATCAGCCACGTTGATTCGCGTCATCAGAATATATGACGTGGAAAAAGTACGAACCTAAGTTTACCATCGCAAACTGATACATTTTACACAGTAGCTTCATACTAATCCACTCTATTCGAAGCACATGTATTAAATCGAATAAGGCTTACTTATAAATTTGTTTTCTTAAATCTTCAGAGATGTTAAGAAATCATCGTCAAGGATTCTGGATTCTCTCCAGAATCTTGATATTTTACCTCTTTTTGAATCCTTATAAAGTGGAAGCGACTCAAAAACCAATTGAAATCAGCAAAGCTGCTGACGTGGCAGTATCGACTTCCCATGAGCCCGATGTAAGTTTAAGGGATCGAGTTAAGGAGTTGGAATCTCACAGTCAACACCAGAGAAAGGAAATGAGGGCTATGAAGACGTTCATGGAGGAGGACAAGGTACTCATTCATGAGCTAAGAGGTCGTGTGGACAGTCTTGAGACTGCAAATCTCGCGTGCAGTCTAAAGAAAGAGGAATCCAGCAGGCAGAGAGTTAAACGTCCTTATCGATTGATTCCTCCATTCCGTACTACTGCGTAAGAGCAAAATAATTGTGAAAAACTCTGCATATTTAATGAGTAGTTAATCCTATCCAATAATAACAATTCGAATACAGGAAAACTAAACAGATAATTAACAAAATCGTTACTGTTGAAGAAAATATAACTGGATTTTACGGTCCTCCTACCAACTGCAAGGAATTGGGAAGGATTGGCTACACATTAAATGGATACTACTTGGTTCGCAGTGATAAAAACCAGCCACAGGCTAAAAGTGGAGGAAAAATCGAAGTAGTTTTTTGTCGATTCCAATATCCTCCGGGAGGGGAAGAAGGTAAGTAATAATGAATAAGCCGTTTTCAAGGCGCAATAGCTATGATATTTTTAAACAGATGAGAATGTGGAGGAAAGACTTGGATTCGTCAACATGACCATCAATATGCTAACACAAATGCGTAAAAATTTGTTTAAACCACTATTTTAAAAAAAATATTTTTTATGGATTATCTATAATACATAATGTATTGTTGTCTATAGCCACTCTTTCAAGCTCCATTTTATCAACGCCGTCTTCCATTAGGATGTCTCCCGTCAGGAAGTTTATGAGTGAAATAAATTTAGGTTATCTACGTTTTTTACATATATTTTAAATGGATAGTCTATTAAACGTAATAATATATTCTTATCTAGCCACTTTTTCACGCTCTATATCTTCAACTCCGTCTTCCGTTAAGAAGTCTTCCGAAAGGAAGTTTATGAGTGAAATTGATCCAGGTTAACTTTTTTTTTTTAATAGAAGTATTTAATATTTATATAAGAAATCATTTATCATAAAAAAAATTGAATTTCAATTCCACTAATTAGTTGAATTAAAATATATATATATATATATTATTTCTCAGATGAATTAAATTGGACAAGTTTTTGGACCTCTGCCGGAAGATATGTATACGCGGATGACTGTGATTTCTATGGTTACGACATCGCAGGTGGGATAGTCCGGTCTGCATCGCTCAAGATGTGCATTGAACAATGTTTGGGCAACACGAAATGCACCCACGCCACTTATAATTCTGGACGGTGCTACACGAAGCAAATTGTTAATCGAAATCCGCTTTCTGTTCGACCAGTCTATTGGCCTAATGCTGTATGTGGATATTTCTATTCAAATAGGAATTAAGGTCATCAAACATGTCCAACATTAACTTACTATATAAGCAATTGGAATTGATGGGTTCTGTCTATTTTCCTCTTACTAAGTTACACTTTTCTTAGAGTACACAGTTTAATTTCATTTTTTTAAGGTGTCGGAAAATACAATATTATGAAATACAACATAGATTTAATTTTCCGTTAGAGAAATTGTATACAGTACCAAACCCTTGATTGGTTTATTGCTTGGCACATAAATATTTATAAAGACATTGGGTATAGTCCTGAGAGAAATGTCTTTCTGTTTATTTGTGGTTTTAAATACTACATAGGATTTTTATGGAAGTATTAATAATGAGATGGAAGGAGGTGTTTTTCAAGAGTAAAATCAAGCCAGTATTAACCTCTGGCCTATACTGGCTATTTTAATAGTCCCATATTTTAAAAAAGCCAAAGGAGCTTTAGATGTTGGGTTGTTATCGTAGCGTCATCATTTCAGTACACGTAATCGTCCTACACATTGGTCAACACAAATGAAAAATTGCCGAATTGCTGATTTTTAAAGGGTGATTTATTTTAAGTTTGACGATTATTTGATGAGAGTTATACGATCATTATATATGGTAGCTTAGACAGAGAAGAAGCTTAACATAAAATAATCCATTCCTCTATATAATATAGAATTGCAAATGTGTGTAAGTCAAATTAATTGCTGTGTAAATGACTTTAATTTTTTTTAATTGCCATTTTATAAACTTAAATGCAAATTTCAGTTTGTTTTCAGAAAATTAAAAATTCATAATAAGTCTAATTTTTTATTTCTTATAAAGTGAATCCGCATTATTGGTAATGATGCCCATACATATATTATTTATGAGCAGGAGCATCCATACTTATGGGCGTGTATAAAGGTAACCTAATTTATTGGAATAATTTAATCATTAGTTAATAAAGAGGGTAATTAGCAATGGATCAAAATGTTCAGCCTGAACTGAAAAAGGGAAATAGGACTATTTTTTTACCATAAAATCGGATTGCATGGGATAGGCATTGCCCACCTCGGTCTTGCTCAACGTAATGTTTTTAAATCGTTATCCCATTTATTCGTCAAATGTACTAACTAATTTGAAGAGATCAAATCTATTCAGTTATTTGAAAATATAAAAAAAACGCATTTTAAATCATTTACACTGCATTATTATCTTGTTAGGATAATGAAAGACATAAAGACAACATGATTTTAACTGATTCATACAGTATTTTGAAACGTGATGGTAATATAAAAGGCTTATTTAAATACAATTAATTTTGGGTCTGTGATTTTTTTTTACATTAATGGATTTTACTTGAAAGTTTAATTTAAACTGTAATAAAAAGATCTTGTTGTTCACCAGTTGATGTTTACGTTTATTTAAACCCTGAAAGTATATATTCTATATGCTTAAAATAAATATAAATAAAGTAAATATAAATGCTATAAATAAATAAATTTCTGAAATAAATTCTGATGATTAGCCAGAATATTTATGATGGGAAGTGATGATGGGAAGACTTTGACGCACATCTATTTATTCAAGGCTATAAATTTTTATCGAATTTGAACATTCGTATATCAAATTTAAATTTGAATTAAATATAAAATAAAAGAATAAATATTGATTATCATTAATATTTTTACTTATTTTTATTGATTCGTATTCAACTTACATGATGAAAATGGGTAATCATTTATACGAGTTGTGACATGCATGAATATTCCATTCAAAATTAAAATTTTAATATGCAATCGAATTTCATATTTAGAAGTTTAGAATTATTCGTACATTCAAATGTGTCCCTCTATATAATTGATTATGAATACGGAATTAGTCCTAAAGGATAATTGGAATGGGTGTTGGTATATTAAAGACAATTTTATTCCCTCTTTATTATGGCGGGCCTCAGCTGCCAAATTTTTTTGTCTTTAGAAAAAAAATATTTTTATCATTATCATCTAGAAAAAATTTCATTACAATAAAAAAATTTCTTTATTTCATTAATATTTTTTCTCATTTCATTAATTTTTTAGTCTTATTAATACTTGACATTTTTTCTTATCTTATAAACTTTTTTTTTAGTCTTATTACTTTTTTTTCTTCTTTCATTTCATTTTTTTCTTATTTCATTTGAAAAAAATTCTTGTATCATTAACTTGGCCCCCTGGCGGTGGAATTTCACGACCGTAGACATCACCAAATGCTAAACGGCGCTCACGAATTTCAACCGTCACGGTTAAGGCTGGCGACGGGGCGGTTTTTCCCGAAACCGTTCCGAACCCGATAAAAACCGATTTTTCAAAAACCTACCTGATTCCGTTCCGAATGGATAACGGATTTCCCGAAACCGACCCTAATTTTTTTACCCCGTTCCGTAACCGAAAATTGTACCGATAAGTGAAATTAGATAGTCGACTCAAGAAACTATTACCTCATAAATTTAAAATTAAGATGTAGCACGTTTAATGGGAGGTTTAATAGAAATTTATCTCAAGCTGTAGGACCAAGGTTCGATCCCATTTTCAGTGTAATTTTTTCCGTGCGTGATTTAGCATTTTTTTTTTAAATGATCATGACTTATTGAGAATTTGAATTAACCATTCTCGTGTAATCAATAATTCACACGGCAATACATTGAATAAATTACATAATATAAGATCTATATGATTTTTACGCGTATCCGCAATTTAATCCTGCAATGAACTAGGTCTAACCTATACATATTGGTATTTATGTAAAAGATGTGATAGGATGGCATCGTGTTTTGAATGTATATATCTACCTCTAGACATTGCTTTGAAACGAACACTGTTAAAAATCTCACCCGTTTTACCGTTTTGGCGCTCACCAGAAACAGGTAGCGCACATCGGAAAAGGGGGGAATCCCTACGTTGGGGGTAAAACAGGTAGCCCGATCTGAAAACGGTATAAAGTCCTCCCTCAAACCGGCAAAGCCGTACCTAAAAAATAAATGAGAGAAAAGAATGAAATTTAATATTTTTAAAATGTTTGAAAAATCACACATCATTACAAATCATGTGAGAAAGTGATTCTAATATTGGTAAATTTGACATAGCGTTGAAGTAGTGAGGAAAATTACAGATCCCAACTTTCAGATTTTGCATACATAAGAGATCTTACGGCATAACGGAGATCAAACCGTTTGCTGAAGATCTTTTTTGACAACAAAGAATTTGTGTTTTGGTGCCAAGAAAGTCCTCCCTTAAACAGATAAGAGAAAAAGTTTTACCTCTCTCTCTCTCTCTCTCTGTTATTCAGAATAAGGAATTCACCATGAGTATTAAATGCTTTTATTTATTTTTTATAAATATCCAAATGATTACATGAAACTGGTTAAATTTTGTAACTGCTACATAACTAGCCCAGTTAAAAGATTTAATTTTTTATGGGTTTGAATTATGTATCTATTTTACCTAAAAAAGCAGTACAATACATCATTAAATAAAATTATAATATAATCTCTAAGATTTATTGTTAGAGAAGATAGCGGGACCTGGTGTTTTTAACCCGGGATAAAGAGAGAGAGAGAAAAAGAGAGCAACGCTGTGACCTTCACAGCTCCTACTTTTCAAGGTAAAGAGGGGAAATAATAATGACCCCTTGCTCCCAACTTCCCAAGCGACCACTTTTTTTTCTTACCATGCTAAGCATTATGTTTTACTTTTTTTTTTAATT
Organism: Chydorus sphaericus; assembly: GCA_030141595.1. Lineage (NCBI taxonomy): Eukaryota > Metazoa > Arthropoda > Branchiopoda > Diplostraca > Chydoridae > Chydorus > Chydorus sphaericus. The sequence continues at coordinate 20,219,279 of CM057926.1, forward strand.
GATAAATGTTATGATCCATGAAAACAAATATTCAAAAATATTTTCAATGAGAAAAAAAAATTAGGATTGTTTACGACGGTTTACGACGTTTATCAAGTTTCAACTCTTACATTTATTCTACGATGGCTGAACCGGACTTTTTCTGACCCGGGATAAAAAGAGAGAGAAAGAGTCAAAGAGAGAAACACTGTGACCTTCGCAGCTCCCATTGTATAGAGGGAAAGAAAATGCTCCGCGCTTCAAGCCCGACCACCTTTTTTACGTTTAAATACAAAACAATTTGTTCTGTGTCTTTATTAATTTTTTTCTCATAATGAACTATATAGATTTAAAATAAATCCATATTATGGTTGCCTTAATTTTCTTTTTATAGCAATCATTCACAAAGATAAATTAATATAACGTGTGATCACACCAGGCGAGTTGTGGCATGTTTGAGCGAACAACTCTTTTATTGGTGACAACATGGCAACAATGCACACAGTTTCCTAGCAACCAGTTAGCGTCTCAGGCTCTCAGCGAATGTCAGCCAGTCGTCGACTCGTCGTAGTGCTTTTTTAAAGTTTGTTTACACTTTTAAAATTTTATTTTTACAAATTAAATTGTGCTCTGATGTTTTACATTTCCACTAAATTCACGGAAGATAGCGTAAACCTTTGTGGTAAGTAAGTTGGTGCAGTTAACTTTACATTTTGCGGCTTATAACGTTTTTAAAAAGTTTGTTTACATTTCATTTGACAGAATATTATACCACCCATGGAAAGTTCCCATCCAGGTGTGTCAAATGTCTTATTTTACCAGCTTCACCTAATTAAGGTATTATTCATTGATTTTTTGTTTTGCCTTATTGATGTCACACTTTTTTATTTTTCACATTAATAATGCCTCCCATAGGTTGGAATGTTGGATCCACGATTCCACAATACATCTCTTCATGTTCCCAGGTATTTAAAAAAAATAATTCTGTATTATTATTTTACATATTTGCATTTATGCTGTCTTTCTTTTACAGGTTTAATTCCATGTATAGTCAGCGGGCACCAGCTATATGTCATCACTTGAATGTAAAACTCAATCGAACCAGCAGATGGGCAGATTTTATTTATCTTCTTATGAGTTCCTACATTAAAATGGTATAAATTATTTTTATCATATCTGTTTAAAGTTTTGATAACTAATTTTAATTTTTATTTGGCTCTAGGTTTCCAAGGTGACCGAGCCATGGAACTACTAGTCACATCATCAAATCATCATCATCAAGAAAATAGTCACTGCAACTCTTACTCAAGACAGCAAATAAATTTAAAATTCATTCAAATTTTTTGTGTTAACACCACATGGTATTATATTTTTCTTTTTTTAATGTGTGTATATATTTCTTAGTTACAATACACGATGGTCTAGTCTTATTTTATTCTTATTTTATTCTTATTTAATTTTATTTTAATCGAAATAAATTTTGCTTTAGCTATGCAGCGCAGTATTTAGGGCTAGCAATTTTCCAATATTTTAGGTACTAATTTTTTCCAATTTTCGGGATAATTGGATACCGAAATATGGTACGAGCCTTCTACCGTTTTTAGGGGTCCACTACCGCTCAAAAATTTCCGGTAGAAAAAGCTACCTAAAACTGCATACACGATTATCGGTAGTTTTTGCTACCGGAAATCGGGTAAATTTTTTAACAGTGAAGCCTAATTTTAAATAATTAAACTCGAAGAGCAAAAAAAGATTCAAGTAACTAATGGAAGAAAGTTTACTATAGTAGGACTTGAACTTCAGCCATCTGCTCAGAAACCCACTCTCTTAGCTTACTAGGCTATAATATGCTCTTGATATATTTGGAAATAGAAACCAGAGGTATATTTTATACATCTATATAATTTGTATTATCGAGCAATAACTAGCTTAATTATGTGACCATTACCTAAAAAGTTGCTATGCAGCTTTGTTTTGTAGAATATTGATCATAACAAATATCGCTCATTGAAAATGATTAATAAACTATATTTTAAAAAGTAACGAATTGCTCGGATCGAACTCGAGTCTCCCAAATCTAATCAAATTACTGTTTCAACGAATTATGTCGCTAACAATGATTAATTCTAGGCTGAAAATAATTATATCGTCGGAACATATTTGTTGTACGGTTCGGAAACGGTTATATTCCTAAATTATCGGAAAAATTCCGAAAATAGTCGGAAAGGACGCGGAAAGGAACTAAACCGAAATTTGTCGGTACGGTTCCGGAACGGTACGGAGCTCGTATCGGAAAAACCGTCCCGTCGCCAGCCTTAGTCACGGTTCACATGGAAAATTATGAGCTAATTAAATTAAGATTAGGATGAGGTTAGGAGCTATTTTTTCCAAAGTTTTAAATTATTTATTACGCATGCTGATTGATTTGTGCTAATTCTCAATCATCTTTCTGTACCATATGCAATTACAAATACAGGAAAACAACACATTAGCTCAGATTCAAAAAGAGCCGTCAATTAACAGTCGTGAGCGTGAGAGTTTTTGGTGTTGTCACACGACCGTCAGACTTCACCGCCAGGGGGCCAAGTTAATGATACAAGATTTTTTTTTTTCAAATGAAATGGGAAAAAATGAAATGAAAGAAGAAAAAAAAAATTAATAATAACACTAAAAAAAGTTAATAAGATAAGAAAAAATTTCAAGTATTAATAGGACTAAAAAATTAATGAAATAAGAAAAAATATTAATGAAATAAAGATTATTTTTGTTAAAATTAATTTTTTTAATGATAATGATAAGAATATTTTTTTCTAAAGACCAAAAAATTTGGCAGCTGAGGCCCGCCATACTTTATTCTTAAAAAACAATATTGTATTCCTCATACGGAAAACTGATTGAAAAAAAAAGATTACGGTAGGCCTTCATCACATGCTATTTTTATCAACGCAGAAAACCTTTTTGTTCTGAAGGCCGTTTTTTTAGTTTACAAAGGAGCTCTAAATGTCATCTAGTGGAATATTTAATAACTAATTAATAATTTGTTTAAAATATCAGTGTAGTAAAATCGATTTGGTAAAAACTGCCTTTTAAGTATATTATTAGAAATTTATTAAAAGTGTGACTAAATTATACAGAACTTAAACAATAAAGTTATAAGCTATTTACTATTTTTATGATTTTTATTCATTTTAAAATAAAATTATCAGTATCTTTTAATGTAGGACTATATCAAAATACTGAAACATAATCTTTTTTGTTTAAAAATCACCTCCACATCATATTTTTTTATGGAGGTTTGAAAAGAGTATAATATAATTAGGATTCCGTGTGCGTTATAATTTGTACGTATCGAGTTATTTTACCTCCAGAAACAATAAGGTCTTCTTCTATGAAGCCATTATTATTGCGCTGTACGACCGCAGTCGGATGTTCACGTCTTCTAATAAAGAACGTTTACTAAGCTCGAGAATTGGAGCCCTCTCCTCCAAATCCTTACCATTTACTTGGGCGACTTTTCTTTCCAACAAGTGCACTGCTATCCCAATCAGATTACATTTCCTATTGATCTACAGAGCCACGGGAAAGGTGAGCGTTCGTACTATTCGGCAACATCAGGATTCACTTGAATACTCTTTTCAACCATCAATTCTGGAATGTCTAGCAGTTTTTCCTGGCTATAATTCTCGAAAAAATATTGAATGGCGTTCTAAGTGACCAGTAAGGCTTCTTTGTTTTATTCTTGATGGCTATCTTTGATCCAACATCGACGTCGGCTCTGCCTTCCTCAATAAAAAGTTCAACAAGAAGACGGTTAATTTTTATAATCTTATTATTTTATAGTCATATTCTAATATTCGGTTCGTAATTGTATTTTATAATTATAATTTAAATAACAATATTTGACGTAAATGTGTAAATTGAAAAAGAGGGAAATTGATTAAAACTGCTTACAATAACAACAGTGGACGATGAAGAGACAGAAGAATAAAAAAGGGGTAGACAATCGTCATTTAATTCGGAAATGAAAGAATGTTGAAGAAAAATGTATACGCATATCAATTATATGGAATAAATATTTCGCACAATGAAAAAGTTCTGTTGAAACGTATTGTGTGCATATAAATTGCTTCATTCTTCATAATTGAAGAACCGTAAAAATAAAATGTTTCGTGATATTTGTCGCAGCTATATTCATGTATAAATAAAATGTTGATTTTTTCAGGCTTCTTTTAATTAATTTTTTTCATCTATGGACAGCCAATGAATAATATGTCATCTCCTGGAATTTTCCAAAATGGCCTCCCATTTTCGCAGATTGCATTCTTTACTAATGGTAAAAGATTTCGTCGGTCTCGCAGAAGCCAGGTAAGATGACAAGGATCAGTAGCACAATCAAAAGGATCTAGGAAAATAAAAATAAAAACTCTTTTGTATCCTCCACTTAGGTAAACAAAATGTAGGAATTTCGAATCCTTCATTTATTATTACTGTTAGCCACATTAACAAATCCTCTGTAAAGAATATCGTGTAAAATCATTTGCTCCAATAAAGGCAGAAAGACAGGTTCTTCAAATTTTGTTAAGTTGTTGTTTTCTAGGCGGAGATTGGTTCCATCAACAGTACCTTATAAATAATGTATCATTAGGATATTTTTATAATGCGTAATTTACAGTTTTGCGGTTGCTAATCCTGTACCTCCAAATGCACCAGGTTCAATGATTTGTATTCCACAGCCAATCAAATTAATGTACAATACCGGAGAACCGAATGAAAGAGAATTTTTCTCAAGGATCCCAGTTTTCAAAATGTTGTATTCGAAACGGAAATAAAATAGTACGGTGAAACGCCAAAGTGGGAGAGTCGGAAGTTTGGAGAGTCCACAGTTATACGGATATAATTTTTGAAGAGTGTCAGCGGAATTCGTAAGAAGCCAGTCCAAGAATAGGTCCAAAACTTCATTTTCCATTATATTTTCTTGCAATGCAAACTCTTGCATCCCACCCGAAATATTTGGAAATTGTTCGGCATTTGCAAACGCTGTAAGATTGCTGTATATTATACCTAAAACGTCAAAATGAAAATCTTTTGGAATGGTTTGGAAACTGTCAAGGAGGCCGGTCAAGTTCACAAGTTTCAAAACATAAACACTTTTTACTCCAGAAAGAAAATTTAGATTCAAGAACTTGCAATTATACAAGTTCAAGTAAGTGAATCTTATAGGATCTTCCGTTTCAAAGGCTCCTGCGTCAACTTCTATCGGGTTCGCCATATAAATACAATCCAATGTAAAATAGTTACACTCTTGTAAACTTGAACCTAAAAGATTTGCAGGAATTTTCTCGCCGTCAGCGGGAAGTATGGTCAAGAATCCAATGTAACGTTGATACAATTTACTGAAAATTCCTTTAATGGCATCAGCTATAATGATGTTGTCGCAAGTGACGTCTGGCTCTATACCATTGTAAAGTTGGCAGGTACAAGGTAAAAAGTCGGCTGGATTGCAAATTGAGGGGTAAACTGATACTTCAGTTGATTGTGGCGACGAGGAAGTCTCTTGAGTTGTTTGTTTAGAATTGGATGTTGATGTCTCTTCATTGTCGACTTCCACAGTCAAGCCAGTAAAACCAGTAGTCGCAATGTCATTTCTTTTGGTTACAGTGAATGTATAGCGTAGAAATACAATGTCATCAATTGCTATCATTCCTTGTACGTCATTTTTTGGAGTTGAAAATCCGTAAATAATAATCTAAAACAAAATTATAGTTTTTACAATCTTTTATGTGACATGATGCATTTAATTTTACCTTTCCTTCAGTTTCGTGTACTATAGGAATAGCAATGGCCAATGAATTCCATTCTTGATTTGTTGGAAGCGAATTGGAAAAAAGCTCAACAAGTCGTTTGTCTTCTTTTTGGCTAGTTTCAGACCAAAAGATCTGTTATTCCAAGAAATAAATTAAAATAATTGCCTTTTGCTATTACTAACATATGCTTTTGTAGTTATAAAGTCAACCTGAATATTATTGATTTGTGAAAGTGCAGAATACATCCAAAAGGAAAAGCTGAGTTGATCACCAGGTAATGCAATGAAATTTTCCGTCTGTAGAATCCCAACACCAAATACATCAAAATAATTTTTCAGATAGATAAAGTACTTTCCGTCTTTAGCTGGTGGAGGCGATATAAAACTTGATTTCATGTTGTTTTCTTCGGCGGAAAAGCTTCCTATCGCCCAAAAACTTCCATCTTCAGATACGTCAACCCATGGTTTTAGAGTTTTTCTTTCAAAGTCATTGCTCAACTCCGGTTGAGGAATTCCAGATCGAGGCTTTTCAACTAAAGTTTGTTGAGTTGCTGATAACGTATAGATCATTAACCAACACTGAATCAACGGTAGCTTCATGTCTACAAGGATAAAAAGAGTAAGGATGTAGTTACACTGTAACCAGATTTTTTTAATTGTTCTGTCGTTAAAAAAAACAAGTAAGAAAACCCAAAATATAAAATAAAGCCACCTTGGGACCTTTGGGATAAGAAACTTCTGTGAATACATATAAATATAACCTTTTTACTTTTTATATTCGTTAATTTTAATTAAAATAATCTTGAAGAATTTTTACAATTCAAAATCACAATTCAACTTGTTTACATTTTACCATACATACGCCATTCTTACAGTTTTCTTCAGTTCGCATTTTTTCAACTTTATTTCGACCTGTTTTTTACTTATTATATAGGGTATAAAATGCTCTAGTTTGCCATGTTCTACCTGTAACATTACACGTTGATACCATGAAAAATATTGGTTTGTACCATTCCGAAATAAAAGGGGTAAATGCAGGAAAAAACTGAGTTTTCATGCTTCGTGACACATTTAAGCGATGCGCGCGACCTCTAAATATTGTTTGAATCAATCGAAACTTGTTAGGTAATCGAGCCATATCATGCTACGACTTATGGCAAAAGGAAGGATTTTTATAATGAAAACTACAGGTTGCAGAAATCTTTGAATGCTAAAAAAAGAGAGGTCTAGAGAGTTTAGAGGTCTCCCGCGAGACCTCTAAACAATTTTTGTTTTCAAAAATAAAAATTCCACGACATATTTATACTATTTCGCACCTTCACAATCTTGAAGGACATTAAAATAAAAATATATGTGTGCAAAGTGGGGCACCCTAATTGTGCCTTACAGATTCTTAACCGCCGCAAAAAAAGATAAGGGGGTTAAGAGCCCCAAAATCAATAATAGTAAAAAAGCCATCTGTTAAAGATTTCGACGAAGCCTGGGGCCTGAATTTAACCCGGGTCGAGATAAGGGCTCACACAACTGCAGCAAAAGGATAGGACTTAAAAAATTGCTTAAATAAGCTACGACTAGAAGTTACAGTCTTTAAAAGTTCGACTGCAATTGATACTGATGGTATTTTAACCTGTGTGCTTATAAAAAAAAGATGTGCATCCTTCATAAAAAAATTATAGTAATATTGCGGTATATTGGTTTTCTAAGTGAAAACGTATCACCTGTTTCAGAATAAGTCTCCCTACCTCCTTTCTATTGTGTTCTTTTTATCATCCGTGTCACGTCTGATCTACTTATCACAAAGCGGCTATTGCGGATTTAAATTGGGAGTACCTTTACTGTAACTTTATGTAACATAATGGAATCAGTTTTCACCCAATAACACCAAAAGTGGTTCACGTAATTGAACTGGTTTTGGAGCCGCGCCACTGGTTTTCAACCCGAAAGCTTCTAATTTGTGCATCCCCCTCTTCCGTGGGAAATGGAAGAGGATGTGTATAAAATCATTGTAGAGACACAGTTGGAGCTGTGGTACAACGACTGTCCTACGACCCGTTGCTCTTAAGCATCTACCGATGTCTAATAGAGCGAGGACATTTTTCATCATAGTAAATATCCATAACGCAGTTTACATTTTTTCATCCAGATCAAAACACAATCTCAATCGCTGTTCCTTTTGATTCCTAACAGTTAAAGTAAACATTTTTTGAATCATACACTAGATATTAAATTTGAAAACCCGATTTACATCCTGATAAGGGTTTGATCAATATCGAGTCCGAGCGTAGTCTCAAAAAATGCTTTTTCTTGCTATCATGACATGGCTCATTCGCCAGGGATCGATTTTAATTCTCTACAAGCACTTTACTCGTCGTTACAGATTTCGGAATAGGTAAATCTTTAAAAAAAATCTTTCCATCTATTTTTACCTTACTTGATTATACTATTATTTCATTTTGAAAACTTGTACTTACTTAGGATGGTGCAGAAATTGAGGGAACACAACTGTTTTGCAGGATTTCACAAAAGTAAGTGAACGATTTTTACTCTGATAATAACCTTTTAGTTGGTTTTTAGAAGAGCGGTTTAGATGGTGAAGATAAAACTTCCTTTTTCAATACAATATATAAAACTCAACATCAAAGAACATTTAAAACTCAGCAAACACTTTTAAAACACCTCCCATTGCCATATGTTCTTGCAGTACCAAGTTAGACTGCTTTTTAATGAGCAATTAAGTTTTGTCGTAAAACGGCTGAATGTAATGATAATAATAGTGTAAAATTTGTATTAATATTAAACTTAGTAAAGTAGTTAAAAGGCTCGAGCTTGTTCATTAGCCATGGCTCGGCTAAGAATGACCCGATATTGAAGGTAGACATATAGACGAAAGGGCGGAGGGTGGGATTCAGATACAATACATACATGAGGGTGGAAAGGGACATCTAGCGGTGGGAATAAGACATAAGAGGTTAATTCTAAACAAATTGATACATCGCCCTTTATACAACCTAACATGATTGATGTTGCTCAAGCGTTTTACAATACGTGATAATACATTAAAAAAGTATTTTTTTTCTCATATAACTAGATGTGTTGCCAATTATAAAACTGAAGACACGAAAACACCTCTGGCATTCAAAAATTATTTTAACAAGCTAAATTACTCAAAGTTTTCTGTGCCATCCATTTGGGATTTAGTAAATCGTGCCGTGTATTCAAACTACATCTTAAACGACTAGTTTTTATTCACTGAAAGGATTTCATACTGTGTAACAATATAGTGACTACATGTTATGTTTGCGATCATAATATAAGAAATTGGACAAATAATAAACAAATAAAAATCTGCAAGTAAGGAATCATGCGTCGGACTTCCAAGACACTGCATAAGAAATGAAAGTAGATGAATTTAAAAAAAAAATAAATTGCTTAAACAGGAAAGTTTAGCCACGAATTTCCAACAATTGCAAGAGGAACTCAAATCACTAATTATTTTCTTATCGTAAACGAGAGAAATAGTTTTTAGTTCACTGAATGACAATCTTAGGTACACTATTCGTTAACTTACCTTTTTGCTGATGAGTTGGTGCTGTTTAAGACACTACTGGTCCCTGAATTATTTCTAATACTTCAAAAATGTATTTTAATGACAGAAAATTACTATGTCGCTAAGATTTTAATTATTGACTTACAATTCGTGTTCTGTTGAGAAATGCTGAATAGATGAAATATGAGAGCTTGAAGTAATGAACGGCTCATTTCTCGTTGAAAATCTTTCTAGAGGCTAGAATATAATTGGATTTTGTGAAGTATGAAAATAATAGTAACAAATATAGGGGAACGTCCATAAATTACGTACTCACATTTAACCAAATTTTTGAACCTTTTAATGTCCGCTCAAAGTACAATTTAGACCCCTTACTAAAAAAACCCTCAAAACCGCTCAAAAAAAACCTTACTAAAAATGAAGTAATTTACGGATGGTCCAGAAATGGATTTCATATCTCAATTGTGTCATACATTATCATTCGTCACGCCAGTTGAAATGGAAAGAGTTAAATTGTACTCATTTGAAACAGTTGTCGGTAATGTTGTTGAAGTTGAGATTGGTTGTTCAGTTTGTTGGCTTATTTTTTCAGTTTGAAAGCTTGACTGGGTTGTTTGACCGATGTTGATAAATAGAAAGAAAGTTAGAGCTAAATTAATTCCAACAAATCTAATGTTTGAACATATATACATAGCAAGAAGAGAAAAATTCTGGATCAAGATCTATTAAAAAAGTTCCGTTGGAGCAACGTGCGGTACTGATAGAATCGATAAGATTTTGGTCATAAAGCCATGCTAGGTGACAAGTGTCATCACTGCAGTCGATTGGATCTATCATATTTAATAGAATTAGTTAAGATTTTGATGAGAAAAATGCAATAGGTTTACTGCCACTAATATCAACAATCCCCCCAGCTTCAAGAACAATTCCAAACACCGAGGACTCTAGTCTCGTGATAAAGTTGTTTCTTAGGTCAAATAGGGCATTATCGAATATTCCTGAAACAAAATCGTACAACTAATATTTAGACACTATAATTGTTTGTTTTTTAATATTTTACCTGAAAATGCATTGGGCTTTATTTCTTGTACGCCACAGTCGGAAAGGAAAATATACTTCATTTTATTTGATCGGATCGAAAGTGAATAGCTCGAAATAAGGAGGAAGTAGTTGTTTTTAATGTCAAGATAATTAAGATTAGTAAACTTTTCAATCTGGCCTGGAACCGTGACAAGATTATTTTTGTAAATATACAGCGCATCCAGAACTGAACCAAACGACAAAACCACCCAGTCCATTACAAGAGAAAAGATGCCATTGTTCATATCGATTGAATTTGTGAGATAAAATTTACTGACGTTGGCCTTTAGAATGGGCGGGGAGTTAACAATATTATTCCAACCAGAGCAATTTATCAATTTAAGAAGATTAAGCTTTGGCAGACTACTTGGAAAAGTTGGGAAAATTTCACTTTGATTCGGAACAGAATCAATCAAAAGTGAAACAAGGGATGTGAAATCTTCAAAAAAATTATAAGATGTAAGATTGCAGTTGAAAATATTTAATTTTTTAATGTTTTGTCTTGTGGGAAAGAACGCATTCCTTGATATGTTCAGCTGATTTGTATCAAGGCATTGAATTGTCACATAATCCAAAATAATCTTGTTAGCAGTAAAATTGGAAGGTATGTAATTATCGGTTTCAGTAGGGTAATAAATGAGTTCGAAATCGTTTAGGACTTCAGTGTTTGTGCGCTCAAACATGCTGACAACAGCTGGGATAGTTATTTGAGGCCCTTTACAAACGATTGAATTAAAAGAAAGGTAGGGGAAGCATGCACAAGGAGAGTAATCCTCTTGATCACATGTTGACCGGGAATTCACAAATTTATTTGAGCCGCCCAACAACGAACCCTATATTATGAACATTTAAAATCAAAATTCCAGCACATACTTTTTATGTTCAGTATACTAAGAATGTAAGAGCAAATTATATGTTCAGAAAGATAAAGCACTATCAAATACAATTTTTAACTAATACACTTGATTGTTCATTTGTTCTACACGTATTCTGAGGCATAATAATTCGTAGTTAGTTATTGCTGCGTTTGCTGCGTTTAAATAAGAAGAGATGTTCTTGAATACTATCCTACCTTCGTCAAAATGAAGAGACAAAACAGCGCGGGCAATCTTTTTTGAGCAGCCAAACTTATAGTTGTGACAATGCTTCGGCTCATTTTCAGTATTACTTCTTATAGAGTAGGAAGTTAACAACAGAGGTGAATAGTCATTCACTGTGGTAAAGGCTTGAAGAAGAAACCTGCCCAAACGGTCATCAATACTCGCTATCAATATTAAAGCAGCTTATCAGTTCAGAATAAGCACAATAATTGAGTGAACTTTCATGTTACAATGCACTTACTTGCTTATCGGACTATCATCTGGCTTACGCTGTCATGGTACCAATATCACCGTTTGGTACACCAAACGTCAAACAATTGAATGTATATAGGTAGCTGAATTTGATTAATTTTACTTCTTGAGCTGTTGAAAAAAGAAACATTCCTGTTGCCTTATCCATTAGAACCAAATTAAAACTAGTATGTATAATGGGGTAAAATAAGAGTAAAGAGAGATTAGTTAAGTGCAAGGAACAGCACCAGCACAGCGCCTTGCGTTAATCGTAAAAACCAGTTAATCACCGATTACCTATTACTCGATTAACCAATTAGCTGGTAAAAACATTCTAGTATATTTCCGATGTCGAGATATAAGCAAATTAATACCTAAGAGTATTCAACAATAAGACTTCATTTGACAGAAGGATTTGAGCTGAACTGGGTATGAAAGATAAATAAGGATGCGGGCTAAACAGCAACCCGATTGACGCATTGAAGTAATTCTGTATGTTTGTGTCATGTCACACATTGAAGCATTAAACTCTACACAGCAGTGGACTATTGGTAAAACAGACAAGTTGATCTCGGATAAGCCATATTCACTATAGTATGTGTCTGTTGAGTTTTGGTTACATTATTAAAGATTAGTGACCAGAAGGGACGCATCTGTGGGTAGATAGTACAGTAATGATCAATAAGGTATTCCTTATAAATTGAGCTTTACGTATTTATTTAGATTATTAAAGAGTATGAAATTTTACCCCCCCCCCTCTCTACATCATCAAATTAAAAATTTAGAATGATGCAAGACAAACTTAGACTGATTTCACTTGATTTCTTGTCAATTGTTATTGTTTTATTTATTTTCATGTATCTGTATTTTCGGGGAAATACAACGTGGCCGCAATATTTTCACACCAGATGTTTTTTTTTCTAAGTAGCTTGTATAAATAATAGTCATAGACGAACCAGCTGAAAAACATGATCACATAGTTCAATTCTAAACCGCTCATTTGATTGCGTAGATAATTGTATCAATAATTAAAATTAAATTGGTAGTAAACAAGTGCAACAAACAATTCTGAACCGCTTATTTGATTGGGTAGATTAAAAAATAAGTAGTAAACAAGTAATCACAATATAAAGACAATTTTTTGGATTGATTTTTATAAATTAATTTTTGATTATTATCATATAATAATGCTTGTTTGTAAAAGCTTACGTGTAAAGAGCAATGGCATTACTAAGTACAGTTCAGTAGTTCAGTGAACCACCCAAAAACATATGCTTACCTGACTCACTTTCTTGCACCTGTTAGGTTTCCAATAGTTCCAGTACTGTACATTACTAATCAAGTGAAAACAGATGGAAGAAAAAAGTATATATAAGTTAAGAAATCCATGTTTTACGTTAAAAAAAACTATCCACGAAGAAAGAAAATGACGTCGACTCGAAAACCCTTTGTAAGAACTATTTTTACTATAGAATTTCATATTTATTGAAAATTTAAACATTTTGTGTTATTTTTAGTTCAGTTTCTGTTTTATTCCCTCGCTATTGTGGCATCGATCCTTGATACTGCCTGTTCGCTTCCCGCACATGCACATGCTGCATCGGAGATTGATGCTTACGCTTCCTATTGCCCAATTATGAAGGACTGTACTAAAGAAGGAAGTGATCAGTTTTGCCAAGAATGGGCAAAACAAACATTTTGTAAATGGGTTTCAGCTGGTTTGGATTCTGCTCCAATTTTAAGCTGCCCGAAAACAATCAGTTTATTCAAATGTCTTCCAAATTCACATACGGAAAAACTTTGCTGCTATCAAATGTAAAAAAGGCTTTAAAACCAAGTGATACACTTCCTGTGATTCAATTTTGGATTTTTCCCTTTCTCCCTTTCATGTTAAGTAATATTTAACATGAAGTAATACACTTCTACAGCATTCAAAAACTGTGTCCAGTAAAATATTATTATTTACTAACTTTGGTTTATAAAATGACAGTTATTTCTTTCCTTTACATTCAATTAAAATTCACTTAAATACAAGATTATTTTAACGGATAAAGCTAGTAACTAAATCAACTCCACTCGGATTTCACGAACAAAACATATCATCTAAGAAAGTAGCCTGATCCCAAGACATTCATCAAATGATTGAAAATAACAAAATCAAACCAAAGTATAAAATTTTATCAGAAAAAGAGATAAAAAATCAGTGAAGAAAAAAAACTATAATGAATGTATGCTCCTAAGATTTCTTTAACGAAAGTTAAAGGTTTTAAAAATATTATTAATATAGAAACCAAAGATTAAGCAAAAAAACCACATGATGCATCTTTGTTTTCTTTTATGCGAATACCGGACGTTCCGGCCAACTTTTTTTTTGTCCGGACGTTCCGGCCAGGCCAAATTTTGGCCGGAACCGGTTTTTTCTTTATTAATTTTTTTTCTCGGGACGTCCCGGCTAAGTTGCTGGACGATCCGGCTAAATAAAACAAATCCTTTTTTTCGAATGAACTCGAAAGTAAATGAATAGTGAATGGTCACCGAATGTGAGTCACTGAATATATTTTTAGTTTGTCCATCAGCACTCACCCGCTTCATATATTTACTGAAAATTGCTTTAATCGATGACTTTATATAATACAAAAAAATGAGATATTATAAGAAAACAAACTAGTTGTGTAAAAACAGATTTTTGAAAAGAGGAAATTGAAAAAAGAGAAGACATACATCCAATGAATTATTAGAGAAATACATTTTTTTTTGTGAAATTCAGATCAGTTTCAGAGATTTCCCTGGGCACATAAAAAACCCAGCTAAAAGTCTTACAAATTTATAATTGAGTCTTATGAATTTTGATATTGAGTCTATTGAGTCTATCATAACAACAATGGCTGCCTCGTGAGTTCCATAACCCATTGCTACCTTTTGAACTTAAATATCAATTAAGGTAGAAATATAATGATAAGCTATTTTTCCATTTTGTTTTTAATATTTTGTTTTCAAAAATATATTTTTTTTTTAATCTCTCGGCCGCTCTGGCCCCTAGAGCCTCGTGTCCTCCCGGCACGTGACCGGTGTGTCCCCAGGTTAAACCGGCCCTGGACGATTAGCAAAAATGTTGTATTTGAGAAATAGCAACCTGATATCCACTTGAGAAGATACTGAATGAAATGTGTGTTTTTAATACCACAAAAGTTCAAAGTTTGATGTAAGGTTTATGTTTATTTCTCCGTAAGAGAATAACCTTTGTTGTTTAATCGCAAAATTTTAGAACATGAAAAGTCAAGCCGTATAAATTACTTAGTATAAACTTAAAAAATCTTTAACCATATGGATTTACTGAAAAATGGACAGTGTGTTGCATTCCTTTAAAAAAGGCAAAATTTCAGTACTACTGTTTCGTGTATTTTTTTACGATAGTTGGTTTTCACCAATACGAATGGGATGCTTTCCAGTCATCAATGCGGATCTTGAAGGTGTGCAAAGAGGAAGAGCATAGTAGTTTTTTAGAGTTACACCTGTTTTTGAAGTAAAATAATCTGTGAATATGTTCGTGTTGTTCAAAATCGCTTATCAGTGCGGAGAACTAAAATTATGATAAATCAGAATGCGATTTAAAAGTATCAATACTTACATTAATTGAATGAAAAATAGTATTTAAAAGAAAGTAATTGAGTCGTTAAAGATGATGAAATATAAGGCATAAGACTAAGTCACCTGATTGAGCGAGAGCATCAATGTTGGGCGTTGGAATTTGACCTGATCCGTGATAACTTACGTCATTCCATCCCTATTATGTGATTTTTCCAGTTAAAATTTTAATTGTTTAACTGTTAGATATTTTTACCAGATCATCAGCTAAAATGAAAACAATGTTTGGTTTCCTAGCATCCGGCTTAAATGAGAAGGAAAATTTAAAAAAAATTAGCATTAAAGTTGACAAAACAAAATGAAATTTTTTATTGCCCATTTTAAGTTTAAAACCTCAGAAATTAACCAACATAAACCAACTCACAGGCAGCGATTGAAGAAAAATGTTTACCTCTTAATTAAATATAAAACAAGATCCCATTAAAAGAGCGAAAATTTATCAAAATCAGCCACGTTACCCAATCATTTCACTTTAATTTAAATCGGATCATTTTTAGCCCCGCCTTCAATTACGTATAAACAGTTTTTTGCCACTAATAGTATTTCGAAAACAAGATCCCATTAAAAGAGCTAAAATGCATCAAAATCAGCCACGTTACCCAATCACTATCAATAAAAATTCAATTTTCAGAAAACTTTGAGATGGTTGCGCGATATCCAAATTTCATTTTTTAAATCTAATTTTTTGTCCAAATTATTTTCTTACCATTTGGAACCACATACTAGAGCGCCGCTTAGAAAAAAAAGTGAATCGCCCTAAACTAGTCTCCTATTGTGGTTCTCTTGACAGACAAAGAAATTGCTTAGATTTCAATTTAATTGCTTATGAAATCGAATTATTTAGAGCGGACTTTGGAAAAGACTAGTTAAAACTGCATAAAATATATCAGAACACTACACAAAATATATATGTTGCAAAAAATATATTAGATGTTTAAGCAGAAAAGATTGATTGTTGGAAATGTCCAACAGCCGGCACCTCAACTACGCAATCCGGCGGGGCCGTGCGCCGCCTCCAGTACTCTTTTTTTTATTTCAAAATAATTGACACAGAATTTTTTTATCACCTCCGTATCATATTCTTTTGGATGAAGTTGGTTTGAAATTCAAAGTGAAAGTACTGTATGTATAAAATTGAAAAAAATTGAATGCTGCTTGAAAATTGAATTTTTAGGATGCGTCACCGCAAATTTCGTAGAATTGTTCCAGAAAGCTTCCAAAAACCGGCGCTTGAAACCAAAAATACTGAAGAAAGTTCTGAACATGTTGTGCATTTCATTTTTCTAATCTACCATGTGAATGTCCAATAGAGACCAAAATGGTTGTCAAAATTGTGCAACTTTAGAATACTTCACTTGAATATTTCCATTTCAACTTGAGAGTTATGGAGATAGAACATTGGTAGAACAGTAAACATATATAAATTTAATCTGCCAATCAACAACCTTGTACTAAACTATCATTTATCAGCCACGTTGATCCGCGTCATCAGAACGCATGACATGGGAAATAAAGTGTGATCAACCTTAATTTAACATCGCAGATTGATCCATTTTACCTAGTCGCTGCTTACTAATCCAGTCTACTAGAAGCACATTTTTTATTCATTAATCGATTTTCGTAATCTTCAGAGATGTTAAGAAAGCATCGTCAAGGCTTCTGGATTCTCTCCAGAATCTTGATATTTTACCTCTATTTAAATCCTTTTTAAGTGGAAGCTACTCAAAATCCAATTGAAATCAGCAATGCTGACGTGGCAGTATCTACTTATTCCCAAGAGCCCGATGTAAGTTTAAAGGATCGAGTTAAGGAGTTAGAATCTCACAGTCAACACCAGAGGAATGAAATGAAGGCTATGAAGACGATGGTAGAGGAGGATAAGGTAACCATCCATGAGCTAAGAGGTCGAGTGGACAATCTTGAGGCTAAAAATCTCGCATGCAGTCTAAAGAAAGAGGAATCTGAAAGGCGGAGAGTTAAACGTCCTTTCCGATTGATTCCACTATTTCTCACTACTTCGTAAGTCGCTAATAACTTAACCAATAAAGAAGCTAGTACCGTCAAACGGGGTAATTTCGAACAGTGCGGGTAACTTTGAACAGAAAACTCAGGATTGAAAATAAAAAAATAATAAATCAAGAAATACAGTAAAAAATAAATTTTAAATTTTTCGAAAAAAATCATTTTTTGCATTGGAAAATCCGTGAAAATTGCCATATTCAATACTTTTTACTTGTGCGATATCGTAACTCAGTTTGTTCGTTATGCAATTTGCATGTCATGTTGAGAACTTCCATTAGTTTTAAGTTTAAAGGCCAGCTCGGAAAAATTAAATTTTAAAAAAGTTATGATGACGCAATCATATAAATTCAATTTTAAAGTCGTTGTGCGATATCTAAAACTCAATTTTAAAATATAATTTTTGTTCCAAATTTTTTTCTTACAATTTGGAACAACATGCTAGAAGCCGCTTAGGAAAAAAATATATCGATTTAACATAATGTTTTAACGTAAAAAAATCGGTTGCATAAAAGCTTGAAGTGAAATAAAACCTCGTTAAACATTAAAGTCAAGTTTGTTGCAAAATTTCAGGGACATCTTAGCTTACAATAATTGAATTTTGCTGAAAAATAAATAAATATCGTTATTTAAGGCTGAGCAAAAACGATGTATCATGGATTTGCGCTGTGGGGTTGAATTTATTTCTTATTTCATTAAAAAATCTATAATCTGATAGCCTATTTGTATAATGGATTGGGTTGCAAAAGTTGTGGGTGGCAAAAAAATCTTGATTGGTCCAAATTTGAGTGGGGGTGGGCTTATTCGAGAAATTGGCTAGTTTTCAACGTGTAAGTATAGTATATGAGTACTTTTAGAATAGATGAGAGCATATTATTGCAAAGGAAAAACCACGTTGTCATTAACTTGGATGTATGTGTGCTTTAGAAAACAAGACTTTAATTAAAACTGATTTGATGAGTGAAAGATACATCTGATTTAAGTCTTAGATCGAAGTGGGCCGTAAGCCGCCTAAGAACAAATGACACAATACATTAGTAAAAACAATGTCTTCTATCATCATTATCAGTATTTTTATTGGTTATTTTAAACTTGATTCGCCGATTACATCGTTCACATCCAGTCGGTTTTTTAAGTGATGGATTTACGATTATGTATAGAAAATTCAAATTGAGAAAAAGTTTTTTTCGGGCCTAATTTTTACAAAAAAATTATTACGAATAGCATCACAGTAAAGCAGCAATGAACAAGCATGAATTTACCCTGTGGGATAGAATTTATTTCTATATCCGAAGAAAATTACTTGATAAAAATATATTTTAAAAAAATGATAAGTTAATAACCCAGTTTTTACAAAGATAGACCAATACAGATAGCTGTTCACCGTGTCGTTTGCTTTCCAATCACTTTAAATCAATTCAAAAATGAGTACTGATGTTGATGGTCGTAAACTTTTTTCTCTCTTACGAGACAAGAATTTCATTGGTGGAAAATGGATACCAGCCATTTCTGGAAAGACATTTGCAGTAACCAACCCTGCCAACGACAAGATGATCGGTAGAGCTCAAGACTCTTCATCCCAAGATGCCGAAATAGCAATTAATGCAGCATCTGAAAGTTTAAAAAGCTGGGCATTCACACCGGGAAAACAGAGAGGAAACCTCCTCAGAAATCTTCTCAACTTGGTAACTACCCATTCAGAAGAGTTGGCAAAATTGATAACTGCTGAGTGTGGCAAACCTATTGGCGAAGCTAGAGGCGAAGTTGTCTACTCTGCAAGTAATTTTTTTTATAAACACTCTTTAAAATTTATTATTCTTTTCATGCCAATTATCTATATTATTCATTCATCTAGGCTACATCGAGTGGTATTCAGAGGAGGCAAAAAGAATCTACGGTGAAGTTGAAGTGGCCCCTAATTCCACCAGGGAACTTGTCGTCCTCAAAGAACCCATCGGTGTTGTGGGTTTAATCACCGCGTGGAACTTTCCTCTAGCCCTGCTCGTACGTAAGATGTCCGCTGCTCTAGCGGCCGGATGCGTCTGCGTTGCCCGCCCGGCTGAGGACACGCCGTTTTCGGCTCTAGCTCTAGCTGCTCTCGTGGAAGAAGCCGGGTTTCCCGCCGGTACTTTTAACGTCGTCACTTCTTCAAGAGCTCATGCAGCATCCATTGGTCAGACTTTCTGTTCCAGTCCTCTAATTGCCGGCATTAATTTCACAGGTATAAAACCTGGTATTTAAAATATACCATAGTTTTATCAAACTTTTTCCAATTATTAGGATCGACGGTCGTTGGAAAGATTCTTTATAAGCAATGCGCTGAAACTGTAAAGCGCCTCGGATTAGAATTAGGGGGAAATGCCTGTTTAATCGTTTTCCCAACCGCTGACCTTTCTAAAGCTCTTCAGGGAGTGATGTTATCGAAATTCCGAAATTCTGGCCAGGTTAATAAATTTTTTTTTTGATAATTTTGAACTATTGATTTTATTTCAAATAGGCTTGCACTTGTTCCAATCGAGTTCTAGTACACGAAGACATCTACGATCGTTTCACTGAAATGGTTGCTAAGAATGTTAAGTCCCAGCTAGTCCTAGGAGATGGAATGGAAGCAAAAGTTACTCAAGGTCCACTGATTAATGACCAGCAGTTGAAAAGAGTTGACGGATTCGTCCGGGATGCCTTAAGTAAAGGAGCCCGACTCATCTGCGGTGGAAGGATCCATCCGACCCTCAAAGGCCGCTTCTACGAGCCCACCATTCTGGTGGATGTCAAATTGGATATGGAGATCTTCAACGAAGAGATCTTTGGTCCAGTTCTTACTCTTTACAAGTAACACTTACAAACCTCTTGATTCAACAATAAAAAGAATATAAGCTAACGGAATAACCAACAGGTTTTCGACGGAGGAAGAAGCTGTGAAGATCGCCAATAGCACT
This sequence comes from Chydorus sphaericus, assembly GCA_030141595.1. Lineage (NCBI taxonomy): Eukaryota > Metazoa > Arthropoda > Branchiopoda > Diplostraca > Chydoridae > Chydorus > Chydorus sphaericus. The sequence goes on from CM057926.1 coordinate 20,239,619, forward strand.
CGGAAAGGATTGGGCAACTACTTCTACAGCAACGACTATTGCCAAGTCTGGCGTGTCGCCAAACAGTTAGAATCCGGAATGGTTGGGGTCAACGAGGGTTTTATCAATGACGCATCAGCACCTTTTGGAGGTATTAAGGAGTCCGGGTTTGGTCGTGAAGGATCTCGCCATGGGCTTGACGACTACATGCACACAAAATACGTCTGTTTTGGTGGTCTTCAGAACTAATACATAATCCCTGGGTTTTATTTACTTAAGTAAATACCGAAAAGTGAACAATAAACGTAGTACAATTGTAGTATGCTAGACACTGTTCAGGGGCTCTGGAATTTTTTTCTTTCCTGCCAGAGTGCCAGTTTTGATTAAAAAGCTAATTTTTTTAAATCCTAGAATTTCATGTAGAAGGAATTCAAAATGAATTTAGGGGTTCAAATAAATGGTTTCAATGAAATGCTAGAAATTTTATTAATTTCTTCTAGTGATTAGGTCACTCGCCAGGGACTCTTGACTGCTTTTTACCTCCATAGCAGCTGGGACATAAAGAAGTAAAGAGTATAAAGAAAAATAGGTTTTTATCCTTGAATTTTATTTAACATATTCAAAATGAATATAGGGGTTCAATTAAAGGATGTTCAATGAAATGTTTCAAAACATTGCTTTATTTTCTTTCAATGATTTAAAAGTCAAATGGTCTGAAGTAAATCCTGAATATGAAGTTGGGAAGGTAGGGCTCTTTGATTATGTCAACACAAAGTACAAGATGTCTGGGTGTTTTAGATCTATAGTTTAATTCAAATTTGTCACGAAAAATAAATTATGAAGAGACATCCGTCAAATACTTTGTTTGCTGGTGTCTCTTGACAGATTGACACGGATTACGTAAGCAATGCTGATTACATACATGTATTGGAGTCTTTCACTCAAAGGTAGTTGACAAATACAACCCAACGCACGGTCTTTGATAAGAATTTACATAAGTTAGACAAAGTAAACATTTGAATTACGACATTAACAATTTGTCGCCCATCAGCTCTGTCCTAGTAGGTGACTTAATTAAGTTGTGTTTGTGTTTGTTCTCATGGATCGAAAAACAAATTTGTTCGAAACGGAAATATAACCGTTTAAAATAAAAAAAATTTTGTCAATAAGAGTGTGCGTTTTGGTACCCTGAACTGAAATCTTTTAAAAGCCGAAAATTCTTTGATTTTTCGTAGTTTTTAACACTCATTTTTATTACTAAGATTATTCTAACTCTTTAAATTTGCGTATTAAAATTTACCAATAGTGTTAACAAGAGAGAATAAAGTTTCCAGAGAAATAAAACCATTTTGTGCGACCAACCAATCCATTTATATGTTTTAAATATACTCAAATTGACAACGTATATAGTATACCATAATAGTTTTGGCATGAACATTATATTATCAAATCATCGATAAATATATTTTTTTTTAATCACGTATTACCAGCTTGTTCAACACAAACTGGGATATCTGACTGAAAAAAATGCGAACGCCAAGAGAATTAAATCCATACTAACATAACGGTATAAAAGTAAATTGTAAACAGTGGTAACGGCGTGCATCGTCCATCAACTTCTACTATAATTACTTCAAATAATATGTTTATACATTTTTTTTTAAAGATATATTAATTTATCGATCCCACGGGTAAATTCGTGTTTTTCTGTTGGTGCTCTACTGTAATAATGATTTATCTTTCTATAACTTTGGTTATTCAAAAAAAAGTACTAGCTGGTCCGTGTTTCGGCTTGCCCCGAAATAGGCAACCAATGATTGGTTTTATTTCTATACTTAATCGTAAATCAATCATTAAAATACACTAGATCAGTATGAATGATTGACCTTTGCTCATAATATCTCAGTTTACCCGAATCACGCGTTTCAAACAGTCGGTTTACCAGGGCCTAAATAAGATCGATTTTTTAACTCTTGAAACCATATGTAAGTTAAGTTGTTTTCTCTAAAATCTATACATGCAAATTAGAAAATCCTTCATTTATTTTTGAACCCCCTAATATGCTTTGATAAACTAGAATCAATTCTTAAAGTACTCAAATCTGTATATTTGCAGGATGAATAAAGCTCAGCTGCTTTCTTTAAGCCCCTCCTGCTCTAAATTTGAACCAATCAAGAATGTCTTGCCACTCACAACTCTTCTGCTTTAAACATTAAGACTCGCAGATTATTTTTTTTTAAGATAGAAATACATTCGACCCCACAGTGTAAATCCATGATACATCGTTTCTGCTCGCTGCCTTACATACAGATATTTAATTATTTTTCAACAAACTAAAATAATTGTAAACGAAGATGCCCCTGAAATTTTGCGCCAATTTGAATTTCATGTTTAACGAGAGTGGCAGTTTAATTGAAAGATATGAACTTGCATCTAAATGCGGGTTTAAATCTGTCGAGTCCGGTTTTTTTTACAACATTCCGCTTCCGGAGCTTGTTCAAGCCAAAACAAGGGCCAATAATGTCGATCAAATTCTCATTTACTCTGATCCAGGTTAGATTATGTTACTGAATAATTATTATATTTCCACAGGGAACGCATTTGTGTTTGGTCTTTGTTTTTTATAGGAAATTTAGCTAATGGAGATATTGGCCTAGCTGCAATTTCTGGCAGGGAAGCTGAATTCAAGCAGAGTTTGAATAAATCAATTGAATATGCCCAAGCCCTTGGCTGCAAAAAGTATATAACATCAAAGAGAAATGTATATTTTAAAGTAATTTCAATTACATTTTCAATAATAGAATCCACATTATGGCTGGAAAAACCTTCTCCAAGGTTACTGATACTGGCATGTGGGACATTTACAAAGAAAATCTGCATTATGCTGTAAAACTATTAGAAGAAGCAAATATAGTAGGATTGATAGAACCCATTTCTGAATTTGGAATTCCAGACTATTTCTTGAACTCATTCATCAAAGGCAATATCTATTCAAATTTTATTTTTTAAACAACTTTCTTAAATAGTTTATTGAAATAATAGGCCTTGAGATTGTCAAACAAATTGACAGCAAGTACCTCAAGTTGCTGCTGGATGTTTTCCATCTACAAATGCTTGAAGGAAATTTGACTAATAGAATCAAAGAGCTTTTACCTTACACAGGTAAATTTTACTAATCATATTTCAGTTAATGTTTTTATAAAACCGATTTGTCTTAAATTTTTAGGTCATATTCAAATTTCTCAAGCTCCAAATCGGCATGAACCAGGCGCTGCCGGTGAAATTGATTACAAATACATCTTCAACCTACTTGAAGAGTTGGGCTATGATGGTTACATTGGACTAGAGTATAGACCGAAAATTGTTACCATCTCTAGTTTGGGTTGGATCAAAGAAGGGGGATACCAGCTTTGAAACCTATTTGTATTTGAATTCTGGTAGTCGGTTATATGCTGGGTGGGATATTTTTTAATTTGAAAATAAATTTAGAGGAAATGTTAAAATAAATTATCCAAAATATAATGAAAATGTGTGTCATTGTCTGATTGTAGTCTAGATCTTGATTTTTAACAGCTATAAATGAAATATAAGCACGGTAACGGGAAATGTCTCTTTGTTTTCTTTCAGATTAACTTTTCAAATGCTCTTGAGGTTCACGATGGCACATATGGAACATCCTTTCATTTCGAGACCATCTCTTAAATACACTTCATTTTAGCAGTTAAAATGACAACAAAGTGTTGGAAAAATAGTTTTGTTTACTTCCAATTATTTAAGTATATAATCGTTTTAAGTAAAAGAAAAAGTTGTGTAAATAGGGCTTTTTAATTATGTCAACACAAAGTCCAAGATGAGCTGGGTTTATTGGACCTAGTTTTCGATGTCACAAAAAATAAATTATGAAGAGACGTCCGTCAATAATTTTCTTTAATGCCTCACTTTGGCAGTTTGACATCGATTATGTAAGCACTGCTGTCTAGTGACTACATGAATTAGAGCTCCTTCACTCAAATCTAGAGCGTGACCTGTACATTAGTAGTTGACAAATACAACCCAATGCATGATGTTTGCTAAGGAATTACATAAGTTGGGCAAAGTAAACATATCAAATACAACCATGACAATTTGTAGTCCATCGTCAGCTCGATCGTCAGCTTTGCCCTGGTAGGTGACTTGCTTTTTGTTTGTGTTTGTTTTGTCATGCATCATAAAAAAATAACCCCGGTTGAAACGCAATAATAAGCTTGTTTCAAAATCCGAAAATTGTTATTTTTCGAGGTTTTTTAAAACGCAGTTATAGCACTTTAAAATTGATTGATTAATTTCATCAAGTTTAAACAAGAGAAAACGTTTCAACGCCAATAAAACCATTTTGTGTGATCAACATATCCATATAAGTTTTTAATTTCACTCGAAATTACATCAGTGCGAAAGGGAAGGACGGTTTTTTTTAAATCAAACCACGTCACGTCACATCACGTGTAACAAGCTTGTTATAAATCAAAATGGACGAGTTGGAGTGAAAAAAAAATCGATTTGGAAAATAACGATTTTGACTTTCTCTCTTTTTCATATCGTCCATTTCTTACTTTTTCGCCACTACCACACAATTGACCTTTTAAATAATTCCTTATCAATATAATCTGAGATTGAATTCATTCGAATATATATATATATATAGGCAGGTAATAGTTACATTGTAGAAATTATGACAATTAAAAGAGTGGTATGTTTACGTGTATTGCAACTCTTTTTTACATTCCATGGTGACGCAATACAGTGCCACAGTAGAAATGGTGCTAAGCAACACTTATCTTGAAAGAATCCTAAGTATTGATGTCAACTCTAATAACAGTTTTCGTACACCCCACAAAAAGCTATACCCAAAATTAAAATTTAAAAAAGAAAAAGAAAAAGAAGCAAAAGTCTACAAAGATATAAACCCCCAGAAATTTTGGTTTTTCATTTTTTTCTCATAGTTATGAATTTACTGGTATTCCTTCATAAAGTTTTCGTGAAAAGTCCTGAATTTTTCCAGCATTATATCTAACTTGGCTGGCTGAGGCAAGATGGTTGTCCTGTTTATTAAAAAAATTAACTATTATTTATAAATAAATGTTATAATAAAACTATTGAAATGCCCTACCGAAAGTGGTAGGTTCCTGGTCTTTGACCGAATCCAGATCCGGGTACTACGCACATTCCAGATTGTTCGAGCATTTGGAAAGCATAAAACACATCCGGTTCTTGACCAAGAGATTTGGCTTTAGCGATAGCCCTTTCAGGAATCTTCACCTGGAAAAAAAAAAAGTTTTGTAAAACAATTTAATTTTCACCGGTAATGACTTTAGATTGTCGCCTATTTGTATCGTCTAATTAAGGGAGATTCATCGGTCATAACCAGGATAAGAATTTTTTCAACGACGGTGGCCATAGACGGTGATCTTAACTCGGCGAGCTTCCTCCCCCACGACCGGTGTATTTATTTTTTCAACAAACCTGAGGGAAGGCGTACAAAGCTCCTTGGACCGCATTACACTTCATTCCCGGGATGGTGTTGAACGTCTTAGCGATGGTAAGAGCACGGTCGGCTAAAGATTTCAAAATTTCCTCTTTTTCTTTTTCAAAAAGCTCGTAAGAAGGCTCTCCCGGCTCAGGCGGATTCACGACACAATCCATGGTGGCCTGATAGTTTATATCAGTAAAATGAAAGTTTAACTTTTTTGTTTTACATTTTAAAACCATATTTACCTGTCCGAGAACTACCTCAAGTTGGGGAATGAAGAGAGACAGAAAGACAAACAACTTTTAAAGACTCTTTTTAAAATAAAAGTAAAATAAATTTACCTGTTGGACAAAGCTTGGCTGAAATGCTCTTCAAGTAAAAAGCTTTAACGGTGGGGTCAATGTTGACAATCTCAGCGTAACCGCCTCTTAATCCGCATTCACCCATGTAACCTGCACAAAATGCATTATTGTAAATTTTATTTAAAAATAAATAAGTTAAAACCTTTAGAGCAAGAAAAGAAGGAAGCCATTTCTATTTTATCGTAAGGATCTCCCATTTCGTGTGAAACTTTCTTGAAAGAGTGAAACTCCGCATTACTTGCGTACACGTTACCTTGGTAAACCTGATTTTATGGAAATAATAAAATAAAATATGTAAATTTATTTTATGATATGATAATACCTCATCAGCAAAAATAAAGAGCTTTTCACGCTGAGCGAATTTGATAACCTCCACAATATTATGCCGAGTTAAAACTTGGCCTAAGTATAAAAATAATTTTAATAATAGTTTTATTATTCATTAAAAAAAAATAATACCAGTAGGATTTCCGGGATTGACGATGACGATAGCTCTGACATCACAGTGTTTACGAGCTTCTATAATAGATCGTTCTAGCTCAGCTACATCCAAGCCCCAGTTATTGTCTTCGTCCAGGTAGTAGCCCACTTGCTCCATGTTGTACTCTACGATAGACGCAGAGTAGAGTGGGTATTGCGGGATCGGAATCATGACACCCGTTCGTTTACCACTGATAGTCGACATCAGCTTTAAAACTGACTATTTAAACAAAAGCAGCATTTCATGGAATATTGAATATATTATGTAATAAAGTGAAATATACTCGGATGCCTTCAGAGGCTCCGGCGCAGAGGACTATGTCGGTCGCATTGGCTGGAAATCCATCACGGCGTTCAATGTACTTCGCGACGTGATTCCGGACCAATTCTAATCCGGCGGAATCACTGTAACAACCTTAAAGATTTTTGTGTTAATGAAATACTTTCCCTGAGGGTTACATTTTCCTCAAGTTACCTGCGCTTCCTTTACTGGCTGCTAGAATAGCCAGAGCACGTGATTTGACATCGACGGGAAATTTTTCCGGCGCGATTTGTAGTAATTCGGGGTAAGATACTAAAGATACGATTTGACGAATAAATGTGATGGGCTTCTGACCCATTGCGTGTGCATCACCGAGGTTGGCTTTAATGACTTCGGTGAACGGTTTTTTAACACCCTGGAAAAAATATATACAGTCGAATGGAAGTTAAATCGAATAGACAGAATAATTTTTTTTTACGTTTGCCAACTCTATTTCGATCTCACCGGCACGGATAACCAGCGGTCCTCTAAGAAAAAATAATTAAATCTTTGCGCATGAACATAAATTTGGCAGGTGGGTAATTTTTTTTTTATACCTTACTGCAAATTCCATTGCTTTGATGTTTGGATTAACATTTTGTACATTTAAGACGTGATCATGAGCTGCTGACGTGGTCATCATGTTAACTAAATACACAAATAAATATGAATGATCATTAAAAGAATTCCTATTTAAATAAATGGGATCCATTTCAACGAATAATAGTTTTAAAAGTAGTATTGAAGAAATAGTTTTTTTTTGTTGTAAATTTGAGTTTTGATACAGTTAATATTAATTAATATGCAATTAGATATTTACTATACATGCCGTATATAAAATATCTATATTGAATACCCGCGAAAACTCAAATTCGTTCGAATTTAAAAAAAAATTACTTATTAAGAGCCCTAATTATTACTCTGATTTATGAACACACTAACAACAGTTATTCTTCACTTCGGCTCTTCTGACAATGAAGTAGTCAAATGTGGTGGGCAAGCCCAGGGAAAGAAGGATGACAACGGTGAGATGTGGGGCGACAGCTTTCGAGAGATAGAGGGCTATTAGGGTGTTTCAAAAAATACGACTTTTGTCAAATTACGTGGGCGTTTGGATATATCATGTGAAATGTGTAAAAAATAATTGAGGTAAAATATTTTGAAGAAAAATTTATATTTGACCACCCCACGACCAAAAAACCCCTAAAAATGACCATTTTTACGTAATTAAAAATTATTACGTAACGATATGTTCACGTAATCACAGCGGCGTTTTCACAACATATAGAGGTACCCTATACCCAGCTATGGTAAAAAAATTGGACTAAAAAATCATCATTTAGCCTACCCACCGAGCGTTTATAAATACTAGTATATACCCAATGCCCTTAACATTATGTTACTTTACTTTAGGTTTAAGAATCAAAATAAATTTTATACAGTCATTTTCATTATTGTATTAGAAAGAGGAGTATCAAATGTATATTATCCCTGATTTGGTTTTTTCAAAAAATAATAAATATTAAACCGTATACGAGTTATAAAATTTGTGGGTTGGAGAGTAGTATTTATTTATTTAAAGCCAATATAACTGGCTCTACGCATAAGTTTTCAAATATCTTTTTCTTTAAATCTAAATAATAATTTAAAAATACAATAATTTGGACATCTGGACAAATCTGGCGCATAGTGTATCAGTTAAATGCTGCATGTAGGAGTTGCTATAACTTGTAGATGGTTTTTTTTTCGAAACGCTACTTCACGAGTTTTGATGATGACCAAAGACAGTGAATGCTTTAAGAGGCCGAATAGAATCAGAACAAATATACTTCTTTCAAAATATTTGGAAAAATGTATGCATACAGCCAGTTATATCGGCTAGAAATAAATAAATACTACTCTATATATGTGGATTCCACATATATGCCACAAATATGTGAGAACTTATTTAAACAGCTGTTCAAAAGTAAGAAGTAAATGAGGAGAATCCAAAGCTGTATTCAGATTTCTCAGTAATGATTTTAAGGAGTTTGTAAATTAAACATGAACATGCTGATGGAATACGTCAAAACAGATTTTAAACGGTGGGAGAACGGGGTTTGGGATCTTCTAATGGTTTGGGCTTTTAAAATATGTATGATTGAAAATAACTGAAACAGTAACATTTTCTCCATCTCATATCTTTTGCGTCGGCAGTAAAAGAAGGTACGACATTTTAAAAACAGCTTAAGCATTCCGTCAAGTTGTGTTTTCTGTTCGAATGATGAGTCCAATTTCTTAAAATTTAAAATTGTACTAAGCCTAAAAATTAAACTTTTACCAAAAAACTTTTCGATTGGTACCATAAGTGACTCTTATATGGTATCAATCGGACATATGATAAGTCCGATGATGGATGCGGTGATCCAGTCTTGTCTCTAAAATTTTTCTGTTACTTTGCTTATTGTGCCTAATTTCATGATAATAGGTTCATAATGCGCCAGTTTTTGCGCATATAAATTTAAAAATTCTTAGGTTGATCTAAATCCCCACTAATCTTTTCTATTCTATTTGAGTATTTCCAAGTCGAGTAAATCTCCTATCAAATAAATGCATCTTTGTTTTTCAATATAATAACTTGATTGAATAGTTTCCAATGACTGTTATACAATGTTCAATTGGATGTATTTGATAACGACATTACGTAAATTAATTTTCATGTTACTAGGACTGTATATATATATATAGTAATGAATACATCTTTTACACATTGTTACTGAAAATATTATGGTGTATATAATAGCGGTAAAACAGTACCTTTAATTAAAATTCCGGCAATTCATCTGTAAATACGCAATAGGGAGCGGCCATAAGCTACGTGATTCAAATTTTCGGCTTTTTTTACTCCCTTCTCCTGGTAATTTGTCACTATTTCCCTAATACCACCCCTCAAAATGGTGTTATTTTTGTTGCCCCATATCTTTATATACAACAGCTTACGAATTTTGTAAACAGATTTTTGAACAGATTTTTGAGTTTAAAATGTTCGTTCCTGCGTAATTTTTTCTTAAAGGATACAGACAGAAAAGCATCCGTCGCTCCATTCGAGAAAAAGTAATTCAGAAGCATCGCAACTATTCTAAAAAAGGATGACTTATATCCCTTCGTACTCTACTAGTAAGTCTATATATGAATATAATATAGTATCCCATTCTGTTCAAGTTGCTTCAAATGTTACTATACATGCATAAAGTGTATTCTTTAAAAAAATATTACAATTTACGCAGATTTTGATGAGCGCTTATTGCGTCCTGAACGTTTTTGTTGGTGAAGCTACTGCTAAATTTTATGATGAAGCATTGGCTTGCCCGCAGTTGGGGTCGAACGGTACCATATCGGGAGTATTTTCAATTTGAAGTGCTCCTTGAAAGACCAGTATGTGACGGATGCCAAGAATATTTAAGGCATTGCGTCCCATTCCTTGCTCCCAATTAAACTTGCCTACGTAAGTCATATTTATAATATACGATCATGATTTAGTATAGTGTGTAGCTTATATTACATACGTAATAAATATTCATATTGATAGAACGCCATGGGCATGCTATGCAATGCTGTGACAAAAGGTGTGACAACTCTCGGGCTAAAGCCAAGTGATCCAGAACTATTAGGATTGACGAATCTCATTAAAGTGACCAAATATAGTAAGTCTGGATTTACACCTTATAATATATATATATATATATATATTATAAATTTAAATTGATATTAATGTTCTCTATTTTTCTGTATTTTACAAATAATATTTACAGCCCAATTCACGGGGCAGGTAAATAATGCGGGCCAAGCAAATTTTGGAACGGATTGCCAGCTGACCATGTCTACAGACAGGACTCTCTACACCCAAGCCACTGCACCTAACAACAACAAAGTAGAATATATTATTCGTATATTTGTATTTTAAAATGCAGCTATACATTATATGATTTATATTTTTAGATTACCGATGCCTTGGTTGATTGGGCCCTCTGGTGCAACTTGAACCAACAAGCTGTTTCCTGTCTTAGTAATAGCCAGATCTATGCTTGCCCTGGCGCTGCTCCCAGCTGCATCACGGCTGTATAGCAGGAAGACCCATATTAACTGAGTCCTAATCCCTAAATGAAGAACCAATTGTTTATTTTCAGTTTTGGCGGTGTTTTAATGATCTTGCTTTTTAACTGATAAAATATATTTGGCTTCCTGAATGAGTAATGCTTAATTCATTTCGCTTCTATATCAGTAAACGCTTTCCCAGTTCAAATGCCATATTATTTCATAATTTGATGTTTTATTGCGTTAGAGCGATTGGTGAGGTGTGCGTTTAAAGATACTCTTATTCGGCTAGCTTACAAACAGCGGCAGCTCATACTGCTGTAATGGAGATTTTATGATTTTACTAACAATATTTCCGATGTTACTTGGCCTTTATCCTTTATATGGGGCCTTTGTAAAACAATTATATTGCACAAATGTACGATATAGAGGGGAAAATCTTTTATCGTTTTATGATAGGTCCTCGGGTAAGTTGGTGTGAATTCATTTAATGACAACATAATAAGTTGTTCTTCTAATGACAAAAAAAATCCTTAAACAAACTTAAAATCCTTAAAAATACATTTGAAATTCAATTACAAATCTAGTAAGATTAAACTGGGTGGTTTAAATAATTGTTTTACAAAAAAAAGTATATCTTAATTTTTCCCGGAGCACAGATATTTCTCTCCAAATGAAACTGCAAAAAGATTAACATACTATTCACTTTTTCTTTGTCTAAAAAAAAACTAATAATCCGTACTTTCCCAATCCGTATTCCGTACTCCGTACTTTATTACAACCCGAATATTTCTTACCTTTATTTTACCAAGCTATTGATTATTGGTAATCAGAATTAGACGATTATTTTATCGATAAACGTAAGCACTATGCTGTGTACTACCCAAAAATTTTCAATATTTAGTTTGAAAACAAAAAGCGCAACCTTTGAGCGCACCGGTAAAATGCTTGTTTAGAATTTAACCAAGTCTCTATTTTCTTGCTTTTAAACGCAATAGACTGAAATATGTTCTCTTTAAGTAGCTATTACCATTAATACCAAGATATGAGAAAGACCCACACAGCGCCGGCTTATCCCTAGATAACCCTAAACTTGTCATTATCTCCTAAAGATTTCTCGTACAATATTTGAATATCCATAAGACAACCTTAGATGGATATTTATTGCAAATATTTTATTGTTATAAATGTTAATCATTTGATAACCATAATTGCTCCATATATTACTAGATAATATTGTGGTTTAAAAAAACTTTTCATGAATATAAAAAGTAGCAAGATTAGTTGTTGAATTCCGTCAGAAGTAAGATATAGGCCGTAAATTGTTTAGATTAATGCCTTGACATTTACATTATTTTAATGTTTAAGTAGACTGCAGTTGCCAAGCGCGTGTCCTCCTTCCAGCCATTAATAGAATGGTAATACTGTCTTATTCTGAGTTGTACAACTGGATATGATATCACTTGAAAAAGTGATTGTGAAAAATTCAATATCTCTTCCTTCTTTATCGATATGGAATCATCAATAATATACTATTTGAGTTATTTAGCATGAAATCAGTGATATTGAAATATTCGAATATACGATACAAGCTGGTATCATAGCGCTGCGCTATTATTTGATGAGAATTACTTTAGTAAAATTATGAATAAGGCCAACATAGAATCGAAGACACTAACATAACTTTCTTATCACAAAAGATGTTATGAATAAGTCCAAAGAATAATGGCCAATAACATAATGAATAATGGCCAATAACATAATCCAGGCTAAACCTCTTCATTTGTTGATTACGAATAAGATCAAATATTTGAACTGTTGGTCAATTACGTAAGAAGAAGACATTTTTTCATTAGGTGATTATGAATGAGACGGAATTTGAAGATGGTCAATAAAAAAATGAAATATCTAAATGATTATGAATAACAAAAAAGGAATCACATTTCATTAACATGATCGTTTATAAAAAAGATCATTAATAATATAGTCAAATCTAAGGAATAATAGTCAATAGAATCATCATACATTTAAATTGATTGTGAATGAGGCCAACAAACAACAGTTTCTAATAGCCAATAACGTAATTAACGTAATCTGAAGCTATAAGAATTGCTTTTAATCGGTTTTATTACGTGGCCGTTAGTAGATGAGCAAGCAAATAATAGATAAAGAAAATTAGTTTGCGTAGGAGTGCTTGTCTAGGTACTGTTGGTTTGCTGGTTACTATAAAAAAATAGTATTAACTTGATTTCAAGGACAGCTTTAGAACTCAGTGTTATGTCAAAACAACAAAAAATAGGTAGAAAAACGGGTAAATCATCTTGTTAAATCTTGATGCGAAGCCTTGTTATTTTCGTAGAAACACATCAAAATATTGTTTAAAGGGAGATTTAAAAATAAAGTGTGGTATTTTTTTTCTTAAATTAGTATTATTTAGTATTAATATTAGTATTAGGGGAGACTGGGGATAAATGTAACACTTTTCGCTTTTATGCACATAACTTTTTTTCTACTCAACAAATTTTAATAAATGATACAGAATCTCAAAGCTTACGATCTTCCCTACTGCCAGGATTTTTTCGAATTTTTAAAGTTATTTTAAAGGGGGGAAATAATGTAAAAGCCAAGACACCCCCTTGTTACATTTACCCCTAATGTGCAGGGATATTTGTAACAGTTCGCGCAGTAAATGAAACCGGCATAGTTTCATGGTTTAATGTCTTTAAATAGTCGTAAACTTTATGATTACTGATTTGGGATGAAAAAATATGAAGTTCGTTCATGAATTACATAATTAGGCACTTGTATCGATTTTTGGGATGTTTATAGTGTAAACAAACGACCACAGCATCCATTGTGATGTGATATCTACAAAATACTGAAGGAACTTTATAAAGACTTAAGAATTAACAATAAGAGAGCATATCAGACGAAAATTTCCGGAAGTTCTAGAATATTTGGAAGATGGCGCCATGCGCAGTGAATGTAACACCAGCTGTTACATTTTTTGCAAACACACTTGGTTTGATTCTAAATAGAATTTTGGGGTGAAATTCAAGTTAAAACATAGAATATTTATATTTATTTTGAAGAGCTTTGAACAGGCAATCACATTATCGTCATTAATGTAATTATTTTATCAAATTTGAAAAGTTAGAAGAAAAAGAAAACAAGATCGAAAATTTACTTTTCACTTCAAAAAATGGTTTTATGGAAATAAATTGAAAACTTGAATAGCCTTAGCAATTGAAGTCTGCTTATCCGATAGATAATGGAAAAATACACATATTGCTTTAAAATCATAATTTTAGAAGTTTTAGAAGAGGAGAAAAGCTTTTTGTTACATTTGTTGCGCGTTACATTCATCCCCAGTCTCCCCTATTATACGTTTATCAAGACAAATACCTTAAAACATTCCCAAAAACACTGGTTTCTTTTAAAAAAATATTAAATAATTTTTAAATTTATCTTCCCGTTTATACATCTTCAGTTTTTTATTAGATGAAACTATCCCTTCCATTTTTTTTCCTGGCCACTTCAGGCACTCAAGATTTAAAGGGAATTACATGCATTGAAATGTATTATTTTAATTACTAACGGAAATCTGATCAACATTAAAGGACTTGGGAAGCCTGTTGGTTTGATTTGCTACTCCCTTATGAGCCCACAAAGGGAAACGCTCCAACCTGCTGTGACACGTCCATTCTATTAAATAACTGTAATTTAAACAAATTTATTGTTTTTGTTTTTTATCCAACAACATTGTGTTGTTTGTAAGATGGAAGTGCATTCCTGACAACCTATTCTAGCCACTTGTGTCATTCTTGCAACCATTATTGGAATGGTGCTACTTGTTATTCTGAGCTGTACAACTGGAAACAATGTTACTTGAAGAACAAACTGTGATAAAGTAAATATCCTTTCTTCATTATCAATATCGAATCTCAATAATAAACTATTTGAATTATTTAACACTACTTCCCATTTTCCCACAGCCACCTATCCCTATATTCCCCCACGTAGGTTCAAGTTAACCAATCACAAGATCTTGCAGCTGTCGTGCTTTATTTCAGTTTAGAAATAGAGCAGACACTTGGCTACTATAAGGAATAAGTAGACTGGATAGTTACGGTTATAAGCGAAGTGTATTAGACGTTCACAGGTTACAAGATGCTAGCGATGACTATTCTACTGTACTACTGTGTGTAAGTGTAAGTGTAGGTAAAGAGCTGTGTTGATTGTCATGCATGCTCCATAAATAGGGAGCGAGGATCGTAGATGCGCAGTGGCGATGCGCGCCACTCATACACAGGGAAGATAGGGACTGGTGCGCACGGCACCACCGTATGCTAATATGGCTCAAGCTGGATTTGGGATATGTGTTTCTTGGGAGGCTTAGTTTTGCCAATTCGGGGATTAACATAGGGGATGGTATAAGGGCTGGTAAGCCTCCAATCTTTAGCACAGCCATAACTCTGAAACGTGCGGTCACGTCCGAGATTGATGGTGTGTACATGACTCAATTATTGTGGGCTTAGAATCTGGCACCACACAGCTTAATAAATAACGGGGATACCCTACTCTGGAAAATAGTTTAAAACAAACATCACATCGAAGCAGAGCAGACTAAACCAAGAATGGCAACTGAAAACCACGTTCACCCCCCGACTTTCATTTAGGTAAGATTACTCAAAATAATTTTAGAAATTTCTTGCTTTCTTACCAATCGGTTTGCAAACTCCATTGTACTTGTCCCTATCTTGTCGGGGTCTACATTAGCTTTGTAGTAAACCACAGTTTAAGAAATTGATTGGAATTAAAATTCAATGGAAATATAATTTGTAAAATATTTTTATCGATGATTATGATATGATTCTATCGATGATTATTAAGCTAGCTACGAGCCAGTGCCCAGTTGATAACTATTCACCATGCTACTGCGTCGCTCCTTCTTATAACTGGGACGATGTTGACTTTCAAGTAACTTATTGCAACGCTGCCTTCGTCTACAAAATCATGAAATCCCAATGTTTTATCAGTCCAGCCAACGCGGACGCCATCATAGAAAAGCTACTACTAATCCCAAGAGAACAAGATCGCTACATACCAACCAATTTATTGGGAAACAGGAATGATGCTTCCCTAATAATCAGCTGTCACTTGCAAAACACCAAATCCAATTACCTCAACTTGGACCAGGATGCTTTTGGAGCTTCCAAGTACTCTCTTAATAATGAAAAGCTTGTAAAAAGTTGAATTCAGTCTAGAACTTTACACCTCAGAATAAAACTTTACTTGTAACTTTTTTAATGAAGTAAGAAAAAGGCTAAAAAAGTAGGAGAAGCAATGAAATCGAAATTCGATAGATTCTGATTCTTCGTGTTGTATTTGAATTATTTTATAAGCCAATGTATGGGGGTTATAATTGTTTTGGTCTTGTAAAACATTTCCTAGGACATCACGAGTCACTGGGAAGTTAGGTTTCTCAATTTTGATTCTAAACAAACATGAAATCCCTTGAGCGTGCAGTACATTTATTCCAAAAATAAATGGTTCCGTCAACATCGGCACAAAGAAGTGCGTTGTGACCAGCAAAGTCTCTTCCGTAGTTTATCAACTTCTTGTAACCAATTTTGTAAGGATATGAGTTGGTACTTAAATACCAATACTGAGTGTAGTCATCGATGTCCTTTTCCTTCAAAATGGCATATGCTTTCGAAAACAAACTCTCGTTGTCTTGGAGGCCCAAACAAACGCGTTCGTTATGTTTAAGGCAGATTGAATAGAAACCCTTTTCAGCCTTTGGTCCTATGACCCAGACGTTCTCTTCTGGGCCACCATCGCATTTTCGGAAATAAGTACCTTCAACCACATTCAGCATGTATTCTTGATTTCCGGTCGAGCGTATGACCAAACAAAAGTGACCTTGGAGCCAATTATCTAATTTGATTACCATTGCGCCCGTTACGGTGGAGACCGTTAGAAGAGTGAAAAATGTCTTGAGCAAAAGTGGAAGCAATGCCATATTTTAAAATATTTTGGATGCTATTTAGTAGTCTAAAAGAAATTAAATGAAAGTGAGAATGCGAATTTCAGATATTAATTAAATCTTTAAAATACATAGATTTGCGCTTACCTATGAAATGAAGTTTGATATATCTGCCTTTTGAACAAGAAAATGCATCGACTTTTATAGCAGGAAATTGAGAGAAGTAAATTTGGTGGGTTTTTCTGATTGGATGTCGAAACCATATAGTTTTTTTAAACAAATGGCGCTTATCCTTTCTATTATTAAAATAAATCGTATTTTTTCAAGTGTTTGAAGAGTCAATTGGAAAGTTTTATTTTACAATTTGAATTAAGACAGACAACAGCACGGTAAAACCGGTCGGGTTTCCGAAGAGAGCAGCAACAATTTTTTTTTTCTCTCCCCCTCGAAAATTTTTACCAATCATGAATTTCTTGCCGAAAACCAACAATCTTTTTAGCTACTTGCCAGTAGCCTTTTTATCTAACTCCCTTGGTGGGACGGGATTTTTATAACGCAAATAATGCGTAAAACAACCAATTGACACACATTATGGTTAGGACGACAAAATTTGTTGAAAGCATAACCCTATTTTCGGTCTGTGCTTACTTTCTTGCAATAGAGTTTTGCAAAACAAAACTTCAGGAAATGCTTAAATGTTTGAAACAATTCTTACCTTCTTTGCTGCCGACGCCAAGGATTCTGTGAGACCGAGAGATCAGAAAATGTAACTTTTATAGTGCTTTTCAAGTATACATATTTTAAGAAATCTCCCCATGAAAATCACCCAACCCTCCCACCCCCTTCTCCCACATTATAAAATGTGTTCTGACGTAGGCCAACAGTTGGTTCATATATTTTTTTTCAAACAGGTTAAAATCCTTCCAAAGAAACGGAACATGTATTTGAATTTTGATCATCTACTTTTTTAATATACAATTGTAAACATAAGTTCTCATATATTCGTGACATATGTGGCCCAAAATCCTTGAAATCATTCCGAAGAAACTGAGCACAGCTTTTTCCTTTTTTTAAAACACATGTGCGTTGTTGCCATTAACTTTAACATTTTCTATCCATTTCCTCCTGTGAAAAAAATCAACAAACAATTCTAGAAAACTTAGAAAATTTCTGAAAAAAACATGAAATATTTCTTTAGATGGCTGTAAAGTTGTTATTTTTGGTTTAAGAATTCAATGAATTTTGTAAATCTTGGTCTAAATAGGACAAACCTTAACATGTTTCACAATCTGTTTCACAGGAGGAAATGGATAGAAAAGTTCAAAGTAAGTGGCAACACTGCATATGTGTTAAAAAAAAGGAAAAAGCTGTGCTCAGTTTTCTCGGAATGATTTCAAGGATTTTGGTCCACATATGTCACGAATATGTGAGAACTAATGTTTACAATTGTATATTTAAAAAAAAGAAGTAAATGATCAAAATTCAAATACATGTTCCGTTTCCTTGGAAGGATTTTAACCTGTTTGAAAAAATACATGAACCAACTGTTGGCCTACGTCAGAACACATTTTATAATGTGGGAGAAGGGGGTGGGAGGGTTGGGTGATTTTCATGGGGAGATTTCTTAAAATATGTATACTTGAAAAGCACTATAAAAGTTACATTTTCTGATCTCTCGGTCTCACAGAATCCTTGGCGTCGGCAGCAAAGAAGGTAAGAATTGTTTCAAACATTTAAGCATTTCCTGAAGTTTTGTTTTGCAAAACTCTATTGTGAGAAAGTTAGCACAGACCGACAATAGGGTTATGCTTTCAACAATTTTTTCGTCCAAACTATAATATGTGTCAATTGGTTGTTTTACTTGATTGCTTCCTTTCTATTATTTGTTCCTTTAAGTCTTTGACAGGCGATACATTTAAATATTGATTTATGTTTGGACGTTTTATATAATTATGTATAGTATATAACTATTTAAAATGCATTTAACTTAAATTAACGATTTAATACCGACATTTATTTGCGTTATAAAATTCCTGTCCCACCAGGCGAGTTAGTTAAAAATGCTATTAAAAATTATATTAAGTAAATTGAAGTAATATTAATAAATAAAGGATACTCCATCCTAGAATTTGAAGCAATATAATACTATTTACTAGATAGTAGGTACTGTACTATTGAACCAACTGACCGGTGTAAATTCGATTATTTATTACAACGTGTAGCTAGTTTTCTATTATAATCTTACTTTA
Source organism: Chydorus sphaericus (assembly GCA_030141595.1). NCBI lineage: Eukaryota > Metazoa > Arthropoda > Branchiopoda > Diplostraca > Chydoridae > Chydorus > Chydorus sphaericus. Next base: position 20,258,559 of record CM057926.1, read on the forward strand.
CTTATAATCGAATTTATTTTTTTATTGCAATAACGACAATAGTTAATATTACTATACTCTTTGAATATTTGTCTATAAATCGTCTTTTGTTTCATTTCAGTCGCAATCGGATTTAAAATGGCTCGATACTTTCCAATATATATGGTACTGGCTTGTTTCGCTTGCTCCATGATAGTTGCTCTCAATGACCAATCGAATGTGGAATTAGGGACTCAAAGATTTAGCCAAAACGACACTTTATTGTATTTAAAAAGTGGCGTTCCCTTGGGACAAAAATCTCAATCACTCAGCACTATCAAGGACGATCGTTTAATATTTGCACTTCTTGGGATTATCAACAATGTAGTTGGATTTGTATCAGGTGCCCTAGGAATCGTTGATTTTTTCAGAAATCTCTTTGGTAGTGGTGCTGATGATCCCAGCTCTGGTTTACCCCCACCAAAACCTTCCAAGTACACGGTTGATCAAGTGATGGAAACGATGCAAAATGAATTTGTTATAGTGAAACAAGCACTAGGTGGAGTTTATGCTGTCATGGACAAACAATCGGTCCTATCGTATGTTGATGTCGAAGTGGCAATCAATGGCGCCATGAATGATATGAAATTTAATAGTTCAGTTCAACTAGATATCCGGGCTGTGGAATTGTACGACCAAGTAGAATTCTTTCTTTTGGGAATGCTTGGAAAAAACACGATTGGTCCAGACATTCTTAAAGCTGTTCGTGGATTCACGAAAGTAAGTCTAAGCGGGGAACCTTATTTATCAATTAAACGTAAAATGTGACGTTTTTGTTTTTGTTTTAGTGCACTGATATGTTCAAAGTCATCAGCACATACGTCGAAATGGTAGACCTGGGTCTTGCAGGAATAGCCTACTACCACATAAGATTGAATAAAATGAAAGAAGGGTAATATTCTTAAATTTATGTATGCTAACAGTCTAAAATGAAAGATTCAACCATAATGTTTAATATTTACAGAATAGACCGCATCGATGTTCTGATCAAGCAAAGAAACCATATACTTTACAGAGTCAAGTCGATAGAAGAAAGCTGCAGCGCGATAAATGCTACTAAAGTAGGAGACGAAGTAACAAAAGTTCTCACCAAACTGGGCAATTCTTCTTTAGATGACGTTAGCCGAGCCCTCTACGCAAAATTCAGCGACCTCTACGTGGATAGTGTCTATTGGCTTTTCTTCGTAACCAATGGTTTCCCCAATATCGATAATAAGGCAGCCGGATGGGAAGGATATGATGAAAGTCACCAAGGAAAAGTAATACTTGGAACGCGGACCGTTTTCTGGAGTGGTAGTCCATGGAATCCGGACCCAGTTAATCCCTATCCGGTTCTTGACATCACTGGGGATATAATTAATAAAGCTCTGAGTAATGTTCACGGAATTTTAACTTCGAATATGTATCAAGCGAATAGGATAAGAGAAAAGCTAGGAGCCGCTATCTCTGCTTCTAACCCGAAACGACCTCCAACCACCATATGGGTTTTCGTCGATGCTACCGATTCCACCATTGGAAACCCTTTTGTTGGTCCGAATATGTTTTATAAAAAAGTTGAGTTCTACCTCAACTACCAAAAAAGATCTAACGATATACATCCAAAATATAAATATTTTAGTGCTATTTTCATAATCCAATAAGCCTTGCCAGGAACTATGTTTGATTTTTATTTCAAATAAACTGCATTTGAATTGGCCTATTTGTTTTACTACTTCCTGCTACATTTTGCCAGTTTTTGGATTTAATTTTTAAACAATATATAAGCTAAATTTAAAGGTATTTTTTTTGTAAAGGATTGTTAAATCAAGGACAGACATTTGAAGCAGTTTTTTTTATCTAAAGTTGATCTAATGTTGATCGAGATCCATTTTATTTCGAAAAGTATATCGCTCGGAGCATCCGATTTGTGCCCGGGGTGCTGAAAATTAATTAAATACGTTGATCGATAATAATTAAAAAACTTGATCTGAGGTAAAGAGACAGATCAAAAGAGTGGATAAAAAGATCAGATTCAAGGCAAATGTGGCAGCTGCAGACACCTTTGAACTGTCAAACAACCGAACAACTGTCAGATAAAGGGAGGATGAGCGAACCAATAATAGCATTATAATATACGTTAATTTATGCGATTGTAATATACGTTATCTATGGATTAATTCCTTAAAAGAGAGAAAGACTGGGATACTTTTTTAAAATAATAAAGCAATATGTAGCCATAAAGGGCTATTATTAATTATATAACTACTGATAGGGAACACATACATTAATGATCAAAATGTTATACTATATAAAATAAATTGGAGTAATAATATGACTCAACCCCCTAACTTTTTTTTAATAATTGCATGTGGTTTATTAGTTCACCCATGACTACTATCCAGTCCAGTTCGTATACCATCAAACTCGATGGGCCTATTCCGATTTTACTAGCTGTGGACTATCAAGCCTATTTTGCCCGTCAAATGTCCGTTCTTTGCTCCAGAATATCAAACCTCCTTTGGGGGCCTCAAGGTCCGTTTACCTTTCAAACGTCATCTATAGAGTACTAGAGTGTAGACTTCTACTAGGCGGGCTCTATACAGACAATCGCGGGATCGGTCCCTCTTCACCCTGTCAACCTGTACTTGAGATGTAGCTCTCTTCTCCCTACTTGGAACTCTCCATAAATGCCTACTGCCTACTATGTCCGATTTGACGGTATCATCTAAAATATGAATTATCAGCATTGGATTTTCTCCGCCGTGACTGGATGGTTTCTTCACGTTAATTTTGGGCGAAACATATTGAATTAATTCTTAAAACATGCATCCATTTGAGTACTATTATATATATGTACAGGTAAGGACTTCTGGACTAATAGTTAGACGAGCTAATTTTGTCATCTCCTAATAGTATTTATAATGAAACGGCCTGGGTAAAAGTATTACAATATAACAAAATAATTTTTTTTATGATTGAAAATTGCTACCTAAATAGGCCGAATATTTATCCGAAAATTTATACAATTTTTAATTAGAACGTTAAAATAATCCCCCCCCCCTCTATTATTATTTTTTAAATTAACGATATATGCAAAAAAAGAGTAAAGCAGACGAAATATTGGAAATCGATTGATAAATAATGTATCGATTAAGCCAATATGTGAAAATCTTTGGAAAATCTAAAACTAGTTTTTCCAGATCAATTGTTTTTATCGGAAAAGCCAAAAAAAGGCATTACAATTCAATAAGAGTAGAGAATTTATTTGCACCACGACAATTTAAAAAAAAAAGGTTGGTTGAAATAGCTGAAGAATTTGATGCTTGAAAGTTCCGTTTCAATTCCACTTATTTGAAAATAGACCAGTCATTTATTCATAAAAGGTTTTCTACATAATATATTTAAATTGTGAAATGTGACTTAGCGCAGATTTCCAAACGTTAAACATTTTTATGATAAGAGCACGATATGAAAGAAAAGGTAACAGTAGCCGAACCCTATAATTTTATTTACAGGAACCTATGTAGAAAATTGTGAAGTTGGTTCTAATCTAAAAATATTCGCATGCTCTAAAAAATATATCCAAACATTTACGTTCTTCTTTTAGAGCGGTTTTTATCAGTTTTAATGTACAGGCATCCGCAAATTGATCTCCCGTTTTTTGTAACTCGTCTTTGTAACTCCCATGTTAGCCTTATGAGGCTACCTGGATCCCCCTGGTGGATGCCGGGGATTAATTCGTGGGTGCCTGTACTTCATAAGCGTTTGACTTTTAACGAGTAAATGCAAAACTTAAAATGTTATACAAAAACTCCTTCAAGGTTTAGTCTATTGATCCTCAAGGTATAATTTATATTTAACTAGCTGGCCCGTGTTTTGGCTTCGCCCAAAATGAATTGTTAATTTGTTGTGTATATTAATATAATTTAACCACATATACTGATTCAGACACCTGGACTGTTTAAAGAACTACAGTTGGTTCATATTTGATATTTTCCATAATGACACATTTTCTGTTTACCTTAACTACTTTAAGGCTTCAATTTAACTAATCACGTATTTTACATAATCGTCCATAACCTATCGTTCAATTAAATTAATTAGTTCTGAGGCAGATGCATTTTCACAGTTTACCCGTATTAAGTGTTTGCCTGTAATAACAACTATTTTAATTTTATTGGACCCATTACCAATTTCTCAGGCGGCCCATGGCCACCTTCGTTTCTGGGGTTTAAAAAAAGATTTTTCGTATTACATAAAAGTGGTTGGAAGTTAGGTTTCGTTTTCTATTACTTGTATATGCAAGTTAATTAACAGGTTAAAACCGTGGCCTATGAACTTTAAGTATAAAAACTACATTTGCAAGTTAAAAGTTCAGCTGCATTCTCTAAGCCCCTCCCCCTAAAAAATTTGGACCAATCAGGGAATTTCTTGGCACAAAGATAACGACAACTTTTTGTTTTATAGATATAGATAAGGAAAAAGTGTCAAAAAGGGTGATTTATTTTGTATGTATATAATGATAGTAAAATCTTTCTTCTTCATTTTAAGCCCAAAAAATCCAATCCGATTGAAGGCAAGAAAAATACAGCACCAGTTACTTTTTAGGGATTTGGTGAAAATTCTTAATAACATCTTTTTGAGTTATCAAATCTGCTCGTCACTGTTTTGCTCGCACTCCCTCCACTTTGACAACAGATTTCCTAGGTGATATCCTGAATTTTCTTATTCGGCATTTAATAGATAAATAAAAAAGTTGCATGAAACAATCGAAAATAGAAATCAAGAATCTTTTTGTTTTTGTTTGACAGAAGAAAAATAATTTTGCAGTGGTGAAATGGTGATACTGCTCCAAAACAAATAATTATTTGCGAACTGTCACGTTATTAAATAGACGAATTTCATTAGCTGTTAGATTTTTCGGCTTTCCAGTTTCGTCTTTCGGCTTTTTCGGCGCCGAAAAGTTTAGAAAGTCCAAAGTTTCAACTTTGAAAAGCCGAAACTTTTTTTATTTCGGCTCGTTTTTCGGCTCGATTTTTTCATCTTTCGTCTTTCGGCGGCCGAAAAACGTCATATGTGAACGGGCCTTAAGCGTTCAATCAAGCGAATTGATAACCCAAATTGCATCAAGTTATGTTTTTACTCCTAAAAGTAAAATGTCAGACTTAGTCTTTTCATCGGATATATGTATTGGCAAGGAGCTATTCTGCTATTAGCATCGAAGCAGGTGCTTTCCAAGGTAACAGTGCTTGAACATGGTTATTGTTTACAGTATTAGCACAATTAGGTAAAACTGTTATGTGCAGCGCACATATTACGTGTATTTTATTATTGTTTATTTTGGTGGGATGGAGGGCGATAGATGATTTTAAGGATTATAATCTGTGCTAATATTTACTTTTATCAACGTCGACAAATGCAGAAGAAGATCCGAAAGATGACATTTGTTCCGGCATTGATTGGAGCACACTGGCCTCGAAGCGAGTAAGGAAAATCTTACAATTGCCATCGAATAATCCCCTTTTGAAAATATTGATTTATAAATTTTCAAATAATTAGGTGGCTATAAATTGGTGAATGGTGACGAACGCCCATACCGATATTCTACATACATCGCTTTAAAAATAAAAATTACGGAGTCATCGATCGACCAAACTATTACTTCATTCCATTACATTCATACATCATAGTTAATACATCATATTTGAACTAGCGATGTTCCCGCCCCATGTGGGGCGGGTAGTGGGCAGTGTGACCAACTTTTTAGTACTGCTCATCTCATTTTTAGCAGAAATCGTGATGTATAATTAATTGTACAATCACGCATTTTTTTGGATTCAAACTTAAAAAAAATTAAAACAGAAAGGGGAATAACTGATTGGCCACCTATTTCAAAGAAGCGAGTTTATGGATTAATTTCAAAACATTAACAAATCAATATCCCAATAAAAAAACTTCCAAATGAAATTTGCTTTGACAGGGCCATAAGTGAAGAGGTGCTTTAATTCACGACCAATAATTGGTTATTTTTTACCGTAAAAACTCGTTGACATTAATCCCCTTCTAGAAGCTAATAGATTCAATTAGGAATATTAACATCTGAATTGACAATTGAAATGGTAAATTATTATTCATCTTCCAAGGATTGTAACTTGATGCTCTTCATTTGGCTTGTAAACAAGACCTTAATGTATAAATTCTCAGTAAATAAATAGGTCTACAGTCATCATAATCCAGCTTCAATGTGGATTTGTTTCTATTTAATTTTTCTAACTTTCGATTCATTTCATCTACTACACAAGTAATATACATCGTTCAAAATAATGAAGCAAGATATTTCTCAATTATGGGGCTATATGGCCAGTTTTTCGTTTTTGATTTTTCTAATTTTAGCCTTTGCTTATTTTCTTTTTATTCTTTTTTCATTACATTCTCTAATGTTTTGGCTACAAAATAAGCTATATATTGAAGTATTTAGGGAGCTAAATTCGTCGAACCTAAAAAGTGAGGTGAAAATTATTTTGTTTTAAAGGTGGAGGGTTTTTTTTATTTTTTTTTTAAATTTCTATTTTTTTTTTAACTGTCAAATCAAACTGAATTTTCTTGTTTTAAACGACGCTGGACATTGTAAAGATCTTTCCAGATTTAAAAAAAATGTAGCGTTCATCGTCTAGCCACAAATTGCGAATGGTCACTTTACCCCTTGGCCATATAGCCCCGGTCTCCCCTACCAGTCATAGGTCCCAGATGATAAAAAACTATTAGATAATAAAATTCTTTATTTCAATACTTTGATTGAAATTACACCCGAATCAGCACCAACACAAAAGTAAATAACCCCCCTATTTCCAGTATTTTAATTTTGTATTCCAAATATTTTATCAATTTGATCATAGTAAAAGCTCTTTTGGGGTACACATTTCTACGGACTTTTGAAAAGGAAACATAGATTTTTTAACGTGTTACAAAATTAATTAAATTAAAATTAAAACCGTTTGCTTATGTGTTCACGAAATTAAATCATTTATAGCATGCTTGCAGTTGCAGCTATCGTTGTGTCTTAACAATATGTTTGAACAATATGTTCGTGCTTATAATTACTTCATGTCATGACTTTTTTAATCTATGGGCAGCCATTAAACATTGTGTCATTTGCTGGAATTTTCCAAAAGGGCCTCCCATTTTCGCAGGTTGCATTCAAAACTAATTGTAAAAGATTTCGCCTATCCCGGAGAAGCCAGGTTAGATGACATGGATTAGTAGCACAATCAAAAGGATCTATGAAAATTGAAATGAAAAACTCCATGAGTATTCTTTAATTAGCTGCTTATTTTTGTATAAATTTCGAATTCCTCATTCATTATTTACAACTAACTGTTTGTCACATTACCAAATCCTCTCGAAAGAATACCGGGCAAAATCATTTGTTCTAATATAGGCAGAAATACAGATTCGTCAAATCTTGTTAATTTGTTGTTTCCCAAGTAGAGATTTGTTCCCTCATAAGAACCTTTTAATTAATAGATTTTTAAATAAAGATATTTTTATTATGTATAATTTTCAGTTTTGTTGTTGCAAAGCTTATAGCTTATACCTCCAAATGCACTAGGTTCAATAATTTGTACTCCACAGTCTTTCAAATCAACATACAATGGCGGCGAGATAAATGAGAGTCTTTCTCCAGGCCCCCAGATTTTAAAATGTTTCCATCAAAACGGAAATAAGAGAGTGTTAAAACGCCAAAAAGGAAGAGTGGGAAGTTTAGAAAGTCCGTTGTTGTAAGCGAATAGTTTTTGAAGGGTATCTACAGAATTCTCACATAGCCATTCCATGAATAGGTCCAGTACTTCCGAGGGGTTGCCCACTCAATTTCTCGTGGTTCACCCCGTGAGAAAAGTGAGAAAAAAAGTGAGAAAAGTGAGAAATTTGGTCAAACAAGAAATTTTGAGAAAACTGAGAAATGTGAGAAAATCTGAGAAAAATGAGAAAATCTAAGAAAAATGAGAAATTCTGAGAAAACTGAGAAATTTTGAGAAATCCGATTGTAAGAATAAGGTAATTTAGAGAAAAATCAATTTTTTTGTAAGATTTTGCAAGTGCATAGAACTTATATGCCAATCAATAATCATATAAAAATCAAATAATCTGAACAACATACAATATAATTCAATATATGATGCGTGTTTCGGTCGTACATGGGGGTCTTCAACATTTAATTCCCAGTAAATTTTCAGAATTTGATATGGATACCTATTTGTAAGTTTTCCATCAGTATAAATGTGACATTCATGCAATCAGTTCAATTTAATTTCAGGAGTTGAGGGAGGAAATAAGTTTTATTTACAAATGCCAGATCGAAACCGACAACATGAGCTGGACTTTCATTAGCTTTATTGTTCAATCGTCAGCTTATGCTATATTTTCTGTTGGCAGTAAAATGGAAGTAAGAGGATTCCTCAAACTTTCCATTCCTGTATTACCAGCGTACAATATTTTGAAATTACCCCGTTACAATTACCAACACTTCCATGTATTGGGAACTTATAATTTAAACGAAAGAAGTATTAAGTGATGTAATCTAAATAGTTGTAATCGTTTATAACTTGCTATTATAGTATCAAGTGTTGAACATGTACGAACGTTCAATAGATGATTTATGGTCTTATTTAATAAAAAATATGGGAATTTATGTTTCAAATAAGAATATATCTTTAGAGGTTTGGAAGAAATCGTAAGAAATGTGAGAAATTGTGAGAAAAGTAAGAAAAGTAAGAAAAATTGAGAAATCAAAGAAAAATGAGAAAAGTGAGAAATTTGAGAAAACTGAGAAATTTTGAGAAAAGTGAGAAATTTCTGAGAATTTCTGAGAAAAGTGAGAAAAAAAATTTGAACATTTTTCTCAGGTGCACTCTTTCTTCAAGTGGGCAACCCCTCGAGTACTTCATTTTCAATTACATTTTCCACTCAAGTAAACTCTTGCATACCATCGGAAATAATTGGAAATTGATTTGAATGTGTAAACGCTGTAAGATTGCTGTCTCTTATAGATAAAACATCAAAATGAAAATCTTTTGGAATGGTTTGGAAACTGTCATGGAGGCCGGTTGAGTTCAGAAATTTCAAAACATAAACACTTTTTACTCCAGATAGAAAAGTATGATTCAAGAACTTGCAGTTTCCTTTAGTTACTTACCTCAACCACCTTTTCCGCTTTTTCCTTGGAAGGACAGTTCAGTGTGAAAAGAACTCTCTCGTGAAGCTGGTAAGGGACCCAACCTTGAATCCCATCGAACAATTCGGAAGAAACGATACTAGCAAGAATGACCTCTTCGAATGGGATTACTGTCACCTGGTGGTCATGTACAGGTGTCCCTGTTATTCGGGTCAAGTACTCAATCACTTCAGCCTCAATACCTTGGTTCCACAATTCTACATCGAAGCGGACTTGGTACTGTTCAGTAATCCAATTGAAAACGGCTCTTGCGCTTTCCGGAACCAAGATGACGAGTGGACTGCAAAAATACTTTCGCTCGTCTCCAGGTTTTCTCACCGTGATGGAGTTTTCGTAGATGCTCACATAAAAGTTTCTGAATGGCATATAGCCAAAGGCCCGCTGGGATATCTCCAGTTCTCCCCATGTGGACCTCGAAGCTTCTTTTATTGTAGCAATCGTATGATCCCCTGCTGCTGTTGTGGTAACTGCTCCTGCTATTGTAGCGGCTTCTTCCGATGAGGGACCGTTTGTCATTTTAGAATTTAGATGCTCTGCTTACTTCAACAGTAGGCAAACCTGTTAACAAAACATATCAACATAAGAATTTTTAATTAGATAGGCCTTCTAGTTCTATAAACCATTTGATCGGCTTTATAATTTTATTCAATTATGTAAACTTACGCGACTTGCGGTCTTACCATTTTAACTTTCATACTCAAACCCTAAAGGCAACTCATAGTAATTATTGATGTAAAAAGTGACGTAGATATATTTATATTAGATTTATAGAGATATCTATATTGATAATGGCAAAACCGAATACACACAGTATTACAACTGAGTATGAATTGTTGAAAGTCAAAGAAAGTATTTGCAAATTTCCTGAATCTAAAATGTTTTCTTAAATTAAATTAATTAAAATTAAAATAATGCTATAGAAATATATATTTTAAATACTGTATTTGATTTTTATACATTTTCAGCTTTAAGGAAAAACAGTAGGTGTTGTATGAAGCCGTATCTAAGTTAAAGATAATGAAATAAATATAAACTATAACAAAATAAATAAAAGTTTTCACGATGAAAGTGGCTTCATTCCATTGACCATTTCCCTCCTAAACCAGCAGAAACTTGTGGAGTATCGAAGAGCTGTCGAAAAAATTTCATTTTTTCAAAAATTGGGATGACAATATATGATCAGCTAATACAAAAAATATAATCAACACATAACCACTGAAGATTGAATTGTACAAAACCTATAAAAGTTATTCAAAAATGATTATATACATATGATGATTTGATGAATAATTTTTTACTATGATCATGTTAATATGATAAAACTTATTTGAATATGATATGTACAGTATGGTCCAAATAAACTTGAGGGGCACAAAGCACTAAACAGGTAAGGGACTATCAAGTTTATTTGGACTATACTGTACAAGAAAAAGTAAGTGAATCTTATAGGATTTTCAGTTTCAAAAGCTCCTGTATCAACTTCTATCGGGTTCACCATATAAATACAATCTAATGTAAAATAGTTACATTCTTTCAAACTTGTGCCAAAGAGATTTGCAGTAACTTTCTTGCCGTCAGCGGGTAGTATTTTCAAGAATCCAATGTAACGTTGATACAATCTACTGAAAATTCCTTCACGGGCATCAGCTATAGTGATGTTGTCGCAAGTGACGTCTGGCTCTACTCCATTGTAAATTTGACATGAACAAGGTAAAAAGTCGAAGGGATTGCAAATTGAGGGGTAAACTGATACTTCAGTGGATTCCGGCAGCAAGGATACCTCTGATGTTCGAAGGCTTACTGAAGAGTGGGACGATCCAAAATATTTTGAAATGATCTCAGTTGTTTGTTTAAAATCAGATGTTGATTTCTCTTCATTTTTCCAATCTCCAGTTGAGCTAGTTAAATCCGAAGTCGCAATATCAATCCTGTTGGTTATAGTGGGTGCATCACGTAGAAAAATAATGTTATCAATTGCTATCATTCCTTGCAGGTCATTTTGTGGAGTGGAAAATCCATAAATAATGATCTATAACATACTTTTATTTGTTTATACTTTTAATATAAGCATGTTGCATTTGATTTTACCTTCCCTTCAGTCTGGTCTACTATTGGAAGGGCAACAGCTGAAGTGTCCCATTCTTGGTTTGTTGAAAGCGAATAAGAAAAAAGCTCAATAATTCGTTTGTCTTCCTTTTGGTTAGTTTCAGACCAAAATATCTATTATTCAAAGGAATATATTATGATACTTGCTTTTCGTCCGTTCTTGTTTTTTTTTAATACAAGCAAATTTTCTAATAGTTATAAAGTCAACCTGAATATTATTAAATTGTGGAAGTGCAGAATAAATCCAATAGGAAAAGCCAAGCTGATCACCAGGTAATGCAACAAAACTTTCTGTCTGGAGAATCCCAACACCAAATTGATCAAAAGCATTTGTCAAATAGATAAAGTACTTTCCGTCGTTAGTTGGTGGAGGTGAAATAAAATTCGATTTTGCGTTGATGTTTCCCACGGAAAAGCTTCCGATCGTCCAAAAAGTTCCATCTTCAGAAGCGTCAACCCATGGTATAAGAGTCTTATTTTCAAAGTCGTTACTTAATCCTGGTTGTAGAATTCCGGAAAGAGGAGTAGTGCAGCATTTTTCCAACAGTTGTGGATTTTTCTCAATTATTGGCTGGGTTGCTGGTAGCGAATAGATCAATAGCCAACACTGAATGATTGATTGTCCCATTCCTAGATGGGTTAAAAGGTCATAGTCTAATTAATTAAATTTTAACCAGAAAAAAATTATCGATCTTCAACTATAGCACTTTTCATAAAATCATGATATCTTGGCCTCCCTGAGAGAAAGCAGGCTTGTATGAGGAGAACTCCGCTGAGGTTTTACCGCATTCATCACAAATTAAGAAGTTTTTTTTCTGAACAAATTAGTTTACTACAATAATTCTTCTCAACATTTTCAAACGACGGCGGAAAGCGGTACCATATTTATTGTTATTTTTTAATTATGTATAATAACTACTGAAATTAGGTCCGCTCGATCACCCGGCTAGTAAAAATATGTTACGATTGGACTATAGGGTGCAAATTGGAGATTATGTTTAACACACGGAATAAGATCAAGCATTATTGAGGTTTAAGATATTTTATATAAGCTTTGATATATTAAATCTAAGTTTTTACAGAAACATTAAAAATGTAATCTCTACCATTTAAAATATACAATCTAACATATACGATTTAAGGTGTAACATCTAATAAAACCTAATATCTAAGTTCCAAGATTAAAGAGGACAGTAAATAACCCCGTCGCCACCATAAGGTTACCGGACGTTCCCACGCTAATATAGTGCAGACGATGGTGGGCAATGGGCATGACGCATGATAATCGGAGGCCCAGGTATGGTTTCATAACCCAATACAGAAAAGCGACACATTGACTTTTCGGTATACCGCACTGACTTATTTATATAATCTCAACTAACTTTTTATCTAAACAATTTTTTTCAAGTATTGAATTTTTTTAAGTGATATTTTTTAAGCGCCGTAAAAAAGTGGAATAAAAATGGGACACCCCAGTGTATCCTTCATTGTAAAAAAAAGTAATATGCAACCTATTATTGGTTTTATGTGGACCACCAGATAAAAAATAAAGCTTTCCTTTCTTTTGTGTTTTTTAAATCATCTGTGTCATGTCCAATCACCTTATAAGAAAGCGCTTAACACGGGAGTACATTTAGTGATATTGTAAGTAAAATAATTCGTACTAATAGTCAGCATAGAGCATAGCGCCTCTGCTTTTGGACCCCTGAGGCTTCTACTTATTTAATGGCAGAATACCCCCCCCCCCCCCCACCCCCACGCCCACTCGAGGACTAGAAGAGAGATTAGTTGACAAATAGGTGGAAGAATACGCGCATATACTAGTTACAAATCAAATTCAAATATCTGTTTATATTTTAGCCAAATCTGAAACAATCCAAATCACTTCTTTCGTAATCAGTATATTTACGTCAAAGAGCACAAGCAGTCAGTTGAATGCCGACTTTTAAAATCTGGTGTAAAAAATTGCAACCCGTTCCTTTTGTGTCTCGCGTGTCATCAGATGAAATGGCTACAAATTTTCAAGGATCTTTTCTCTCACAAAACTTTTAATGGTTCGATAAAAAACCGAGAATAGCTTCTCAATAGTGATTGTCTGTGGCAACCAAGACAACCCGCCTTCAACAAGAATCAATGTTCATTCTGAACAAGAACTTTACTATTTTTTTTAGACCTCAGACTTAAATCTTAAAAACATTTTTCTTATGCGTCAAGGTTTACCTAACTCAAGTTTTAGTTAAGTTACCTTCCTGCTGATGATTTGGTGCTGTTGAAGACACTATTTGTCTCTGTACTATTTCTAATACTTTACAAAGTAGTTATTAATATTTCATAAAGTAAAACTTATGATTCAATACTACCAAGTGTAGTCCATCTTGACTTACAATTCGTATTCTGTTGAGGAATGCTGAATAGATGGAATATATGTGCTTAAAGAAATCGTTGAAAAGCTTTCTAGAGGCTAAAATGTAAATGGAATTTGTAACAAAGTAAAATGACGGTGATAAGAGATCGTTCATTGATTACGCCCTCGCATTTTCACATCCCTCTCGTCTTCCTATACCCACTCACTGTACAATTGAGATGATCCCGCTATCATTTCTTGCACCCTCTGCTCTTCAAAAAGATTGTTATTTATATATTATTTGTTATTTTAAAAACAAATTGAAATGTAAAAATTATAAACGAATTCGCCATCTCATCTAAATTAAAATTCGATGGAAGCGATTTATTAGCTTAGAACTTGGAAACAATTGCTTTGTCAATCAAAAAAAAAGTAAAAACAATAAGTCCAATTTAAGGTCAATATTTGGTAAAAAAAACTGCCCCTCCCCCCAAAAGATGTAATTTATGAACGCGTCAGAAATGGGTTTGAAAGTTCGATGTTGTCATACATACATCATCTGTTACGCGAGTTGAAAGGGAGAAATTGTAATTGTTGTCAATGGAAGAATTTTTCGATGTCATTGAAGTCAATATTTGTTGTTCAGTTTCTTGGCTAGTTTTTTCCCGTTCGGAAGCTAGACTGGATGGTTGTATCAGCCTTGATAAAGTGAGAGAGTTAATTAGGGCTAAATTAATTGCACATAAGTATAATTTTTTTAGCAAATATACATGGCACGAAAAGAAATATTCTGTATCAAGGTCTATTAATTTAGTTCCGTTAGAGCAACGAGCGGTACTGATAGAATCGATAAGACTTTTATCAAAAAGCCAGGCCAAGTGTCACTAATGCAGTCAATTGGATCTTTTTTTTAATAACATAAGTAGAATTAGCTTAGAGTTTAAGCAATTATTCAACATTGCACATTTACTGTAACTAATGTCAACAATCCCTCCAGCTTCAAGAAGAATCTGAAACACTGAGGACTCCAGCCTTGTGATAAAGTTTTTTCTAAGGTCAAAAAGGGCATTTTCAAATTTTCCTAAAAAGATTGAAAATTATCATATATTTAAAACAAATATTTCCACATTAGAAAAAATTATTTTATTTTACCTGAAAATGCATTGGGCTCAATTTTTTGTACACCGCAATCGGAAAGGGAAATATACTTTACGTCATTGGATGTGAGCCAAAGTGAATAACTCAAAATAAGGGAAATGTTGTTATTTTTAATGTCAAGATAATTCAGATTAGTAAACTTATCGATCTGTCCTGGAATCGTGACTAGATTATTTTGGTAAATATAAATCGCATCTAAAACTGAACCAAAAGACGCAACAGCCCACTCCATCACCAGGTAAAAGATGCTATCGTTCATATCGATTGAATTTGTGAGATAAAATTTACTAACATTAGCCTTGAGAATTGCGGGCATGTCTATAAGACTATTCCAACTAGAACAATTTGTGAATTTAAGCAAAGTGAGCTTTGGCAGATTACTTGAAAAAGTGGTAAAAAGTTGATTTTGATTAGGAACGGAATCAATCGAAAGTGAAACAAGGGATGTGAAGTCTTCAAAGAATTCATAGGATGTAAGATTACAAGTGAAAATATTTAAATTTCGTATGTGTTGTTTGGTGGAATAGAACGCGTTTCTTGCTATGGTGAGCTGATTCGTATCAAGGCTTTGAATTGTCACATAATCCAAAATAATCTTGTTGGCTGTAAGATTGCAGGGTGTATAATTATCGGTTTCGTTATGGTAGTAAATTAGTTCGAAATCATTTAAGACTTCGGTTTCTGTGCGCCCAAACATGCTGACAACAGCTGGGATATTTATTTGAGCTCCTTTGCAAATGATTGAATTGTAAAAAAGATAAGGAAAACATGAACAAGGATAGTAATCTTCTTGATCACATGTTGACTGGGAATCCACCAATTTCACTGAGCCACCCAACAAAGAAACCTATTTTATTAAAATAGTTAATAAAAACTCCAGCACATACTTTCTGTAGTCGTAATATTAAAATAATATTACACTTAATTGCTTTATCAGTATCCCGAGGTATGAACATTTTAATTTTTTTGTTGCGATTACTATACGATTGATTTAAATAAGAAGTATTCTTGAAAACTTTATTCTTACCGTAGTCCAAATTCCAAAGAGAGAAACTAAGACGAGCAATCTTTTTTTAGCTGCTAAACTTACAGCTGTAACAATACCGTGGTTCATTTTAAGTAATATTCGTTTCATAGAGTAGGAAGTTAACAGCAGCAGTGAATAGACATTAACGCTAGCAAATGGTTGAAGAAGAAACTTGTCCAAAAGCTCATCAATACATCGCTATCAGTGGTGATGCGGTTAATCAGTTCAGAATAAGCACTATGATTGAAGAATATTTCATTTTTCAGGGCTTGTTTGCTTATAGAACCATATGCCTTACTGCCATGATTCTAATATCACCACCTGGCGCACCAAACGTCACATAGTTGAAATGCGTTGGCTATTCTTTTTGTTTAAATATTGTATTCCTGTTTTTTTTATTTAGAGATTATTAAGTTGGAAGATGTAGTCAAACTAAGTCCGTGAGACCACTCCGCCAGCATAAGGGGTTAGAACTTCAACGTGATAGGGCTAGTTGTTGAAGAAAAAAATGAAGGAAGGAGTTTCAAAAGTTTATAATTTATATACCCATTTCGATTGTGATTGGGGAGCTGGGAGCAGACTTTTTTCGAACAACTGCTGAGCGTTCTTTTTCAATT
The DNA here is from genome assembly GCA_030141595.1 of Chydorus sphaericus. Classification (NCBI taxonomy): domain Eukaryota; kingdom Metazoa; phylum Arthropoda; class Branchiopoda; order Diplostraca; family Chydoridae; genus Chydorus; species Chydorus sphaericus. The sequence continues at coordinate 20,275,040 of CM057926.1, forward strand.
TATATAATTTGTATACTGTCATTACATTTTATTTCCGCATTAGCCAGATGTTAATAGTTTTATATCGTCAGTAATAGCTTAATTAAAGCTTTTTATCAACAACTAATACCACGTCGTATCTTATTGAATACAGCAATTCTGTGTTTTATTTCGACATCTAGCTAACGGACTAACCTACCCGACGAATCGAAGTACAATGTTCATCTACTGATCAAACATGCAAATGGAAGGCGATGATTTCACTATTTTAAAGGCAAAAAGATCGACTTGCTTTTTCTACTAACTAGCCCTGGTTTCTCCTAGATATCCATAGGCAGAATCTCAATTTTCAATGTAAATATGATTGCATACCCATGTAAAAAAATGAGCAATTGAGTTGCAAAATGTATGAAATTGCCACCGTGTTAAATTGAATTGATATTTATTTGTAACGCGCACTTTCCCAGCACTAGGCCACTTCAAGTGCGCGCACGCTCGGTCACAGTAAAAAATAGTATACAACAATTAAGAGAAGGCAATGTCGGATAGATATTTAAAAACACGAGATCAAAATCCACCGAGAGTCACAGATTATAAGGAGAAAATGATTATTGGTTCCTAAGAATCCTAAGAACTAATTTGAAGTTGGAAAATACATAGTAAGTTAAGTAAAATATAGATTTCAATCTGAATTTAGATGGAATTGAAATCAATAATGATTCTTGCTGCATATGTCTATTGTGTTTGCGTCTGACCGGAGCGGAAGGATTGAAGAAATTAAGCGTATATATAATTAGATATTTCTGAGAGTACTTCAAGTCAAGCAAAACCAATGGTGGGAGCATCCTCAGCTGAGTTTATTTTCCAATCTATATTTCTGTAAAGGGCCGTAAGGGTTTTTTCTGACTCTGCCCAGCCTCTGTCCTAGAAATATCGCCACAAGAAGATGCAGCTCATGATGTTGGTTTTACAGATAAATGGACATTAAACTACTACAGTGTACGCAATCCAATATGCAGTTGATAAAGAAGAGAATTTACGTCGTGGTCTAAAAGGTACTTTGTTTTACAATCGATTCCTTCTTTCCGTAATTATTTTCTTTTGATTATTTGCAATGAAAAAAGAATCCCTCAATCCCTTTAATTTTTTAATTAATCCCTTAAAATCACACGAGAGTTATTCTATAATGCTGGCGATTTTAATTTTGAATGGATCAATTGGATCATGTGTAATAAGAGCTAATGGACGGAAGAAATCATATAGGTTTAAATGATAGAATAATGCCATTAAATCAAATCATTGTTGTATTTCATAACTTTGATTGGATCGAACTACCCCAAACCATCACCACCACTAAATGTCAGAAGACATTACTAATGTTATGAGCCACAACGATAACGGGCCTAGGATGGTGTTGACTAATTTTATGGACAATAAGTAAATCCAATTGGGTCCAAATCTTTAAAATTTGTTGAGTTGGAGCAACTAGCAGAAACAGCATCCAACAGATTTCGATTGTCCCTTATGAGCCAAGCCAGGTGACAGAGGTCCCGTTCGCAATCGAATGGGTCTAATATTAAGTAATAAAAACATAAATTAATATGCATACTTACTATCTTATATAATGCTCACTATTTGGTGCGGAGAGTTTTCCACGAGCAGAGCCAATCATCTGGCTGAGCATTTGTTTGAAAACACTTTCTTCAAATCGGGTCAGCAAGTTACCATTAATATAAATCTGGGCATTGCGATAGTCACCTAAACAAATTACATTCTGAATGAACATTAAAACTTCAATGACGAATAACTCAAATATTTTAAAGAAATACCTTGAAACGCTCCTTCCTGAATTTCCACAATCTTGTTATTTTGCATATCAAGAGTATAATAAGGCGTATTATTTAGATACAAAGATCGAGTTGGGATTAAGGGGATTTCGCTCTTTTGGTTTGCCATTGGTACGTATTGCAATTTGGGGAGATAAGAGGTATCCTGCAACTGCCACGGGAAACGTGTGATGTTATTACTATCTAAATACAGGTTTGCCAATGGGTTGGAGGAGTATTTTAGGGTCCAGTTAAGAATTCCATCCAATCCCACGTCACCAAGATCGTTAAAGCGCAACCAGAGTTTTGCCAAGCCGTGAGATAGTTGAGGGAACGTGTCCCACTCGTTCAATCCTTCTGAGCTCTCAAAAATAAAGCTAGACAGTTGAAGTAGTGGCGATGGAAAAGAAGCCCAGTTTGCACTACCAACATTCGCCACGCTTTTGAAATTTAGCTCGGAAAGCTTTTCGAATCCAGAGAGAAAATCGAAATCAAGTCGACTTAGGTCGCAATATTCAAATAGTATGGAAGTAACCGTTGTTTTAGAAGATCGGAAGGCGTCTGGGTCAAGTCTAAGCCGAGCGTTTTGACTTCTGCTACATAAAAACATAATGGTACGGGTAACTTGGTGATTGCTTAGCAAGTCCATTGGGAAAATGGCAAATCCATCGGGGTAAATTGCGAAATCAGTTAATTTCGCAGGTGTTGTTCTCTTGAAAACATTTTGAATGAAGGGAAATATCCGCAATCAACTGCGCCAGAAAAGCAAGAGCAAGGAGAATAGTCCTCCCTGTTAGGACAATCGGGGTCAGGTTGTGCTCCAGCAAGATCAATGGAGAATCCTAGGACTAACACCTGCAATAATTAATATGAAAACTCCATTATTTATATTTAATTAGAAAAGGAAAGTATGAAAATTAAAAGGAAACTCACCGCGGATAACGAAGAGAGTAGAGCAAAAGTCTTCATGCTGTTTGTGTAATTAGAAAGAATCTTTCTGGCATTAGCTTAATACCAAATGCAGGACGCAGCTTTATATACCTGTATTATTCTGCGCTGTTGCAATGATAGATAAGCCCATGAGTGATGAGCAACAGGAAACTAAATCGACCGACAAATAAATATCTCGACATTATTGGCTCATTTTATTTCTCAACCGCGTATCATCATTTTATATTGTATCTATTGGTTTTATTTTTGGAATCATTGGAGCAATCAGCGATAATTGTGGAGATTGTGTGGCAACTTCTGATGTCTCATCGCCGCCGGCTTTATGAGAGTTCATTAATCTCTTCATTGTTAATTATACTTTTATTTATTGTTATTTCTCAACCGTGCCGTTTTTTGCATGAATGCGTTATTTCGATTTAATATTGAAGTCTATTGATTCAGATTTGTGGAATCAATTGAGAAATCAACGATAATTGTGGAGATCATGGAGCAATGCCCTATATCTCATCATGTTTAGGATGACTCTTTATTTGTTCGTTTATATCATGATTCTGATTCTTATCTAGGATTGCACTATGCCATGATTATAGTTATACTTTATCGTCTTAGAATTTATGCATAAATTCACAAAGATTCATTTAAAATTAGAATTGTATCACTATCAATGTGCTTGATTAATATAGATAAATAACGGATTATTTTAGTTCATTAAACTCGCCATTATTGTTTTATTATTTCTATTGGTCAACCGTAATATCTTTGGCATGGTATTGATGTTATATTGTGTCTATTTTTTTTATTTGTGAAATTGATTTTGATAAGATCATACATGTGGCAAGGCCTTATGTATCGAATAAATCGAATACTAATCGTCATCGAATTTGTAATAGTTCTTTATTTGTTCCTTTTTTATTTATTCTTATCTAGGATGGAAATGGCTAGACTGGATTATAATTTCCGTCTCAACCCGCAAAGAGTCACATAAAATTTGATTTTCATACATATTAGTATGTTTGATTATGGATATGGATTGTTAAATGCTCAATGGATTTTTTTTATTAGTAAAGTTTTTATAACTCTTGGTTTATTTTCCTACATATAAGAAAATATATAGGAAAATATATGTATTTTTTAGGACAGTTCACTTTTTATTTATTTATATGTTTCCACAGGTTCAAGAAAAACCAAAGAAAAAATATTTGCAAATATTCGCGGATTCTTAGTAAATATTTTTTCTTTGGTCGGGATATTCGATTGGATTTAATTAACATTCGTTCAACATTTGATCAAATATCGGTAAAGATCGTCCTCGAGAACCGACATTTGCAGAAAAAACGACGAAATCTTAAAAAATGGCCGATCTGTCGCGATCTGAAAATCGTACTTTCACAGAAATCCAAATATTTTTAAGATTAGAATATTTTTCTCAGAAAACTTTTTTTTCAAATAATTTAGAAAAATATACATTAAATAGGTAATTTCGAGTCGAAAAATTGATATTTGCAAGAATTAAGTCGATATTCGCTATGGTTTACGAGATATTTGAATTTTTAAAAAAGCAAAAATTATCTATTTTGAAATATGGCAACATGCAAGCAACACAAGGCGCTAATTAGAAATAAATACGTTTCATTTGTTGTTTTTTCTTTCTTTTTTTGAATTTCTTTAATATCCAATTCAATTTCTTATTCGCTTACAGTATTTTTCAATATTAAAACAAATTTAAATGGTATCGCTCTTCCTTCCCAAACTTTGAAAAATATTGGTATATTTGAAATATACCGCAGCTCCCTGGGTTTACTTTTCCAACTAACACTTCTGTAAAGCGGTGATTTTCTGACTCCGTCCAGTCTCAACCCTAGAAATATCGCCACAAGGAGATGCGCAGTTTATGTAGTGGGATGTGCAGAAAAATAGACACTATACTACTACAGTATACGTGATGCAATATGTAGTTGATAAAGAAAAGACGTCGTTGTCTAAAATATACTTTGTTTTACATTTGATTACTTCTCTTCCTAATTATTTACTTTTCATTTCAAATAACATAAGAATCCCTCAATCTCTTAATGATTGTGATTTTTATTTTGAACGGATCATACGTAATAAGAGAAAATGGACGGAAGATCTCAAATAAAGTTTGAATAATAAAACAATGCCATTAAATAGTACAATTGTTGTATTTCATAACTTTGAATTGGAACTACACCCAAACCATCACTACCACTAAATGTCAAAAGACATTGCTACTGTTATAAGCCACGTCGAAAACGGACGAGGATGGTATTGACATATTTTATGGACAATCAGTGAATCCATTTGGGTCCAAATCCTTAAAATAAGTGGAGTTGGAGCAACTAGCATAAAGGCAAGCATCCAATAGATTTCGATTGTCCCTGATGAGCCAAGCCAGGTGACAGGGGTCTCGTTCGCAATCAAATGGATCTATTAAGTGATATAAACATTAATTAAAATGCATACCATGTAAAAGAAATCTGTCATATTATGCTTACTTGCGCCCACTAAGAGTTTTCCATCAGCAGTACCAACCATCTGACTGAGCATTTGTTTGAATACACTTTCCTCAAATCGGGTCAGCAAGTTACTGTTAATATTAATTGTAACATTGCGATAGTCACCTAAATCAATGTGTATATATCAATGAACACACCAAATACAATGAAATGAATCATTTTAATTCGTGAAAAATACCTTGAAAGGCTCCTTCCTGAATTTCCACAATCTTGTTTTCCTCCAACATGAGATAGTAAGGGAAAGAGTTAGCATACAAAGAGCGGGTTTGGATAATGGGGATTCCGCTCTTTTGGCTGCTCAATGGTACATATTCCAAGTTGGGGAGATCAGAGGTATCCTGCAACTGCCATGGGAAACGTGTGATATAATTGCTGCGTAAATCCAGGTCTATCAGTGTGTTGGCGGAGTACTTTAAGGTCCAGTTAAGAATTCCATCCAATCCCACGTCACCAATATCGTTATAGCCCAACGAAATTTTTGCCAAGCCGTGAGATAGTTGAGGGAACGTGTCCCATTCGTCCAATCCTTCCGATTTCTTAATGATTAAACTAAACAGGCGAGGAAGTGGTGATGGAAAAGAAGCCCAGTTTGCCTTACCAACATTCACCACGCGATTGCAATTGAGCTCGGAAAGTTTTTCGAATCCAGACAGAAAATTGAAATCCAGACGACTTAGGTCGCAGCCATCAAACAGTATGGAAGTAACCGTGGTCTTGGAAGATCGGAAGGCATCTGGATCTAACCTAAGCCGAGTATTTTGACTTGAGCTACATCGGAAATCAATTTGACGGTTTACTCGGTGGTTGCTTAGAAAGTCCATCGGTATGGCTAGGGTATTTTCATTTAGATAAATTATGAAATCGGTTAAATTTGCAGGTGTTGTTCTCTGGAAAACATCTGCAATGGAGGGTAACAGTAATGCTGGGCAATTAACTGAGCCATTATCATAGCAATAGCAAGGAGAATAGTCTTCCCCGTTGGGGCATCTGGGGTCGGCTTGTGCTCTAGCAGGATTAATTAAAAATCCTAGTACAGCCACCTTTAAAATTGTATATTAAAACTCCGTTATTTACATTTCAGTAAAAAATGGAAAACTAAAAATTAAAAGAAAACTCACCGTGGAGAACGAAAAGAGTAGAAGATGAGTCTTCATTCTGTTTTTAATTAAGATTTTTCTTAATAAGGTATAATTAGAAAGAATCTTTCTGGTAATACCCTAACACCAATGCAGGCAGCTCTTATATACCTGTATTATTCTGCTGTTCCAGTAATGATAGACAAGCCTATAACTGATGAGCAACAGGAAACTCAATTGAGGGACAAGAAATGTTTCATCATTATTGATTCTTTTTTTCTAAATCGTATTAGATAGCAAAGCGCGCTTTGAAGCTTGCCGGGGTCTATTGGGATCAACCAGTTAACCGATAAAATCACTCGATGAAGAAACCGGGAAAATGGTCGGAAAACAACCGAAAAACGGGTTGATTACTTGATTTTGCAATTATTGGGTCTGCGGCCGTAAAATTGGTTGCTTATAAAGCAGGTTATACATTTAATACTATATTACTTTATTATTTATTACTACCGGCCAATTGTTGGTTCAATTTATTGGTAAATTTATTGGTTGATTTTAAAGCAGGTAATACATTTAGTACTGATTACTTTATTTTTAGTACTACCACCCGGCCAGAAAAATAGTTGACAAAAAGGCTGGGAAATTGATATATTTTGTATTTATCTGCCTGTGACCATTGTACATGAATTTATTAACTTAAACTCAATAATTAAAAGCCAAATTGAAAACCAATTAAAGGTTACATTTTTCTGCATTTTTTAGCCTCTAATTTGTCAATTTTGTGCTATCATTGTGCTATCATTTGTGCGAGTAAGACTTACTCGCATAAATACAGATACACAAGGGGCTGTCAAAATGCCCATGCTACTGGATTAGAAGCTCCGCCTGACGACAGTCATTTCCTCCTCACTTCAACAACACCGTAGCTATTGATTGACATTTATTTGCGTAATCAGCGATAACTGTGGAGATAATGTGGCAATTTCCGATGTCTCATCGCCGGCTTTGTAATAGTTCTTTAATCTCGTCATTATTGACGATTGATTATTTTTATTTCTTAACCGTATTATCTTTGTCATTTCATTGAGTTTATGTTGTGTTAATTTGATTTATATCTGAGAAGTTGGTTGAATAAATTAACGAAAACTGTATAGATGATGTGTGGGAACGCATGCCCGATATATTATAAATGAGCAACAGGAAACTAAATTGAGGGACAAGTAAATATTTCATCATTATTGGTTCTTTTTATTTTTATTTTTTTATGAACCGTATTAGATAGCAATGCGCGCTTTGTTCTTTATTTGAGTAATCAACTCGATAACCGTAGAAATAATGTAGCAATTTCCGATGTCTCATCGCCGACGACTTTATAATATCTCCTTAATCTCGTCATTATTATTGATTAATTATTATTATTTCTTTAATTTATTATATTATTAAATTCCGTTGATTTATTTTGTGTTCGCTCAATTTATATATTTGAAGTTATTGAATGAATAAAAGAAAACTGCGCTTAAGATCATATGTGACAATGTCTGCTTGATGTATTATTGGCTTTTTGTTGCTCTTTATCGTCTCAAAAGTGAAGAAAAAATCAAATAAAAACGTGAATGCTTTGAATGAATAAAGCTGTATAAAAAGGAAAATTATTGATTAAATCTTTATTTTTATGTTTAATGACTAAATAATTAGTTTGTGTTTTGAATCTCTTAGTTTTGGTCTCTTAGTTTCTTTGCAGGATAAAAATGCCACCAATTTATCAAAAATAATTTGTCCAATTTTTTTAAACTGTTCTAAACACATTCAGTACGAGTTAAGGGGAAAGTATTTTTAATGTTTCAATTAATGACGTTATATGTTAAAACTTAAGTGTTTCGTTTAAAACCTCTAGGCCTATTCATACACTATCGTATGAAATCCATTAAAACATTCAAAGCATCTTTTACTTGATTGCTTCATTTAATTGCTTAAAAAATACAACAGCAGCTAGTTGACCTTAGTCCGGATTATAGGACATACTATTGTAGACACAGCTGATGCAAACTGTATATGAAAAGATAATGTAAAACCATGCAGTACACGGCAAACCACCCCAGCAATGAACTATTGAACTGCCAATCAAATCCAATAACCAGGTGAATATTTACCATTACAGTGTGTCTAAGTATATTTTAAGCTAGTTTAGAACGAAGATTCTGGAAAAGTAACTTTTCTTGTTGCACCTTCCCACACATTTTAAACTTATTTATTTTATCAAAAAAGTTTAAAACTTGTCTTGGTTATCTACGCCAGTGGTATGAAAAAAATATATGCGATGTAATTCTGAAAGAGATATTTATGCAAAGGTTGTAGGCAGTTAACCACGTATAATTAATTAATTAATTTTTATTTCTACATTAGAAATCTCGAAAGTTATTCCTAATCATATAAAGTCGTTATTAATCTATAAAGCGCGATTTAAAGCAATGATATAGATATATATCATATATCTAGCATAGCATAGCAAAGATATGATATATCATATATGGATATCATCTTCACGTCCCCAATCGAAGAATCCCAAGGGCATACACAGCATGTGTCAAAGTAACGATGCATTAAATGAAGTGATGGAATCAGGAAAATCAAGTTTCGCGCTCGTACATTCCCCAAGAATAGTATATGCTACGCATATCCCTCAATTCAAATCATTTTGAGACTCAAACTCACTGCCAAGGCCCATAGCGAGAGTTCTAAAACATATTCATATATATATATATAGTCAATAAATGACCATTCCCAATAATAATTCTTCAATAACACTTTATTGAAATATTTATTGTCTGTCAGTGTCACAAACAATAATTGTCTTGAATAAGCTAGATCACAAGAAAATATGTATAATCTAAGGTAATCTCAAATACACATCGTGTCTAACTGAATAAATAAATGATATTCGATCAGTAACCTTTGAATACAGAAATACGATACAAATCTCGTATAACATGTTATATCCGCCTCAGGACACAACGCGCCCACGTGCAGATGATCACTGCAAAAGAGGGCTATTGACCCATCAAAACCAGATCAGTGCCCAATATATATAAGGGCCCCCTTTTCACGAACGGAGCGTTGTTTATTTCATCAACTTGTAGACTTCGGTAGTACCTATATTACCAGAGAGTCAAAATGAAATTTCTGGTTGTTTTATTTTTTATCGTCTCAGCTACTCTCGCAGATGAACACTTCTTCTCGCCGAATGCCAAGGTAACTTTACTTATCAATATTGGTGTAATAGTTTTTAATTTAGTCGGAATTATTCACACATACAGATTGCATTTGATATGGGCATTTTGACGAATGAACTCAATCAACTTAAAGTAAAATTTGATGAGCACGAGCTGCTGATCAAAAATCAGCAAATAGAAATTAATCAGTTGAAAAAGAAGAATTTGGAACTTGCTGGAGGAATTCAGAGCGTAGTACCACCACCAAGGCCAGCAATCGCCACAATTGATGTGTCGTATCCCGATACACGCCAAGGATTCAAACCAACAAACTGCGCCGGATTGTCTCACTTGGGTCACAAATTAAATGGTTTCTACAACGTCGAAAGCGAAACCGGAAAAAGTTTCGCATTGGTTTATTGCGATTTCAGCAAGACATTTAAAGAGACGGGCTACGAAACTCGACACGGATCTCTCCGTTTGAAATCTAACTCAGTTCATTTCCTCGTTACCCGTAACACAAGTTTGGTTCTAGGCGACGGTCCGATTACTTACAATGTGGAAAAACTGAACGTGGGTGGTGGGATGGATTTGGAGAAGGGAGTGTTCACGGCTCCCATAGCTGGAATCTACTACTTCACTTTCAAAGGGTCGGCAATCGGAGAATACCGTTTTAAAATAACTACTGGACACTCGATGATATCTCTGAATCTTAACGGTGTACCCGTTTCAGCCGGCTATTCCAGAATTTCTAACGTGGAACACGCGTTTATACCCATTTCCCTGCACGCTACTCTCAAACTGAAAAAGGGGGACCGTATCGCGGTGTTCCCCTTCCTGGGCAATTTTTTCCCCGCCAATTTTTTCTCTTCAGATTATACTCAATTCATGGGTTCTCTCTTGGAGGAAGATTTAGAACTTTAATAGCTGTAACCCCTTTTTCTATTTTAAAAATAAACGGAATGATTATTTTAAAGAGTAACTCAAATTGATTAAAATGTGTGAAAACTTAACAAATATATTTCTAATATAATAGGATTGCTAGTTGTTGAAATCAGCAGGTTCTCGAAAAACAAGTTTTGGCCACTGGGTGTGTTGATGTAAAATAAAAATTAAAAAATTATTTTCAGAGGTACGTGTGAATGACACCTTTCGTTCTTCAAACCAAATGGTATAGCTGGCGAATATCATGAAACATATATGACCTTGCCCCGCCCTTTTGATGTGCATTCAACTCCATCAGGGATTTTCCCTAAATCTCAATCAAATAATTTTCTTTTCTCGCGATAAAAATTAACCTAAGAATCAAAACTACTCAAGTTTTTTTTTAATGAGAGGTTTGAATTGAAATATAAATTCAGCATTAATCACACAGCATAGATTAATTGAGTACAAGGTAACCTCTTAATAATAATGATACGATATTTTTAATATTATAACAATTAAGTTTTGCTTTCATAGTAAGAATTTTCAAAAAAGGTGACAAAATAATTTCATCAAGGTTGCACTGAGAAGAAATGTAAGTTGTGAGTATCCTGTTTTTTGCTACTTCAGGATAATTGTATTCTGTGTATGATAACCGGTTAAAAAGTTTTCTAACGCCATTATTTATTCCTGAATTCAAGTTTTAGTGGGAGCCGTTTTAACACGCAAGGGAATGCAAGCGTAATCAATAAGGACAAAAAGAAATATTTCATGGCGTTACCTTACACTGTTTTATTATTTCCCAACTAGGTTATCATTAAAAGAAATGTATTTCTTACTTTTATACTTAGCCTATCTATAAATAACTATTATGCTTTGATCGAATAATACAACAAAATAAAAACTCTTATAATGAGTACATACATCCCAGTATTAAAACATTTGAAATAACATTAATGAAAAATAAAAGACTAAACCGAAATGGTAAATCAACAAGTGTGACAACATGAAAATGTTATATTTTACGGTTTGTGCAAAGTAGATAGCGCCACACTGCTGTGCTGCCTTGTGGTTTAAAAATTCAATCTATTAATAATAATAGAATTTTTCAAGAGTTTTAAAAATCTGTATAAGCTATTAAAGCAGACCAGGAAACACGGAAAAGGGATTCGAAGGTAGCAACCGGACAGGCCGGAGCCACACTCCACTTATCCCGCTGTCTCTGCCATATACCTACATTATTTGCCTGAAATCTACTCTCAACTTCCCTATGGAACAGTCTTATATAATTGTTTTCGTAAATTTCAATCGACTCAATATTATCTGAATTTAAAAAATAATAGAATTTTTTTAAAATGAAAATTCTTAATGAGTTTTGATTATAGTTTTCAATTTAAAAAAGACAGCAATTAAAAAGCTCGTTAGTAAACTTGAGCAGTAAGGGAATCAATGAATACCAATTACAAAAACGTATAGATTTTTAACGTTTATTAAAATATTGAATGAATATCTTTTGTTCCTATTTCCCCAAGTCTCCACTTAGAAAGGGCCAATAATAAAAATAATATATGTAAATACCTGCGAGTGAAGAATAAAAAAAAGTCGAAGTTTCAAGAATAAATATATTCAAAAAATAAAGAATTAATTTCCCCTTTTAAAAATATGGAGAAGTGAAACGAAGGAATTTTCACATGTTTAAATAAATGTTATTCAACGGACTAATATATTCAATATTCAATAAACAAATTAGATTGTATTCTCCATTTTGGAATAAAATAAAAAATTTAAAAGAAGATGCAACAGTGAAAGGCAACTAGCATAAGAATTTTAAAAAAAATGAATATCTGTTTATTTTCTCAAATAAAATTTCCGAATATTCATTGTATGAATATTTTTTTCACAGAATATACTAAGGAAATGTTAAAACAAAACTTTTTTTCTGTCTAACTAGTAAGCGTGCAAAAATAAAAAAATAAAATATCCCGGATGGGATCGAATTTATTCGATACCGGAGGTTCTACTCCTTCTTATTTCTTGCTGGAGCGAGTCTCAAAACCTTTATTTCCCCCTTCCTCGCTTCTGATTGGTCGCCCCTTATGTACCTATGTACTTATGTACCATCATCCCCTCGGGCATTCTACGCCATCTAGCGTTCATTTCTAATACTCCATACTCCATATTCTCTTTTTTCTTCTTCTTCTTTTTTAGTCTCTTTCGTCTTCTTTTTTAATTCTTCTCCAATTAATCTAAAAACTAAAAAAAAATCCGCCCCATCCGGTCGATACGAGGAGCGGATCTTGTTTATTTGAAAGTTAACTATAATGTTAATTCTATGAAATCTTATATATATATATATTTATATGATATATTTTTATAAAAAGTGATTTGGAAATCGGTAGAATCATTTGCTTATGTGTTATTTAGTTTCAATTGATTTTACATTATTTGGCAGAAAAGCTTCCCTCGTTTTCTAACTGAAAGTAATAGTATAAACAGTTTGACAAATATGGAAAAATTACTGTACGATAAATAATTTAAAAAATTTGTTGACTTACCGCCAATTACTAAGTTAAAAAATTTATGTTTAAAAAAATTAATTGGTAATATTTAACTTGTTTTATATATCACAAACAAATCATGGCACTATGATTTGTGAAGGAAAATATTTTATGCATTTTTATGTATTTTTTCTTTCCTGAAAATTATTATTGATATAAATTGCTAAACTAACAATATTGAGAAAAAGAAATAACACACGATGTTTCCAAGGAGATATTCTATATTTTTCTGACACACAGCTTAATTCTTTCTTCAAATTTGTCTGTACATGTGGTCTGGTTCCTTCGTTTCAAACCAGTCTGCAACTCGCTGTCGCTAGGTAAGCATAGCCTAAAGTTATGAAAAATTCACAAATTTACAACGTAGTATAAGACTGTAGAAATGATTTATTTAAATTTATTTCTATTTGAATCCAATAATAACATATCGATTTAATTATAAATTTTTTCTCACTTGGTACAAACTTTTGATTTTTAAAACGTTGTTCTCTAAGTGTTTCTTTATATTTTTGTTTTTAACCAGCTTTATTTAAAGAACGGGAACTATTGACTGTTGCTTTTATTTTTACATAAATTCAATTGACTATAAAATTTTACCATGGATTTTCTAAATTATTCAACTCTTCTATACTTATTACTACTACTAGCTTCTTATGCAAGCGGTCTGAAGTTCAAGGATTGTGGTAATAATTGGAAATTAGTTTATTCTTTATCCTGTTTTTTTTTTTGTTAAAACTTGGACTTTGTACAGGATCTCAGTCTGGAAAAATTGTATCAGTTAAAGTTGCAGGATGCGAAGACAGCAACATCTGTATTCTAAAATCTGGAGGAAGTGCAAATCTCACCGTTGAGTTTACATCACGTGAGTGAACTGTAATTTTTGAAGAATTATTTTACTTATTTAATTTGTTTTAAAAAATGAAAATTTAGTGACGGCAACAAATATTGTGAAAGCTTCTGTACATGGAACGGTTTCAAAACGTAAGTTGTAAAAAACAAATAATTTAACCATTTTTATAATGATATCAACATTTAAAAAAATTATTTCCAGTTTCGATACAATTCCCCCTTCCTCAATCGGATGCGTAAGAATTAACAATACTTTTTAATGATCAAGAAAATGTATTGTAATTTGGATATTTTAGTTGTAAGAATTCTGGTTTAAGCTGCCCTTTACAAGATAACATGAACTATACGTACACTGCGTCTATCCCAATCAGCCCTTCTTACCCAAAGGTACCTTATTCAATGTAACTGTAGTATATCATCAGCAACTAAAATTCTAAGAAATTTCCTTGTTATTAATTTAGATCAAAGTATTGGTCAAGTGGGAGCTGCAAGATGCTAATTGCAAAGACATCTTCTGCATTGAAATCCCATCAAATATAATGGCGTAAATTTAAACGTCGTTATTTGCTTTTTTATTCGCTTTTTTTTGTCAACGCAACAATTTATTATTTTAACCATAAAATATCAATTGCAGAAAGTAAAAATTTTAGTCATTTCATTCATCAGAAATAAACTTGTCTGAAGGTGGTACTTTTTTCTTTACGCCACTTCATTGTCATTCAAGAAAAGTCTATTCAAAAGAAAAAAAATTGAAGTAAAATATATACGAATGTTCTTTTCAAACTTTCTTATCCAGAAATTCTATAATATCCGAGAATATTTACATTATACATTTTGCTACATTATTCATTTGATCATTTCTGATATCTTTCTCATATTATATTTTTTAAACTTCTTATGACTTCGTCTAAAATAATTAACTCCTCTTAAAAACTCTTATCTATATTAATTATACGGTTCCTTGTGAAATGTTCTCTTATCAATAAGGTCTGGTATTGATATTAAGTATCAAATTATTACTTATATTATTACTGAACGTGCTATCGAAAATAATAAGATAAAAAACATGATTAACAATACATTTTGGCTTTGATGAATGACATGAAAAATCAGAAGAATAATTTAAATCAGAAATAGGCAACACACGTAATAATGTTTTAGCTGAATTCTTTTAAAATGTCTTTTTTAGTTTTATTTGTTCTGTTTGACACCATCCCTGAATGCATGTATAATTTGATTAAATTTTGCTTTGAACCTTTTGTCGTTGCAATCAATTATTAGTCTTGCCTTTTTTCAGTTTTTTAAATTTATCTCTAACAGCTATCCCTCATCCTCGTTGATTTATCTGTCGAAATAGTTTGTATTCT
This sequence comes from Chydorus sphaericus, assembly GCA_030141595.1. Classification (NCBI taxonomy): domain Eukaryota; kingdom Metazoa; phylum Arthropoda; class Branchiopoda; order Diplostraca; family Chydoridae; genus Chydorus; species Chydorus sphaericus. The sequence goes on from CM057926.1 coordinate 20,290,313, forward strand.
GAGCGTGAGCAGCCCTAAAATAGAAAAATACGGGAAAGCGCATGAACACACCGATAAAAAGGAAAGAAACAAACAGGTAAGGTAAGTAGTAAAATTACATGCTTCAGAAGTGATTGGACGAGGCAGAGCATTCGTTGGATTGAAAAGAAATACTTTTCAACATTAGGTTTCGCACCGAAGAAATAATCGATTTTTCCATCTGCCATGGCTGTCGATATAAAGTGTTTCACCATTGCTGGTAAAAATATTGTAATTTTAATTTCATAAGCTAGTGAGATATATAACAATATCATACCTGTTTACTCACCTTTGTTCAAGAGTCGGTCTGTCATAATCTGCTCAACTAGACCTGGTGGAGGGGTCATTCTTTTCTTCACACACCTTTGAAGATCTCTTTTTGCATTTGACTTGTGATAGCTAGTAAGAGAAGATGTGCTGATCCACACTTTCTTTGCAGTCCGTATGTCAGTGTTGCCTCTGCTATTTACCTAAATGTTATTTACAATTTTCACTGCTTTAAAATGATTTTTCGTCATCAACAGAAAGTGTAATCAAGTCTTACGATAAAGGTCCTATTGTAAACACACCAATCTACTACCTGAAATTGTTAATATTGTCGCAAACAAACCTGTTTCATTAAAATGGTATAACAAATTAAAATGTTACATAATCTTGGTTGAAAGGACTAATGTAGTTGCAACCAGGATGATTGATTGCGAGCCAGCGTCGTTTTTTTTGAGCGAAGCGAAAAAAACGACGCGTAGGCGGAGCTTCTAATCCGGTAGCATGGAAATTTTAACCGCGCTCTGTGTGTGTGTGTGTTTGTGTCGGTAAGAACTCAATTACAACTGCACCAAACTTGACAAACTAGGGCTTAAAAGATGCAGAATTTTTTGCTCTTTCTATGGTTTGTTAACCGGTAAAAAAATATTGATTTTAAGTTAATGAAATCAATTAAAATGTGATAAAAACTAGCGGTGGCGCTAGTGTCAACGTCGTCTTATGTAACTAAAATTGACAAATTAGGGCTCAAAAGATGCAGAATTTTTTGCTCTTTCTATTTGTAGTAATCCGGCGAAAAAATATTGAGTTTAAGTTAATGAAATTAAATAAAATGTTATTAAAACTAGCGGTGGCACTAGTGTCAACGTAGTCTTATGGGGATAAACAGTTGCAAATGAACTAAAATTGATCATACCTATATAAGGCATATTGGCCGGCCGCAGGCCCGATTAAAGCACTAAATTTATTCATTGCATAACCGACTAATTTGCCGGCCGCAGGCCCCATAAAAACAAAGCCGATCATGTTGCCGGCTACCTTGCTGACCAATGATTTGCAGGCTTCTAAACCGACCAATTTACCGGCTTTTTTTACCGACAAATTGGCCGGCCGCAGGCCCGATAAACCCTACCATATACCGGTCAGTTTTCTGGCTTTCTTACCGACCAGTTTGCCGCCTACTTCATCGACTAACTGGCCGATTTACTAACAAATGCGTCATATGTTTACGTTGCTTTAAAAGCTGATTCAGTGGAACTGAATTATTCATATCAACCCGGCGAGCTTCAAAGCGCGCTTTGCTATATTATAAGTGAAGCAGAATCTGAAATTTTTCAATGTCTCAGCATTGAGGCTATCTTTTCCAATGATGCACTTCATCTATGTTAAAACAATTATACCTACATTTAAGTATTGTGATTTTAACGAAAATTCTTTTACCGCTTCATACAAGGGTTTCCTCCGTCGAACAATTTCATTATTTGGAATTCCTAAAATAACAATTATTGAAATTATGCCACGTGTTCGCAATATTACAGCATTTTCATTTTTAAAATGTTTACAAATTCTAGAAACTACGACACTTACCAAAAACATGGAGTGATAGAGTCATGTTCACCAAATTGCTCAGAATCGACAACCACCTCTCTGGTAAATTGAAAAGACCAGTCGGCAAAGAGACCTTGTTGAAATCCGTGGTAATAGTACATCTAGCTGTGTAGATCGCAGGGCTGGAAAGGCGGGTTGGAATGTAACCACATGTGTACATATTTGAGAATCTTCGGGCATATACTTCAGTAGGCCACAACCATCTTGGCATGTGTTTAATATACCAAGTGGTGTTGAAGAAAACGAAATGTGAGCAGGCGGTATTGACTAAACAAAAGTTTGCGCAGGAAGTTGCGGAGCTCATTTTCTTTTGGTCAACACTTGTAGCCCATCCATGCATTTTTGGGAAGTCACAGTTTTTGCGTATCAGCGAAATATTGTTGGCATCTCCATGTGTCCAATTGCCAGCGAGTTGTGGAATAGGGGGTTCCGCTGTTGATGCACCCGGAAATCGGAAGACAGCATTTAATAAGGCCATTACAAGTATGATACGTGAAATTAGCTTCGTCATTTCTAAGACTTCTGTTAATATTATTTTGAGAAATGAAATATGTTATTCAACTTAGTCAAACTTCGTACATGTCTCTTACAGTAAACAATGAATGAATTTTCTTATTCAAATGAAAAATTATACTTATAATTCATTTAACCTTGCATATAATGAACATTTAGTACGAAAATTTTAGTTGATATTTGAAAGAATGTGCATAATGTTTATTGTATTGTAACTGAATTATTTAAAATATGTTCTCTTAAATTGATAAATTGTATTTTCCCCCTTCCGTTCGATTAATCGTATACAATTTAAATAGAGATTGAAAAGAAAAGTATATTATTTTGAACCAAGAACAAATAAATAAAATTGGCTTACCTTATGAAAGCAAAATGATGGGATAGGGAAAAGGTGCACTATTTATATAACTTGACTGACTTCATCTACCATGCATAAAAAACCTACGAATAAAAAAACCTCAATAAATTTGTAATCATATAGGCCTACATAGCATCTACAAATGTTGTCATATTTATGAATGAATAGGTAATTTTGACATTGCGCAGTTTGTTATTTTTTTCCGGAAATGCGGTTGTCGATCGTCAAATTTTCTTTGACTTCACTATTGTGTTACTTTTAAGCTATTGCTTATAAATAATGCGTTGAATACACTTATATGATTACACTATATGATTATTTCTGGGAAATAAATAATTTCAGAATTTTCAATTTTGTTTTGGTCTCGTTAGAAACCCTATGATATTGCCATTTTAAAAATATGAATGTATCATCTAAGCGCACACACAAGCAATAATGGTGAACTAAATAACGTTTTAAAATATTATGCTTGTGATCTTCTGCTCAGGAAACTATTGTAATGATTGCTTTAATGAAGAAAAACAAATCATGTGCTTTGTACAGCTCAAGACAATTTTCCAGTGCTCCCTTAATTTAAAGGCTCTATTAGATGTGTGTGAAAATATAATTTCTTATAATTAACAATCAATAAATAATTAACAATCAATAAAATCGTTTATTGAAGTTTTTAAAATAGATTAATTTGTTGTTGTTTCCCCCAACAAAATTCCAAATTAGTGCAGTAGGTAATAGGTGTGCTCAACTGCACATATTACATTTATGGTCTAGAAAAATTCCTTTAGAGGCTGTAAGACTGTGCTATCGCTCACTTACACTTAATTGTGCATAAAATTAACCTCTGATTAGAACGATCATCCAATTTGTTTATAAATACCGTTTATTGATAAAACCTAAACATGGTATACATTTTAAATATATTGTGAAAGTATAAAATGCGACACAACACCGCGTGGCAATCAATCCTGGCCAATAATAAGATAATGTAACGTAAAACTTTCTTAAATGAAGCCCGATAACTTTTGAATTTGTAATGTTAAGGCATTGGCCTAAAAATACAGATCAGCAATTGTTGTAATTGATTTGAATTTCTAACATTTCTTTTTCCAGAACAGTGGGGCCTAACTGGCTTTGTGTTACAGACAACTTTTTTTTGAAGCCTTTAATGGGTTTTTATATATCAGAGTACAAATATACATATACAGATAAAAGATGAATCCAAACTTATTTCATTTATAAAATCCTAGCAGTTTACTGTGCTTGTGCATGTGAAAAAAATGCTGCTATGCAGCGTGTTTGATGCATGCATATCAATACAGATATTTTGAATAAATAAAAAATATTGTCGTCATATTATTTTCCCATACGTTTGCGGAAACATGGATGTTAATCGTTCGCTTTGTTGGGCTTCCCTGTATCGCATTGAAATCTCACAATTCAATTACTTGGGTTGTGGGAAAGAGCACGTGGAGGATGAGGGGTGCGCCTGAACGAGCCCCCAAAGAGTAAAAATAGGTTCGGAGGCTCGACTCATAGCCAACATATGAAAAATGCAATCTTATTTTTAGTATACACTTCTAATGTTTGAGAAACATTTCATCATTATTTACTTAATGTAACTTAATGTAGACTATGACTATAGTTTTATGGTTTATTGCTTGTCCTTTAATTTCTACATTTAATACCAATCAACTATGAGATCAAAATCGATTTTTAGAATTTTAGAAAGTGGTCAAAATATAAGCTCAAGTTTCCAATTTTGTGTATCTCAAATGTTTTCAAGAATTACTCTCTTACTTCTCTCAAATATTTCTTGAACATCTTTTTTGGTTGATTAAATTTAATTAGCTCTTTTATATTGATTGCTATTGTTTTATTTGAATGAAAACATAGATGGAATTGTAGCAATTTTATGTTTTGCTTATCATGTATTTATCATGTACTCAAGTTTTGTATAAATAATTTTAAAAATCTGGCGTAAGTGCGCTTCATAATAATGGAAATGTATGATAGTTAAAGCGTGGTTAAAGGTAAATAGATACAACGAAACATGACATTTGGATATGAAAAGATTTTAAAACACTTAAACATTAACATTAGTTAATGTAAAAACACAATATGAATAGAAAAGGAAATGTATTCAGTAAAGAATAAAGTAAAACAGTTTTGCGCATGGCGTCTGTTCTGTTACGCTATAAACACTTTTTGGTGGTGGGTAATCAGGATTTATTAAACTATATTTACATTGCGTACCTTTCCGATACGGTCAAACTACGCAGATCCCTTTTGTAACACGTAACGAGCTTCACTCTATTACTAACAATTCCTACAAAATATACAAAATTATGGGCGTGGTGCTTCGGGGTATAAATAGTTGGCTTATGCTTGCCCATCCTAAAAACTAGAAACATTCGTTACATACAACATCCGCATAAAAATGCGTTCTTTAGCAGCTTGGCTTTGCCTCTTGGTAATGGCAACCTTAATCACGAGCCAGGACGTTGGTGTCTATAAGACGCCTGAGTACCACCTGGACTTGCCTCTTTACGTTTGCGCGGCACCAGGATCTTGCATCATTGAGGGTAACTATGTCGCTCTTGATGTTAACTGGCGCTGGGTTCACAAGGTATTTCAAAATTTTAAGAATTAGAGGTTATATTGTATAGAAATTCTCATTTGATTCTTAAACAAAAGGTGGATAGCTATGACAGCTGTTCTGACGGTCCACGTTGGAGTCAAACTGTTTGCCCTGATCCAGCTACTTGCACCGACAATTGCGTAGTTGAGGTCACCACTGAAGACGAATTCACAAAACCATATGGCGTCACGCTTACCGATAAAACCATTAACATCAGATATTTTACCGTAGGAGACTACGGCAACAATATTGGAAACAGAATGTTCATGCTCGATAGGACTGAGGAAAAGTAATAGTCGTGAAAACTAGTCTTAGTTGAAGTAACTGACCAACCATGCAATTAATTCAGGTACCGCGTGTTTTATTTGTTAAACAAGGAGTTTACTTTTACTGTCGATGTCTCAACTGTTGAGTGCGGTTTGAAAAGCTCTTTATTCTTTGTAAGTTTCAATTGATTGTCAGTTTTCTGAATTGTTCAAATCTTATGATTATTTGTCAAATAGGTGGGCATGGATCCTGATGGCGGAGCAAGCAAATACCCAGCAAACAAGGCTGGAGCTAGCCTAGGAACAGGCTACTGTGATGCCAGCTGTTCTCATGAAAATAAATGGATTAATGGTCTTGCCAACAGTATCCCCTACGACTCTACCTCAGGACTTGGTCATTTTGGTTCCTGTTGTGCCGAACTTGACATTTGGGAGGCTAACAAGTACGCCCAGGCCCTCACCACTCGCCCATGCAATGTTTTGCAGCAAACCAAATGTGAAGGAGTTCAGTGTGGGGACACTGCGACTGGAGATAGGTATACTATGAAGTTTAAATTTAAAATGTTTCAAATTAAAGAGAGTCCTTTAAAAATTTTTAGATACAAGGGTATTTGCGACAAAGATGGTTGCGACTTCCACCCTTACCGGTTGAACAATAAGACTTTCTTCGGTCCAGGTTCCCAATTTCAGCTTGACACAACAAAACCCATCAACGTTGTCACCCAATTCCTCACTAACGACGGCACTGACAACGGCGACCTCGTTGAAATTCGACGTTTCTACATTCAGGACGGACGCAAGATCACAAATACTTTTGTAAGAAAAAAGAAACATAATTTTTCCACGAATTATTCATTTTTTTTTTTGTCTATAGTCCAACTGGTCTAAGCTTAAACAACAGTACGACTCTATAACTGATACTATGTGTGATGATACCAAGCGTCTCTTTGGAGATATCAATGACCACAAAGCAAAAGGTGGCCTTAAGCAGATGAGTAATGTCATGAAGAAGGGCATGGTCCTGGCCATGTCTCTCTTGCAAGACTTTGATCAAAACATGCTCTGGCTTGACCCAACTCAACCCGGTGTCAGCAAAGGCTGGTCTGTCACACCACTTTCTGGGCCCTGCTCAACCAAATCTGGCGTCTCATCAGAAGTTAAGGAAAAGTGGAAAGATGCTATTGCCAAATTTGGCAACATCAAGATTGGACCCATTGGATCCACCACTTCTGTTTGAAAATATTTCCACTTTCTAAATTTAGAAAAAAATATAGTTTCTTTTTCAGAAAGTTTGGCATTACACTTGATTCAGACAAAGCAATTCATTTTAGGTCATATTTCATTTTAATTTTTTTAACCACATATCTGGGAGTGGGAATGGGGCTTCACTAGAATATTAGAACTATATTCACTCATCATTCTGATATTCACTTATATTCATCCGGCCATATCCAATATTTGTATACCATAAAAGTATAATGGTGTTTCAGAACTTTATAATTTTTGTTATATAATTTTTAGGGAGTTTTTTTTTATCTAACGGAGATTCGTGTAGAAGATAGAGCCTAGAATTCTGGTATGTACAAAAATTGTCTGGTGTAATGAACGCTTGATAATCGTAGAAGTGTATAAGTGTCAAGTTCACATTACAGATGAGCAAAGAGCGAATAGTTTTTTTGTGGTTAATTTTGAATCAAAAACATATTTTTTTGAAAAAAATATTGTTAAACATATACTGTGTTCTCGATAGTACGTCAATCGATTGTTATTTGAATTTAATTGAATTCGTTCTGGTTCGAACGCACAAACCCGCTGGATTTGACATTTCCGCTTCCTTTCATTTATTCATTATTTTATATAGTCAAGTCACGTGTCTATAACTGAGGGGCTCGAATTGCCAAGCCTCTACAAGGAAATACGCAACTATTCCCCCTAAGTCCCCCCCCCCCCATTCAAAATATGTTCATGGATATGAAATGAAATATTGCTCTCCACTTACACTCAAAACCAGTTGTCTCGTAATCTGTAACAGTTTTTTACCTGCAACTTATATTTATAAATGGTTTCCAAAAAATTAATTATTCAACGATTTCAATTGATACGACCGATCTAGTCAAATTTATTATACACAATAGGGAGTTAAGGTAAACAAAACTGTTTTGAGATAAATGTATAGAAAAAATGCTGATTCCAAATATGTACACTCGTGGACCCCCTCCGCGGGGCAGAAGCCGGTTTTATTCTAGGATAGACCGTCCGAGGTCTAAGTGGCGCATAGTGTACCAAAAAGTATAGAAAGGGCCTTTCTGTGTCTGGGCAATTTCAAGTAAAAAAAAAACGGCCTCTGCCCTGCGGAGGGGGTCAGATATTAATGTCCACGAGTGTATAAATCGCTTCACGAAAAAGTTAAGTGGTTGAGTTATTTGCGCTCAAAGTAGACCAAAGCTGCACCCCTCCGAAAAACTAGGTGACGTTACTTGGAGGAAGAGTACCCAATTTATAAATATAATAATTAAATACATGTTTTTCCCGCTCCCCGGGGCTAATTAATATATCCCTTGAATAACTCGATAAATTCGCGTTTCCAAAAAAAGAATTTATGCATATTTCGAATCAAGATTTTTTTTTCTTGAGTTTATGGTACTCACATACCAGAAAAATGTATTTTTTATCGTAATTCCCTTTTAAATAAAAAAAAATTAACAACCAAAAAGGGTATGTTGCTTGTATTTTACATTTATAAAAAAAATTAATTGAGGTTTTAGATTGTAGATGTAACTGAAGGTTGGGCTTACATAACTTTTGGAAAAAAGAATCAAAATTAAAAGATAATATCACTCATTCAGAGCTGCACGGGCATAACGAATTACACAGTTTCTTCGTGTTCAACAAAGGATAAATGTGTATAATTACCCTCACCATAACAAGGCTTCAATACCAATTTTCCCTTAAAAACGTGATCCTCAATATAAGTACAGCGATCTGGTTTAAAGCGATTTATCAAAAGACGTTGACTTTCAATATATTCCCAAAGCAGAGGTTCGTTGTTTTTTATTTTGTTCTTGTCAAACTGAATTATACTCTGACCTCCAGCTCCAATGGACTGAATGGAGGCCAAACAGATGTCTGAATCGGCAATGCATATCATTATGCTGTATTTATCTGCTATAGGGATCTGAACCCAGTTGGTCTGGTTATCATTGCCGTTGCAATCTTCAAACTTTAACTTGGTAGTTTCATGATGAGGATTATTTAGAGGGCCGCTAAATGCCAAACATTTGTTATCGTGAGTTTTAATTTGGAATGCGTTCGAATACGTCAAAAGTAACGGCATGAGGTATAGAAATAGCACGCAGGTTTCCAGTGATCTCGCCATACCGGATCAATAAGTTCACTGTAGTATTCTGTAATAAATATGTAAATGAAGCTAAATTAGCTTAGTTGTTAAACTTGCTAAAAATTATTTCTGTGCAGAAAATTTCAGCGTAAATAAATTTCCCTGGATATAAATTTTTGCCATTTTCAAAAATCAAGATTTATGATTTCGATAAAAAAAAAATTTACTTTGGATTTTTTTTTACTTAACTTACTTAACTTGGATAAGTAGTTTTCTGCGTACCTTTTCCAGCTGACAAAATGATTTAAGTTGCAATCGGGTTGATTTTTAGTACTATTCACTTGAAAGTCGTCAGGTACTCTACTGCATATTTTTATGAAGTTCTAAAAAGAAATATAGTTGCTTTAAATTTCAAAAAGGATATTTCACCTCCAAAAAGGAATACTATTTTTAATACTCGGAAATGAAAAGGACACGACAAACCACTTTCCTAGACTTTTTCTCTTTTACTTTTACCAAGCGCGGCACCTTTCTAACTGGCAATGACATGAAAAACAACTTTTCTAGACTTTTCGCTTTAATTTGACTCACACCGCAGGACAATACCTTTCAAAAATAATTAATTTGAAAACACTGTTACATTGTTTGGATTAAAGAAAAAAACTAGATAACATACAATTAATCCACATTCTGTAACTGTGAAAATATACCAGATCAGATTATTCTAGATGATTTTCAAGGGAGAGTATTTTTTATTAGTCGTCGTATAAGTATAACATTATAATAGTTAATTAACCTTCTTATAGAACGTTATCATTACCGTTCCAACTCAATAAAAAAATGATAGAGAGTAAAAAACACCCATTTTATTATGCCAAAACGTATGCAATTTTAAGGGTACTCATTTCATACTTTTTAAATTACTACATAAGGTATATACCGATTTGTATATGCAACAAGGATGTTTGGTTGTAATGTATCATTTATGATTTATATGACATTATGATGATGATCGGCGCCATCGGACTCTCCCTACTTTCTGTATACCTTCATATTATATATTAAATTAAACTGAGCGAGACAATATTAAGTTTAGTATTCTGCATATATTTATAGCCTGAAATATGAAACTAATATTTTGAAGAAATCCATATAACGGCACAGACCGTCACACTTTTTCATATGTAAAGAAACTGTTGTGTCATGTCTGATTTAGTGATAAGCATCGAGCAACAGTCATCGTGTTAAAAATCGTATTAACAGATCTAAGCCATTCTACAAATTGGGGACGAGCTATGGGGAGAAACTATAAAAAAAAAACTATACTATTGTTTTAACAATTAGTTTCCATAGCAATACACATTCGTGCACTACCTACTTCCGAAAATATTCAATTTACCATAAGTAAAGATGAACTTTCCTCCAATAAATGTTGAATTCTGAACCATTAATTCACATTAAAATAAATGTTGAATTTTGAACCATTAATTCACATTAAAAGCTTTTAAAAAAGCTAATACCTTATATCTGTATGAGCTTATAGATCTAGAACGTCATATATGGATCGAAAAACGCTAAACTTTCGATTGATTTCGGTCGGTTCTCTATTCCAGGTGGACACGACTTTAAAAAATGAAATACCTAATACCGATACATTTTGAATTTGCTGCTGTATTAGGGTAGATATTTTTTTGAGAAATTTCCACTAAAACCATGTCCCAAGGGAATATAGTATATAATATGGACATAAAATAAGATGGGATAATATAAAGGGTAGTAGCAGGTCTGAAGTTGAATGGAATAATTGGATAGAAATATCGAAATCAACCTTTTCTGCGTTTTTTTCGAAATACTAAACAAAGGTAAACTGCTGCAAAGGACTGATACAAGGTTGCATATTCAAAGGAGAAAACAAAAGTGGATTTCCAAGTAGACCAGCATTTGCAGCTGAGGCACATAGATTACTGCTAACTGCTCCGTTGGTCAATTGTTGAGTGGCAACGTTAGTTGTCCATTGTTGCGAGACATCGTTAAGATTTTGAAGCTTCAGTGTAATAGTGTTGGGTCCTTTGTTGAGTCCGAGACAAGTATAATTATAGCTGTCGCAGAAAACAGATGAGCCTCCTGGACCCACCAACTGAATCCAGTCACAGCTTCCAATTACGCCCAAACCAAGGTAAGGGGTTTGTCCAACCAACCCTGATTTAGGATTAGGGATGTAAGTCAGGCAATACTGCCCAACGTGTATTTCGACTGCGTTCATGTACGAAAAGAGTACGAGCAGAGAAACGATTCGAATCAGATATGCCATCTTGCGGTACTTGACAGAATTCTAAGTAAATTTTAAAATAATGTCGATCATTAAACAAACGATTTAGCAATAAAAACAATAAGTCGGATGACCCCAGTTAAATAAAAAAAAATATTAAATCGATCAGATTCAAAACATAGAATGGCTAAGTTGTAATTTTTTGCAAGAGACAATAGCTACTCCAGATATAAAGCTTATAGCACCAAAATAATCTTAATTTCTAATGGAATAAATGTTGTCAACTTACCAATTATTGATGATTAGCAGAATTTTTCGGTGTGAAAAGTGTTTGAAAATTTATCTTCATTTCTTCTCCTTTTATACGATCCTAGCTTAGTGCAAAACAACATAAATGGCTATCATCGACGACAACAAAAAAACATGTTTTCACAGCTGCATCAGTGCATCTGCTATTATTTTCGATTTGATCAATCACGTGATACTTTTTAGATTGCTTTTTATTCTATTTTAGTAATAATATAAATTAATTATTGTTTTCGTTCCTATCCCTTACACATGTTCGGAACTCGGCAGATGGTTGGTTGTAATTGACTGGTTATATAAAATATTGTTTTGAACTCAACCATTGCCTTTTTCCTGAATAACACATTTCGAAATTCTCTTCCAGGTTCAAAGAATCCCAAAGAGTGTAGAAATAGTTAAATGTTTCTACTTCTCTGTCGTCTAGTATCTGTGTCTCAAATTTAATTCTCTGTACTTAATAGCAAACATTTCAATTTTCTACTATTTCAATTTGATCAATCCCATGATACTTTTTAGATTGCTTTTTATTCTATTTTGGTAATTATATAAATTATTATTTTCGCTTCTATCCCTTACACGTGTTCGGAAATCGACAGATGGTTGGCTGCGATTAGTTAGTTATATAAAATATTGTTTTGAACTCATTAACCGTTGCCTTTTTCCTGAATAACAGATTCGAAATTCTCTTTCGGTATTAAAAAACACAATTCAGTATAGAAATAATTCCAAGTTTTACTCTTTCTGTCGTCTTTTACCTCTGACTCAAATAGAAATTTAAAATCAATTTTTTAGTCAATGGTAAAAAACGATCATGTAATGCAGTCTTGAAGAATTTATATTTCACTTTTTCAATCTTCAATTTACTATTAAATACGAATCTTCAAAAAATTGATTTTTTATTTCGATCAATTATTTATTATTTCAATTTCCGGAAATAATTGAATCGAGTTCAATGACACCCATTGTTAAAATACCATGTATTTACTATTCACCCAATTGGGCAATATGGGACCGGTTTGTTCAGACTTACCACGATCGGATCAAAATTTGATCACAAAATCGATCAAATCATTTAAACAATCGATATTTTTGATCGGCAATCACAGCACTGAAAAATTATCGTCTGCTGATCGCAATGAAATCAAATAAAAATCAATCCTTTAAGCTAAAGAAAATGTTATTTAAGTTTTAATGTATTCAAATAAGATGAATGCTTTAGTTTTTCCAACATAACATGAAAATAAAGTTTGTTATGTCAAATAACGAAGAAATTGTCAAGTTAAAAAAAAAATTAAGAACCGAGTGTTAAAGTTGACTCATAGATGGCGCGTAGGGCGTGCAAAAAAAAAAATTCAGGTTGATTTTGATCTTGATCGCAATATAGCGATAAAAATCAACTGGGATTGGTTTGATTGCCGAAACACATCGATTTTCGGGAATTTATTTGATCGTTGAAACGATTATCGAGTGGCAAGTCTGGTTTTGTTGATGACTTGCAAACGTGAATCTCCAAGTACAAGTTCTGCAGGCGATTTCGAAAAAATATCAACTACTGAACCCAACTTTACAAAGATAAAAAATGAATTTTCTACCTTATTTTTATACATGTCTTTTCTACCTTACATCGTATACAGAATTTTATCAAACTAGTTTAAAAAACACAGCCTTTCTTTTCCTCAAGTGGCTTGCAAATTTAAGTTTAAACCAACGAAGACTATTTCTACATTATGATTTATGACGCTGCTTCACGATCTTCTGCTTCTCAAAAAAGATTTTGCTAGCAATTTAATTATAGGGCATCTCAATAAACTTTTACCAACTTATTGTATCAATTTGATAAAAACCAATAAAACATAAAAACCAACTAATAGCCAACCTCAACATCAATCTGCCTGTCGTGATTCAGGGCTCCTCTTTTCATTATCTGAGCCAAGATTTGCCATTCACCGTAGTTGACGTCAATTTTCAAATAATCAACGATTCAGTCTTTGTTGCCCAGCATTTGGCGAATGTTCACAAAATCCAACATTTTCCCGCTCTTATCCCCTTGCATTGTTTGGATTTGAGCCCGCGCGGCAAGCGAATACGACCTATGGTGGGAGAGGGGGCATATGCGAAGCGGGCCCTTCGACAGGTGGAGTGTGTTAAGTAAGCGTTTAAACGCAATTTATTGAGTTAAACAAGAGAAGATTTAAAACTCTGTAACTTAATACCTACTCAGTTTGAAAAAATAATTTTCAATTAATTTAAATAACTTCATAACATGAATTGAAAAAAAATATTATCCCGAGGAATGATAATTAAAAGATCTTGTATACAACATTTTCAATCAAGTATATAACTGTTTTTTTTACTAGCACTATAATATATCTGATTTTCGGCAGCTCAAGTCGAATGGTAGTCCTTTTATAGATATCGAAGGCTTTAAAGTGATAAAACTTGAGTTTTTACGGGACTGAGTATTTTCGTACTTGGTAAAATTTTAAAGAAATTAAAAATAATGTCGATCATAAATCAGACGTCTTAGTAACAAATAATAAGTAATAAAGACCTAACATCCAAAGAAAAGCAGTAAAAGAAATACAAACTTAAATCGAACAGATTCAAAACATTGAACTTCTACAAATGTTATAATTTTTTTAAAAGATAAATGTATTAAGGTATAGTAAACCCAGATATAAAGTCACAAAAAGCACAAAAAGATCTTACTTAAACAAAAAACTTCTTTCAACTTACCAGTTAATTTCTGGTAAATCCAATGATCAGACCGACTACAAAAAACAATATATTGCTTCAACTACGATACTGAAAATAATTCATTTCTTTTTAAAATACAACATTTAAATTGTACAAATCTTATAATTATTTCAATTAATTATTTCAAACACTTAGTAATATTTAAACAGAAACAAAAACATATTGAAGCAAAAAATAACTTAATGATTGTGCCAATTATAGCCACATTAAAGAAATTAAATAAATTTTTTCGAAAGAGGGGACGGTTTCCTTAAAGTGAATATTTAATTACCGAAACCCGATAATTAAATATTACTGGAAAATGGTAATTAAAGATGATCTAAAATGATGTAATTAAAATGTAATACAATCATAAATAACATTCCCGCGTTCATATAAGTCTGAAGTCAACAGCACTAACAATTCAACCACATTGATAATACTATAAAAGTTATAAATAAAGGACTACATGTACGTATGTAGATATGGTTGTACAGTAAATTCAGGAATTTAATTTACCCTTTTCAGAGAATATCATAAATCAATTTATGAAATGATTATTACCACTTAAAGGTATTTTGAAATTATTGCGAGCCAGCGTCGTTTTTTGAGCGAAGCGAAAAAAACGACGCGTAGGCGGAGCTTCTAATCCAGTAGCATGGAAATTTTAACCGCGCTCTGTCTGTGTGTGTGTCTGTCTGTCTGTCTGTCTGTTTGTGTCAGTAAGATCTCGATTACAATTCCACCAAACTTGACAAACTAGGGCTTAAAAGATGCAAAATTTTTTGCTCTTTCTATGGTTTGTTATCCGGTAAAAAAGTATTGAGTTTAAGTTCATGAAATTAATTAAAATGTGATTAAAACTAGCGGTGGCGCTACTGTCAACGTCGTCTTACGTAACTAAAATTGACAAATTAGGGCTCTAAAGATGCAGAATTTTTTTGCTCTTTCTATGTGGTGTAATCCGGAAAAAATATTGAGTTCAAGTTAATGAAATTAATTAAAATGTGATTAAAACTAGCGGTGGCGCTAGTGTCAACATAGTCTTACGGGGATAAACAGTTGCAAATGAACTAAAGTTGATCATACCTATATAAGGCATATTGGCCGGCCGCAGGCCCGATTGAAACAGCCAATTGGCCGGTTCTTTTCCGACCATTTTGCCGGCCGTAGGCCCGATTAAAGTAATTAATTTATTGGTTGCTTAACCGACAATTTCGCCGGCCGCAGGCCCTATGAATACAAAGCCGATCAGGTTGCCGGCTACTGACAAGTTGCTGCGACAGTTTGCCGGCTTCTTTACCGACAAATTGGCCATATACTGTGGCCCATATACCGTCGATATACTGTTCAGTTTGCCGCCTACTTAACCGACTAAATTGCCGGCCGATTAAACAGCACATGCGTAATATGTTTACGTTTTAAAGATGATTCAGTGAAACTGAATTACTCATATCAACCCGGCGAGCTTCAAAGCGCGCTTTGCTATATCTTATTTATAAATTTAACTTTACCAACATAAGACTTATTTTCACCAGATTCGGCCAATATTTTATTTCCTATTTCAGTAATTCTAAACTATATATTTTTCTGAATAATTTTTATCCATTCAGGTGTTAAAATCCTCTGCCTGTTTTAGGTAAATCACAATCACTCTTTCAGGGAGGTATATCGGTTTTAGGTATTTTCGTTATACCGAAAAACTAAACTACTTTTAACAGTACGTGTTTATTTTATAGTGCTCCATCCTTAACATCCATCTCCATCTTCCGCACTATTGGAATCTATTGGTAAGAGATCGATACAAATTTGCCAGTATAGTTAGATTCTTTATCAATGTACATCATGTTAACTACCGTAATTATCTTACCATTATTTATTTATTTTTTGCAGAAATAATTAAGTACATTTTCTGAATTCGAATGGCATTGATTGGTAAGAGTCGTTAGTAATTAACAGTATTAGCGCATTACTAACGACGACAGTAAAATAGTTCAGCTGTGTAACTATTCTAGCCCTTTACTCCCGTAAAGGTGATGGTAGGGGATGTAACCGAAAGAGTAAGGGTATTTCAAAGCCGACGAATCCGGACTGATATCATCATCATCATCACCATCATCATCGACGGATCCAGTGTCCGGGTAGAATTGGGGGACTGAAGCGGCCGTATCGTCGATTGCCTCCCTCTTGACCACGTATCTCGTCATCGATGGACGACGAGGAGCAGCAGTGGACAGAGCCACCATCAACACAACAAGTAACATCGCAAACTATAAGCCAATTTGCAAATAAAAGTTTAGGGTTGGATACTAAAAAATAAATAAAAATGAGATAGATATACCGATGCATTTTTCATGTTGAATAATTTTAATGGATGAGTATAGAAGAGATAAGTGCGCTAAGCTGTGGACGGTTGATGACTGATACTTTATTTTTGCTCCGCCTTTATACACAAGCCCATCTTCTATTCAAATCCAATATGACCCCGCTCTATATTAGAACCTTCGTGCAAATAATTTTTGCCACACAGCCGTGAAAATTTTTACTTTCAGTACCGGTTTAAAGCTGAACATTCCAACAGTTACTTAAAAAAAATCGGTCAAGTAAGTTGACCTTTCTCCTGGGGAATTCCCTCAAAATCACCTAAGTTTCTTAAGTTTTGGCTCGACCTTCATAATCTATAAAAGGACTTAAAGAAGGTTCAGAAATTGGCTCTTAGCACTGGTTTTAAGTACCTTTCGGTCTGACAATCATCAAACCGGTACTGAAAGTCAAATGTTTCACAGATATGCAGTTTAAGCCGGATTTGAATCCTTTTATAGAGTATGAAAGTGGCACAGAAGTTTTTGAGACAAAGTCAAGGTTATCAAATCCAATGTGGATGGTTTCTTATTTCTCCATCGTACAGCTGGTTTTCACCAGTCTTAGCCAGATTTTATTAGATTCCGAAAGTCGAAAGCAGATTAAGAAAACTGGGGTTTTTAAGGGGATTCCCCTTTAGAACATAACTGATCAGTGGGTGCTGAAAGCCAAGTGAAGGTTTTTTTTCCGGGGCTATGTCTGTATGCTGCTAGAAATCCTTCCAGTCAAACATGCATAGTGCATATACATTCTCACTTTAACCATATGGTCTCATTAGTTATATAAAGAGGGGTTTTCTCACATCGCGACAATTATCAAATGGTCCACGATTCACGAAAACAGGCGAAATGCTGCCCAACTTAATGTTCCTCCGATTCGTTTTCCAGACTTACGTGATTTGCCTGCTCTCTATTGTGGTAATAAGTAAATGCTGGTTTGCCATCCAATTTGCAGTATTAAAAGCCTAATTGGTGTGTATTTAGATAACAATAGCCGAAGTCATTGACGATACTGTAGCAGATAATAACAGTAAGTATAAACCCAATACTGTCTACATCCCTTCATTCATTATTTTTATAACTTTTCTTTGTTTTTCAGGAACGTCGAGTATCGCTCCACCCAAAAAATCCTGCGATTCTGAGTACTTGTTCCGCTCTCTTGATGGCACGTGTAACAATTTGAAACGGAGGCGGTATGGCATGAGCGGTACCGTGTTCCAGCGCTTGAAGCCGGCTTTTTACTCTGACGGTATAACAATTTGACTTTATACCAGCGTACATTTCGCCCCTTTGAAAAGTATAAACCAAATGTTTTCTATGTTTAGATGTCACTACTATACGTAACGCCACTTCCGGCGGACTTTTACCCAGCCCTCGTCTTGTTTCTACCAGCGTTATTGTCAACGAGGATTTGCCAAGTCAAGTCGCCACGTTTCTGACTATGCAGTGGGGACAATTCGTGGCTCACGACATTTCTTTGACACCTGTGGCCCTTTATAGTATACATTAAAATTTTTGTGATGAACAACACATTAAATGATAGGGCATTAACGTGTGTAATTTGCTGTATAATAGACGATGGAAAGGGCATCGATTGCTGTTCTACTCGTCATTTCGGCCAGTTTATCACACTTCCAGACGCAGCGCACCCGGAATGCTTGCCGATCACAGTTTCCAGCGATGATCCACTCTATAATGACCCTGTATATGGGCGGAAGGAAAAGGTGAACTGCATGAGCTTTGTTCGGTCGGCTTTCGGAAGCAACCAAAATGGCCCAACCATCAATCGAGAGCAGGTGATAATGATAAGAGTTGCGAGTTGTTCTTTTTGTACCCTATTTTCATTGACGTCCATCCAGATGAACATTGTTACTCCATGGCTGGATGGTTCTCAAGTCTATGGCAATACAGACGCAGTGGCAATAACGCTTCGCGATCCTTCTTTAGGCAAAGGCCAATTAAAGACCTCCGAATCCAACAGGAGTGGTCGTAAGCTTGCTCCACTGACGGATTCGTGCTGTGCGGAAATGGGAGACCTGAACAACACCTGTCCAGTTGCTAATAGCTGTTTCCTTGCTGGTACTTTCGTAATTTGTTTAACCAGTACCCAAAAGATGTAGCCTATTACTTCATTCATCTTAAAGGGGATTTGAGAGTACGGAATCATCCCCTCTTGACGGCAATAAGCACTCTGTGGATTCGGGAGCACAACCGAATCGCTAGTCAGTTGTTCGACATGTTCGGACCGAACAAGACAGACGAGTTCTACTACCAGCAAGCTCGTCGGATCGTCATAGGAGAGATTCAGCACATTACCTACACCGAATACTAGCCCGTTTTGATTGGTATGTTACAAACTCGTTCATCTTAAATAGTATTCGAATAATTAAAAACACACCATTTTGATGAAAACAGGTAAACGTCGGGCAGACAAAATCATAAAGTAGGGGGACGGTTACAATTCCAGTCTCAATCCGGCATTGTTCAACGAGTTCTCCACCGCTGCCTTCCGCATGGGCCACTCTCAACTAAAAAAACACATCACGTGTGATCATACATTTCACAACTCTGCTTTTAATAATAATAATGACTGGTATCGTCCGCAGGTTGATTGAAGCCGACGGTAAGAAGAGCAACGAGAGCTACGTTCTTAGCGATGTCCTCCCGACAGGCAACGAGTTAGACAGTCCAACTTTCTTGGACAACGCATTTCGCGGTCTCCTGCGGATGCCGGTTCAAACGGTGGACAACTCCGTTGTGAACGACTTCACCAGTCAGCTCTTCAAGTATATGGGACCTAGTTTATAGTTATTTCAAGATTATGTTACTAAACTAAATTTTAATTTTAGACGACCCGAAGCCGGGAATTTGGGATTGGATTTGATGTCACTCAACCTGCAGAGAGGGAGAGATCACGGTCTTCGACCTTATGTTGACTATCTCCACTTGTGCAACGGCGACAATAAAAACAAACTGTTGATAATTTCGACGAATTAGACCCGAGAAAAACGACTCCGAAGGTACTTCCTAGTAAATCATATTAATTAATATCATGGAGTGAGGAGCAATTGGGCGACTCTTTCAGATGGCTGAACTGTTGAAAAAAGTCTACCAATCAGTCAAAGACGTCGACCTCTACATCGGCGGGTTGACTGAAGTTCCTTTGATGGACGCTCTAGTTGGCCCTACCTTCGCCTGCATCATTTCAAAGCAGTTCAACCAACTGAAAAGTTCGGACCGTTTTTTCTATTCGGATTTGAAGCAGTCAGTGTCTTTTACTGTCGGTATCATTTACATTTTATTAATAAAACCAAATGGAAAATAAATCTTATACATTTTTTCGGAAACAAAATAGATCAGCTGGTTGAAATCCAAAAAGTCAGCTTAGCCCGAATCATTTGTGACAATAGCGACGGCACCGTGACTACAATCCAGCCGAAAGCTTTCCTCCGACCCCATGGGTAAAGCCATCAAAAGTGGCATAAATCATATAAAATGTCATGAAATTTATTGATTATGAAATAATTCTCAGGTCGAATGCAGAGGTGTCGTGTGCTGAAATACCTTCCCTTGATCTACGAAAAATGTTTACCTTTGACAGTGTATCTAACTAATAACATGATACAACATTTATTTCATATAACAGTTTGAAAAAAAATCGAAACGATGAAACACTACAATGATTTCTCTAAAAATAGATGCACGCATGGATCTTTATTTATTTCCACCTCTTTTGCTATCCACCTATATAGATTCAGTCAGCTGTTAATATTCTAGGTTGTTTTGTGGGGCGATAATAAAGCAAATAATGATAAATTATTAATTCGTTTTCACATAAACTCTAAAATATGAATTAATTTTTTTATACTACATTTGAAAACGAATTCAGTATCATAAAAATATTAATTGATATAAACTTTATTAATATAAATATAATTGCTAGTTTAACACAATAATGTAATTTAATGTTTCCTAAAATTCAAATTCAAAGTTCCTTAAATCTAATGACATGAAGTTTTTGATGTTTTACCCAGGGTGGTATCTCTAAATATTTTTTATTTCTCAAAATATTTTAAACATAAGTTATTTAGGTCAAAATACACTTCGATCCAAAAAGAGAATCGAAAATAAAAATAATGATGTTTTTTGGGACACCCTAGGTTGGCACTGATGAAAGAACTGGTGTCAATAATTGTCAATTTTGCATCTTATAATATAACGTACAGTTTAAGACTATAAATATAAGAAGTTTTGAACATGGATAATTAATATTTTTTAAATATTTTTTGTAAGAGATCATTGAAATAAAAAAAATACATTCAACTTCGTAATTAATTTTAATTCAAAAGCACAGTGGGTGAATGAACTTGTAAATGTCGAGCTCCTCGTTTATAGTGACACCATATTGGTTGTTGAGTGAAAGTGAACTTGAAAAAGTTGAAATTTTCTCGTGACACAAGTCTCAACATAGACTTGGATTGTTAATACGTAAGGAGTTTATTTTCTATTAATGACACAGCAAAAAATCCCCGGTCCGTCCGGGTTTCTAGGCACGTGCCTAGTGTGCCAAGTGGTCAATCAGGCCATGGATACACGTAGTTTAAATATCTGTTAAGACTTGTGGCAAACGACAAGAACATTTTTCAAGATCACTTTCACTCGACGGCAAATAAGGTGTTGGTACTATAAACGAGGGGGTCGACATTAACAGGTTCATTCACCTGTATACTACTACGAGTTGAATTGTTCTATAACCAGTTTGATACTGCATGTAAATAGTAGACTAAAATCTTAAGTAAATTATGAACTGCTATGTAATTTTGGCTATCAATCATGTTTTTGTAAAAATTAAACAATATTTTTTTTCAATGATTTGCACAGTATTATAATTTATAACATTGTTACTATTAATTAACTATGCGTTGTATTAAAAGCAATGGATAAAACTAAACTAAATGGTAGGTACTGAGGTTATTCCACCCCACAATAATTAATATTTGGACTTAAGCAAATTGCATATAAAATTCGGTTCAAATAAAAATGGCACAAGCACATACGACAAAATAAATTGCGAAATACTTTTTCTAATCAGGTTTTCTAGACGCAAGTGAAGGTAAAACGCGATAATTTACAGTAAAAGTAGACAGCAACCACAGCTGAAATTTCTGTATAAAAAACGAGCTGAAATCACTGGAAATCATTCAGTTTTGTTTTCTTAACATTACGACACCAACAAAATGAAGGCAATTTACATTTTTTAAATCTTATTATTTCTAACCAAAGTTATAAATTTGTGTATTTTCGATCCAATGAAATAGGTTGCTATCATTATTTTGGCTCTTGCTGCTGTCGCCGTCGCCGCTACCGATTACGGCTACGGTTTTATACCACAAATTTGTTCTTTTGCCCCCTGGTTGTGCACCGGCAAAAAGTGAGCCCCTGGTGTTGTTCCAATAAACATCACTATTTTTGTTTTCGATTCTCCTTTTGAATTGAGGTGTATTGTCACCTAAATAACGTATGTTTGAAATATTTTGAGAAATAAAAATTTTTCGAGGTACCACCGGGGAAAAAAATATTAAAATGTTTTAGACTTATTTGCTATAGGCTGTTCTATGTAGTTTTGCTCTCCTTTCTCCTTTTCAAAGCATGTTTATCAAAGTATGATTTATATTATGTAAAAAAAATTAAAAGATCGGATAAAGTTTAGAGGTCCCAGGTCCCTCAAAGCAAAAGAAATAAGTAAGTAACGCGGAATTTCTTGAATACGGGCTTACGGAAAAATTATGCCTTTTACTGGATCTTAAGTTTCCTTGCCACTATCACTTAATTTGTGAAAAAATTCAAGATTTTTTTAATTCCAAAGAGCGTATTTATTTCACTTTTCAAGAACCTGATTTTACTTTGGTTTTTACAAAATAAGACGCGTGGTCTTGTAAACGTACTTGATAGATACTATTATGCATATATAAAGATGACATTCTTCAATTTCAAGGCTGAAAAATATTTATTTTCGTTTAAATTCAATGATATAGTTTATTCCTAGAGCGAGAGCCCAACACCAAAACCTGCGTTTTAATCAGTAGAAGAAAGATGTACTACATCGTCAACGTAACAAAGTGGAAAAATAAAACTTGGTAGTAAAAGGAAAATCAACAAACGAAATGAATTCGTTATCTTCGTTGTCTTTAGATATGTTGTGATTTGGCAAATTTTATAATAGATAATAAGCATTTTTTTAAATCCAACATCTAGAAAATTATTGCGAATCTTGGCCAAATTATTTTCCAGCTCGAAATGTCCAGAATATTTGTTTTTTCCCCATTAATATTCGAATATTATAATAATATGTGGAAATGTACATTCGCTGAAAATATTCAAATGTTTTTTTTACGAATTTCAGCACGACACAGATCGTTCATTTAACAAGATTTTGACGAGGGTTTTGCACAGATTATTCCCGCAGTCGATCTTTACCTATATTTGATGTAATATCGAACGAATGTTAAGTGGAACCAAGTGAATGTGGCCGCCAAAGGTTCGAATATTCGCTGAAAAAATCGAGTCTAAGTACTACGAATCTGGTAGCAAGCAGACCGATTTTTGACAGTCGTATGCTCTTGGATGCAAATGAAATAGTTCTCCTGCTTTATTTTTAGAAGGGCCCATGAATCTACCTCCAAAGTCGTTCATAAATTCACAAGAAGTGTGATTAGATCATAGGAAGTAGTCGATATATTCTATACGGGGGACATGCCGCTCTAAGATCATCCCGCAATGGGCGATACCAATTGTCGTCTTCCTTCATGATTTCATTTTTTATTTTTGAGAACTGCTGGGAAATTTTTTTTAATTCTTTAACCGCAGATGGCATACGTAAGCACCTAAAAATTGGGATTTTGCATTTCAACACAATAAAACACTGTTTTTAAAACTACTCCCGTTTTTAGATAAATTTATTTTCATGAAAATTGTAACCAGTTCTCACAAAATGTACATCTGCTCACTATAACAGAACAATCCTATAAAATCGAATTTAAAAAAAAACACAATCAAATGATGTGTAGAACTATTCCCTCAAATAGTAATAGCTATGTACCTATTCCAAGAAATTATTTACTATCAAAAGCCTGTAAATGAAGCAACCAAATATGTTTATTATATCGGAAAAATCAGACCCCACTTACAAAAGTGGCTACCACCTTTGCAAACGATGAAACAGGAAAAACGGGACATTTAATTCCTTTAAAGACGCAGAGACGAGGACCTGGATTTTACTTCGTGTAGACAATAAAAAATATATGTATTTACATCTATCGATTGTAAAAGGATTGAAAGGCTGCGCCTGGTCGAGCCTCCCATTGAAAAATGAGTTGTAAAACCAAAGACTTCAAGCTTATGCCGGTAGAAAAATGAAAAGTAAGACCTTTTTCGTATTAGTTTATAAATCTTTTTCGATTAGAAAAATGCCTATTTAATTTACGCGATTTTCCAGATCAAGAAACAAGCTAAACCAATACATTTTTTATTACTGCTGGTGTAATAGATAAACTATTTTTAAAGGATACTTTCCCACCAAAACTATTCCCTAAACAAATATTTTATATTGGAATTTAAAAAGATGGGGGAATAAAAAGGATAGTGGCAGATCTAAAGTTGAATTGAATAGTTGGAGAGACATATTGAAATCAAGCTTTTTCTGGTTTTTATCAAAATACTAGACAATGGTAAACTGCTGCAAAGGACTGGTACAAGGTTGCATATTCAAAGGGGAGAACAAAAGTGGATTTCCAAGTAATCCAGCATTTGCAGCTGAGGCACACAGATTACTGCTAACTGCTCCGTTAGTTAATTGTAGAGTGGCAACGTTAGTTGTCCATTGTTGCGAGACGTCGTTAAGATCTTGAAGCTTCAGAGTGATAGTGTTGGGGGCTTTGTTGAGTCCGAGACAAGTATAATTATAGCTGTCGCAGAAAATAGATGAGCCTCCTGGACCCACCAACCTAATCCAGTCGCAGCTCCCAATTACGCCCAATCCAAGGTACGGGGTTTGTCCAATCAACCCTGATTTTGGATTAGGAATGTACGTCAAGCAATACTGTCCCACGTTTATTTCGACTGCAGTCATGTAGGAAAAGAGTGCGAGCAGAGACACGATTTGGATCAGATATGCCATCTCGTGGTACTTGATAAAATTCTAAAGAAAGTAAAAATAATAAAGATCAAAGCAAACGTTTTAGTTTAAATTTATAAGTCGGATGACCTCAATCCCCATCAGAAAAGCAGTTAAATAAAAATTGATAAATTAAATCGAAAAAAACGGAAGGGCTAAGTTATAAATTTCTACAGTTGACTTAATATTTTAAAAAAGAAATTCATTGAGGAATTAAACCCAGATATTAACATTTACTCTATAAAGTATGTATAAATTCCAAATAGCGCCAAGAAATCAAACTTTCTAAGAAAAAAAACTTTTTTTTCAACCTACCAGTATAGATGATTACCAAAAATTCTGGAGTGGGAAGAGCGTTTGAAAAATCAGCCTCCTTTCTCTCCTTTTATATGATCCTAGCTTAGTGCAAAGCTGCATAAATGATTTTAATCGACGACAACAAAAAACATGTTTTCACAGCTGCATCTTCGACCATTTCGATTTGATCAATCATGGGATACCTTGTAAATGCTTTTTATTCTATTTTGGTAATTATATAAATTATTGTTTTCGGTTCTATTCTTTACACGTATTCGGAAATCGACAGATGGTTGGTTGTGATTGATTGGTTATATAAAATATTGTTTTGAACTCAGTCGTTGCCCTTTTCCTCAATAACATGTTTTGAAATTCTCTTCCGGGTTTATAGAGTAAAAAAGGGTGAAGAAATTATTGATATTAACTTTTCCTTTTTTGTCGTCTAGTACCTACATTGTATCCCGGATTTAAATCTATGCGTATTTAGCAAATAACATGATCACGATTTACTTGAACCGTATTTATCTGTATGATTTACAGCCATCTAAATAAAAAACACTCGAGGAAATACTTAAGTTTTTATTGTGCTTCAGTTATTTAATTGTAAATAGCGTTTTATTTTAGTACAAAATGGAATGTAACTCTTACATATTTGATAGCCCTTTTCATGGAGACTTTTTTATCAAACACTTTCGTTGGAAAAATGTAAAAGTAGCATAAATTTACACAAATTTGAATTGTAAATGTTTTCGAATAAAATTAGATCCCAAAGCTTAGCCGGAGCCCGTCAAGGCAGCGTTGCCAGTTGAGCAACAAATCTCTGAGACATCCCAATGTTTATATTAGAATACCGAATACACACAATGCCGCATCTGGGTATGAATTGCTTAGATGCGAGAAATTAATATAACTATGATGGCTACTTATTTGCTTATTTATTAAAGGATACATATTCAATTAATAAAACTATGATGACTAAGTATTTTCTTATTTATTAAAGGATACATAATCAATTAATAATAGACTTATAAATTAAAAAATTCTTGAAGATATATATGGTGGCCAATTATGTTATTGTACAAGCTTCCATGAGTGGTTATTTTTAGCTTTCGTAACGCAGTGGACCTGGCTACCCTATGTGGGACTCTATAAGTCCGGAAGAGAAATTTCGAAATGTGTTGTTGAGGAAAAGGTTAACGACTGAGTTCAAAACAATATTTTATATAACTAATCAATCACAGTGAACCATCTGCCCATTTCCAAACACGTGTAAGGGATAGAAGCGAAAATAATAATTTATATAATTACTAAATTAAATAAAGCAAAGTAGCAATCTAAAAAGTACCCAATGATTGATCAAATCGAAATAGTCGAAGATGCAGCTGTGAAAACATGTTTTTATCGTCGTCGATGAAAATCATTAATACAGTTTCGAACTAAGCTAAGATCATATAAAAGGAGAGGAAGTGAAGCTAAATTTTTAACGCTCTTCCCACTCCAGAATTTTTGCTAATCACCAATACTGGTAAGTTGAAAATACTTTTGTTTCTTAGAAAGCAATTTTTTTTAGTGCTTTGTGGTAAATATTTATTTTATATATAGTATACTTTATTTAGTAACTTTGTACATCTGGGTTTAATTTCTTAATAATACATGATACAGTAAATTTGAAAATCTGGGTTTAATTCTTTAATAATTTTTTTTAAATATTGAGTCAACTGTAGAAATTTATAACTCAGCTATTCCATATTTTGATTTTTTTTGGTTTAATTTGTCGATTTTTATTTAACTGCTTTTCTGCTGGGGATTGAGGTCATCCGACTTATTAATTTAAACTAAAACGTTTGCTTTGATCTTTATTATTTTTAATTTCTTTAGAATTTTATCAAGAACCACGAGATGGCATATCTGATCCAAATCTTGTCTCTGCTCGCACTCTTTTCCTACATGACCGCAGTCGAAATAAACGTGGGGCAGTATTGCTTGACGTACATCCCCAATCCAAAATCAGGGTTGATTGGACAAACCCCGTACCTTGGATTGGGCGTAATTGGGAGCTGCGACTGGATTAGGTTGGTGGGTCCAGGAGGCTCATCTATTTTCTGCGACAGCTATAATTATACTTGTCTCGGACTCAACAAAGCACCCAACACTATCACTCTGAAGCTTCAAGATCTTAACGACGTCTCGCAACAATGGACAACAAACGTTGCCACTCTACAATTAACTAACGGAGCAGTTAGCAGTAATCTTTGTGCCTCAGCTGCCAATGCTGGTTTACTTGGAAATCCACTTTTGTTCTCCCCTTTGAATATGCAACCTTGTATCAGTCCTTTGCAGCAGTTTACCATTGTCTAGTATTTTGATAAAAACCAGAAAAAGGTTGATTTCAATATGTCTCTCCAACTATTCAATTCAACTTTAGACCTGCTACTATCCTTTTTATTACCCCATCTTTTTAAATTCCAATATAAAATATTTGTTTAGGGCATAGTTTTGGTGGGAAAATATCCTTTAAAAATAGTTTACCTAATACATGCGCTGCAAATTAAAAAAAAAATGGTTTATTAACTATTAATTATTTTTTTGCTGAAAAACCTCCAGTCTTGTATAAACTAGTACTAGAGAAAGTATTCTTTCATAAAGGAATATATTCTATATTTCTTTTGTATACAAACATACAGGAGTGGCTGATTCACAGACCATGGTCCCCTCTTCTTATATTCAACAAGTAAAATAACTTTTCTAGGTTTTTTTTTTAATTTCCCGTTAAGTATATATCATTGCGGTTAAGGGGCCGTTAACGCGTGACAAATATAGATACTCATGCTGGTTCCTAATAATTATATTAGGCGCAAAAATAGTATTTATAAGACTACACGACGACGTTTTCAGTGTAAATTGTATGGGAAACTAAACCAATTTTTGGATTTAATAGTATAAAACGTCATACAACAGCTTGAATTCAACAAACTAAAGTGCTGTATTTCCTAACTTGTATAAAAAAAAGATGAAATAAATTTTACTAAAAGCAAACTGGCAGTTCTCTGTTCGTTAGAAAAACAAAATGTAAACAAGCTGGTTCATTAAGAAAAATAAGAGTTCTTTCGAATACTTACATAGTAATAAATAATTTTAGCTATATAAACTTATTAACGATTCAAAATAAATATTCAAGATTCAGGAAGCGTAATTGGAAAATTCAAACAAAGTTAATGAAAACTCTTATTGTTCAAGCCCCATGGAAAGCTGGATGGGCCTGATTATAGCTTTCTTGTCTAAAGACGGGCAAGAAGTACCGCAACTAATTCCATTCCTCAAAAGAGGATCTATGCTATACGATCTAATACTTTGTACGCCTAGAGTGTGCAATTGGTGGGTGTTGCTTTGCTTTGCTTGGGAACTGATGTTTTGTCTAATATTAAAATGCGTAAAGAATCAAATGAAAATAAAAGTAGGAATTATATGGATCTATAGATGGATATTGATTATATTGAGTTGTTCAATAATTTAATATTTGTTTGAATTTTACAGTAATTTTAAATTCAGGTTTGACAGGAAAGAAGTTCTTGTAACCTCTACTAAATGTAAACCATCTAAAACCTGCAGCCTATTTCAATCAAATAGTTTAAAGTAATAAGTGAAATAAAAAGCAGCAAAAGACAAGAGACCATGAAGAGCAGAATCCAAAATCGTTTGAAGCGTCATGAAACAGACATTTTAATTTCAATTGAAAGGCACATGAATTGATATTATTGTATTCGTGTACAGGCAATAGCCATCATATCAGTAACATTTGTACACGGCTCTATGGTGTAATGGTTAGCACTTCGGACTCTGAAACCGGAATTCCGAGTTCAATTCTCGGTAGAACCTTCAACCGATTCAACAATCTATTCACAGAGTTGAGTGTGGTTTTTCTTCTAAACGTTGAAGTTCTATATTTTTGTAACCTTATTTTGTATTCTTGTTTTCGAACTATTTTATTTAGTTATTATAATTGCCATTTTATTATTATTATACATCGGAATTACATTTTTAACTGAAAATTAAAAGATAATAAAGATACTACTTCTTTTTGGTGATATAAAGTCACACGAATAAAGATGAATTCCACTTCACAGTTCGACTATGAAAAATATTCTAGATTATTTGAAATTCCACATACTACATTTAAAATGTGTTAACAGTGAGATAATAAATTTAAAAAAATTAAAAGAAAAAAAAGGTTTTGGTAGTAGAAGCTATTTCTTAGACACATTATTAAGAAAGCCAGTAAAAAAAAATCGATCAAAATTCTCAAATGTAAATTCAATTAACTACATGAAAAAGCATGATAATTTATACGAATATCTAGTGTTACATATAAATTGATTAACATTTAAATTGTAGAAATTAAATTAAATAGATTTATTCGAAAAGTATAGACTGATAAATTATATTCATCGAAATTGATTGAAGAGTATTGTTAACTGTTAAACGATAAATATTTGATTGATTTCAGTCAATCATCAAACTCAGGATAAATCAATCATTTTCTTTTTGGTTTCCTCCGTGAGATTTTCTTTTTACGAAATAAGTTAATTCATTCATTCATATATTAATGGAATGAAATTCTATATTTTAATAAAATGAACTTGGTGAAAATGAATTTGACTCATTTAATCGCAATAAAATCAAATTTAACAATAAATCCATCACTAAGATATTTATGTATTGCTCGATTCGCAGGATTTTATTCATTTTTTTATTGCCATCTAGATAATGAAACATCATCTTTTTGCAACCCAAATTTCTTTGAACATCAATCATATTTTTTTGCTGTTTCCAACAAAGGTTGCCGAACCCAATTTTTATTTTATTTGAACTCTTCGTTTTGATATATTAGTAAAAGGTATTAATTTTATCATTTTTGTCAGTCTACAGAGGCCTGGGAAATTAAAAAATAAACGATTTATGCTTGTCTTTATATTAATATTATCACGTCATTTTTTTCTTGCATATTTAAAGACTTAAACGTTTACGTTCTTATGAATTTGTTTCTTCAAAGAAGGTATATAGATGCAATAGCCATTTCATCGTACACACGGTTCTATGGTGTAAGGGTTAGCACTTCGGACTCTGAATCCGGCAATCCGAGTTCAAATCTCGGTAGAACCTTCCAACTGCTTCGTTTAACTTTTCACAGAAAGTTGGAAGAAGCTGTTTTTTTTTTCTAAACTAAGTACTATTCAGCCTCTGGAGTCACAATTAAAAATAAGTAATTCAAAAGGTAGCTACATACATTGTAACGGCTCTCTTACATAGTTTAATGGTAATCAATTAAGACTCTGATTTATGTAATCCGAGTTCAAACCTCGGTAGAACCTCCCGATTTCTCCATTAACGTTTTCAGGAAATGTTGGGAATATCATTTTTTCAGGAAATTAAATAAGTATAAATTGATTTGTCAAATAGGTAGCAATAAAACCGGTTATGTTTTGTACTATTTAGTTAACACTTTAGACTTATGTTAATCCTGTAATCCGAGTTAAAATTTGGACAGAACCTTCAATTTATATAACAGTTGCTACACAGTTCAGAACACAATGTTTTGTATTTTGTTAATAACTATTTCTTTGTAATTTCAATAAATTTATCCAATTTTTGTAACATTCAAATAGTAGAAATTAAATTGAATAGCTCTGTTCGAAAATTGTAGATTAATACGGTAAATCATACTTATTGAAATTAATTGAAGAAAGTTATGTTAACCGATACACCAAAAATATTCCATTGATTTCACTCAATCATGAAATTTAGGATAAATCAATCATTTTTCTTGCTTTCGCCGTGATATTTTTTATTATTTCAAAACAAATAAATAACTTTATTTATTAATAAATGCCATAGAATTCTATATTTTAATAAAATAAACAATGAACATCGTGAAATGATTTCAACTATTTAATTGCAATAAAATTTAACAATAATTCCATCATTAAGATAGTTATGTTTTGCTTTATTTCCAAGCTGCTCGTAGGTTTTTATTTTACTTTTTATTACCATGTAGATAATTTTGATGAAAAAATAATTTTTTTAATCCATTTTTTTTTTCTTTTGCTATTTTTTTTTAAATAAGCATTTATTGTATTTTATCAATGAAAGGAATAATTTTTTTCAGTAAACGTTCTTGATTTCTTGTGAATTCTTTTATAACAGTTTTGTATTACATGTGATTTTCTTTCTACAAACCTATTTTCTAGTTTAAAATATTTTTTAAATAAATCATCCTTGTCTCCAATAGACGCCCACTCCCTGTTAGACCAGGTTTCTCCACAAGAGCCCGTGTATTTTCGCGCCCCCCTATATCGTGTGTGGCAGTTGAAGGAACGCTTGGCAGCGGTGTGTTGGTTTTTATTATGAATAAAAATGATGATTATGAAACAAACTGCCGTGAATCGTGATTTTTTATTTTTCATGTTTGCTAATTAAAATCACCTATGAAACAGAGGACGTTTCACTCCTTTACAGACGCAGAGACGAGGGCCAGGGTTTTACTTCGGGAATACCAAAAAAAATTTATAAATAACAGCATAGTAATTTTTTGCTGGAATAAAATTTAGCAAAAGTAACTTACAAATCTTTTATCGAAACATTGGTTTAAGAGTTTTAAAAATAAATAATGTTATCGATCGTCATACTGTATTTGACCTCCCTGTGTCACTTTGAATTTCAGCTGTATTAATCATTCCGATTGTATAGAATAGAGCACTAAGGAAACTAGGAACTGAGGTGCGCGTCTGCCCACTGGAATACGGATTTTAAGGCTTCCGGCCAACAGTCAACATATTGAAAACTAAGAAGTTTTTTCGTGTTGGTCTACTCTTAATCTATTAGAAAAGAACGTATGTTTGATTTACTTATTCTAAAGAGTAAACAGAGTATAATGATCATTTTGCCTATGTTTTCGTAGAAGATAAAATATAATAAAAAGTGTTGGGTCTTTTTCCTTAAAAAATAATAGATACAAGGGTATTTATGGTAAGAATTTTTTCGGTCCCGGCACGGGATTTTTCAGAAAAAAAAGAAAAAAGTTACCAATACATTTTGAATTTGCTGCTGGTTTATTAGGTTTTAAAGAATTTTCCCATTGAAACTATAGCCCAAAGAAATAAAGTATGAAATTGGACATAAAAAAGAAACGGTCATGTTAAGGGTAGTAGCAGGTCCTAAGTTGAATGGAACTGTTGGATAGACATATGGAAATCAACCTGTTCCGGTTTTTATCAAAATTTTAGACAAAGGTAAACTGCTGCAGAGGACTGATACAGGGTTGCATATTCAAAGGAGAGAACAAAAGTGGATTTCCAAGTAGACCAGCATTTGCAGCTGAGGCACATAGATTACTACTAACTGCTCCGTTGGTCAATTGTTGAGTGGCAATGTTGGTTGTCCATTGCTGTGAGACATCGGTGAAATCTTGAAGCTTTAGTGTAATAGTGTTGGGTCCTTTGTTGAGTCCAAGACAAGTATAATTATAGCTGTCGCAGAAAACAGATGAGCCTCCTGGACCCACCAACTTGATCCAGTCGCAGCTTCCAATTACGCCCAAACCAAGATACGGGGTTTGTCCAATCAACCCGGATTTAGGATTAGGGATGTAAGTCAGACAGTACTGCCCAACGTGAATTTCGACCGCGTTCATGTACGAAAAGAGTACTAGCAGAGAGAGGATTCGGATCAGATATGCCATCTTATTGTAGTACTTGGTAAAATAAAATGAAAAATAAAAATATTACCGATCATGCATAAAGGAAACTTTTTAGCAATAAATATAATAAGAAATGAAGACCTCAAATCCCCAGAAAAGCAGTTAAATAAAAGGTTAAAATTAATTCAACAGATTCTAAAACACTTTAAATGGCTGATTTCTACATTTCTATATTCGTTTTAATTTTCTAAAGTAGAACTGTATTCAGGTATACTAAACCTAGATATTATTACAAATAGAAGCAAAAAATCTAATTTTCAAAAAAAAAACTTTTACCAACTTACCAGTTATTGATGATAAGCAAAGTTTTTGAAATTTTTCCGTGTGAAGAGTGTTTGAAAATTTATCTTCATTTCTTCTCCTTTTATATGATTCATGCTTAGTGCAAAACTACATGTAAAATGGTTTTCATCGACGACAACAAAAAACATGTTTTCACAGCTGCATCAGTGCATCTGCTATTATTTCGATTTGATCAATCACGTGATACTTTTTAGATTGCTTTTAATTCTTTTTTAGTAATAATATAAATTATTGTTTTCGTTCATCGTTCCTACCCCTTACACTTATCGGAAATCGGCAGATGGTTGGTTGTGATTGATTAATTATATAAAATATTGTTTTGAACTCAATAACCGTTCCCTTTTTCCTGAATAACACATTTCGAAATTCTCTTCTGGGTTTAACGAGTCCAAATCAGTATAGGAATAATTTAATTTCTGTCGTATTAACTGGGTAGTAACTGAACATTCGCAATTTTTTCTCAATAGATAACTAATAATTTCAATTCATGGACAAGATTTAAATGAATTCAACGACATTATCTATTGTCGCTTGTATCCCTTACACGTGTTCAGAAATTGACAGATGGTTGTGATTGATTAGTTATACCAAATATTGTTTTGAACTCAACCGTTGCATTTTTCGGAATAAAATTTGAAATTCTCTTCCGGGTTTAAAGAGTACAAAAAATTAAAGAAACTATTTGTTATTGTTAACTTTTGTATATGTACTTTACCTATCGTCTAGTGCATGTGTCTCAAATTTAAATCTCTAAGCTTACAAAATAACATAGTTATGATTTACTTGAAAATAACTCATTTATTTCATGTATAGCTATCTAAAGTAAACACTCGCTATTACGCACTAGAGAATTCTTCAAATTAAAATATCTTAATTCTGTAATGGCCATATCTATATCTAATTGTTAATATCTTCTTGAATGTTTAGCCCAACTTACATAAGAATCCATTTTACTTCCAGTTTCTTTAAAGTCAAGCAGATCGGCTATGGCATACCTTTATTTGTCTTTGTGATGATATTGTGAGAAACTATTGAAGGTAGCCAAAAACTTTTTCAAATCGCTGTTCACTAAAAAAATTTTGTCTTTGTATTTATATGGCGAAAAGATGATCTTCAGTCTTATTTGAGTTACTCAGTGACTGTGTGTCAGGGTAGGCGGGTATGTAACTACACAAATCCAAAATGAAGTATACTTTTACTGATTTAGTTAGTACACTTTACGTGAGTGTGAATAAGTAAGTGACCAATCCTTATGGTAAAAAAAGATTTCAGCCAAATCGGTATAGGGATGTACGAGTTTCAAAATAGTTTTGAGCACATTAAAAACTGAGCTATAGCTAAAAACTCGAAGCTAAGTCATCCAAAACTTGTAGCCTATTTCGATCAAATAGTTTAAAGTAATAAGTGAAATAATAACAGCAAAAGACAAAAGACCATGAAGAGCAGAATCCAAAATCGTTTGAAGCGTCATAAAACAGACATTTTAATTTCAATTGAAAGCACATGGATTGGTATTATTGTATTCGTCTAATCGTAACTATCAGGAAAACATTTTGCGCAGTGGTCATTAATTTGTGTATTAATGATTAAAATATATTTGAAAAAAATGCACAGTGGCCTAGGAAATTAAAAAATGAACGAGTTATGTATGCCTTCATATTAATATTATTACGTATTTTTTTTCTTGCATATTTAAAGACTTAAACGTTCTTATGAATTCTTTTCTTTAAAGAAGGTATATAGATGCAATAGCCATTTCATTATAAACACGGTTCTATGGTGTAATGGTTAGCACTTCGGACTCTGAATCCGGTAATCCGAGTTCAAATCTCGGTAGAACCTTCCAACAGCTTCCTTAAACTGTTTACAGAAAGTTGAGTGCAGCTGTTTTTTTAACTAAGTGCTTTTCAGTCTCTGGGGTCACAATTAAATAAGTAATTCAAATGTTACATAAATTATAACGTTCCCTTACACAGTGTAATGGTAATCACTTAAGACTCTGATCTATGAAATGCGAGTCCAAATCTCGGTAGAACCTCCCGATATCTACCGAGAACAGCTTTTTAACTTAGTTGACTTGAGTGTATGTCTACCAATGATTTCCGAGTGGTGTAATTTAAATGAAAATAATCTTTGTTTTCTGGAATACATTTTAAAATAATACTTGCACTCTAAAAAAATAGTATGGCATGAGAAAATATAATATTAAATTATTTAATATTAGTGCAAATTATTATAATAACAATTTCCGAGTGGTGTAATTTAAATGAAAATAATCTTTGTTTCCTGGAATACATTTTAAAATAATACTTGCACTCTAAAAAAATAGTATGGCATGAGAAAATATAATATTAAATTATTTAATATTAGTGCAAATTACTATAATAACAATTTAAAAGTATCAAGAAGATTAGAAGATGCATCGTATACACAGGGCAGGTGTATATAAAGAAAAAAATTCAAAATTTAATTAGACCCATCGGCATTTATTTATTACTTCAGACATAATAACAAATGATTACATAATGAAACGTTCAGTTAGCCTATTTTACACGTGGGGAGAAATAGTTATTTATGTGGTTGTATTCGAAGTAAAATCTGCGTAGTATTTATAACAATAATTTTTCGACAGATATTTATCAATTAAGTTCTCGCATACCGGCATAAAAGGCACAAATTAAATTATAAAACTTTTTTAAGGTTCAATCCTTGGGATTAACCAATAAAGGCTAGTTTTGGGATGTACTTTGGTAGGTGTTCAGTGCCCATGCAGTATTGTATATACTAGAGATACTTCTAGTGTATAAAAACATACGGGAGCGGCTGACTCAGAGATCATGGTTTCCTTAAGGAAGAATCTTGATCGGTTGTTTTGGTATAAAACAACACAGATTCAAAATTTAGCATACGTTTGAAAATTAAGCTTTGCACTTGCAAATAAGGAACACTTCACGTGAATGTGAATAAGTAAGTGATCAATCCTTGAGATTAACAAATTGTCCAATCAAGGTTGCCTTCGGGATGTACTTGGTAGGTGTTTCAGTGCCCATGCAGTATTGTGTAGACTAGAAGTTTCCATATTTCTAGTGTATACAAACATACGGAATCCGCTGCTCTCTGACATGCTCCTGCATCTGAATGGCAGTAGCAGATCGCAACTCACCAGTGGGATGTCCGTCCATAGATTCCAAATCGATTTTGTGTTGATCAACCTCACGTTCTCAAGATCTTGGACCCGGGCACAGCAAAAAGGCCTTTTCATTTGAGGTAGCTGCCAGCTTTTCTTTCGAATCGGAAAGCGAATTCTTCATCGTCCTCATCCTCTCTCGTTCACTCCTTCCAAGAGCAACAGTAGCGTGTGAAGCAGTAGAATCAAGCTTTATTCTCTTTTTCTTTGGGATTTCTTTGATATTTTCTGTCTCCCCCCAGCTGGAATATCTTGGCCTTTTTTACGATTTGTTAAATTTTCTCGCGGAAATGATTATCTTACTCTGCGCAAGCCATTTCCCTCACACGCTCTTCTTCTTCGAGACTCTTTTTCTTCTGAACAAGGATCTTCTGAGCTGACCACATTTCATGGACCAGAATTTTTATTTCCGTCTGTACGTCTTCTTGTGACGAACGGTGGGTAGCTATAAAAATAAGAATTAAAGAAGAATTGTATTAGATTGATTGAACAAAGAATAAAAATACGTACCTGGATTATCTGGAGGAAGACGTTGTCGTGGAAGCAAAATTTTCCACTTGATTTGGCTCATTCTGAACTCAAACGAAGTTATGTGATCAAATATTTATAGATTCAGTTTTAAAGAGATTGCTTTACCGCATGAACGCTCCTAGTATTCTGGCTCATTCTCTTCATGCACCTCTTCCTCTTAAAGAAGTTATATATATATCAAACTATGACATTGTATTAAAGGGTATTTCCATCACAACCCAAGATATAGTCAAAATCGTCAACTTCTGGCTCTGATCCAGAGGAGCCTTCGAGGTCGTCATCTAAAGTGGTGAGAAAGAATAAAGGACCGTCAGAAAAAGTTTTAACGTTTGTTGAGAACTGGCAATTCTGGCGATGAGGGACCAAAAGTCTTTAGTTTTTCGTCTATTTTCTACACAGTCTTATGGATAAAAATAAAAACAAATCTCTACAAAGTTCGATTACTCGTAAACTAGTAGTTTTTTCTAGCTTTTTGTCACATTTCCTGGTAAACCTTTTCTGAAGAAAGGATCCAGTAAAGAGTAGTGGATCAACAAAAGAAGTGGGAATTGATTACCAAATACATATATTTACTGTATGTAAATCTTAAACCACACCAATCCCTCAATCAGGCAACCATCATACAATTAAGCGAACTATATATTCTTATTGGAAATCTAAACTTTCTTTTTTATTTGACACAGAGCTCGTGCCTTAGATTGTATCATCCAGATGATTCGTTGCCAGAACCGCGCTTTGATGATTTATATGGAGGATTTCTTGTTGGTTAGTTTATAGTATTCTTAGCAAACGAATAACCAAGTAACAATGCCTGATTGGTTATTATATAAGAACTAGTTCAAATTATGAAGAATGGCAACGACAATCAAGTGGTTCGTGAAAAGGTGTGCCATTCACTCTGCTACATTCTTCTTCAAATGGCGCCATGTTGGTTCCGATCTTCTAATACCACACATGGACAACATTATCAAGGTGAATGCTACCACCACATTTATGAACATATTATAATATAACTAATTTTTCTTTGAATTTCAGTACGTACTTGACGTGTCTTCACTCACCTTCACTCGTGAAATTTGCGAATTCTGGGCATTGATAATGCAAATCATCTTTTCGCAGACTTAGTTAGAAACATTTGTAACATGTCAAAACTTCCTATTGATGTGTATTTCTATACTAACCAAGGAATTACTTGTATATAATGGAAATTATTTAACAACACAACATATGTTTTCCATTTTTTTGCATTTGTCATAACAATTAATTCAAAAATTTACTGTTGTACCAGGCAATTTCATACGCCAGTGATGTGTATTTATTCACAAACGGGAAATGAGCCGCGTAAAATGGATTCCTCTTGGAATCGAAACGAACCATCCCATAATGACGCTCCATTTTGCGAAGGATCACAACCATGTCCTGGTACGTCTTCCACGAAGTTGAGAGAGGCAAGAGAAAGCCAACCTCAACACCCATCTGCCTAACGTGGTTCAAGGCTCCGCTTTTCATTAGCTGAGGCAAGATTTGCCATTCATCGTACTCGACGTCAATTTTCAAATAATCAACGATTCGGTCTTTGTGACCCAACATTTGGCGAATGCTCTCAAAATCCATCATTTTCCAGCCCTTGTCGTTCTTGGTGTTATTGGGGGCCAGCCCGATCTTGTAGAAGTGAATTTTAGAACTGTGATCAGCCTTGTCTTCCATGTCCTCCATCGAGGGATCAAACGCGAAGACTTCACAACCGTATTTCTCCATAACTTCGTCGAAGCTCCAGTCGTAGTTAATACCAAAAGAGTAGACCAAACACGACCCGGATTGGGGTGCAACCGAATCTGGTAGCAAGCAGACAGATTTTTGCCCATCGTATCCTCGAGGATGTAAATGAAATAGTTCTCCTGCTTTATTTTTAGACGGGCCCATGAATCTACCTCCGTAATCATTCATCAAATCACAGGAAGTGTGGTTAGACCACAGGAAGTAGTCGATGGATTCTTGAGGGGACATGTCCTCCGCTCTGAGGTCATACCACGATGGGCGATACCAATTGTCGCCTTCCTTGGTGATTTCATTTTTTATTTTGGAAAACTGCTGCGAAACTTTTTGGAACTCTTTAACCGTAGATTGCATTAGGACCTCAAAATTTGGTTGTTTCATTCCACCAATATTGAAGAGTAATAAAAGGACAATTGATATCATGGACATTATTGCAAGTACGGTCCATTGGTTATTTCTAGCCATGTTCAGTGTTTTTGTGCTAAAATAATGTAAGAAAATAGAAAATCAAACTTCAATTTATTGAAAAGAAAATCAAGTAAAATTAAGGTTAAGTCATAAAGGCAGTATGGCTGTGCTGATAAAAAATTATGATCCGATATTGTTTCAGCGATGTTATGGCACTATCATTGATACCATCCGTCGAGGAGATGGCCGCGCGCTTTCTTTAAAAAATTACCGTTAAACTTGTTAATATAGTCTATCGTCAATGTAACATTAAGATCGTTCACGAACGCCACACAAATAGTATGTAACAATAAATGAAATAAAAACCGGGCCGGATCCATTTAAAAATTAGGGTACACACAAAATAGAAAATGAAAGTAAAAATCCCTTTGTGATCTGCAATTTATTGAATTCAGAGAGAGAAAAGAGAGACACACACCTTCTGCCAGACACAGTTTGTGCTTCCATGCACCCCAGACCCCTTAAATGCGCCACGTGTCTCGCTTTCCTGTCGGTCGGCTTTTTAATAGAGGTCCCTGATAATACATCTACACGAACAATACTTTGGATGGGGACGGGGCAGCCGAGTGGGTAAAGCGACAGTTCCCGGCTCCAGGGCCGAAAACCCATTATTTTACTTAGACACAGACTTCAGGTTTAAAAAATGACTCTCTCCGCCTTGTAAATAAACGTGGAAAAAATATGGAAAGTTAAGATCGCGGGCAGTTTTGCGAAGGGTTGACCACTCTACGTTTGGGTGTATGAAGATTCGAAAATTGGAAAATATCTTGATTTTCTGGAATTTTTCGGAATTTTCAAAGATTTTTCCGAGATTTTTGGATATTTTGGATTTTATGTCTACTTTTATCTGTATTTTTTCTCTTTTTTGGATTTTAGACTATTTTTCGATTTTTTAGGATTTTTCCGATTTTGGCATAGATTTTTTAGGTGTACGAAAACTTTTTTGAGTGGACAATCCCTCGCAATTTTGGTATCTTTTCAACTATTACACAAGTCTTATAATACAACAACGGTCGACTGTAAAAAAAAGTTAATTGAGTTGACCTCAAAACACGTTCCGTATACTGATTTTTGACACATTTTTTAAAGTAATTTTTTCTCGAAAAAAAAACAAACAACTAAAGTAAAATAATAATAATAATAAGTTCGGAATTTGTCCCCAAGGTGGGTGACTTGGATGGGTGCCAGGAGATTATTCATTTTTACGTATAAATCTCATGTGAAGGTCCAATACAACAATATAAACTAATTTTTTATTAGAAAATCACAATAAAAGTTCTTCCCCCCACCTGGATACGAACCCTATTCCCTCTGATTATCAAACGGAGACGCTAATCACTAGACAAAGCAACCCTGCTGACCTGTTAAGCTAACTGAAAATTGGCTGAGAATCTCTAACTTGGTCTACGGAATCGAAAAATTAGCAAAGGGAATAAATTAAAAAAAAATTAACCAAAGTAGTTTAGTATTAAAAATTGGGAATACTGCTTATCATATTCATTATTTTAAAGGGAATTAATTAATTTATTTTACCTTTTAGACGAGCAGGCAAACTGGTGAGATGAGCTGCTTTCAATGCACAGTATAACCAATTTCGCAGCAAAAAAATATGTCGAAATATGAACGTAGTCAATTCTGATTGGTCATTACGATTTGAATATCATTTAAGCAGCTGTTTATGTGCGATTGTTTTTGTATTGAAAATAAAGGATTTTATAAAAATTATTTGAAGTGTTATGTTATTCAAAAATATTTATTCTAATGGAAGTAATTCTGAACAAATAAAATTTGAAAAAAAAAAATTTTGATTTCTAAAATCCTCACGGCTTTTAGCTATAAGCTTTATGCATATTTAAGTTAATGAACTGAAAATGATGATAAGATGAGAATATAATTTTTCCAGAATGGGAACTTAGCCCCTTAAAACTTAATAAAACAATTACATACTTAAAGCACTCAAAATTTTTAATTAAATAAAAAAGTTTAAAAGTGCTTTACTACGTTTGAATGTGGCGCGCAACATCAGCGCCATCTATGTTTCAGTTTTAAACTTTTTTAAAAATTTTACTTAAAAAAATAGATTACGGCTATTTTTTAAAATTACATAACCAAAAATAGATTATTATCTTTTAAATCATTGATTTAAATTGTATGAAAATAAATAATAAATAATTTAAGTTTTCAAAAGATCGAATAAAAACCCATCCGGCAACGTCTTGGACATGACGTCACATGATGGCCGTCTTCTGCATGTGCTTCCCTTCACGCAGTACAATTTTGTGTGTGTGTGTCCCCGTTTTCTCTCTTCACACTTAACAGATGTCCAACTTTTCTCCACCAATTTAATTGACCTCAATTATTATTTCTCCTTTCTTTAATTACTTTTCTAATCATCAAAATGGCGGATCTAGACGACTTCTTCGCCAAGAAAGACAAGAAAAAGTCTCGAACGGCTGTCAAAAAGTTTACAGCCAGCGAGCTGATGACGTCGGCCCCCCTTCCCAAGGCCCCAGTCGTCACCCCCTCTGAAGAATCAGTCAGGAAGCCTGAAATTGCTTCTGAGGCTGCGCCTTCTCTCGAGACTCCCTCGGTGGTGGAGGTTGCTGCGCCAGCCAAGCCCAAGGCAGCCCCCGAGCATGAAGAAGAGGAGTGGGGAGAGTTCGAGCAGGAGAAGGAGAAGGACTACTCGGGGCTCAAGATCCAGAAGCTGCAGATTCAGGATTCTGACGGGGAGGAGGAGGATGACGAGGGCGAGCACGAGCTCAACGAGGAGGGAGAGCTGGTCAAGAGGGAGCCTGCGGGTCCCTGGAACAAGATCGGCAGCCAGCAGGGTCCCGTCCAGACTCAGGGTAACCTTTCGCTCCTTTTGTCATGTTTGTGAATTTTGTGAATTAATTTTGTAAATATTCACAGTGAAGGCGAAGGAGCAGGTGGTGGAGGCGCCCCCACACACTGCGGGTGGAGTCTACATTCCCCCGAGCATGAGGAACAAGACTGCTGGTGGGCCTGGAAGTGGCTC
Source organism: Chydorus sphaericus (assembly GCA_030141595.1). NCBI lineage: Eukaryota > Metazoa > Arthropoda > Branchiopoda > Diplostraca > Chydoridae > Chydorus > Chydorus sphaericus. The sequence continues at coordinate 20,332,490 of CM057926.1, forward strand.
TGGCTCTACTAATAGGACAAGGACTGGTATAAATAATAAATAAATTTGATAATAATAATTTGATTTAATTTAACATGCAGGTGGCCTTGTTTTGAACCTGATTTATGAATTGAATTTTTTTAGATTTTTAATTTAATTTAATTTATTTATGAAGGCAAGAAGGATAAAGGAGCACCGGATCTGAACAGTGAAGAATTCTTCCCGACCTTATCAGCCGCAGTTGCCATTGAGCAGAACAATTTCAAACTCAAAAAGTATTGACGATTTTTAATTGATTTACCTATTACTATTTTAAAAATAATTTTTTTTTAAATTTCAACTATTTATTTTTTATTTAAAAATCAATTAAAATGTACTTGGCCTTTTATTTATTTACTTTTTCTTTAGGTTGTAATTTTGCCATATTTTTTAAAAACTTTATTATAAAGAGATTTTACTAAATTAAATTTTCTTTGATTTATTTTCGCTAAAATATTTTTTTCAGTTTATTTGCAAATTTTTAGGAAAGTAATTTATTTTTAAACGTCAATTTTATTCATCCAATTTTTTCTTTAAACATTTTATTCATTTAGAATTTCTTATTTATCTATTTCTTATTTCCACAGGAACTTAATTTAATTCTCCAAATAATCTATTCTAGCAGTTTTTGTTTGCTTATTATTTAAACCAAGTTTAATTTAAATGAAATCACCTCTCAATTTTATTTTGTAATTTTTACAAAAATAATTCATTTATTTAAAATTGTTTTACGCACTTATTTTTTATTCATTTAGAATAATATTTTATTGATTTAAAACTAGTTCTTTCAATTCGTATTTTACACCAGATTTAATTTTATTGAACAATTTATTTTAAATATTTTACGTTTGCCTCTAATAATTTCATTCATTATTTTAAGGTTTAAGATTTAAAAATAAAATTATTTAAAATAAAATCATTCAGAATTAAATTAAATTATTTCTATTTTATCATTGAGAATTAAAAATTAATTAATATATATTTTAAATTTATTAAATTATTATTTTTGCCATTTTTTCATATTTATTTGAATTAATTAAATTAAATTTCTTTTTTTTTTCTTAGGTTTGAGCAGACTGAGCGTGGATTCACCGAGGCCAAACCGAGTCGATCCCACTCTAACCGATCGGGACCCGGTGGTGTTGCTCCTGGTGAGGACGGGCCTCGATTGAATCTGGGCAACAAGTTCAACGCCCTCTCCAATGACGAATGAATGAATTAAATAAATACCGATTTGCCGATACTTTTTTTTCATTATAAAGAGTCAGGGTGGTGTAAAAACAAAAAAAAAAAGAAATTTTTGAAAAATCTACCAATTTACACTGTGTGGTGAAATTGCTTCTTTTTCTTTTAATTCATTTAAAGTTAAGTAATAAATTTAAGGAAAATTATTTTTTTACTATCACAATATTTTGAGTTAATTAGAATGTATTTTAAAATTTAAGTTTGTGATTTAAGTTAATTTTATTTCTTTTTCACAAAATTTAATTTGATCTTAACTCTATTTAAAAATAAATTATTTATATTTAATAATTATTTTAAAATTCGCAATATTTTGAAATAATTATTGTATTTTTACTTATTTACAATTTTAATTAAAATAATTAATATGACGAGAAATTAAAAAAAAAACTGTTTTTTTTAGTTGGTTACTGATTAGTCCCAACCTTCAAGCAGACGAAAAATGTCATATTTACATTTTCCGGCTTATTTCGAATTTTGGATCGTTGATTATTGACTAAAAAACCTGTTTTATTCCTTTATATAAGACAAACCACTTGTTAAATCATTATCACAGGTATTACGCGTTGTTATGTTGACAATATTTATACTTTCCACCACTTTTAATTCATCTCTAAGTATAGATTCCTGATTTTAAAAGCATGTTCATAGGAGGCCAGAGTTTATCAGAGATTTTTCTCTTGGTTTCTTAAGTTATTGATGAGATGATCTCAAGTTCTTCTCCAAGCAAGTTAAAGGTGTAAGAGATAATTGTGGAAGACTGTCGTGCAGTTTTTTTAGAATGCTCAAGGCTCAGATTCAGCGGTACATTCAGAGCTATCAACAAATCAATTTTTAAAATATATATTTCCTAATTAATATTATTTTAATAAAACTTACACAGTTGGATGTGAAATTGTCTGATCTCTCATTTTAGTGTAACATTTAAATATTAAATAATTATATTAAAGCAGTTATTAAGTGTTTAAGTCTTCCGATAGAGTCGGCTAACTTTGCCGGGTGGATGACGATGATAGCCCCGGTAGAGGCGCGGGCGACGGTCGGTGCACCGAGCGCGGCGGCACACTTAAGCCGGGCGGTAGTTGATGATGGCCCGCCTGAAGTTTAGCCACCGACCGGCGGGAATTTTTAATTATTTAAAATATAAATAAAAAATTTAGAAATTTACCAAAAAGATGAATTAATTACACATTTTGTATTATTATATAATAATCTTCATTAGGGAGAGAGAGAGAAAATGAGGAGGGGATTTTACAATTACAGGTTGAGCTTTTCTTTTTTTAGGACTTTTTTGTTTGTTAAATAATTACGTTGAGTATTATGTAATAATAGGGACATTGACTAGCTACATAAAAGTGAGCGCGGGGTGGAAAACAAATTAAAAAGAAGAGAAATTTACACAATTAAAAAGAAAAAATCTAAAATAAATTAGGAATGTGTTTTTGAAATTTCAGAGGAGTTTGTGTCTTGTTTCGATGATAAAGAGGGATAAAACGGCCGCCATGAGCATGATGGCCGATGTAGCGAAACAGGATGCCACCAGAGGGATGTTGACCATTGCGTCATAGATGAATAATCCGGCCAATCCCGCCCCTCGGCTTAGTGTGTTTATCAGTCCCCAACCAGTCGCCCTATTAAAAAACAATTTAAAAATTATTCTTGAAATTTTCAGAATTTTAACATTAATTAATTATCTTTAAAATTTTTAAGCAAAATTTTTAAAATTTTAAAATTTTAAAATTATTAAAATTATTTTTTATTTTATTTTTAAGGATTATTTTGATGAGAAACATTTAATTAAATGTTTTTTAATGAGTTACCTGATGGAAGTCGGACAGGTTTCCGTCGAAGCCACCGTCAGGGATACGAATCCGATGGCGAACACTGCATTGAAAGCGGCTTCGACGCCGATAACTGCTTCTGGCGATCGCACTGCCAGTAGAGTCAGAGCCAACAGGCTGCATATGAAGAATGAAACTCCTAAAAAAATTCAATTCAATTTAAATGTTGCTGAACCAAATTCCTATACATTCTCACATGGTTGCCGAACCCTATTTCTTAAAAAAAAAGTTATATCCCCGCCTGGTATCGAACCATCAACCTTTAGTTCAACAAGCGCTACTGTCTAAGGTCGTAGTTTTAAAAATTAAATTCGTCTGCTTTTCTTTTCACGTTGCTTAACCCAATTCCTATGCATTCTCATATAATACCGAACCCTTTTTCCTAAAAATAAAAAAAAAAATCAATAAATTAAAAAGAATCTCCACCTGGTATCGAACCATCTGCTAATTCGTCTGCAAGTGTTTTAAAAAGTTTCTGAACCCAGTTCCAATGCATTCTCATAGGTTGCCAAACCCCATTTCAAGATTTAAAAAAAGGTAAAAAAAATTAATAAATTTCTCCCGGGATCGAACCGTCGTCCTCTAGAACCCTAGCCGAGCTTGCTAACCACTGCTACATCAGCTACTGACCGTAATGTAGCTAAGTACTTTATATATACCTATGAGTCTGACTCTGCCAAATCGGTCCATAAGGAGTGCAGCCAAGATGAGTCCCGGTATGAGTGAGATCTCCCCGACCAGCTGCTCCAGGAAGACGTCTCCTAGAAAGATGTTGTAGTCGAAATCCAAGGGGCAGAAGGCGTCCATCCCGTTGAAAGTCGTCTCCTCCATTTTGCAATCCTGGAATCGGTAGGGGAAGAAATCCGTATCCACGAAGCTGGATCGAAGTAGGGTCGAATTTCGAAAGAAGCTCTTGCTCGATTTGATGCGGTGGAAGGAGACCTTGTCGAAGGTGCAAGACTCGAAGAGAACGTGGTTTAAAATGAGCCCTTCGAAGCGGACCCGAGTGAAGTGGGAGTTGACGTAGACCATGTTCTCTATGGAAGAGTTGAAGCGGACGTCCGTGAAGGTCGCCTCCGTTAGAGTCGTGGCGCCCATCTCAAAATCTCGACCCTGCGGGAAAATTGATTTTAGACTGGTTTGAAATTATGTAATTTAGTTTTGAAATATATGAAAATGTAGAGCTCTTTAAGCTGAACAAGATTTTGGTAAATTTAGAGATTTTAAATGAGTCACAAGATCATCATCGTGAATAAATTGAAAATTAGGGCCTTTGCAAACAGAGTTTTAAGTACGTAAACTTATATATATAGAAGACGAAAATACTCACTTTTAGGAATTTGACGTAATCTGGGAACCACAGGGAGAGACCGTAATACCTAAAAATAAGAAATAAATCTAATTAATTAACCATCATCACTCTATTTTAATTCAATTAAGAAAATACCCAAAGGAGGCAATAATCCAGGTTGCCAGAAGTGGTAGAGTGGCTCTTCGTTGATTGGCTGCGAATATCTTCGCAATCAGCGTTGAAAACTGCGCGCCAAATATTTAATTAAGTTGCGTAATAATGTATTGCACTAACTTTCATATGTATAGCGACAGAAATAGAAATAATAATAATAATAAAGCAGCGTGATGATAAATCTCCTCCCTCCCCGTGATTAAAAATTAATCCTATGGCGCGGGTGGATGGAAGCTTATATAACAGCTGATTCCCTCATTACCAACACCGTGAAGAGGGAATTACGTAATAATTAATCCGATGCAGCAGCAGCGCCACCGCCATCCAGCTCTAATCAACATTTAATCCCCTTTAATTGATGCGACTCTATTATTATATTTCTATCCTATCTTCTAATATGACGTATTTTCTATTTAAATATATTTATGGCAATGCTGTAAATCTATATTTATGACCATTTCGTGATCACATTCTTCTCAAATGACTTTTATTTATTTCATTTCGATTTAATTTTGAATTTATTTCTAATTTAATTATTTTTTGTAAGATTAAAAAATTAGATAAAATTCAACAATTATTAATTTTAATTTAATTTTTTCCAATAAAAAAAATAAAAAAATGGCAACATTGTAATCACTATTATTACATTCTTCTCAAAAAATTTTTACTTATTTTATTTTGATTTTATTTCTAATTAATTATTTTTTCTAATTAAAAAGGTTAAATATAATTTTATTACTATTAATTTATTTTTTTTTCAAATTCCTAAAAATAAAAATTAAAACTATTTTTCCAAGTTTAAAATAATTTTACTTAAAAAAATATTAAAATTTCCTTTAATTAAAAAAAATGTCAGCTAGATGGCGCTGTGACTCACATTAACGAGCGTGTAGGAAAGAACGGATAGAATTGATTTTTGACGGACTCCGGATCTGTTGCAGGCCCGGACTCCCGTCGGTGAGGATGAGGACAGAGCGCCGATCCCGTTGGGAGAGCAGGAAGAAGAGCGACCGTCTGCTCCTAGATGGTGCTGCTGGTGTCTCTGTGAGCCGCCTGACGAAGACGGCAAGTCCGCCTCGGACACTTTGTACTCGTCGACAGTCAATTTGGGATGATTCTTCTGGAATATTCCCTTTTTAAATAAATAAAAATTTAAATAAATAATTTTTTAAATCCAGAAAAATTCAAATTAAATAAAAGATAATGTTTAAATGATTTTTTAAATTCTATTTTATAAATTAGCAATTTAATTTTATTCATTTGAAAATCTTAAAATTTAAATTAAAAATCTAAGAAATTAAAGTTAAATGATTTACAAAATAAAATTCTTCAATTAATTCAATTATTTTAATCGAGATTTCAGTTGGTTAATAATAAAATAAATATTAAGTTAAATATTTTTTATTTAATTCGTATAAAATTAAATGTAATTACTTTAATTCGATAAAAAATCTAAAAATAATTAGAAAAAATCTAAAATAATTTCTTAAATTCCTTAAAAAATGGAAAAAAATTAATTGAATTAAAAATAAGTTAAATAATAATAATTTAAAAATACCTGATAGATGACAAGTGCTTCCCTCTCGTGCCCAATGTGCAAAAGAATTCTTGGAGATTCCGGTAGGGCTAATAGGCCGATAACGGCCAGCGGGGTCGGAATAGCGCACACAATCATAAAGATGTGCCAGGCGCTGAAATGCTGCTGCCCGTCCAGGACGACCATGAGGCCCGTCTTGGGTAAGATGGCCCAGGCCATTAGGGCGACGTAGATGCCCCCTATGGCCCAGCAGGTGAGCAGGGCGCTGAGCCATTTCACCCGGCTTGGCCGTGGAATGAATTCGCTGTAGAAGGCGATCAGGATCGGCAGAGATCCTCCCAATCTAATTTAATTTTAAATCAATTAAAGTTTTCAGATTTGAATTTCGCGCTTTTTTCAAATTTCCCGCCAATAATTTTGAATTTCGCGCCTTAGAAAAATTCATTTCTGATTCGAATTTCGCGCTCTTTTTAAATTTCCCGCCAATGAATTAAGATTTAATTTAATTAAGTTTTACAATATTTTTGCACTTAATTAATTGAATCAAGTTAAATGAATAAAATTCTGAAAAGTAAAATTTAAACCAATTAACTTTAATTCATAATTAATTTAATTTGAATTTAATACGATGATAAATCCCAATTTCTTCCGAGATATATTTTCAATTATCCTTTAAAATCCTTTTAGACTCTCTCTCTCTCTATTTTTTCTATCTAGATGTCGTCGAGGATTGCGTGATCTGTCTCGGATGAGCGCTCAGCGTTCCAATCAGGATCGCCAAATAAGACGTCGCGACGTCCTGATGAGAACTTGATGACGATCCGCCACGCCATCATCATCATCATCATCAAGAGCACAAATTACAATCAAGTATCGACCCCCATCAAGTTTATTATGAAAAAAGGCGGGAAAAATTTGTATTTTTAAAAAGCGCGCCAAGTTTGAAAATTCAAATTTCTTTCGAAAAGAGCGGGAATTTCGAGTTCAAATTTATTTTGAATTTGTTTATCATTTTTTTTCTTCAAATAAAAATGTGGGAAATTTAATATTTAAAGTCATCAACTTAAAAAAAATATATAGAGAAAAAATGAGGCGGGAAATTGGAAACATTCAAATTTATTCAAATGATGAAAAGTAGTAATCCAGCATATGTTTGGCATCAGCTGATGCAGAGTGATTTGCATCTAAATTTCTCTCCTATATAGTTCATGCATTATGCAACTGAGCGTGCATCCTTCACACAAAAAGAAAAGTTGGGATTACACACTACTCTTGTGTGCGACCTTAAAGACTCTCTATCTTTATGGATGCTCGCCAAAAGTGGATCGATTATTATGATGCCCTGGCGGGGTCTTCTCCCGCACGCAGTAGCTATTGTCTCTTTTGTTGCTATGTTCTTCTATACCCTTGGCGATTGTTTATTATATAAAGGACAGCAGCATTTAAAGATAATGGCCAGTTATACATCAGACAGCTATATAAAGGAAAAAAGATCCCTTTTGATCCCATTTGAGCTCGTGGGAGCTTTATTCTTGTCACTTTCGGTAAATAAATAATAAATCAACTTTTTTTCTAAACAAAATTTTCATATTTTTTGAATTTCGCGCCTTTTAATCATTTTCAGATTTGAATTTCGCGCTCTTTTCGAATTTCCCGCCAAATAATTTGAATTTGAAAAAAGTGGTTTTACCCGATGCCGCCGAAAAGTCTGGCGGTGAGGAAAGTGCCGAATGTGGGCATGAGAGCGGCCATGAGGTCAAAGATGGAAGCCAGAGTGAGGGCTGTGAGTAGGGTGCGACGACGGCCAACCCTGTCCGCCGTGCATCCCCAGAGGAGGGCGCCCGTCGCCAGTCCCGTGTACGTCACAACTCCTTTAATATTAATAAATAATTCAATTTATTATACGATATTAATTAAATAGAGTGCTCTCTCTCTGTTTTGTTTTTATATATATGTTGCGTGATGCCTCATATTGGAGATGGTGTTTTATACGAGGATGATTTATGTAATGGTAAACAGATCGATGTGATGGTCCTTATGTATAATATCGATTATTGGGACGAGCTATGTAAAGTGTGTTTAGGGATTCTGGAGAAATTTTCCCATTTCATTAAGATTTCTAAAGGTGAAAGTGGGTTTAAAGATGGATTTTAAAGTGTGTTTAGGGATTGTTCTCAAAGTTTTCTTTGAACTTGGGCATATGTGTGTTTAGGGACTAATCAAAAAGTGACTTAATGAGTAGATGTGTTTAGGGATGGTACTTAAAGTGTGTTTAGGGATTGTTCATTTTTCATTTATTTTGAAAAATAACTTTAAATACCTAAAACTCTTTTCTCCATTTCGCTGATGCAGAAATCGACTTCGGCGCTGGGCAAGACGAAGCCGAGGACGAGCAGTTCGCAAGTGTCCGCCGCGACGCCCATCCCGCAAGCAGCCAACAGCATCCAATGAAAACGTCCAATCCCGCACTTTTTTTTCAATTGAATAAATTAAGAAATAGTGAATGATTTATTACACATAATGCTTCATAATAATGTTATAATCCAACGTTGACAGATTTATTACACTTTATCAATACTTTTCAACATTGTCCATTTTAAAATAATTTAAATTAAAATATTCAAAATAAAATTTCCAATTTTACAGCATTGCCAAATTATTTATTTTTGAGTTTTACAGCATTGCCAAATTTATTTTTTAATTATCCTAAAATCTAAATTTCCCTAATTTTCCAACATTGCCAAATATATGTACCTCACTAATAGCCCTCTCGTGAAAAATGGAATGACAGGCGTCCATCTTATCCGCCGGAGATAATCCTAATCCGGCAGTTGACCCACCAATCTCCTCCACTTGCTGATGAATAGTGGCCGGCTGAATGACAGCAGCAGGAGCGCCATCTTCTAAATTAGCGAGCGCTACTGAACTCTCCCGCCTCCTACCATCCTGATGGTGATGACCACTATTACGAATCACTTCCAACTCTTCCATCATCAAATCATTTTGTGCAAATTAATGGACAGGATCCGAGTTGTACGACACTCTCTGACGCACTGCAGGAACCACCGCCGATATGTCTCTTCTGTCCCAGATGGCGCGGCGGCGCAGAGCTTACCGGTAGCGCTTGCGCCGATATATTTATTAGCCGATTAAAGTTGATCTATTTTATATAGTTATTGTTGCTGAATTTTATGTGTTTTCTCGCATAGGAGAGAGCTATACAACGACACAAACTGAGGAGAACTGAACAAAAATTTGTGTATTGTCTGTTATCATTTCCTTTGTGGGGGGTCTCTGATGATGGAAAAATCAATACTGCTATCTATTTCCATGTATGAGTAGCTAGCGACGTCTAGCGGTCAAAATTACAACTTTTTAATGCGCCATCTAGCGGTAGAATTTACAACTTTTTATTTGAATTTCCCGCTTTTCTGTAGAGCCATTTGAATTTCGCGCCTTTTTTGAATTTCCCGCAAATTCTGTTTAATTTGAAAAATTGTAAGTTTTTCTATTATTCTTTTACTTGATTGACACTGAAAAGCCGGGCGGATACTGAAAAGTGCCGCAAATACAACTCTCAAAACGCCATCTAGCGGTAGAATTAACAACTTTTAGAGATTTCGCGCCCTGAGGCTTTCAAATGTCCTGAATTCCATTCTCTGGTTGAGAGGAGAAGGAAGTTTTTTCGTTCAGTCAGTGCCGGAACCCCTTGGAAGGTGGATGTGTTACACAATCTATACAGAATACATTACGAATGTGGAAGTGAAATTCAAATACATTCTTATAGCATCATGATGCCATCTAAGATGAAAATGATGCTCATCTTAATTTTTAGTTTTCTAGCCATCGCTTCAACTCAGAGTAAGTTTTTCTTTTGTTTTTATATTCAAATTTTTGGTTAAAACTGTGTCGCCGATGATGCCCGAAGGGATGCTCCCGACCTTGCATATAACAGAAAGAAAAAAACAGTTATGATCCCCCCTCTTCTTGTTGAAAAGGCTACTAGGAAGGACCGGGATGCCCCGTTGGGCTGACTAACGGTACTTTTCTCTCCCCTCTTTTTAGAGAAATAGTAGGGCATGCAGGTAGATTCGTTCAGAAGAGGCGATGAATCATTCATTTAGTACAGAGTGACGTAATGAATATTTTTTTATTGGAATTTGTACAAAATGAGTTGTATGAGGCTCAATTAGTGGGCATTTAAATAATGTGTTATGTTCAAATGAGGCGTGATTTTTTAATGTAATTTTTTTTAACCTTTTGGAAAATGAACATCATGAAAATGAGTTTGCAGTTTACGAAAAATTGAGTTTTGATAGAATTGGAATGTTGCAGCATATTCAGTGAATTTATTTGTAACTTGACATTAATTGACATTTTTGAGTAAATAAGATTTTTTAATTTCTACAAAATGAACATGATAAAAACGAGTTTATAGTTAATGAAAAAATAGTTTTTAATGTAATAAGAATGGTACAGTAAATTCAGCTAATTTAATAGTGTTTTAATACGCCGTAATATAGAGTTTTAATGTATTTAAAAAAAATTACTATATGAATATTGTGAAAATCCGTTTATATTTTATGAAAATATAATTTCTAATTGAATTACAATATTACAGCATATTCAGCAAATTTATTTAATATACTATAATTATAATGTTTCATTTACGGATTTTAAAATGTGAACTTAAAAGGGCATATTTAAAAAAAAATATAATTTAATTCAAATATTACAGAATATCTTCAGTGAATTATCCCTTAAAAACTTAAGCCGAAATAGAATTTAGGTTTTCAAAAAAATGTAAAACGGGTTTTAAGTGCTTAATACAGTTCTTCTTTCGGCGATTCCATTTTTCTGCTGTTTCAACGCTCCAGCTGATCCGCTATGATATGGATATGTTTGAGAGCGTGAGAATAGCCGACTAAAACTTCAATTTTCTCAAAATGAATTTTTCCTAAAGATTAAATCATGCTCCGTGAAAAGCCAATTTTACCGTTTCAAAGTAAATTATTTTGAAAATTTCGTTTATGCGATAGCGTGAGAATTCAACTTAAGTAATTTTATCCAATGAACATTTGTAGTTTTTAAACGCTTCAATTGAACCGCTTTAAAAAGGCGAGAAGATTTTTCAAAATTCATAAAATGAACTTTAAAATTCATTAAATTTTACATATGATAATCTACTTTTAAGTTCACTTAAAAGTTACCCACAAATTCAGCGATTTATTTAAGTTTTTGCAATGACATTTTAGCACCAAAAAACTGATTTTTAATCTTACCAACAAATTCAGCGATTTATAAAAGTTTGAAAATTTGAAAGTTGAGTAACATTTGGGTTTTCTTAACGCATCAGTTCACTCTCTTACTATATGATATGGGTATTAAAGAAGCAGAAGAACTTTCTCTTCCGGCTATAGGTCGAAGCGCTCCTTCTTTTCTACACTCCAAAAGGAAAAACCCCTGAAATTCAGGTCAATCCTTCTACTCTCTAAGATTTACGACATTGCCAGATTCCTTATTCATTATTAGAAATATATATTTCCCACGTCATATTCACGGATATCGGATTTTTCTTCGTGAGAAGAAGTTTTTGACGCGCAGCTGACGCGATATTACATTAGAGAGACGACCTTTTAAACTTTTTGTGTCATTCACCGTTAGGTGACTTGAACGGTAGTCTATTGCAGTGCTGCCCCTTGTCATTACATGCAATGCCGATGGGTGACGAAAGAACCGGGAGAAAGTGCGTGAGCGCTATGTCTCCCGCGGGCTTTGATCGTGACCCGGAAGTCTTTTCACCTCCGGCTTTTTCTTTCCCTTTCGCAAAAAAGCTTATCTGACTAAGTTGAAGCATTTTAAATTGAATCTATTGTATTCAGCTTGAAAAGCTGATTCTAATGAACACCAAGATCCTTTTGTTAAGCATGATTGAAGGGTTGTTAAATTCATTTAAAGTTGACACTCCCCTATTCACCGAGCGCGGCGGTGCGACTAACTGGTCGGAACACGTCTTTCATGCCGGCCTGACCTTGGGGCCATCGCCGGTCTTGTTTTTTTTCTATTTCAATAAAAGAGTCGATGAACTTGAAAAAAAGGTTAGCAAACTGTCTAAACAAGTTCTTTGTTGAACTATCAAAGTAAATTGGCTCCAATTTACCAACTTAAGTTTAAATGAATTAAATCAGCTGAATTTTTGAGGTAATTAACTTAAAAAAACCAAATATTTTCAACGAATTTAGGGTCAAGTTCCAAACATAATAAAAGTAAAATTCTTAACCATTTAGTTAATTGCATAATATATTTGTCTGGCACTGGTTTCTCTTAATTACCAAGTGACAGTTTTATTTTAATGAGAACTAGGAAAATACCACAAATCTATATAATTATTTGAGGGGAGTCGACAACCCCTGGCGGCCGTTGACACATGTTGAAGTAAAAATAGTTTGTTATTACACATTTCCTTTTTCCTTGCGTGCTAGCTGATGTCAGCAAAGGCATCCGGATGGGAAGAAACCAAGAAAATCGTGAAGAAGATGGAAACAAATGTTGCACATCCTCTTCATGCTTTGATTCCGTTTCCGCTTTTATTATCGCATGTATAGAAATGTCGTTTACCTTCGCAGCATATTTGTCAGTGGTTTCCTTTTGGATGTATTTAAGAAATACCAATCATTATATAATAATAGGGGAAGGGAGGGCATTGTTTTATATATTCTTTTGAGCGTGATCACGCGTTACAAATAAAAGAATATAAGGAGCCCAAAGCCAACTAATTGGATGAAGAAGGTGACATTAGCTCATGGTTCGTGGCGCTGGCTAAGTCGACTGGAAAGGAGAACAAAAGGAGAGCGCACGGCGGCCGCGTTTTTCTCACGATAAATGGTTCTCATTTTGGAAAAAATAAAATATAAATCCATGTCGCTTTGGGTGGTAAACCGAAATATATATACGTATATCTTAATGATGGTCATCCAACCGCGAAAGGACTAGAAAAATCTTAACCAAGGTTGACTTAAAATTTAGTTTTAACCGTTTTATCTATACATCTATTTTCGCACTTGAAATGGGTTAATTATATACAATTGTTATTAACAGTTTTCCTTATCTGGAAAATGGTATAAATAAATAAAGTAAAATTCTATATGAAAACTTAGTAAATATAATCAAACTAAGTAGAAATCTAAAAATGTTTTGCATATTAACTAAGTGTTTGTTGATAATGTATGTGGGAAGCACTTGACTTAAATTATAAATCAAATAAGAAAACGTGGTTAAAAACGAGTTGAAAGTTATCAATTACTTTCTATTCTGAAAAAGTCTCTTTTCCTGCGTGTTTCTCACCTTAAGTGTTTTTGATCATGTATGTAAAAATGACAATATCATATATTATTTTCATTTAAAATTATACAGAAAGTGTAATGGAGCGATCTGTCGTTCATTTCCCGGACGACGACACAAAGGATAAACCTTCAGACGGAAATAGTAATCCTAGCGGTTTCTATTTCGTACCAGCCCAATCCGCCTGGAGGATTCAAAATGATAACGTCAACAGCAACAACAACAATCGACTCACGAAAGTACCTTCATCAGGTAAAGCTTTTAAACCACGTTTTTTTCTTCTTCTTCTATAATCTATAATGATGAGAATCAACTTTTGGTAAAAAAAGGACTTACGGCGCCAAATCGCCCTGAAGGGCCTCCAACCGGAAATGGGAATAAGAAAGGACGGAAAGCCCAACCGGATGTGCAGGACATCATCTCAGGGATCGTTCACCTTTTAGGAGGGAAAGTGAATGTGAAAGCGGCCAGTAGTGAAGTACCGGCCGAAATGACCCCATCGGCCGTAGCGGCAGCTACTCGCCCGGTCCAGCAATCCACTCGAATCAACAATAGGGCGCCTCCAAGGCTCACTGAAGTGCCTTTTGAGGCCATTCCTCTCGAATTAGGTAACTCAGCAGCAGGCCCAAACGGCCCACCCCAAAATCCTGGAAGTTTGAATCCACAATTGCCGTTTGGAATTCCTATTCGGCCTCCTCTATGGCCCCCAACATCTGGGCAACAGAATATGCCTTTTGGGGCTTCTGGAGGAATTCCTCTGCCCATTCAATTGGTCCCACCAGTCACACCGGCCAATAGGCCCTGGCCGCCTCCTCCATCAACAGAGGCGCCTACCACTACAACTGCAGAATCTATAAAAGAGGTTACTAAACCTCAACTACCGGATTCTGGGCCAACAATAAGCTTTTTCCCAGAAGACCACAATGTCCGGCATCCACCGGCCGTTCAGACCGTTCCTCCACCGGCCATTCAGACCGTCCCTTCTCCAGCAGAGGCTGTGACTTTGGAGCCTTCTATGGAGGACCCTTCGAGTCCAGCATCTCCCCCATTACCCACACTGGATCCATCCAGTATCACTCCGCCTTTAGCGGTCGAAACTAGCTGGACCACAACGGCGCCTTATTCAGGACTTTCAGGCCGCCCAGGGCAGGTGTTTCACGATGATACTTATCTCTCCGGAAGTGCCTCTGCAGAGCCGGATGTCATCACTCTAGATGACCATCCGAGCCATCCTGAAAGTTTTGAACTGGTCGTAACGGCCGCTCAAAATTTTGGCGGAGGGGATTCCGGGCCTGGAAGTGTCGTAACAGAAGGCAAACCTTACGTCATCCCCGTCGATATCGATCAAGTCCGTGGAGGGCTAGCAGGTGCTATTCAGCCTTCAATCGTTGGAGGTTCAGCAGATGATTCCGACCAGTACGTTTCTATCGACGGAAGGAAAACTTATTTCAATCTTTTTCCGACTGATGTGCCCGAAGGTCCCGTCCCAATGGTCCAGGCAACATCTCTACCAAACCGCCAACCGGTATAGCTAATTAACTTAAAATTTATTGAATGATTCAAACTTATTTAATGAATGTATTCAGGTGGTGAATGGAGGGATTGGTTATGCCGGAGTGGCCTATCCGGCAGTAGCAGGAGAGATAGATATCCTTCCTGCTAAGACACCTATCAGTAGCCGACCAACTAGGCCGACTGTCCCTACTCAGCGCCCGACACCAGTACTCATCAGGCGTCCTTCAACTACTCCATTGGGTAGGATTGATGCCTGTATAGTTGGAGATCCTAATGCCTGCTTGGAGCCTAATGAGTCCTGCCAGGCAGAGGTGGACGGATCGGCCTGCTCCTGCCGGCCTGGTTATGGACGAAAGAAAACCACTGATGTTTGCAAAGGTATAAAATAAATTCATTTTTTTTTTTTGCTTATTATTATTACTAATTTCATTTTTATTTTATAGCTCTCGCCGGATTTTTAATATCACTCAGGCTAGATCGGTTAGATAATGAGAGATTATTGTGGTCGCCCAGCTATTCAGATCCATCAAGTCACGATTACAAACAGCTCGAATGGGAATCAAACTTGGCTGTAAGTTCAAATTCTATTAATATTAAAAGATGTTATAGATATTAATTGATAAGTTATACGCAGATCAACTCATTAATGGAGATGACTCCACTGTCCAACCACTACATTCAATCAACTATAAATAAATTCTACGTTATTGGGAATAAAGTGATTGTGAATGCCTCAGTGTTTATGGACCAGAGTCCTGAAACTGTGAGTGTCACAGTAAGACCGACTCTTCAAAAGCAACTCTCTAATGTCATCCAGAATAGGAATTACAATCTGGGTCTAAGTAGACTCTGGGTTGACACGCAGGCGAATCCCATTCCAGCCATTTTAGGTAAGCCATCCCGTTATTTATAAATATATTTTTTATCCTTATATGGATATAGATAACCTAGTTGTGGAACTTGTGAAACGTGAGCAATTTTTTACGAAATTCTAAACAGTTTATGCAAAGCCTGTCCAATTTTGTGAAAACAATGAGTTTTTAAAAGTGGCACTAGAAAGCAGTGTCAAAAACGTTGTTTACTGGACTATTCAAAACAGCTGGAAAAGGGAGAGATGATGTTGAACAGGTTTTTAACCTAATTCAGATTCCAGAGAACGAATCTCCCACGCATTCCGTTCAGCATCATCCGTCATTATTCTTTGATGGTGGTGAAAGCTGCTCCCATTCCTGTGTTATTATATCCATCATTATCCTCGTCATCCTTCATTCTAAATTTATAATGATGGGTCTGGTAATTTACTTTACAATCAAATTAACTAGATTTGAACGAATGTGGCTCGCCAGAGCTCAACGATTGCAGCCCCGATGCTGAATGCTTCAACACTCCCGGCAGCTTTACGTGCCATTGCCGGCCGGGCTTCTCTGACCCAGCGCCCCCTGAAGACGTTGGTCGCGTGGGTCGTCAGTGTAATTCGTGCACTAAAAGCTACTGCAACAATAGGGGTGAATGTAGCATCGAAAATGGACAGAAAGTGTGCCAGTAAGTTAATGTTTTTGTAATGGTATTACATTTGCATATGTAATGACGTTTGGTGTGTAAATTCTTGCAGGTGTGTTGGTAATTTCAAAGGCCAGCAGTGTGAGCTAGATGGAGAAGTATTAGGAGTCGCCATAGGGGCTTCTGTGGCGGCCGTTATCATCATCATCATGACTCTAGTTTTGTTGTGCATGTGGTCTCGCCGCTGGCGGCAAAATCAAGATAAAATGGTGACGCCAGGAGGGTACATGGATCAGCTCAAGAGCATGCCATTCCCGGCCATTATGGGCATGCAAGCGGATCGGATACGATGGGCACAGTACGCCGAAGCCATGGCATCTGCTCATAACCTCTACGCAGTACGTTTGATTTATCTATTTTTTTTCAAAGTATTTTGGTGGAATGGCTCTTGTAGATATTGTCATAGATGTGAAGCTTAACAGTAGTCGACAAATTCAATTATTTTTCTTAATTAAAAAATTAACAGTTTAAATAATGAGCTTCACATCTGATGATGATCCGTTGTTTTTCTATTATTTTCTGACGAAACAAATTTTCCTCTTCTATCTTACGACTTATGATGACGAAAAAAAAACAAATCTTCAGACGATGAACAGCTCTTCTCCACAACATCCAAACCCCTTGCCACCATTTTTCTACGCCCCAATCCCTGTTCCCGCAAACCAAGGGGCTGAACCAGCCCCGCCACCCGTACCACCCCGCAATCCAGCAGTGGGAAATGGAAAAACGCCCGTTAGGCAGGCGGCATCCTTACCCGTCGCCTTAGCAGTGGCTACCTCTACTGCCAGTCAAATGGTGAGCGGGATTCAGGATCTCGCACGGCGGATCAGTCGGAAGAAGCGACCAGCTCCTGTAAGTGACTAAATAATCCGACTAACGACACCCCGCTTTTGACTACAACCCTTTACTTAATTCATTTAATCACACGCTTTGCTGAATGGAATGCTTTCAAATGGCACATCTAAAAAACCCTTATGTATATAAAATCTTGACAGCAACCCGATCCGGTGAGTGTGAATCCGCACTTGGCCCTCATCTCTCACCCGGCACTGGGTTACCCAGGTGCCATGAGCACGATGGGCCGGTCCAGCACGTTAATGACGACGGCCGGTGGGAGCACGCTCCCACTAGTAGCCGCTGGTCAGTTCCAGGCTCCGTCTCGAACTCGTTCCGGCTCCGTTATTAGGTAAAGCATCAGGGCTATTTTTAAGCTATGTGTACCTTGTTTTTCACGCACTGTTCTGTATTGAATCACGCACTGAATCACTCACGCAGCTACGGTAAACGGAGCGCACCACCTCCACCGCCGTCTAACCCGCCTCCGGGAAGCGGGGAGATGACGAGCGAGGAGAGCGATGATGCCGCAGAGAGCGACGCTCCGATCCAGCAGCAGCGCTCCTTTCACGTTCCTCGGCCACGCACAAGCCGGCCCCCCGCACAGCAAGTCAGTTCATTCTGCTTTTGTAGTTAATTCTTATTGAATTTGTATACCTTCTATGACAAGACTGATGATCATCAAACAGTAAATAGTCTTAAGCAGAGAGGTTTTAAGATTGGTACCCTGACTTAATTCATATTCAAATATAAGGGGTCCAATCGAAAGAATAAATAGTTCTAAATAAGCCATTCGAAAGAATATGAATATGATTTTTTTGTGAATTGGAATTGAGAAGTGAATCTCCATTCGAATTTATTTGAATATTTACTATATTTGCCATAGAAATATGATAGAATTATAGAAAATCCCAATTTGAATTGAATATAAATAAATCCGCTTAGGATAGTTATAGTATATTAACCAAGTTCCAAACAGTAGAGGCAGCAAAAAAATAATATAGAATAAACTTTATAGGGAAGTAAGTGAAGTACAGAATTTTATTTCTTTATAACTAAAGGTCAGTGGGAATTTCTTGTGTTTTTCCTACGTTCTATTGTTACTTTTTATAATTGGCCACTAGCTAGATTTTTTTTCTTTCTGCGGTTCCGCTACCATCAGTTGGGAGAAACGGGAATTCACACAATAAAGAAAACAAAAGAAGGGAGGACGATATCCCGCTGCTGGTGCTCACCTTCCTCTTTTTTTTTTTATATACAGCATTGGCCACTTTATAATAATGGCTTTCGGTTGCGGTCGCTTAGCATTAACATTTGCGGTTATAACCAAGTAAAAAAGAAAATCACTGATTTTTATACATCTAATTTAAATTATAAAACTAATACCAAACCTGTACATATAGTAAAGTCCTTGAGAATTTCCAATCAGGAAAAAAAAGGGACCGACACAAACGGTAAAAATCTTTGTAGAATTTCACGGTCAGTTTTGTTTGTGACCTACTGCACGACGTATATATTTTTACTTCCTGGTTCGTTATGAGCGTATAGAACAATCCAATCATTTTCTTAGACATAACGGTAAGAGCTTTATTTTATTTTGTTTGTTTTTAGCCGAACAACATCTACTTCGAGGCGGATTCACCCGGGAGCCAACCATCTGCAGCAGCTTCCGGGGTTGCGTCTTCGATGAGTCAACAGGTCCCGCCGCCACGTCCGGCACCCCGCTATTTTTATCGCTAATTCGTGTCCTCTCAAATGATGATGTAAAATATATAGTGCTACTGCTTATTGTGATTTTTTTCTATTTGTTTACATCAACCCAAAAAAATCTTTTTTCTCTTATTGCTCCACAAAACTATTTTTTTTGTTTTGTTTTAATTTTATTCAAGTGTTATGTTAATGCGAAAAACAAAAACACTATCGAAAAAATACAATGCCCAAAAAAACTATATTTTTATCGACCTAGATATTTTTTTCTTCAAATCTTATTTCCGTGTAAATAGACATAGATCGAGAGAAGACCATCTGGAGAGAGAAGAAAATGTTGTTCAATTTCGAGGCCAGTAGGATGCCATATGTTGTGTATTATTTTCTTTGAAAGAAATAACAAGAACAGTAATATTTTTTTCGGTGAAAAAAAAACACTTCTCCGCCCAAGAGAGTTAATATCTAGTCATCCACGACAATGAGATGACAGAAACTTGAGAAAAATAAAGAGAAATTTTTTTCTGGGGCAAATAATCTTTGAGGAATCATCGTGGCGTGAAAATTCTTTTTTCCCTCAGTAAGTCCGTTCAACATTGCGGTTTGTTTAGCAACCATCACGGATTAATGGCTTCTTCTATATATACAGATTGAAATCTAGGCCTTTCCAGTAAAAAAGAGTATTCTTTCAACACTTTATGGACTGAGATGATGATGATGATGACGTTTCCGTGCTGAATAAATGGAGAGGAAGTGAACCGAGAACCAAAACAAAAAGAAGAAGAAGAATAAAAAGGATCATAAATAAATCATGTTGGCTTTCACGAGTCACGAAATGGTGCTTGTTGGATGGTTACATTATTTTCGTTCTAAATTGGAATGAAATATATATATGTATGTATAAAGAGAAGTATGTATCGTTTGCTCAATTTAGTTGAATTCTTTTATCTTTATTTTGTAATTTCAGCTGATAAAATAAGTTAGAAAAATATTTTAGTACTTATAATTTATAAGTTACTTTTAACCATAAGTAAATTTTAAATATGGATACATAATAAAGATGAATTCATAATTGTAAATAAGTCAAGACTAATATGGAAGAAAATAGAAATCGGATTTTAATGTAGGTATTACAGCTGCATAGTTATAATAGCTGAGACAGAATAAGCCATTTAGTTTTGAATTTAAAAAGCATAATTGATTACCAGCTCAAACAGAAATAAAAAGTGGAGTCATGCACTCATGCTATTTGATGATCAGTATATATGTATACATATTTAATTATTTTAGAAATCTTCTTATCTCTCTCTCTCTCTTTCCCCTATAAAGTAAAAAAAATGAGCGGGAGATGGCGCAGCCTGTTAAATAGTATAAAGTATTTTTTTTTTAATGCACCTATCGCTTTCAGCGCTAGGAGGTTCCCGAAGAGATTGAAATGTCGTCATAAATATTCCAGGCCTCCCGCACTTGGTTTTTCAGTTGCACCGGTTTCGGTGCGGGGTTCCCGAAGGGATTGTACCCATTTTACCATCAATAAGATTACAGCACTATCCCGTATTCGGTAATTCTTCTAACCTCCAGCTTTAGGATACAACTTGCCCACTTTTCTCTTTCTTTAATTACACGTGCTGTTCAATTTGAATATTTTCTTTTTACAAGTGAATCAAATCATCAGCTTATCTTATATTAGTTTCCTCTATCCATTGTTAGCTTCGTAAAATTTACCCTCACTTCAAAGAACTTCCGTTTCGCCCTCTCGTCATGTACATGATCAACGGAATTATTTTTCAGAAGTATGACTTGATTCGACATGAATTAAGTTTATAATTTTGAATCCAACTAGATTGGTGATATATTTAAGATTCAATTTAATTTTAAAATTGACCCAAGCTTTAATCGATTTACACTCAAGATTCTGTTTTAATCTTGCTGCATTCAATTATCAGATCAATCTAGCATCCACTTAAAAAAAATTCATGTGCAATCTAACATCCCTGCACCCTGTAATCATTATCATTTACATGCGATCTTTAGAAAGAATGAATTTCTTTGATAAAACGTCATCAAAACGGCCTCGTTTAACTGTGAAAACAAGAGCTACGATTATTAATACTAATAGTCATTCGAAAGAAGCGCTAGATTCAGTTAATTCATTTAGAAAAAAAGTGACTACATAACCTAAGACTAAATTCAAATTGTTTTATTCAAATTGGATCTATTCGAATAGATCACAGATTCAGCAATAATTCATCGAATCGATTTAAGTTTGAATCCGATGATATCAGATTAGAGAGGTCCATTCCGGCCGGATTTTGTACGGTAGTGAAAACACGCTGCATACCTCATATAAAATCACTCTGAGCCGTCATTAACGCGTCTTGCTGTGGTGGAAGCCCGGAACCCCTAAGTATATGATTGACAAAAAAGCGGCCGTGTGTGGCTATGTAACCATAGTATTATATGTATCCTACACCTAGAATTTAAAAAAAACTGAATAATAATGCTGGCGCCGAGGCAATATTCCGTTTTACAAACTCTCTTAGAAGAGAAAACAGATTTAAAATATCCAAAAGACATTACCAGTCTGTTCAGATTTCATGTGTCAACCATGTCATTGACGTAAATACAGCATCAGAACCTGTACTCGCTTTGCAAAAAAAAGTAAACGTTGTATATAACATATAAGCATTCATACGCAAGAGTTTGAATCTATGCCTTCAGGCGTATCACATTTACCCCTGCTGCCATCTGGTTCGCCTCCCGGTACTAGGGCCTTCGTCTCACCCCCGCTTTTTAATGCACCTATCGCTTTCAGCGCTAGGAGGTTCCCGAAGAGATTGAAATGTCGTCATAAATACAATGAAATGATTGCTGTTTAGCATGTTGTGGCGAAATAAAAAACAGAAAAATTATAAATGTAACGAAAATATTTACTTTTTTAGAAAAAAATAAAAGGGATCAACGGGATTTTGAAACTTTTTAGAATAATGATTGCATCGATCAACTACTAAACTACTATAATACCTATAATCCTATATAATGCATTGAGTGGTCAGTTGGTCGCTCAAATAAAATGGAAACCAAAACAAGATCATAAGCATTATAATCCTGAGGGTTTTTTGGTGTGCATAGTGGCCAATTATATCGTAACAATTCATGTTACATCGTATTTGAATTTAACTCATTTAATTTACTGTTAATTCAATTGCATCTGGATGTTTGCTAAAAAGGGAATGGAAAGTAACGTTCAAATCATGTATCAGTATAATACCGAAATAGTATCATCTGCCTTGGAATAAAATATACTTCAATTAGTTTAAATCAATAGAAAATCGAAGCGTACAGTATATTTTTTCATACACCTGTTTTAAGTTTTTAAACAATAAATGCGTAAAATATATACTAAGTAAATGATGTTCATAAGATATATAATTATTTATAAACGAGATTAAATTCGCCAAATACTAAAATTTATGGATTACTTTCAGTATTCCATCCAATATTTACACTGCCAGTCTGATTTATGAACTATTTTAATATTCATGGTAAGCTCAAACCAGGAAATTATATATTTCCTGGTAATACAAAAAATGTGTTTTGGATTTCATCAAGAATATATTTATCAAATTTAATTGATAGGTAAAGGAATCAAAGATTATTTTTTTTTTCAATCAACTAACTTTTACTTTCAGAGTCTTCATCTTTATTAAATAGGTACTTTTTAATGATATGATGATATACTTTAATACCAACTCCAAATACTATCACCAATAACACAAAGAAGATTTTTAAAAATTGAAGGTTTAGCGGGAAATTAAAAATAAAAGTTAACCTCTGTAAGGTGTTTCATAAAGAGGGTACTCATTAAATTCTGCACGACTTGGCCAACTTGCTGCATATAACTCGAGTTTATAATCATAATGGGCTGCATTTGGCTGGCATTTTCTAAAATAGTCTTTGGTATTTTATTCATTTTCTAAAAATAAATATGAGTTCCTTTGATAATTCCTTTGATCATAAATTTATGCTTTTCCGGTTCTTTCTTTTCATTAAAACTCCCATTTCCGTAAATAGAAACTTTATGAATTTTTTTTTTCAAAATCCGAATTTCATTAAATGTTTAGTAGCAATTTTAATGTTTTCTCGTTTATTTAAATTCTCGGCCTGTGGCCTGTGCATCTTTAAATTATTGAAATACTAAAGAAGTTTAACGGGAAAATAAGTGATCTTCTATATCTTGATAAGTGGATCTTTTTTTCAACTATTTAAGAATTTAAGATGTAAAGAAATATATAATGAAAATGAGTTATAACTTATATGCCTCTAATTTCTACAGCTTTATTAGTCTATATAACTACGCCTCTTAATTACAATTTCTTCTTTATTAGTTACACTAACTCAAATAAAATCATTTCAATAGTAACTCAACGGGTTGGCTAGTCTAACAATAAATATCGAACAAGGTAATCTTTACTTGCAGTATATTTTTTACACTTCTTAATCAATCGTTTGAAAAATCCAATTAATATGTTTTTATAACTTTTAACCACTTATAAAGCTACCAAATTCAAAGAATATATCCATAAAAGTCTTAAATGTAGACCAAAAACTGTTGAATTGAATTTAGAAATAACGGTTAACCGGCGTCCATAGTAGGTAGGCATTAACCATTTAATGTTGGTACATTAAATGTAGACTGTCTGTTACCATTCCATTTCTGCCAGTAAGACATTACATTCTGAAATCCTAATTGTGCAGCGTTTCCTAAATACTGGAAAGTATCCGGAGCTATCGCATAAACAATCTTCTGTTTGCTGGGATCTGTTACTTCAGTTTTCTTGGGTGAAAAATAATTTTTTGCAGGCATATTTGAAAAGGGTACGGCTCTCTTACGACTATAAGGATAGCCGATGGGGAAAAAAGCCGTACGCTTTCAAAATATGACTGCAAAAACGTTTAAACTTAACTTAATCAAACATATTTTTAAACGAATATGTAGAAAAATCGATTTATAATTCAATGGTACTAGTCTTGTTGTAACCAGAGTAGTGCATTATTTTTAAATAATTTTTCAAAAAGGGCTCCGGAGGCCATTTTCCATAAAATAGTACAGGGGCCGACGGGGGTGTTCAAATAATTGATGACGCTTCAATAACTGTTCAGGAAATCAAAATGACTACAACAATAGATTAAAGAAAATGTAAATGTAATAGCACGGCGACGGGTCGGGTGTTCAAATAATTCGTGTACCCACTGTAATAGACTACCTGATATCTAGTCTTCTATTCGTTAACTAGTAACTTAATAAATAACCAGATTATACTTGCCATTTGTTGCTTCAGTTCACTCAAATCATCTTCAAACGCAGGTGGGTCATCATACTCTCTAGATTCTACAGGTGGTTGCCTGTTGCTGATTTGAGCTGAATAGGTGTAAAAAAAATCATGTCCAGTTATCATTTTATACCCTTAGTTTCAAGAAGAAAAGATATACAAGAAACTGACCGATATACAAGAAACTGAACTAATATTAAAAATACATATTTACCTTCCTTGTTTACAAAATAGGAAAAATATCTCGAATCCGGTGCTTGAACGCCTGACAAAATTGTTAAGAGTAACAATAAGAAACTTTGTTTTACTTTCAAGCAGCCAAATTTATATTTTTTCATATTTAATTATGTAAGATTGCAATGGTAAAAGACTCAAGCTCCAGCTTCTGTCGAAGTGAGACTAAATCTATTCTTTTTCTCTGTAACTCCCCACTATGATGGAATTTATACAGAAATATGATTAATAAAAAATTATATTTCAAAAATACATAAAATAAAAAAATAAAAAAATTTCATAAAAATTAAATTTTGTATATTTTAAATTTCCTGTTTATGGAATAGTGGTTTCTAAGAAAAGAAAATTATAGATTTACTTCTGTATTAACAAAATTAACATATTCACATTTTATAAGATTGCATTTGTTTGAAATTAATATTGATTTAATAATATTTATACAAATTACATTTTTGAACGACGGTGTATTCCATTTGATTTTATATGCAATATTTATTAAATTTTTCTCCGAAATCTGTTATTTAATCTTTTATTACCAATTTAAATTTATGTTTTGCCGGCTCTTTCTTTAAATTGAACCGGGATCCCCCATTTCCGTACATAAAAAATTCCGTGAATGTATTTGAAAAATTCGATTTTCATTAAATATTTAGTGACAATTATAATTTTTTGGTTCTTAATAACATCAAGTACTCCAACCACTAGATTTTTAATACATTTAATTGATTTGAAATATCAAATATCTTAATGGTAGCCTTTACCTGAAATATATTACTTACACTTCTTAATAATCAATCATTTGAAAAATCCAATGATTTGAGTTTCTACAACTGTAAACCCCTTATAAAGCTACAAAATTTCAAAGAATCTACCCATTAAAGTACATTCAGTAAATCAAGTAAATTAAGTGAATGATGGAATCTAAAGGGAATGAGAGAATGGCTAAGCCGGTCATAAGGCGGAGGGAACTGAACACTGCCTACCGGTAAAATCAAGAGACAGAACAAGAATATGTGATGCTCAATTTGTTGTGTATTTGATGCCATTACCATTCTAATTGAAGACACCTAAAAGTTTAAAAAGTAAACTACTTTTTTAAGTCATACTTTAAAAAAATAATCTATCCTGCCAATGCACCCAACAAGCCATCGTTTTTCTCCTCTCCCTGGGCTGCATCATCATTCGACGCCTTTCCTTGTTGGTTCACAACCGGTTCTGCCGGAGTTTGTTTCTTCGTTTTCTTCTGATTCGGAGTAGTTGGCTGCTTAGTAGTCTTAGCATCATTCGGGTTTCCACATTTGAAATCAACACTGCCCACCGTACTTTCTTTAAAAACTGTTAAATATTTGTTTATTTATAACTGTAATAATTTAAATATGAATCTATTAATGCGTATTACATACCAGGAGACGTGGCATTGTTCACCGAAAAAACGCAATGAATGAAAACCATTTGATCGGTCACCTTACTTTGTGTGCCCTGAACCGGGTAGAATCCATTTAAAGTGTGGCCAAGAGCGTAGAGATCCGCACAATTTTTGGGAGGCTGTTTAACTGCTTCATCCTTTTTACCAATTTTTGGAATCTCCGCATCCGGATGATCGGGATGGTAATAAGTGCACGAATGATTATTAGCAACCAAACTAGTTAAAGACCTCTTTTTCCGAAAATTAACTTTCGGAGTCTGCTGAGCTGGCCTGTTTTTGTAAGATTTTTCTTTTTCATTGATCAATTTCGATAATTGTTCTTCTTGGAGGTTTGAATGATTCTTCAACGAATTAATTTCCACTCTTAAACTATTTTCTAAATGTTCCAATTGATGCCTGTGC
Source organism: Chydorus sphaericus (assembly GCA_030141595.1). Classification (NCBI taxonomy): domain Eukaryota; kingdom Metazoa; phylum Arthropoda; class Branchiopoda; order Diplostraca; family Chydoridae; genus Chydorus; species Chydorus sphaericus. The sequence goes on from CM057926.1 coordinate 20,358,942, forward strand.
TTTGATGAAATACGGTTAAGCTCTTCTTGATGCTCTTTCATGACAGCGTTCATTTGACTCCGATGGTTCTCTTGTAGTCGTGCGAATTTCTCTTTCATAATAAGCACCTTTTTTAAAACAAAAAAAGTGTAATATTAATACTTTATGAATCGATTATGATCCACACACGTAAAAAAATATTGGTCAATTACCATTTGTTCCTGACATTTGGTTGAAATTTCTTCCAATGCAGGATGACCGTCATCGTTGGGTTTTTCAGATAATTGCTGGGTTGCACCAACTTGCACGTAATTATAAACAAATTTACTTAAAAAAAGAGAGAATTTAGTTTTAGAGCCTTAAAAGAATACCTTCTACTGTTTTGGTAATAATTTTAGGCACATCTTTTGACGAATGAGATGTTTTAATATCTAGCAGAATGATTAGCAGTAGCAGGAAGAATGTTTGTTTTATTTTCAAAGAGAAAAATTTAATTTGTTTCATTTTCACTTGTTTGAACGAAACAAGGAAAACGCCAACTTATTCTCTCCAATCCCAACTCGATCTGTCCTCTTCCTCTGTAAAACTCTCTTCTGTGATTTGGTATCATTTCAATCTATCAATTTATTTTCATATTATATACTACTTAGTATTGTTATTGATTTCCTGTTTCTAGATCCACGAGTTCTAGGAATAAGTGGATATCAATACCTGAAAGTAGAACTTTTATATAATTATTGTTTAAAAAAGTGAAACAAAATATATTTCTAAAAATATTTTAAACGTTGTATTTGATTAGAAATATGATTCTTCTCATCTCAATATAAATATATATTTTAAATTATAAAACCAGAGCTTAAACTACCGCCAGTATTTATTAGTTATTTTGTCGGTCCGATCAGTTAAAAAAATTCTATATCGTTGGAAACCGCCATTTCCTTATATGAAAATTGTGGTTAAAAACTTGATGCATAATAGGTAATTATGTTTATATCATAGAGTAATAAAGTATATCCAACCAATTTTACTACGATTCATTAAAATATTAATTGAAAAAAAATCACAAGCATTTCATTTTTTATCATCTGCGCTTGAGTGAATTAAATTTCTACCGATTCCAAAACTATATTTAAAAAACTAGATTTTCTTTTAATGTTTAAAACCGTAAAGTTTAACTATTTTATAAAAAAAAGTTAAATAAGCTCTCAGAAATTTATATTTGTTGTTTTTGTCGGTCTAATCTCTGTGTTATATTCTAAATGGTATATAGCTGAGAATTCCACTTTCGTATGTTGAAACTACAAAATTTTGTTTATAAATGAAAATAAGTAATAATATACACATTCAATTTAAGCGTTAACCACTGTGTTGACAAAATTGACCTTTTATTTCGAATCTAAGTAACTTGAATCGGATGCTTGAACGCTTTTGTTTGCTGATATGTTTAGGCCTATTCGCCAATTTTTGTTAAACATAATACCTTATTTCTAATTTCTCATTATTGTACATTCAACCAACAATATTACTCATAGAACAAGTACAAGGTTTTTACGCCCCTTCTCATAAACTAAATTCGATGTAATGAGAAAAAAATTATAGAAAAAAATTTGATGAATAGCGTTTATTCAATTGTTCAATGAGGTTCATGCTAATACCAATTTAAACTTATTATTGTGGGAAATTTAATCATATTCAAACTTCCATTTCCATGTACAGTGTGGTGCAAGTAAACCTGAGACGGTATTATACCGCCTATGCTAATTTTAAAATAGTAATTAAATTGAAATGGTTGAAGGGGGATTGGTTAAAACTTAAAGCTTATGTCTGCCTTTAAATTCTCTGATTTGCACGCGCAGTTATCGTAAAATCTATATAATCTTCAATTGTCTAATAAACTGATTTTAATTAGGTGAAATAAATTTTACTAGAAACGACCCAGGGCCTTCTCAGGTTTATCTTCACTATACTATACCCACACTACTACAATGTGAATAAAAATCTAAAAATGAAATAAGTTTAGTTTTAGAAATTTGATTTAGTAAGATCTATCCGATTAATGTTGGATTATTATATGCATTATGCTTGTAAGCATGCCATCGCTGCCAGGTAGACATTAAATAATTAAATCCTATCTGCGTGGCGTTCCCTAAAATTTCTATAGTTTCCGGGTGTATTGCATAAACAACCTTCGGTTCGCTGGGATCTATTTTAGTTTTCTTTTTCTTTTTTGGTATAGGAGTTGTATTTTCTTCCTCCGATGAATCCTCTTCGTTCTGATCCTTCAACTCCTCCGGTTCTTCTTTTTTGGGAACCTCACTCTGATCATTTAACTCCTCCGGTTCTTCTTTTTTGGGGGTAGTATACTTTTTTGTTTTGGAAGAACAGCAGTTAGAGTTTACGTAACCCTTCCATTTATCGGCTAACACCTTTGTGTTGTTTCCTTTAAAATACATGTTAAATGATTGCTCGTAATCATGTTTTATCCTATTACATAAAACTTTTACTTTACCTTCATTTTGAATGGCATTGTTTGTTATGCGGAATTCACAGTAGTTTATTGATATCTTCCCCGAATTCTCTTTTTTGTCTCGGAGAGGGTAGAAACCGTCCAAAAAATAGCCCATCTTGACAAGATCATCGCAACTAGTTGGGGGTTCGACATTTACGGTAACATCCTTCTTTTTTTCTTTTCCAGAAGATCGACGGCTTTTGTAATGAATAGTGCAATATCTTAGTTTAGGGCAAACATTTACTGAAGGGGTTTTGGGACGGACCGTAGTTTTTATAGCTTTTCCCTTCTTGGCATTTACCGGTGGGGTTTTGGGACGAACCGTAGTTTTTATAGTTGTTACCCTCTTGACATTTTCTGGTGGAGCGTTGGGACGAACCGTAGTTTTCATAGATGCTTCCTTCTTCGTTTTTTGTCTTTTTACTCTATTGTTGTTTGATCTTTCGATGTCGCTTCTGCTTTCTGACCGTTGGGTTGTGAAGTCTTCGAGGGATGATTCTTTTAATAAGGTAATGTTTACCCCATTATTCTCGACTGCTGTTCTTAGGGCAGATATTTCTTGGCGAAGACCCACTTCCGAACGTTGAAATAGAAGTTCTTCATCGTAGACTTGTTTAGCCCTGAGTCGACCAATATCCTCTCCATGTTTCCTTTTTTCCCTTTTCGTGGTTTCATGATAAGCAGTCTCCATTTTGTCGAACTCTTCCATCATCATTTGCTCCTATAAAGGTTTTTCTTGTAAAGTTCGGAATCATTAAAAATAAGATATGCTCTTACGAAATGAAGAAAAGTGTTTTTATTTCTAAGATTACGAGTGTCTTGAATTTCAAACCCCTTCCCAGGTTCATTTTTGTCAGTGGTTGTGCCTATAAGATAAAGAAGCATGGTTGTAGGCTAGACTTTAGTCAATTAGTGACCCAACCATTTGATAAAATAAAGACAAAAGAAAACAGACCTTTTTTGTTTGTATTTTTTAAGCTGGGAACTGGGCTTTCGACCGTTTCCGAAAAAATTGCAAGGGCAATAATTTGTAGCAAGCACTTTAAAAAGATGTTTGCAATCCTCATTTTCTTTTTGCAACAAATTTTTCCTCCAGAACATATGCACTGTGTATTGAGCCTGTATTTAATCAAAACAAAACCTGCCCAGCCAGATAATGTTGGATCTGCGTCAGCTAGAAATAATATGAAAAAATGTCTGTTTCACTCAACTTCACATAATTACATTTTATAAATATTTAAATCAGTATTTTAACAGATAAGTATACGAAGGGACTTGCTATTAAAACATATATATTTGTACATACATGATAAAAAATATAAAAAAGTAGTGGTTAGAAATTATTTTTTTACGGTTTCCTTCCAATTATGGCATTGGCGGAAACAATTCATACTTGCTCAGGGCGTCATGGGATTGGCTGCTTACCGAGAAAATAAATTTGCATTACTTTAAAGTTCCTTTTTCCTACATTTTTTCACTGCTAAGTTAAAATCTGGACAAAAAAATTAAGTGGTTAAGACACTAAAATCAATTATAATAATATATAAAGACGTATATATTTGATGTAACGCAAAGGTTCTCCACTGATGAGTACATTTAGTAGTAAAAAATTGAAAGTTGATTATCTATCTTTGATTTTTTAAATATTGATCTTGCATTTTTGAAAAAGCATATTTTTACCAATTGGAAATCCATAACCAGAAATACAACAAAAAATCTAGTTGGCAACCTTATTCAGGTAAATATGCTACATATTATTTTCTGTTTGATAAGACACAATGAATTTATTATTTTACTCAAAAGGGGAAAATATTTAGAATGCAAAATTTGGATGGCAAATAAAGCTTCAAGATGTAATGTTTAGATTAAATTTTGAAACAAGAAACTCTTACAATTTTTCCATTTGGAGTTATGAGAATATTTATACTTTAAAATGTAAATGATGTACAGGTCAAATTCCATTCGATGATGGGATACGATTGTCTATAAATATTGATCGTCTATTAGATTCTATTATATTTTATACATCGTTTTTATATCATTTGTATCTAGAAAAATGAAAATGAGTTTTTAAAATTTTGAATTTAATGAAACGATTCATAAAATATCTTGTACAAATTGTATAAAGTAACAAATAAATATCATCGTTTTCTCTTTAGCTTTTTTCCGATGTATGAAAAATACACTTTTTATTGATTAAATCGTATTTTATTTTATTGTTTTATTTCCTGTTTCTGAAAAGTGGTTTTTATGAAAATTAAAATGAATTTCGAAGTCAAAAATATATTTATGTAAGAATATATATAAGAACAATATATATAATAACTATTAAAAATAGGATTGTAACCGTGTTAAAATACAGCTTAAACTAAAATATATTTCATCGATAATTTTTTAAATATTTTAATTGAAGCAAAATTATATAGTATTGGGTTTATATTTTTCTGACTGCTGAGAAAACCAGTTTTAAATAACGCCGTTTTTATTTTCCGTTTCCTGATTCCAAAACTTAAGCCATTTGGTGATAAATTCAACATTTAATTTGTCTTAATTTTGTTTCTCTTCTAACTATGTGCATAGACAAGTACACAAGACTGAGGACAGCATACCCCTGTGTATGTAGATGCCTGTCCTCTGCCTCAGGGCTTTTTCTCGTTTTGGGCGAATGTCTAAAAGGGCTCTTATGGGACTAAACCTTCTTATAATTTGTTCAAGATCGGATTTGTGTCTTTACGTCACCTTTATGACCCTCAAAATAATTATTGAAATATGCGTGTTACGTTTATCAGCCGTAGAAACCATGCCTGACCTTCTGTGGCTGCGCTAAAAAATTAAAATAAAGCTCATAATTCAATAATTATTTTGAGGGTCTTAAGAATAGCGTTGAGAGACAAAACCGATCCTAAAAAAATTCTAATTTTTTATACCATAGCTCACAATATTTTTTTATTTAAAATTCAAATTCAACTTTTCATGATAATCGAAAAACGAGTTTAGTCCCATAAGAGCCCCGTTAGACATTCGCCCAAATCTAGAGAAAGCCCTGAGGCGGAGGACAGGCATCTACATACACAGGGGTAGGGCTACACACGGGCTGTCCTCAGTCTTGTTTACTTGTCTATGCTATGTGATAAAACACATCTGACCTTTTAACCAATAGACGAATTAAAAATGTATAACAAACTAAATCTTTTATCTGCTTTTGAATGAAGTATATTTCTACTGATATGCTCAGTCCACCACCAAAGAATTAAATTATAATCACATTAATATAAAAGTGTCTGCTAACCACCCATTGGATAGTAGCTAGGCATTTGCGAATTGTTAGCTGGTATCTGATAACCCCATTTTGGATAAGTGTTACCCATTTGTGAATTGCCGGCTGGCATCTGATAACCCCGCATTGGGAAAAAGCTAGCCATTATATTCTGAACGACGTTGCCAATAGCCTGAACAGTATCTGGGCCTATTGCCATGACGGGCTGTTGTTGAAAGGTATCTGGTAATACAGTAGTAGTCTTGGGTGATTTTTTCACCTTTGCTTTAGGTGTTGTTTTCTCATCTTCTAATTGATCCTCGTTGTTTTGGTCATTTAGTTCCACCGGCTTGTCTTCTTGGTTGCTATTATTCGTTTGGGTTGCGGAATAGCAGCAGTTGGAGTTAATGAAACCCTTAAATTCATCGCATGCCACCTTCACGTTATTTCCTTTCAAACAAAAAACCAAATGTAAATTTTTGTTAACCGACTATAAAAAAATTAGCGTTACCTTCAGCTTTTAAGGTATCATGCGTTAAATTAAAAGAACAGTGGTTGATTGAAACTCTTTCTGCATTTTCCTCTTTTCCTAAAAGAGGATAGAAGCCATCCAGAGTATAACCCATTCGGACTAGATCTTCGCAACTAGTTGGGGGATCAACATTTTCAATATCATTCTTCTTTTTATCTTCCTCAAGGGATTTATGACTTTTATGTTTCAGGGTGCAATATCTAGGTTTGGTACAAAAATCCACTTGTGGTTTGGTTGACATAATTTGTTCTGCAATAGTCGGTGTTGGTTGTCGTTTTACTCGATTGCTGTTAGGTCTTTGGTTATTACTTCTAGGATATGCAACTTCCGTTCTAGATTCTTCAAAGGCCGATTCTTTTAATTCGATGATGTTGTCTCTATTTCTTCTGAATGAGGTTTTCAGAAGAGATATTTCTTGGTGAAGATCATTTTCCAGTCGATTCAGTTGAGAGTCGTCATCGTAAGTGTGTTTACCCCTCAGCCGACCGATTTCTTCTCCCTGCTCTTTTTTATCCCGTTGCATAGTTTCATGATAAGAAGACTCCATTTTGTTGAACTCCTCCAACATAATTGCCTCCTATGAATTGGCATTTCGAAAAATGTTAAAATACTTTTAACATTTACTATAATTAGACTATTACAAAATCACGAAAAGTGTTTGGAGATAAGGTCCCGCGATTGCCTCCTTTTTCACCTTTTTTTTCTAGTCCAGTTGCTTTAGAGGTGGGGTCTTCAAGAAAACGACAAAAATTGGTATTCTTATTAGTTTATAAAATTTTATGAAATCAACACCAAACCTGCTGCATTTAAGAACGTTGGGAACAGTTGTGCTTTGATTTTCTTTTCCTTGATTGGGGTTGATAATGAGTTGGAAATGGAGCTTTCAGCCGTTTCAGAATCAGTAAAAACGAAAATAATAAGTAACAAACCTCTAAAACTAATGCTAGCAACCCTCATTTTGTTATTTTAAAAACTAGATTCCTAGAATATAGACACTTCTTATAACAAAATGTTTTTACTTTAAAGCCTTCACAGTCAGTATCAACTAAATGCGTCAGTTAGTATTAACACAAGCCCGATTACATTTAGAAATGCATTTTTCTGCGTGCTGGCAGATGTTAAATAATTATTTTCTACATACAAATAATGAGTATTCAATTCATGATATTCTATGATATATATTAAAAGGAGGATGCGTGATATAAACCACTTTAAATAAAACATTTAAGTTTATGGTCGCCGCTTCCTTTCATTTATTGAAAAGTTAGATTGATGAAAAAACGTCAAGGTTTTTTTAGGGCTGAATGTCATTGGCTTCTCCCCGACTAAATAAATTTGTTTTATTTTTACCTTGCTAATAGGGGAATTTTAAAATTTTATCTATATGCTATGTTTGGAATGGAGTGGGTAAAGGGTATTTAGCAAAGAAAGGGTGAAAAATATTTCAATACAACTGATTAAAACATTTTCTAGGGAATAGTTTTTTTATTTACTTAGGAATCTTTATCACATTGTGGACCATCAATCAACTGAACTTAAACATTTCATTTAATTTTAAATCAGTAACAATGAATAACTATCTCGATTATTTAATTATCATAATGTAATGTATTGAATAAGAAATTTGAATAAGAATTTTTTAATTAATGAAGGACACTCCTTTTCATACAGAAACTAAAAGTATTTTTTACAAAATTAAGTTAAGCAGTACATTGATTACCCCTTGTGGAACATCTCGAGTTGGATTGATTCCCATTAATTGGATTGAGAAATTGGGACCAAGATGGGGTCCGTCAGAGTCTCGGTAGAATGCACTGTAGGTCAGTTTTATTCCTGATGTTTAAACATCAATTCAAGCCAAATGACATGTATACATTTTGTAGCCCCGTATTTCTTAGGGTTTTAAAAGAATTAGATTAAGTTAGAAAGTCTGTATTTTTAAAATACAAAGTTAAGGTTTCGTTTTAAAATAAGATAACAATAGTAAACGGGTCTATAATTGGAAGGAAATGGATGTATTGTAAGACAAGAAATCTTGACATGCTCATGCCGTAATATGATCACATAATGAGAATTCTTGCCTCAGTATTAACATGTTAAAATATATCGTGATCAGGCCATATGATACTACTATGATTCACCAAGCTTTTATCATGACTGTTTAACGGACCAATTCACACAACGGGATATACTATATGTGTGCCTATATAGTGTGAATCTTTTCTTATTCCCTTAGCGGCAACACTTGGCTTTAACTGGAACAGCTGGTATTCAATATCGCACATTTATTGCAAAGAGTAGTTGCCCAACTCTCTTTGTTATACTTATTAGTACCTCTGCGCCAATATTCTATTTTAAAATACTGTAAGTAGCAATAGAAATAGATTAAGGAAATATAATTAGCACGCCAAGTTTGTGAAAATTAGTGATATTAGCTAATTGAATAATCTTCCGATTAAGACTTAATTTTCGTAAGAGACCGCACTGAAAACCGGCCTATGAATGGTTTAACCTGCCCAATCACTGAAAAAATAATTATACTTATAAATAAGAGGTATTTTGTTCTGATATATTTTTTGCACATTTCAGATTTGTTATAAAATAAACGGTAAAAAAACTGATTCCTAGGAAGGAGGGTGAAATAAAAATACACGAGACCATTTGGACGTAGTAGTGGTTTTATGGATTTTTTGTACAATATTATTTTATGATTATGAATTAGGCCACTAATGATAATTCTATAAAAAGGATGATGGATAAGGTAATTTATTGAAAGGAGAATTGCCAATAGCATCACCTTTATACATAACATAATGCCAATATTTGATGAACAAAATGGTTTTCGATTATATTTTTATAATTTATTGAAGCTACAACACCCCATCCTTACCTAGCGGATGTTTCTACCCTCTTTTCCACACATAAGCACGTATGTTTTCTGTATTCAAAAAGGATCAGTTAAACCATAACATATTTTCGTCATATTTTTTATATGTGAATAAGAGGTGGTTTAAATAATTAACGCTCTTGTACTTCATGAGATTTCTATTGTTTTTATCTTATCCCTTTTCTTCTTTACCAACACATTTTATCAATTTTATTTGATATATTTTATGTTCACAACCAATACTGTCAGCTCGAAGGCGGAGTCAGAAACTTAAATCATCAACAACTTCAAAATAATTTTAAGATAGAAAAACTCGCTTTGTTGCTCGCCGGGAGGATAAAAGTAATTCAGCTCAACTGAATCAGCTTGTTTTTTTTGTTTTGTTTTTTTTCAAAACAAACCCGAACTGGTTGTTGTAACAAAATTGGTCGGCAAAACGATCGGCAAATAGGTTGTAAAACTGGTCGGTAAACAGGCCGGAAAAATGGTTGGTTCGATAGGGCCTGTGGCAATTGCCATCAATTTTTTTCATAATATGTTAAGCTCAAATCACAATTGCGCAGTCGTTAGGATATATCATGTAAAATGTGTGAGAAATAATTAAGCTAAAATATTTTAAACAAAAAATAATATTTGACCACCCCACAACCAAATACCCTAAAAATGGCAATTTTTGCGTAATTTAAAATTATTGTGTAACGAACTGTTCATGTAATCACTGTGTCAGATTTAAAAAGTATAGATAGACCTTTCAACCATCTAAGTAAAAAAAATGGTCCGATCCATCATTGTTTATCTTACCTAGCAAGCTTTCTAATTCCTTAAGTATTCCCAATGCCCTTAACGTTATGTAACTTTACTATAGATTTTAGAATAAAAATATTTTTCTTTCGCATTCATTTTCATTGCTTTATTAGAAAGCGGAGTGTCAAATATGTCTCTTGACTGATTTTAAAAAAATATATGTTAAAGCATATACGACTGATATGCTTTAACATATATATATGAGTTGTTGGTTTGAGAGCAGTATTGATTTACTTTTAGCCGAGAAAACTGGCTCTGCAAAGATCTTTTTCATAAATTTTTTAAAGAACCTAGATAAAAATTGTTAAACACACAAGTTTGAACATCTGGAAAAACCAGGCGCATAGTCTATCTAGTAGAATTGCTGCATGTCGAAATTATTATAAACTGAAGTTTTGTTCATTTCGCTAATTCATGACATCGCATGCTGATGACCAAAAACAGTGAATGCTTCAAGAGGCCAATAAGCATCGCAAAAAATGAACTTCTTTCACATTTATTTTTAAAATGTATGTAAAAAGCCAGTTATCTCGGTTCAAAATAAATCAGTACTACTCTCAAACCAACACATTTTATCAGTCGTATATGGTTTAATATTATTACCCTAAGCTTACCATGCCAAGAATTCAAAGTTTTTTTAAAACGAATTTTACCTCCAAAAACTAAAGCCGCCCTCTCTAAATGTGACTATTGGACGAACCAATCAGCAACTTACACAACGGAATATACTCTGTATGTGCGCATCTTTCCAATCCCATAGCGGCAACACTGGATACAACTAAAAATATTTCGATTAAATATCACACACTTATTGCAGAGCGTTTAGTTCGTGTTAGGAGTCCGTCATTCTACAGTCTACGCCAATACTAAGCTCTTTTCTAAAATACTGTAAGTAGTAAAATTGACAAACATAATGTGTACTTTATAGTTTCGCTAAACGTGTTCTATTTACTAATTTAATCTTTGCTTTTATTGGTAAAAAATTAATTTTAGGAACATGACGCACTGCGAAAAGTTTCCCATCTGATTCTTCATTCTCAGACGAAGCCAACCACTTAAAAAATACTTATAAATATTATACTTTTTAATTTCTTTCTCGACACATTTAAGAAAATATACGGATGAAATAATTGAGAGGCGGGGGAGGGGGTGCTATTGAAATACACGAGACTAGTTGTGTGTAGTAGTGGTTTATTGGTTATGTTGCGTAAATCGTTTTTTCTTGCAGAACATTTTTTGATTATGAATAAGACCAGTAATGATTGATAATGGTCAATAACATCCTATAAATCCAATATAATCCTATAAATTAAGCATGATGAATAAGGCAATAGGTTGTTTGATACTAAAATGTTTGATGCTTTACTCCCAGAAGAACCCTATAACTACGTTTTATTGATTTGTTCTTTGCATATTCAGATTCGTTTATAAAAATAAACAGTTGAAATAAAATTCATGACTATAAAGGAGGAAGATATTGAAATACACGATACCAATTGGGTGTAGTAGTAGTTTTATCGGAATTTGTAAATATTTCATTCTTGGATTATGAATAAGGCCAGTAATGATGGATAATGGCCAGTAACTCAATCTCACAAATTAAGGATGATGAATAAGGCAATAAATTTTTAAAAATGTCAATAACATCATCTCTTTTATTACATTTATGATGGAAAAGGCAACGTGTAAAATTGAATTACAAAAATGCCAGAAGTAGTTGACTGCTGCCAAACACTAAAGCCTGTGATTCAAGAAAATTATAAGTGATTTGATAAATTATAAATTTGCATGATTTTACACATACAGGGATTACAAGCCTAATCATCTTTAATTACTTATTTTCAAACTTAATAACATAAGCCAAAATCGTAGTTTGAAAAAGGGTTTGATTTTTCAACTGTCAAGAAAAATGGAAGAAACAATTTGGGTATAGACAGTTAGAGTTAACATTATTCCCTAAGCAATAATTGATGAATCATGGTTGCACTCATTCTCCTTAAAGCCATTGTATTCAATGGACCATGGGGATCGTTGGACTCAATTAAGTTCTGTAGTATATAACTGTACAGTAATCGATAAAAAAATAATCGATTAATGAAAATTTGAGCTACACGGGTGATTTTGTTTTAAAAACCTTGATAAAAATCAATGAAAGTAAAAACCTTGAAAGTTGTAGTAAGTGACCGATTTAAAAGAAATGTATCAACAAACATACAAAAAAATCAACAATTTCGACACGCTAAAAGACGATTGCATGAAAATATTCAATTACCTCTGATTTTTTTTTCATTTAAAATCATGACTTTCTATTCTAAAGTACAGAGCTTTTAATTTGAGACATTGGTAATAAAAGATAAAAAACCGAAGATTTTGTCAACTATTTTGACTTACGGAGAATTTTAAAATGTATTTTTCAGAAAAACAGCCACGCTTCAGTTCAAAAAAATATTTTATATTACTTATCAATAATCACAAACCATCTGTCGATTTGAAAACATTCTGAAGGTTTCATAAAGTTCAATTGTTTTAGAAAAGCGAATGAGCTATTTGTTTAGGAAATTGATATATAATTTTTTAAACACATGATCGATGAAATCGAAACAATAGAAGATGCAGGTGTGAAGACACATTTTATTTTTGTAAACTGAAGGCCGTCGCTGAGAAACAAATATGTAGTTTTGAACAAAGCTAGGATCGTATAAAATACAAGAAAATGAAGAGATATTTTCAAACGCTCTTGCCATTCCGGAACATTCGAGAAACCTTTAAAATCACCAATACCGGTAAGCTAACCAAATGTAATTAGGTTGTTAAAAAATAAGAATTTTGCTTTTGACTTATTATATGGGTTCACTCTTTCTTCATTCGAATTTCTCTAAAAAATTGACACCACTGTAGATGTATATGACTCATCAGCCTTTCAGGCTTTAAATATGTTGTATACTTGGATAGCATTTTAAAATTACGATCAATTACTCTTCTGGGGAATCTTACTTACTTTTTTTACTTCTAAAACGTTTGCTTAATGATTGGCACGACTCTATTTATTTTTTTAGAACTTCATCAAGTACTACAAGATGGCATCTCTGATCCGAATTGTCTGTCTATTCGCACTCTTGTCTTGCATTGCAGCAGTGAGAATTCGAGTAGGCATATATTGCCTGACGTATGCTCCTAAAAGTAAGTTGGCTGGACAAACTCCCTTCCTCGGAGCGGGCATATTGGGCCCACTTGTAAGTTGCAACTGGATTAAATTGGCGGGTCCAGGAAGCACATCTCTCTACTGCGACAGCACTAATACCACTTGTCTTGGTCTCAACAAAGTACCCAACACAATAACATTGAAGCTAAAAAGTCTTGCCGATAAATCACAACAATGGACCCCCAACAATGTGACTCTTCAACTAACCAACAAAGATGTTAGTGGTGATCTATGCGCCGCGGCCAAACTTGTCGATCTACTTGGAAATCCACTTTTGACATCTCCATTGACTATGCAAAACTGTGCCAGTCCTGCGCAGCGGTTTACCATTGCTTAAGATCTGGATTTATTTGACATGACTATCCAAGCAATTAGATTCCGTTTGGAAAATTCCATTATCCCTTTTTATTATTCCATCTAATGTTATGTTCTAAATGCTATTTCCATCGGACATATCTTTTATGGATTATACCCTTTTTAGAAAGTAGTTATCCACAGAATACACAACCAGCAAATGAAAAATCAATGAGATTAAGGTATTTTCATACTTACTTTTCAAAAGAAGAAGGAAAGAGTAGATGGAACTATTATCACAGTTAGACGCGATAAAAAGGAATTTCTTGACGAAGGTGTTCCCCAATGCATCTCTTGACTAGTATGAAATTTAAATATTGGAATCACTTCTACCCTTCGTAGTTTCACTTGCCTTTTAATAGAATAACTCGGGATTCAAAGAATAAGCCCTAGTCTAATTTCTGTTCGTTAAGTAAATATTACTGTATAGCTTAATAAAGCACCACAAAAGCACGGTACAACTTATTGGTTTCCCGATCTGAAACACTATTTTCCTATACCAGGAATAAATCCCCGAACGGAGATATTCTTGCAATACTTCCCCAATTCATGTTGTTATGGTTTCTTTCGTTATTATGTAGCTCTATTCATTCACTAGGGGAAACATTTCTATTATCCGTATTAGAATACAACTAGTCCAAACAAAATTTAGTAATGTTGATTCAATATTTTTAAGTGGTCTTAGTTTTACATGTTGCTACTTATCACTAGTTTTCAACAGTTTAAACAAAAATTCTTGATCTCAAAATCATTCTGACTTTTTAAAACACTTGTGTTCCGCTTTTTAACAAAAATATAGAAAGCTAGATACTGTGAAAACAAATTATGGGAATATTCATCTTTGTGTTCTAAATAGTTGGTGGATATACCTCAACCACCAGTTTCCATATCATAAGTGAATCGGTCCCCTAATTTATCTATGACTAGAAAGGAACTCTATTCAATTTTGTTTTTAAAACATGTGTTCAAACAACTAATGTATTTTTTAAGCAGAATAAGAAGTGTTATTGTTTTTATCACACAAGGAAATGCTCTAATAACCACGTAAAAATACAACTCAAATTAAAGCCTCAATTTTTATCCCTGAGGGTTAAGATTTACATAGTATATTACCGAAAAGTACTTAATATTTGTATTCCTAGAGGGCGTCAGCCAGGAAGAGGCTCTGGGATGTTTAATGACACGAATATGTTTCCAGCTAAGAGAGGGCTGACGTTAAAACTACTGAGTTTTTACATACTTTATTTATATCAATCTTCCTGAAAAAATATGCCGGGTGTTATAGGCGTAGTTTTGTGGCAATCAATTACAATACAAATGTGACATTAAAAAGATGCGTCGGGGTGTCATTTAAAGTTTTACGATCACTTCAAGTGCTTGAAGCTCTATGTAAAAATTGCAGTCGACACTCGGGATTTGCTTGGGTGGCTAGCCTACTAATATGCAGTAGACAGTGTAAGGCGAAATTTAGATATATATTTGTGTTTTTAAGAGTTAAATGGTATTGTGTATATTGAAATAGATTGTATCAACTTGGGGGACTGATATTTGAGTAATTTTTATCAAACTGTTGCCTTCAACCTTCTCCGCTCGCCGAGAGGCCCGCTTCGCAGTCCTCCCCTCGGCAAGGTCGAAGTCACTTGCCGGGTGAAAATAAGAATAAGAAAATGCCGAATAAAAAAAAGTAAGAGTCTATAAGAATATTAATACTAGAGAACAAATCTCTAAAAAAAGTAGTAAAAGTAGTTTAGTAAAAGTTATTATTTATTGAAAATGTTTGAATGTGCCATACGCGTAAAAAGGAAAAAAAAATGGAATGACCATTAACAGATTTCAACCCGAAAGGCTGATAACAATAAATCTTGTTTGTTCGGTAAAATCCTTTAATTGCCGTAGTAAGGTAACGATTAACACACGTAGTAGTGACTTATACATGTAAGAAGCTATATCCGAATATTGGTAGCATGTAACAATAACTGATACAAAATACAGTGGTGGAACTCAGTTTTAAAATTTGGTCATAAAAATTAAAATGTTAGTAAAGTTTAGAAGTAGCTCGTATTTTAGTAATTGTCTTAAATTTAGTAGACCAACGATAAAAAATGTTTTTTTCTTGATAAGATTAGTGTAAACAAATTCTCTAATAAGCAAATATCACAATGAACTCAAATTAAGACCACATGACTGGGAAAAAGGGTCACTGTATGGCTATCGAGTTCACATTGAAATACTTGTGTGCTTTCATGTATTGTCTAGAACAAAGTAGAAAATTTTTTTCTTAACTTTAATAGACCGACGATTTAAAAAAATGTGTGTTTTGTGATAATACTAGCGTAAAATGCTCTAATAATCATATATCATAGTGAACTTAAATTAAAACTTTATGGGTTGGAAAAAGAGGTCACTGTATATTTATCGAATATATATATGTGTGTTTTTATGTATTGTCCATATATAACTAGAAAAAAAAATTCTAGAAAATGGTATCGTCATCCTTTAATCAATATTCTAATAACTATATAGAAAATGACTCCAATTAAAATTTTCGTCAAAGCAGATTGGGGTGACCTAAATTTCGATGGTATATAACAAGGCAACTCGATTACATTCAATTCAACTCATCACCTTCAACACTCTTCTAGTACAACAACAAGTCCAGGTAAGCTTCTAAATAATGCTTAACTAGTAAGACAGTGAGGGCAAATTTATAGCTAATAATGCTAAGCTTATAGTGTATTTTATAACTTAATTTGAAATTAATAATCCAAATTAAACTTTGAATGTAAAAAATATATGAGTTTGTTTTATTGTGGATTTACTAAACTGCTAGGATTAAAAATGTTATGTTTTATATAATTTTTCTATTCGTATTTAGGCGCTACCATGATGAATTCTTCCATCCATGCTACATTTGTTTGTCTCTTTCTCGCTTTCTCCTCTGCGGTGGCTATTCGAATAAAGAGTGGCAATGGCTTTTCCTATGGCCGGAACGGAAATCCTAATAACATTTATGCAGAAGCAGTTGTTTGCACTGCTCCCAGACCTGTGGGGTTGCAGACAAGATAAACTCAAACACCAGTAGAAAAAAACATTCAATTTTGTCTTAAGAACAACAAGAATAAATGTTTGGCAGTCGGACCTGAAAATGTATTTTTCGTCTTAAAATCCCCGGATACCAAAGACAACTCACAACTGCTCGTCCTTAGTAATCTTAAACAACTTACAAACGTTGCGGCTGGTACTAGTAAATGCGCGGAAATGTTTTTAGGCGTTGCTTCTATGGTAGCATGTCAGCTGAACATTATCTCCCCAAAGCAGCAGATTATGCTTGCATAACAATGAAAAATGTCACTCTTGGCTAATAGATTCCTGTAACATTGTTATGTTCTATTATCGGGGTATCAATAAAACATTAAATGTTCTTTTTATTTCCCGTTCAACAGTCGTAAACAGCACTTGCCATTTCCGTTTTTATAGAAATTAAAGAAATAGGCCGTAATAGTTAATTTTCAATGTTCTAGATTTTACTATTATGACCTTTAAATACTAAATTTGTTTTAAATATAATTTTTTCATTTACAAACAAATCATTCATAAATTGGTAATTTGGTTAAGTGAATTTACCTCGAATCGTACTAACACTACAGACACTACGGTCCACGACTTAGTTAGGGGTACAACTTAGTCAGGACTCCGTCACTGGGTGACCCCACTATAGTGCCGGGGTTTGGATGATCCGGAGGCCGGCACTAAAGTGGGGTCACACCGGTGGCGGATAACATTCCCATATAACATTGAAAGGTCTAAAGAACACTTTCCTCTAAGATCAAATTTTCAAGAGATTCTTTTGATTATTAGAGTCCCTCTGCACCGGCTGACCCGCTATGGTTCAACGGAGTCAGGTAGCGCCCGCCTGATATTTCGGCCGGGCTCGTCAACCGTACAATTAACATAGATCCAAACTAATATCAACTTATATTTATATCATAAAAGAACTAAGAAAACGACGAAAAAATTTTTTAAGGGATTTGGAATAAAATTTTAAAATCTGTTAGCTTCTGAACACGAATGATTTTAAGTTTGGTAGAATAGGACATGAAAACGGTGAAAGGATAGAAGACGCGATGATTTTATGTCGTAAAACGTAAGATAAAAACGGAGAAACTCAAGATGAAAAACGGAGAAACTCAAGATACGCAGAGAGAAAACTTTTTCAAAATAAATTTCAGCTTTAAATTAACATTCTTCGCGTCTTAAACACATTAAACGGCATAAAAACGTAAAAAAATGAATAAAAGACCCCCCCCCCCAACAATTTGACTATTTGACGAACCAATCAGCATCTCACACAACGAAATATACCATATACCAATCCAATTCTCTAGCGGCGACACTGGCTACAACTACAATTATTTCTATAAAGAATCACACATTTATTCCAGAGCGTTTAGATAGCCAACTCTGCTTGCTAGAGTCCGTCACTTTACAGTCTACACTCAACGCCAATAGTAAGCTCTACTTTAAAATACTGTAAGTAGTCAAAATTGAGGAATATAATATGTACTTCATAGTTTCGATAAACGTGTGCTAATGATGATTATAAATAAGGCCAGTAATGAAGTATAGTGGTCAATAACATAATCCTATAAATCAAGGATGATGAATAAGGCAATTTATTGCTAAAATTTTCATTGACATTGTGATGTTGAAAAAGATAACATTATAAATTGTCAGAAACCACCATTTCATGAAAAGTTCACTAACAGATGCCAAGAAAGTCCATAATAAAAAAATTAAATTTAATGATAAATTTTATTGATTTTTCAAACCTATAGAGTTTACAAGCAAACTAGACTTTCATTACTTAGGGTAGCATTGGGGTCTGCGTGGAGGAGGAACTTGCAATACCAAAAAATTAAAGCTTTAACGATTACGAGCTTTTACGATGGTTTAAATGATAAAATATCTGGAAAACGAAAAAATACTAGATCACACTAAAATCATCATGTGCATGAAAGTGCTCAAACAATTAACAGCAAGAGACTTGTCCATATAAGAAGTTTTCCGACTATTGCGAGCGTTGTTAAAGTTGATTAAAGCTCCAGCCTAATCCTTATCCCGTGACTTTTCTACACACAAACACTATTGTTTTCTGTTTTCAAATAAGATCAGTTGGAATTGACAAGCAATGCTGCCACATTTTCACAGATGACTTAAAAATATTAACGCTTTTAAAGTTTATCAGGCCACTATTTTTCGTATCTTATCCGTTTTCTTCTTTTTCAACACATTTTTTTCATTTTTTAAATTTTTTGTTCTCATGTTGGCACGAAGAATGCAGAAACAAAGTTTCCTAAACATATACTTTAGTACAATAAACGGAAAATTTTAAATATTTTGAATAATTAACCTAAAATAAAGCATGTTCAATAAAGCTATATTTTATATAGAGTACACTTTTAAATTTTCTAAGCTTAAGTATACTCCTATAGAGGTGACCAAATATAAAAGGCCCTCATAGTTGGCTTCTACTGAAAAACCAGTGCTTTGAAAATAAATAACACAAACCAAATTCGAGGTTTGGACAAGGCTCTGACTGATCAACTCATGAAGTTATGAAGTAATTTGATTTGATTTATAAACATTTCAGTTGAGGTGATTTTGTTTTGGAAAACTTATTAATGGAAATAGTAATCAGTTTTTAAAATAATCTTTGAAAAAATTGTACTTAGTGACCACTTTAAAACATACGGACCAAAAAAGAAACAACGAAACAAATAAAAATCAAGAATTTCGACATGATAAAAGGCGATTAAATTGAGATAATATTCTAGTGCGTATGATTTTGTTAAACATAAGACTTAAAAGCATGGCCATGTTTTTTAAGTACAGATCTTTTAATTTGAGACATTGATACTAAACGCCAAAGAAAAGAAAAATTGTTAACTATTAACTTTTTTCAAACTAGGAAGAGAATTTTAAAATGTATTTTTCAGAAAAAAAGCCACGGTTCAATCCAAAATTATATTTTATATTACCTTATCGATAATCACCAACCATCTGTCGGTTTACGAACATTCAGAAGGGATAGAGTCGAAAGCAATATTTTATATAATTTATAAATTCAAAAAGAAAAACAATGTGAAAGGAAAATATAAGCTTGCATTGTTTTATAAAAGGGAACGAGCTATTCGTTTCGAAAATGGATTTTTTAACACTTGATCGATCAAATTGAAATAATAGAAGATGCAGGTGTGAAGACACATTTTGTTTTTGTAAACTAGAGACCGTCGTTGAAAAACAAGTACGTGGTTTTGAACGAAGCTAGGTTCGTATAAAATACAAGAAAATGAAGAGATATTTTCAAACGCTCTTGCCATTCCGGAACATTCGAGAAACCTTTAAAATCACCAATACCGGTAAGCTAACCAAATGTAATTAGGTTGTTAGAAAATAAGAATTTCGCTTTTGACTTATTATATGGGTTCACTCTTTCTTCATTCGAATTTCTCTAAAAAATTGACACCACTGTAGATGTATATGACTCATCAGCCTTTCAGGCTTTAAATATGTTGTATACTTGGATAGCATTTTAAAATTACGATCAATTACTCTTCTGGGGAATCTTACTTACTTTTTTTACTTCTAAAACGTTTGCTTAATGATTGGCACGACTCTATTTATTTTTTTAGAACTTCATCAAGTACTACAAGATGGCATCTCTGATCCGAATTGTCTGTCTATTCGCACTCTTGTCTTGCATTGCAGCAGTGAGAATTCGAGTAGGCATATATTGCCTGACGTATGCTCCTAAAAGTAAGTTGGCTGGACAAACTCCCTTCCTCGGAGCGGGCATATTGGGCCCACTTGTAAGTTGCAACTGGATTAAATTGGCGGGTCCAGGAAGCACATCTCTCTACTGCGACAGCACTAATACCACTTGTCTTGGTCTCAACAAAGTACCCAACACAATAACATTGAAGCTAAAAAGTCTTGCCGATAAATCACAACAATGGACCCCCAACAATGTGACTCTTCAACTAACCAACAAAGATGTTAGTGGTGATCTATGCGCCGCGGCCAAACTTGTCGATCTACTTGGAAATCCACTTTTGACATCTCCATTGACTATGCAAAACTGTGCCAGTCCTGCGCAGCGGTTTACCATTGCTTAAGATCTGGATTTATTTGACATGACTATCCAAGCAATTAGATTCCGTTTGGAAAATTCCATTATCCCTTTTTATTATTCCATCTAATGTTATGTTCTAAATGCTATTTCCATCGGACATATCTTTTATGGATTATACCCTTTTTAGAAAGTAGTTATCCACAGAATACACAACCAGCAAATGAAAAATCAATGAGATTAAGGTATTTTCATACTTACTTTTCAAAAGAAGAAGGAAAGAGTAGATGGAACTATTATCACAGTTAGACGCGATAAAAAGGAATTTCTTGACGAAGGTGTTCCCCAATGCATCTCTTGACTAGTATGAAATTTAAATATTGGAATCACTTCTACCCTTCGTAGTTTCACTTGCCTTTTAATAGAATAACTCGGGATTCAAAGAATAAGCCCTAGTCTAATTTCTGTTCGTTAAGTAAATATTACTGTATAGCTTAATAAAGCACCACAAAAGCACGGTACAACTTATTGGTTTCCCGATCTGAAACACTATTTTCCTATACCAGGAATAAATCCCCGAACGGAGATATTCTTGCAATACTTCCCCAATTCATGTTGTTATGGTTTCTTTCGTTATTATGTAGCTCTATTCATTCACTAGGGGAAACATTTCTATTATCCGTATTAGAATACAACTAGTCCAAACAAAATTTAGTAATGTTGATTCAATATTTTTAAGTAGTCTTAGTTTTACATGTTGCTACTTATCACTAGTTTTCAACAGTTTAAACAAAAATTCTTGATCTCAAAATCATTCTGACTTTTTAAAACACTTGTGTTCCGCTTTTTAACAAAAATATAGAAAGCTAGATACTGTGAAAACAAATTATGGGAATATTCATCTTTGTGTTCTAAATAGTTGGTGGATATACCTCAACCACCAGTTTCCATATCATAAGTGAATCGGTCCCCTAATTTATCTATGACTAGAAAGGAACTCTATTCAATTTTGTTTTTAAAACATGTGTTCAAACAACTAATGTATTTTTTAAGCAGAATAAGAAGTGTTATTGTTTTTATCACACAAGGAAATGCTCTAATAACCACGTAAAAATACAACTCAAATTAAAGCCTCAATTTTTATCCCTGAGGGTTAAGATTTACATAGTATATTACCGAAAAGTACTTAATATTTGTATTCCTAGAGGGCGTCAGCCAGGAAGAGGCTCTGGGATGTTTAATGACACGAATATGTTTCCAGCTAAGAGAGGGCTGACGTTAAAACTACTGAGTTTTTACATACTTTATTTATATCAATCTTCCTGAAAAAATATGCCGGGTGTTATAGGCGTAGTTTTGTGGCAATCAATTACAATACAAATGTGACATTAAAAAGATGCGTCGGGGTGTCATTTAAAGTTTTACGATCACTTCAAGTGCTTGAAGCTCTATGTAAAAATTGCAGTCGACACTCGGGATTTGCTTGGGTGGCTAGCCTACTAATATGCAGTAGACAGTGTAAGGCGAAATTTAGATATATATTTGTGTTTTTAAGAGTTAAATGGTATTGTGTATATTGAAATAGATTGTATCAACTTGGGGGACTGATATTTGAGTAATTTTTATCAAACTGTTGCCTTCAACCTTCTCCGCTCGCCGAGAGGCCCGCTTCGCAGTCCTCCCCTCGGCAAGGTCGAAGTCACTTGCCGGGTGAAAATAAGAATAAGAAAATGCCGAATAAAAAAAAGTAAGAGTCTATAAGAATATTAATACTAGAGAACAAATCTCTAAAAAAGTAGTAAAAGTAGTTTAGTAAAAGTTATTATTTATTGAAAATGTTTGAATGTGCCATACGCGTAAAAAGGAAAAAAAAATGGAATGACCATTAACAGATTTCAACCCGAAAGGCTGATAACAATAAATCTTGTTTGTTCGGTAAAATCCTTTAATTGCCGTAGTAAGGTAACGATTAACACACGTAGTAGTGACTTATACATGTAAGAAGCTATATCCGAATATTGGTAGCATGTAACAATAACTGATACAAAATACAGTGGTGGAACTCAGTTTTAAAATTTGGTCATAAAAATTAAAATGTTAGTAAAGTTTAGAAGTAGCTCGTATTTTAGTAATTGTCTTAAATTTAGTAGACCAACGATAAAAAATGTTTTTTTCTTGATAAGATTAGTGTAAACAAATTCTCTAATAAGCAAATATCACAATGAACTCAAATTAAGACCACATGACTGGGAAAAAGGGTCACTGTATGGCTATCGAGTTCACATTGAAATACTTGTGTGCTTTCATGTATTGTCTAGAACAAAGTAGAAAATTTTTTTCTTAACTTTAATAGACCGACGATTTAAAAAAATGTGTGTTTTGTGATAATACTAGCGTAAAATGCTCTAATAATCATATATCATAGTGAACTTAAATTAAAACTTTATGGGTTGGAAAAAGAGGTCACTGTATATTTATCGAATATATATATGTGTGTTTTTATGTATTGTCCATATATAACTAGAAAAAAAATTCTAGAAAATGGTATCGTCATCCTTTAATCAATATTCTAATAACTATATAGAAAATGACTCCAATTAAAATTTTCGTCAAAGCAGATTGGGGTGACCTAAATTTCGATGGTATATAACAAGGCAACTCGATTACATTCAATTCAACTCATCACCTTCAACACTCTTCTAGTACAACAACAAGTCCAGGTAAGCTTCTAAATAATGCTTAACTAGTAAGACAGTGAGGGTAAATTTATAGCTAATAATGCTAAGCTTATAGTGTATTTTATAACTTAATTTGAAATTAATAATCCAAATTAAACTTTGAATGTAAAAAATATATGAGTTTGTTTTATTGTGGATTTACTAAACTGCTAGGATTAAAAATGTTATGTTTTATATAATTTTTCTATTCGTATTTAGGCGCTACCATGATGAATTCTTCCATCCATGCTACATTTGTTTGTCTCTTTCTCGCTTTCTCCTCTGCGGTGGCTATTCGAATAAAGAGTGGCAATGGCTTTTCCTATGGCCGGAACGGAAATCCTAATAACATTTATGCAGAAGCAGTTGTTTGCACTGCTCCCAGACCTGTGGGGTTGCAGACAAGATAAACTCAAACACCAGTAGAAAAAAACATTCAATTTTGTCTTAAGAACAACAAGAATAAATGTTTGGCAGTCGGACCTGAAAATGTATTTTTCGTCTTAAAATCCCCGGATACCAAAGACAACTCACAACTGCTCGTCCTTAGTAATCTTAAACAACTTACAAACGTTGCGGCTGGTACTAGTAAATGCGCGGAAATGTTTTTAGGCGTTGCTTCTATGGTAGCATGTCAGCTGAACATTATCTCCCCAAAGCAGCAGATTATGCTTGCATAACAATGAAAAATGTCACTCTTGGCTAATAGATTCCTGTAACATTGTTATGTTCTATTATCGGGGTATCAATAAAACATTAAATGTTCTTTTTATTTCCCGTTCAACAGTCGTAAACAGCACTTGCCATTTCCGTTTTTATAGAAATTAAAGAAATAGGCCGTAATAGTTAATTTTCAATGTTCTAGATTTTACTATTATGACCTTTAAATACTAAATTTGTTTTTAAATATAATTTTTTCATTTACAAACAAATCATTCATAAATTGGTAATTTGGTTAAGTGAATTTACCTCGAATCGTACTAACACTACAGACACTACGGTCCACGACTTAGTTAGGGGTACAACTTAGTCAGGACTCCGTCACTGGGTGACCCCACTATAGTGCCGGGGTTTGGATGATCCGGAGGCCGGCACTAAAGTGGGGTCACACCGGTGGCGGATAACATTCCCATATAACATTGAAAGGTCTAAAGAACACTTTCCTCTAAGATCAAATTTTCAAGAGATTCTTTTGATTATTAGAGTCCCTCTGCACCGGCTGACCCGCTATGGTTCAACGGAGTCAGGTAGCGCCCGCCTGATATTTCGGCCGGGCTCGTCAACCGTACAATTAACATAGATCCAAACTAATATCAACTTATATTTATATCATAAAAGAACTAAGAAAACGACGAAAACAATTTTTTAAGGGATTTGGAATAAAATTTTAAAATCTGTTAGCTTCTGAACACGAATGATTTTAAGTTTGGTAGAATAGGACATGAAAACGGTGAAAGGATAGAAGACGCGATGATTTTATGTCGTAAAACGTAAGATAAAAACGGAGAAACTCAAGATGAAAAACGGAGAAACTCAAGATACGCAGAGAGAAAACTTTTTCAAAATAAATTTCAGCTTTAAATTAACATTCTTCGCGTCTTAAACACATTAAACGGCATAAAAACGTAAAAAAATGAATAAAAGACCCCCCCCCCCCTCAACAATTTGACTATTTGACGAACCAATCAGCATCTCACACAACGAAATATACCATATACCAATCCAATTCTCTAGCGGCGACACTGGCTACAACTACAATTATTTCTATAAAGAATCACACATTTATTCCAGAGCGTTTAGATAGCCAACTCTGCTTGCTAGAGTCCGTCACTTTACAGTCTACACTCAACGCCAATAGTAAGCTCTACTTTAAAATACTGTAAGTAGTCAAAATTGAGGAATATAATATGTACTTCATAGTTTCGATAAACGTGTGCTAATTAATAATTGATTTTTTTTTCTTGGTTAAAAATTAATTTAAGAAACAGAAAGCTCTGCGAAAATGTTCCTATGCGATTATTTATTCGCAGACGAACCCGATCACCTAAAAAATTAACTACTTTGATAAAAGTAATGCTTTTACATATTCATTCTTGGCACATTTAAGAAAATAAACGGCTTATAAAAATTGAGAGGGAGGGTGATACTGAAATACACGAGTCTAATTGTGTGTAGCCTAATAGTCGTACTCGTCTCTAGTGTTATCTGTTTTTCGTACAATATCATTCTATGATGATTATGAATAAGGCCAGTAATGAAGTATAGTGGTCAATAACATAATCCTATAAATCAAGGATGATGAATAAGGCAATTTATTGCTAAAATTTTCATTGTCATTGTGATGTTGAAAAAGATAACATTATAAATTGTCAGAAACCACCATTTCATGAAAAGTTCACTAACAGATGCCAAGAAAGTCCATAATAAAAAAATTAAATTTAATGATAAATTTTATTGATTTTTCAAACCTATAGAGTTTACAAGCAAACTAGACTTTCATTACTTAGGGTAGCATTGGGGTCTGCGTGGAGGAGGAACTTGCAATACCAAAAAATTAAAGCTTTAACGATTACGAGCTTTTACGATGGTTTAAATGATAAAATATCTGGAAAACGAAAAAATACTAGATCACACTAAAATCATCATGTGCATGAAAGTGCTCAAACAATTAACAGCAAGAGACTTGTCCATATAAGAAGTTTTCCGACTATTGCGAGCGTTGTTAAAGTTGATTAAAGCTCCAGCCTAATCCTTATCCCGTGACTTTTCTACACACAAACACTATTGTTTTCTGTTTTCAAATAAGATCAGTTGGAATTGACAAGCAATGCTGCCACATTTTCACAGATGACTTAAAAATATTAACGCTTTTAAAGTTTATCAGGCCACTATTTTTCGTATCTTATCCGTTTTCTTCTTTTTCAACACATTTTTTTCATTTTTTAAATTTTTTGTTCTCATGTTGGCACGAAGAATGCAGAAACAAAGTTTCCTAAACATATACTTTAGTACAATAAACGGAAAATTTTAAATATTTTGAATAATTAACCTAAAATAAAGCATGTTCAATAAAGCTATATTTTATATAGAGTACACTTTTAAATTTTCTAAGCTTAAGTATACTCCTATAGAGGTGACCAAATATAAAAGGCCCTCATAGTTGGCTTCTACTGAAAAACCAGTGCTTTGAAAATAAATAACACAAACCAAATTCGAGGTTTGGACAAGGCTCTGACTGATCAACTCATGAAGTTATGAAGTAATTTGATTTGATTTATAAACATTTCAGTTGAGGTGATTTTGTTTTGGAAAACTTATTAATGGAAATAGTAATCAGTTTTTAAAATAATCTTTGAAAAAATTGTACTTAGTGACCACTTTAAAACATACGGACCAAAAAAGAAACAACGAAACAAATAAAAATCAAGAATTTCGACATGATAAAAGGCGATTAAATTGAGATAATATTCTAGTGCGTATGATTTTGTTAAACATAAGACTTAAAAGCATGGCCATGTTTTTTAAGTACAGATCTTTTAATTTGAGACATTGATACTAAACGCCAAAGAAAAGAAAAATTGTTAACTATTAACTTTTTTCAAACTAGGAAGAGAATTTTAAAATGTATTTTTCAGAAAAAAAGCCACGGTTCAATCCAAAATTATATTTTATATTACCTTATCGATAATCACCAACCATCTGTCGGTTTACGAACATTCAGAAGGGATAGAGTCGAAAGCAATATTTTATATAATTTATAAATTCAAAAAGAAAAACAATGTGAAAGGAAAATATAAGCTTGCATTGTTTTATAAAAGGGAACGAGCTATTCGTTTCGAAAATGGATTTTTTAACACTTGATCGATCAAATTGAAATAATAGAAGATGCAGGTGTGAAGACACATTTTGTTTTTGTAAACTAGAGACCGTCGTTGAAAAAACAAGTACGTGGTTTTGAACGAAGCTAGGTTCGTATAAAATACAAGAAAATGAAGAGATATTTTCAAACGCTCTTGCCATTCCGGAACATTCGAGAAACCTTTAAAATCACCAATACCGGTAAGCTAACCAAATGTAATTAGGTTGTTAGAAAATAAGAATTTCGCTTTTGACTTATTATATGGGTTCACTCTTTCTTCATTCGAATTTCTCTAAAAAATTGACACCACTGTAGATGTATATGACTCATCAGCCTTTCAGGCTTTAAATATGTTGTATACTTGGATAGCATTTTAAAATTACGATCAATTACTCTTCTGGGGAATCTTACTTACTTTTTTTACTTCTAAAACGTTTGCTTAATGATTGGCACGACTCTATTTATTTTTTTAGAACTTCATCAAGTACTACAAGATGGCATCTCTGATCCGAATTGTCTGTCTATTCGCACTCTTGTCTTGCATTGCAGCAGTGAGAATTCGAGTAGGCATATATTGCCTGACGTATGCTCCTAAAAGTAAGTTGGCTGGACAAACTCCCTTCCTCGGAGCGGGCATATTGGGCCCACTTGTAAGTTGCAACTGGATTAAATTGGCGGGTCCAGGAAGCACATCTCTCTACTGCGACAGCACTAATACCACTTGTCTTGGTCTCAACAAAGTACCCAACACAATAACATTGAAGCTAAAAAGTCTTGCCGATAAATCACAACAATGGACCCCCAACAATGTGACTCTTCAACTAACCAACAAAGATGTTAGTGGTGATCTATGCGCCGCGGCCAAACTTGTCGATCTACTTGGAAATCCACTTTTGACATCTCCATTGACTATGCAAAACTGTGCCAGTCCTGCGCAGCGGTTTACCATTGCTTAAGATCTGGATTTATTTGACATGACTATCCAAGCAATTAGATTCCGTTTGGAAAATTCCATTATCCCTTTTTATTATTCCATCTAATGTTATGTTCTAAATGCTATTTCCATCGGACATATCTTTTATGGATTATACCCTTTTTAGAAAGTAGTTATCCACAGAATACACAACCAGCAAATGAAAAATCAATGAGATTAAGGTATTTTCATACTTACTTTTCAAAAGAAGAAGGAAAGAGTAGATGGAACTATTATCACAGTTAGACGCGATAAAAAGGAATTTCTTGACGAAGGTGTTCCCCAATGCATCTCTTGACTAGTATGAAATTTAAATATTGGAATCACTTCTACCCTTCGTAGTTTCACTTGCCTTTTAATAGAATAACTCGGGATTCAAAGAATAAGCCCTAGTCTAATTTCTGTTCGTTAAGTAAATATTACTGTATAGCTTAATAAAGCACCACAAAAGCACGGTACAACTTATTGGTTTCCCGATCTGAAACACTATTTTCCTATACCAGGAATAAATCCCCGAACGGAGATATTCTTGCAATACTTCCCCAATTCATGTTGTTATGGTTTCTTTCGTTATTATGTAGCTCTATTCATTCACTAGGGGAAACATTTCTATTATCCGTATTAGAATACAACTAGTCCAAACAAAATTTAGTAATGTTGATTCAATATTTTTAAGTAGTCTTAGTTTTACATGTTGCTACTTATCACTAGTTTTCAACAGTTTAAACAAAAATTCTTGATCTCAAAATCATTCTGACTTTTTAAAACACTTGTGTTCCGCTTTTTAACAAAAATATAGAAAGCTAGATACTGTGAAAACAAATTATGGGAATATTCATCTTTGTGTTCTAAATAGTTGGTGGATATACCTCAACCACCAGTTTCCATATCATAAGTGAATCGGTCCCCTAATTTATCTATGACTAGAAAGGAACTCTATTCAATTTTGTTTTTAAAACATGTGTTCAAACAACTAATGTATTTTTTAAGCAGAATAAGAAGTGTTATTGTTTTTATCACACAAGGAAATGCTCTAATAACCACGTAAAAATACAACTCAAATTAAAGCCTCAATTTTTATCCCTGAGGGTTAAGATTTACATAGTATATTACCGAAAAGTACTTAATATTTGTATTCCTAGAGGGCGTCAGCCAGGAAGAGGCTCTGGGATGTTTAATGGCACGAATATGTTTCCAGCTAAGAGAGGGCTGACGTTAAAACTACTGAGTTTTTACATACTTTATTTATATCAATCTTCCTGAAAAAATATGCCGGGTGTTATAGGCGTAGTTTTGTGGCAATCAATTACAATACAAATGTGACATTAAAAAGATGCGTCGGGGTGTCATTTAAAGTTTTACGATCACTTCAAGTGCTTGAAGCTCTATGTAAAAATTGCAGTCGACACTCGGGATTTGCTTGGGTGGCTAGCCTACTAATATGCAGTAGACAGTGTAAGGCGAAATTTAGATATATATTTGTGTTTTTAAGAGTTAAATGGTATTGTGTATATTGAAATAGATTGTATCAACTTGGGGGACTGATATTTGAGTAATTTTTATCAAACTGTTGCCTTCAACCTTCTCCGCTCGCCGAGAGGCCCGCTTCGCAGTCCTCCCCTCGGCAAGGTCGAAGTCACTTGCCGGGTGAAAATAAGAATAAGAAAATGCCGAATAAAAAAAAGTAAGAGTCTATAAGAATATTAATACTAGAGAACAAATCTCTAAAAAAAGTAGTAAAAGTAGTTTAGTAAAAGTTATTATTTATTGAAAATGTTTGAATGTGCCATACGCGTAAAAAGGAAAAAAAAATGGAATGACCATTAACAGATTTCAACCCGAAAGGCTGATAACAATAAATCTTGTTTGTTCGGTAAAATCCTTTAATTGCCGTAGTAAGGTAACGATTAACACACGTAGTAGTGACTTATACATGTAAGAAGCTATATCCGAATATTGGTAGCATGTAACAATAACTGATACAAAATACAGTGGTGGAACTCAGTTTTAAAATTTGGTCATAAAAATTAAAATGTTAGTAAAGTTTAGAAGTAGCTCGTATTTTAGTAATTGTCTTAAATTTAGTAGACCAACGATAAAAAATGTTTTTTTCTTGATAAGATTAGTGTAAACAAATTCTCTAATAAGCAAATATCACAATGAACTCAAATTAAGACCACATGACTGGGAAAAAGGGTCACTGTATGGCTATCGAGTTCACATTGAAATACTTGTGTGCTTTCATGTATTGTCTAGAACAAAGTAGAAAATTTTTTTCTTAACTTTAATAGACCGACGATTTAAAAAAATGTGTGTTTTGTGATAATACTAGCGTAAAATGCTCTAATAATCATATATCATAGTGAACTTAAATTAAAACTTTATGGGTTGGAAAAAGAGGTCACTGTATATTTATCGAATATATATATGTGTGTTTTTATGTATTGTCCATATATAACTAGAAAAAAAATTCTAGAAAATGGTATCGTCATCCTTTAATCAATATTCTAATAACTATATAGAAAATGACTCCAATTAAAATTTTCGTCAAAGCAGATTGGGGTGACCTAAATTTCGATGGTATATAACAAGGCAACTCGATTACATTCAATTCAACTCATCACCTTCAACACTCTTCTAGTACAACAACAAGTCCAGGTAAGCTTCTAAATAATGCTTAACTAGTAAGACAGTGAGGGTAAATTTATAGCTAATAATGCTAAGCTTATAGTGTATTTTATAACTTAATTTGAAATTAATAATCCAAATTAAACTTTGAATGTAAAAAATATATGAGTTTGTTTTATTGTGGATTTACTAAACTGCTAGGATTAAAAATGTTATGTTTTATATAATTTTTCTATTCGTATTTAGGCGCTACCATGATGAATTCTTCCATCCATGCTACATTTGTTTGTCTCTTTCTCGCTTTCTCCTCTGCGGTGGCTATTCGAATAAAGAGTGGCAATGGCTTTTCCTATGGCCGGAACGGAAATCCTAATAACATTAATGCAGAAGCAGTTGTTTGCACTGCTCCCAGACCTGTGGGGTTGCAGACAAGATAAACTCAAACACCAGTAGAAAAAAACATTCAATTTTGTCTTAAGAACAACAAGAATAAATGTTTGGCAGTCGGACCTGAAAATGTATTTTTCGTCTTAAAATCCCCGGATACCAAAGACAACTCACAACTGCTCGTCCTTAGTAATCTTAAACAACTTACAAACGTTGCGGCTGGTACTAGTAAATGCGCGGAAATGTTTTTAGGCGTTGCTTCTATGGTAGCATGTCAGCTGAACATTATCTCCCCAAAGCAGCAGATTATGCTTGCATAACAATGAAAAATGTCACTCTTGGCTAATAGATTCCTGTAACATTGTTATGTTCTATTATCGGGGTATCAATAAAACATTAAATGTTCTTTTTATTTCCCGTTCAACAGTCGTAAACAGCACTTGCCATTTCCGTTTTTATAGAAATTAAAGAAATAGGCCGTAATAGTTAATTTTCAATGTTCTAGATTTTACTATTATGACCTTTAAATACTAAATTTGTTTTTAAATATAATTTTTTCATTTACAAACAAATCATTCATAAATTGGTAATTTGGTTAAGTGAATTTACCTCGAATCGTACTAACACTACAGACACTACGGTCCACGACTTAGTTAGGGGTACAACTTAGTCAGGACTCCGTCACTGGGTGACCCCACTATAGTGCCGGGGTTTGGATGATCCGGAGGCCGGCACTAAAGTGGGGTCACACCGGTGGCGGATAACATTCCCATATAACATTGAAAGGTCTAAAGAACACTTTCCTCTAAGATCAAATTTTCAAGAGATTCTTTTGATTATTAGAGTCCCTCTGCACCGGCTGACCCGCTATGGTTCAACGGAGTCAGGTAGCGCCCGCCTGATATTTCGGCCGGGCTCGTCAACCGTACAATTAACATAGATCCAAACTAATATCAACTTATATTTATATCATAAAAGAACTAAGAAAACGACGAAAACAATTTTTTAAGGGATTTGGAATAAAATTTTAAAATCTGTTAGCTTCTGAACACGAATGATTTTAAGTTTGGTAGAATAGGACATGAAAACGGTGAAAGGATAGAAGACGCGATGATTTTATGTCGTAAAACGTAAGATAAAAACGGAGAAACTCAAGATGAAAAACGGAGAAACTCAAGATACGCAGAGAGAAAACTTTTTCAAAATAAATTTCAGCTTTAAATTAACATTCTTCGCGTCTTAAACACATTAAACGGCATAAAAACGTAAAAAAATGAATAAAAGACCCCCCCCCCCTCAACAATTTGACTATTTGACGAACCAATCAGCATCTCACACAACGAAATATACCATATACCAATCCAATTCTCTAGCGGCGACACTGGCTACAACTACAATTATTTCTATAAAGAATCACACATTTATTCCAGAGCGTTTAGATAGCCAACTCTGCTTGCTAGAGTCCGTCACTTTACAGTCTACACTCAACGCCAATAGTAAGCTCTACTTTAAAATACTGTAAGTAGTCAAAATTGAGGAATATAATATGTACTTCATAGTTTCGATAAACGTGTGCTAATTAATAATTGATTTTTTTTCTTGGTTAAAAATTAATTTAAGAAACAGAAAGCTCTGCGAAAATGTTCCTATGCGATTATTTATTCGCAGACGAACCCGATCACCTAAAAAATTAACTACTTTGATAAAAGTAATGCTTTTACATATTCATTCTTGGCACATTTAAGAAAATAAACGGCTTATAAAAATTGAGAGGGAGGGTGATACTGAAATACACGAGTCTAATTGTGTGTAGCCTAATAGTCGTACTCGTCTCTAGTGTTATCTGTTTTTCGTACAATATCATTCTATGATGATTATGAATAAGGCCAGTAATGAAGTATAGTGGTCAATAACATAATCCTATAAATCAAGGATGATGAATAAGGCAATTTATTGCTAAAATTTTCATTGTCATTGTGATGTTGAAAAAGATAACATTATAAATTGTCAGAAACCACCATTTCATGAAAAGTTCACTAACAGATGCCAAGAAAGTCCATAATAAAAAAATTAAATTTAATGATAAATTTTATTGATTTTTCAAACCTATAGAGTTTACAAGCAAACTAGACTTTCATTACTTAGGGTAGCATTGGGGTCTGCGTGGAGGAGGAACTTGCAATACCAAAAAATTAAAGCTTTAACGATTACGAGCTTTTACGATGGTTTAAATGATAAAATATCTGGAAAACGAAAAAATACTAGATCACACTAAAATCATCATGTGCATGAAAGTGCTCAAACAATTAACAGCAAGAGACTTGTCCATATAAGAAGTTTTCCGACTATTGCGAGCGTTGTTAAAGTTGATTAAAGCTCCAGCCTAATCCTTATCCCGTGACTTTTCTACACACAAACACTATTGTTTTCTGTTTTCAAATAAGATCAGTTGGAATTGACAAGCAATGCTGCCACATTTTCACAGATGACTTAAAAATATTAACGCTTTTAAAGTTTATCAGGCCACTATTTTTCGTATCTTATCCGTTTTCTTCTTTTTCAACACATTTTTTTCATTTTTTAAACTTTTTGTTCTCATGTTGGCACGAAGAATGCAGAAACAAAGTTTCCTAAACATATACTTTAGTACAATAAACGGAAAATTTTAAATATTTTGAATAATTAACCTAAAATAAAGCATGTTCAATAAAGCTATATTTTATATAGAGTACACTTTTAAATTTTCTAAGCTTAAGTATACTCCTATAGAGGTGACCAACTATAAAAGGCCCTCATAGTTGGCTTCTACTGAAAAACCAGTGCTTTGAAAATAAATAACACAAACCAAATTCGAGGTTTGGACAAGGCTCTGACTGATCAACTCATGAAGTTATGAAGTAATTTGATTTGATTTATAAACATTTCAGTTGAGGTGATTTTGTTTTGGAAAACTTATTAATGGAAATAGTAATCAGTTTTTAAAATAATCTTTGAAAAAATTGTACTTAGTGACCACTTTAAAACATACGGACCAAAAAAGAAACAACAAAACAAATAAAAATCAAGAATTTCGACATGATAAAAGGCGATTAAATTGAGATAATATTCTAGTGCGTATGATTTTGTTAAACATAAGACTTAAAAGCATGGCCATGTTTTTTAAGTACAGATCTTTTAATTTGAGACATTGATACTAAACGCCAAAGAAAAGAAAAATTGTTAACTATTAACTTTTTTCAAACTAGGAAGAGAATTTTAAAATGTATTTTTCAGAAAAAAAGCCACGGTTCAATCCAAAATTATATTTTATATTACCTTATCGATAATCACCAACCATCTGTCGGTTTACGAACATTCAGAAGGGATAGAGTCGAAAGCAATATTTTATATAATTTATAAATTCAAAAAGAAAAACAATGTGAAAGGAAATTATAAGCTTGCATTGTTTTATAAAAGGGAACGAGCTATTCGTTTCGAAAATGGATTTTTTAACACTTGATCGATCAAATTGAAATAATAGAAGATGCAGGTGTGAAGACACATTTTGTTTTTGTAAACTAGAGACCGTCGTTGAAAAACAAGTACGTGGTTTTGAACGAAGCTAGGTTCGTATAAAATACAAGAAATTGAAGAGATATTTTAAAAAGCTCTTGTCATTCCGAAACATTCGAGAAAACTTCAAAATCACCAGTACTGGTAAGGTTACCAAATGTTCTTAGGTTGTTAGAAACTAAAAAAATGTTTTTGGCTTATTGTCTGGTTTCATTTTGTATTCCTAAGCATGTTTCTTAATTTTTTTACCCACTGTAGAAATTTATGACTCATCACGTTTTGAATATTCTTACATTTTTCACTGCTAAATTGTATGCTTAATGATTGGCACGACTCTATTTATTTTATTAGAACTTTATCAAGTATCACAAGATGACATCTTTGATCCGAATTGTCTGTCTATTCGCACTCTTTTCGTGCATTGCAACAGTAAAAATTTATTTAAGACGTATGCTCCTAAAAGTAAGTTGGCTGGACAAACTCCCTTCCTCGGAGCGGGCATATTGGGCCCACTTGTAAGTTGCAACTGGATTAAATTGGCGGGTCCAGGAAGCACATCTCTCTACTGCGACAGCACTAATACCACTTGTCTTGGTCTCAACAAAGTACCCAACACAATAACATTGAAGCTAAAAAGTCTTGCCGATAAATCACAACAATGGACCCCCAACAATGTGACTCTTCAACTAACCAACAAAGATGTTAGTGGTGATCTATGCGCCGCAGCCAAACTTGTCGGTCTACTTGGAAATCCACTTTTGACATCTCCATTGACTATGAAAAATTGTGCCAGTCCTGCGCAGCGATTTACCATTGCTTAAGATCTTCATTTTAAAATAATAATTCGACATGGCTATCTGGATAATTAAATGAATTTTTGAAATTTCATTTCTCTTTTTATTATTCCGTCTATTGTTATGTTCAAAATACTATTTCCATTGAGCATATCTTTCCGGATTTCCTTTAGAAAGCAGTTATCCACACAATACACGAGCAGCAAATGAAAAAGAAATTATATTAAGGTGTTTTCGGACTTTATTTTTTTAAGAGAAAAAGATTAATAGATCTCACAGTAATCAGTCAGTGAGTCGAAAGCAAGACATTTTTTGCGTAGGTGTTCCTTTGGGATCTCTTTTACTAGTTTTAAAATTTAAATGTTGGAACTACTTATACACCTTGCCTTATACCCTTAGCATAGCTTTAATTTTCGCTTTTAAAACAACTCAGGATCAAAATGAATAAAAATGTTCATTCCAAATGAAATTTATGTTCACTAATATAATGTTAATTATACATCTAGTTCGAATGAATTGAATTAGTGTCAATATAAGAAAAATAAATTGAATGACGTAAGAAAATTATGATTAAAAATATTGACGATGAATACTGCAACATTAACATTTAAGCTTCTTAGGACGTTGGTTTTGCCTAGTAATACGATGTAGCTTAATAAAGCACAACAAAGGCACGGTACAACCGATTGGTTTCCCGATCCGTAATTTTTTCCCCGTAACAGGAACCCATCCCCGAACGGAAATATTCTTGTCGTATAACTATCCTATATATATACATGTGTGGTTTTAGGTGTTGTCTGTAATTTACTAGAACAAAAATTTCTAAAAAATGATATCGTCCTCAGTTAGTTTGTGCTCTAAATTTTTCTGGTATGTCACAAGGGAATCGGATTTTATTCGATTACCGCCTTCAACACCCTCTTCCACTACAAAAATAAGTCAGGGTAAGTTTCTAGATAATGCAAAGCTTTATGAGCAATCATTTTTATTATATTCACTTTTCTTTGGGTAGTAGCCTAATTTTTTTTACTTTTTTGTCGACGGCTGAAACGTCTTGTCTATTTTATGACTTCAAGTACTCATCATTCATCTAAATTCAACTAAGACTATTAAATTGCGAATTTACTTAATTATTATAAAAACGACAATAACATTATTTGAATTGTTTTACAATATGTGTTTATGTAGATGCAGATATGACGACTTCATCTACCCGTGCTACATTTGTTTGCCTCTTTCTCACCTTTTCCTCTGCAGCGGCTATTAAAACCCAGAGTAATAATGGCTTTTGCCTTTCCTGGAACCCACAATTTAATATTGATAGCCCTATAACAGTATTATGTAATGCTGTGAAAGCTGCTGAACTCCAGACCGATTGGACTCAATTCAATTCTGCCTAACTAACAACAAAAACCTCTATTTAGCTGTTGGACCTTTAAACATGCTCTTTGTCTTGAAGGTCCCGGATACTAACGACAACTCTCAACGTTTCACGCTTAGTAATCTGAAACAACTTATAAATGTTGCGGCTGGTACGAGCAAATGCGCTTAGATTACAATTTTAGACTTTGCTTCTATGGAACCATGTCAGATGGGCATAGTTTTTCCAAAGCAGCAGTTTACGCTGGCTTAAAAAAAATTAAAAATACTACTGTTTGCTGATGGAAATGTAATACTGAATCATTTTTAGTTAAAATGATTCGGCATGGCAGATAAATGTAATTTTATCTGTTCTATTTATGTGTGTTTCTGCCCCCTTCCTAGAGTTTATTTCACCATTATCACCCGTATGAACCACCAACTTCTTTAACTTTATTTAAATTATACCCATAATATTTCCACAGTTTGTACGTTTGTTCCCTTCTTTTCTAAGCACTTCATTCATTTTTAATAAACAGCACATTGGTTCTAATTAAATATTTTTCTGACTCTTTTTTCTGATTTTCCTCAACAACTTTAAAATAAAAAATATTACCTATTTCAATAAAGAGATTCGTCCTGATCCATATTCAAAGATCGCATAATCAGTGGGAAATGGCATGACTTCAAAATAAGTCTTAACTGTCAAAATATAACTAAAATATTTTAAATAAAATTCATATATCAATGAAATTTTCAGTCGATCAAGACTTCTGATCGATATACGATAATAATTGAAAACAATTTTTTAGATTAAGAGTTTTTATTCTTTATGTTTGATTCTCTAGATTGTTATTTTTAAACATTTATTACAATGGTTTACGAAATAAATTTGCATTACTTAAAAAGGTGTGTTGGATACAAATTAAAACACTTATTGTAAATTTTTATAAAAGAAACAAGTCTACAGTTCCTATAAAAATGTGGAGAATGTGGTATACCCCTTTTCGGCTAATAAAAAAATCCAATATAGAAGGATAAATTTTGGCACAACATGTGATTAACGATTGGTCACAAGAATTAGTTATTGGAAACAGTTAAAAATAATTTAAACTGATTATTTTTTTTTTGCTGTAGGTTTTAGAGTTTTTTTGTTACACCCAAGAACTTTTAAATTTGGAAAAATATTTATAAATTATAATAACATTAAATGTTTAATTGTCCAATGATGAAATTCAATTTGTCAGAATGCACGAGGAAAATGATTCGATCACTTAGTCACTTCGTTTTATAAAAATAACTATAAAGATCGTCGAGTTCGATTGCATATTTCAATATCGACCGAATGTATCTAAATCGAATTCCGCAGATTCGAGTCGTATATTGGTCATTTTTTCAATAAAATTAATCACTAAGAAAAGTCCTTGAAAATTGTACTGCGTAACCTTTTCCAATCGTATGGAATAACGCAAACTAAAAATTGAAAATTTAAAGTTTGAAAACTTACCGTTGTGCGTACAACATGTGTTTTAAACAGAAAGCCATTTATATTAAAGATAATATTTTTTTGAGATGAATGAGTACGGAGATTTATATTACGAGAAAAACTAAAGCCTCCAACCAGGGTCTAAAGCGGTATTGTTAACGTTATTAATTTTTTTAAACCGAAAAGTTTAGACTTCTCTCCAATTTACAATATAGTCTTTTTAAATCCAGAAGATTTTTTTCAATATCATAATGTCTTATTTGGGAAAAGGAGAAAATTTGGGGTAAAATAAATGTATAATAATCAAAAACAACAAATGCGAACGGCTTGGAGTCGAAAACAAGATTTTGTATAATTAAAATATGTACCAACCAGCACATGTGGATTTACAAGTATAAAGAAAGGGTAAAGCTGACAAAACATATATATTTGTAAATAACTAAGTAACAACAAGCCATCTGCCGATTTACCAATATGAGGAAGTGCTTCGTCAGTCAAAAATACTATTTCCTACTACTAATCAACAACAACAAGAAAAAGACCTTGCAATTTTAAAATAGAATCAACAACATAGACTATCTATACCAGGAAGAAAACATAAATACCTTTTGTTGTTGAAAGGTTATTAAGTATTTGTTTTTCTATAATTGCTTCATTGTTTAACATCATTGGTTCATTTAAAATAATGGAAGTGCGTCAAGAATTTTCGTTTTCAAAACTGAAAGTCACTAGTGGAAAACTGATACGCAGCTTCGCTTAAAAAATTGTATAAAACGCAGGGAACTACTATCATTTTTTAAACAACTTAAACACTTCATATCTCTTCAAATCATCTTCAAAGATATTGGTAAGTAAACAATTTAACCAACGGAGCAGTTAGTAATAATCTTTGCGCCTCAGCTAAAATTGTCGACCTTCTTGGAAATCCGGCTTTGTTATCCCCGTTGAATATGCAACCTTGCGCTAGTCCTGCGCAGCAGTTTACCATCGCTTAAGAATCTGGATGCAAACATACGATTTATACAGATGGCACCGACTAACCAACCATATTTTCTAACTTTTATACCCTTTGCCCCTTCAGGTTTTTTTTTTACCAAATGCTATATTCTTACGTGGAAACAGCTATTTTGACTATTCCATTTGAGAATATGGTTGTATTTTAAAATAATAATGCACAAGTAGTTTTGAAAAGCAATTAAAAGAGCAAGTCGTTTTTTTATTCAATAAATGTTTCATCGAGGGAAGAAATTAGTGTTTTTCTTTTAACAAGATAAGAGAGAAGGGAGAATAAATATGGCACAAAAATTGGTGGTTGTTCATCCAAAAGTTACCCAAAGTTTTGAATTTGCATATTCTAACCACAACCCTTTTGGCCTTCGAAGTATTCGAGCATACCCGTCGGAAATATGGCCGCAGGAACATTTTTGACATGTTTTAGTGTATCAATTAAAATTAAATTTTAATTACAAATAATGTGTTGCATAAAATTTAGTAATAGTTATATGTTATACTTTATAATAATAACATTTTTACTTTGTCGTAATTTTATTTTGATTGTTAAATAGGTTTCTAAACCACCATGGTTACTATTTTCAAAATTAATAGTACTGAACTTTTATTTCTTGACTCGTTTATTGTAAAAATTAGATTTATTAGAATTAGTAATTTATAAAAGATTTATTAACAATTTAGAAGATTTACACTTACTTTCGTTGGAGGCCATTGTTTTCTTATAATACTGATAAAATTTTCTTCTGATAAAATGGTTAAAACTCAAAAAGCCTTCTCTCTCTTGATTGCCTTGACTCTCTTGACAAACAATTTATGTTGTGAAGCTAACCACTGATTCATGTTGATTAAATAAACAGGATTTGAGATTTCACCAAACAACTATCAAATGGTTACGAACTGGTCACCAACTCCCACAAATGGTTTAGTAATTGCTATCCTACCAACGACAAGAAAAAATTATTATCACTTAGTTTTTTTCGTATATTTAATTTGAAGTACACAAAGAATAATATTTGTATTGCTTTAATTTAGGAACAGAATATATTAATTTTTCATGTCCCCCTTTTTTAAGTTTTTAAAAAATAATTTCAATATTTAAATAAATTGTTTGACGATCAGAAGATTTTATAAAGCAAGTTGTTGATTATTTCTGCAGCGATTTTATACCTCTTGGTACATGAGAATAAGACAAATGGAACATGTCGCAATCTCTCCAGTCAATACTTTCATCGTTGTAAAGACGTTCACTTGTAAAATTGAGTGAATTTCTCATACAGAGCTTTTGCGGTACTCGATGAATCTGCATTTATTATAAGTACGTGCACATCATTAACTTTTTTCTCATTTCAAAATTTTTTCCGTATTTACCAGTTCAGGGTTTTTTCCCAGTAAATCTTGAACTGGTTTTGCACCAGCGTTATAGAACCTATTTTAAGTCATTCATGAGATTGATTCTTTAGGGTCTTTTAAATTTATTTCACCTACCATTCTTGAGGATGGTAATCTCGGTAATTTCCCAACCACAAAGGCAAGAATCTGGCATCTTTATGTGCAATAATGGCTGCATTACTTATCCACTCGTTTCCATCTTTCTTCCACTCGATTGCACATTCAAATTTACGATACTTGTCCAAGTTTCGAACAACGAATGAGTCGGTATCCAAGTAAATCCCA
The DNA here is from genome assembly GCA_030141595.1 of Chydorus sphaericus. Lineage (NCBI taxonomy): Eukaryota > Metazoa > Arthropoda > Branchiopoda > Diplostraca > Chydoridae > Chydorus > Chydorus sphaericus. The sequence continues at coordinate 20,400,034 of CM057926.1, forward strand.
CCGTACCGTACTTCATCAGTAATCTTAATTAAAATGGTTAAGATGTGTGGCATCCATTTAAGATGCTATCCGGCTATTGTTCATTAACCTCGCTAAAAGTAGATCGGTAAAAGAACGAATTGTTGAGAGAGTTCATTTATCAGTGTTACAATTGAGCTTAGGGAAATAGGCCACTTTAAAGGATCTTTCGTGTCTGTCGTTCAAACTTATATTTTAAAATAAAGTGTTACAGTCTTTGTCTTTTACTAAATAGAGCAAAGATTTTTTGAAAAAGTGTTTATTTCATGATAAGACTAGTGTAGACAAATGCTCTAATAATTATATATCACAATGCACTCAAATTAAACCCATATGACTATAAAAGAGGTTACTGTATGGCTATCGAAATCATACTGTTATACTTATGTATTGTCTAAAATTAACTAAGACAAAACTTCCAGAAAAAAGTTATCGTTATCATCAAATTAATGCTCTAATTACATGGAAAAATAACTCAAACTAAAAATTTCGTCAAAGCAGATGTGGGTTTAGTCCAAAGAGACCCCCAGTAATTTACAGCAAATGTAAAAGTCATAATGCAACTATTTTATTTCATGCAATGAATCTAGATCCTAACGGTAGCATCGGTCAATAAATTTCAATTCAACTTTAATCTGTTTGGTAAAAATGACTAATTAATTTTTTTTCATGTTACATTTCATTTTGTAAATATAGTTGAAGAGCAGAAAACTGTTATCGTGTTTCGTGGCTTTTTATCGAAATGCGTATTCTGCATTTTTATTAAGAAGAAAAAAATATTTATAGTCGATATTTGAAAAAAATACTATTCAACTGCTTTTTCTGTCTAGTAATTGGCATAGTAGGGTAACAATTAACAACAAGAGACTCATACAAATAAGAAATTATATCCAACTATTGGAAGCATATTAAATTATTGATAAAATATAGAATGATGATACTCAGTTTAAAAGTTTGGTCATTAACCTCACTAAAAGTAGATCATCGAAAAAATAATCATTTGACGGGAGAGTATACTTTCCACTGATACAATTGAGCAAAGGGAATATGGGGCACTTATTCAAAGGTATAAACAAACTATATCTGACGAGTCGTTTGTTTTTGTCGTTTCAACTTTGAGTAAAAAAAAGTATTCCTATTCTTTAGCCTAAATTTAACAGAGCGACGATATTTTTTTCGTGATAAGATTTGTGTAAACAAATGCTCTAATAATCATATATCATAGTGAACTCAAATTAAAACCATCTAGGAAAACTAGGTCACTGTTTATTCATCGAATATATAAATGATATACATATGTGTTTTTATGTATTGTCTAAAATTAACTGGAACAAAAATTCTAGAAAATGATATCGTCACCATTTTACCAATGCTCTAAAAACTATTTGGAAAATAAGCTCAAATTAAAATTTTCGTCAAAGCAGATGGAGGGGGACCTAAATCTCGATGGTATATAACATGGGAAACCGATTCCATTCGATCATCGCCTTCAACACACTCTTCTACTACAAGATTCAGTCAGGGTAGGTTTCTAAATAACGCTAAACTTTACGTTAAACTGAATATTCAGACATAGGCCTACTTCTTTGCGTAACATATGTTTTGACTATTTTATTGAAGACTTAACGTGTAGTCTATTTTATGGCTTCATTTTCAAATTAGCACTAATCATGTAAATTAAACTAGGAATATTAAAAACATTTCAAAAATTTTGAATTGTGAATTTACTTAACTATTATGAATACAAGAATAATATTATTAGATTTTTTTCAATACAGGCTTATATAGACACAGACATGACGACTTTATCTATTCGTACTACACTTGTTTGCCTCTTTCTCACTTTTTCCTCTTTGATGGCAATTAAAATCCAGAGTGGTAATGGTTATTGCCTCCCCTGGAACTCAAGACTTAACAGTACTAGCCCTGTAGCACTATTATGTAATGGTATGAAACCTGCTGGACTGCAGACCAATTGGACTCAAAAAGCAGTGGGGAAAAACATCCAATTCTGCAACAACAACAACTTCTGTTTAGCTGTTGGACCTTTAAACATATTCTTCGTCTTGAAGGCCCCGAATATTACCGACAACTCTCAACTTTTCACGCTTAGCAATCTGAAACAACTTAGAAACGTAGCGGCTGGTACGAGCAAATGCGCTGAAATTTCAATTATTGGCGTTGCCTCCATGGCAACATGTCAGACGGGCATAATTTTTCCAAAGCAGCAGTTTACGTTGGCTTAAAATATGAAAAAACTACTCTTTGCTGATGGAAATGTAATGCTGGATCATTTATTGCCGAAAAATGGCAGATACATGTCTTTTTATCTGTTCTATTTATGTGTGTTTCTGCCCCCTTCCTAGAGTTTATTTCACCATTATCACCCGTATGAAGCACCAACTCCTTTAACTTTATTTAAATTATACCCATAATATTTCCAAAGTTTGTATGTTTGTTCCCTTCTTCTAAACACTTCATTCATTTTTAATAAACAGCACATTGGTTCTAATTAAATATTTTTCTGACTCTTTTTTTCTGATTTTCTTCAACAACTTTAAAATAAAAAATAATACCATTTCAATAAAGAGATTCGTCCTGATCCATTTTCAAATATCGCACAATCAGTGGGAAATGGCATCATTTCATTAAAATAAGTCTTAGTTTCCAAATGTAACTAAAGTTTTTTTTTCAAATAAAAATCTCAATGAAATTTTCAATCGATCAAGGCTTTTGATTAATAAACGATAATATTTTAAAAAATTCTTAAGATGACCATTTTTTATTCTTTTCGTTTTATTCTCTAGATTGTTAAGCTAATTCTTTAAACATATATTTCAATGCTTTACGAAATAAACGTATATTTGCATCACTTAAAAAGGCGTGTTTGATAAAAATAAAACGCTTATTGCATTTTTTTTTATAAAATAAACAAGTCCATAGTTCTTATAAGAATATGCAGAATGTGGTATGCACCTCTTAGCCTAATTTCAAGAAATATAATATAGAAAAATCAATTTTAACACAAAATGTGATTAACGATTGGACACAAGAATTTGAAACAGTTCAAAACAATTTACATTGAGTTTTGTTCTATTTCTTGCAGTAGTTTTTACAATTTTTTTCTTTTAAATTGCACCTTTGAACTTTAAAATTTGGCAACATTTTATAAATAATAATAATATTAATTGTTTAATGGTCCAATGATGAAATTCAATTTGTAAAAAAAAAGTGAGAATGCACGGCGGGAAAAGATTCCATCACTTAGTCACACTCACTTCGTTTTACAAAAATTACTTCATAGATCGCTGAGTTCGATTGAATATTTCAATAGCGATTGATAGTATCTGAATCGATTTCCACAGGTTTGAGTCGCTATGGGTCATTTTTTCTACTCAATTAATAAATAAAGGAAGAGTCCTTGAAACTTGTACTGTGTAACCTTTTCCAACCATATGAAACCATGTAAGAATAAAATTGATAACTATAAAGTACCTTAGTGCGTAAAACATGTATTAACAGAAAACCGTCAAGAACTAGGAGCTATATATGTTTTTAAGGACGGATATTTCTGATTTGAGAAAAAACTAAAGCCTCCAACCAGCGGTATTACTATTCCTAAAGCGGTATTACTAACGTTACTTAGTTGACAAAAATTCCAGGAACTTTAGACTTAGTATCCCATATAAAATATGGCCTTTTGAAACTCAGAAGATTTTCTTTCAATATCTTTATGTCTTATTGGGGAAAGGGGTAAAAATTTTTAGGTAAAATAAATGTATAACATGATAAAAAACAACAAATTCGGACGGCTTGGAGTCGAAAACAATATTTTGTATAATAACCTAATATGTACCAACCGGCACCTTGTCGATTTACCAATTTAAGGAAAGAGTAAAACCAAAGAAAAAAAAATTTATTTGTAAATAACTAATGAGTAATAGTAAACCATCTGCCCATTTACCAATATAAGGAAGTGCTTCGTCAGTCGAAAATACTATTTTCTATTACTAATAAAAAACAAGAAACAAAACAAAAAGACCTTGAAATTTTGAAATATGATAAATAAAACACTTATTATTGTTGAAAGATTACTAGGTATTTCTTTCCATTCTTTAATATTGGTTCATTTGAAATATAAAACAATCTGCCGATTTACCAATATGAGGAAGTGCTTCGTCAGTGGGAATTACTAATCAACAACAACACAAAAAATACCTTGAAAGTTTGAAAAAGGATCCAACAATATAGACTATCTATACCCGAAAGAAAACATAAACACCTATTATTGATGAAAGGTTATTGGGTATTTGTTTTCAGTAGTTCAGGTAGTTGTTTTCAGTTGCTTCATTCTTTGGCATGATTGGTTAGTTGGAAATAATGGGATTGTGTGTCAATAATTCTCGTTTTCAAAACTGAAGATCACTGGTGGAAAACTGATGCGCAGCTTCGATTTTAGAAAATTGTATAAAATACGGGGAAACTACGATCATTTTTCAAACAACTTCATCACTTCAAAACTCTTCAAATCTCTTATATCGGTAAGTAAACAAGTTAACCATAAATGTTTTTGTTATTCATTTCCAATGTTAGCGCGTCGTAGCCGTAGCTTTTTTAAACATAAATATTTTGCTATTCAAATTGTTTGACTCAATTTATAACTGGCATTTTTACATTATATTATTCATTCTAACTAAATCAATTTCTAATTGAAAGAAAAACTCAAGTTTAACTGCAAAATTGTCATTCAATGTAGAAAGAAACAACCGAGTAGGGATAAATTATGTGTGTAACTCATTTCTATTTGATCAATATAAAATTTTTTGTTTGTAGACTATTACTAACCATTTCTAAAAATGGCATCTCCAATCCGCAAGACCTTCATTGTCTCCCTATTCATGCTCCTTGCCTGTATGAGCGCTACCAAGATAAAAGTTGGTCAGTACTGCTTGACTTACGTGCCTAATCCGAAAACAGCTTTGGTTGGACAAATCCCATACCTTGGACTGGGCATTATTGGAAGCTGCACCTGGAATGTTCTGCATGTTTCAAACGGAACTGTTTTATTTTGCGACAGCTACAATTATACTTGTCTAGGACTCAACAAAGCGCCCAATACAATACTACTGAAGCTGCAAAATCTCGCCGATATCTCACAGCAATGGACCATTAACAATGCCACTCTACAATTAACCAACGGAGCAGTTAGTAATAATCTTTGCGCCTCAGCTAAAATTGTCGACCTTCTTGGAAATCCGGCTTTGTTATCCCCATTGAATATGCAACCTTGCGCTAGTCCTGCGCAGCAGTTTACCATCGCTTAAGAATTTTGATGCAAGCATACGATTTACACAGATACCGCCAACTAACCAACTATATATTTTCTAGCTTTTATACCCTTTGCCCTTTCAGGGTTCTTTTTCCAAATGCTATGTTCTTATGTGGAAATGGCTATTTTGACTAATTCCATTTGAGAATATGGTTGTATTTTAAAATAAGTATACACAAGCATGTTTAAAAAGCAATTTTAAAAAGAAGTTTTTATTTAATGTTTCACAAAATTATTTCTTTCAACAATATAAGGGGAAAATAAACGGCAGAAAAAATTTGGTGATTCATTCAAAAATTGAGTGGATGGTAAATTCTTTATATCGATTATAATGAGTATAAGCAAAGTCTACTCATGCCCTTTCGAATGTTACAGTACCCGTCCAAAGTATTCGATCACCAATCAGAATGTAACGCGCTCACTCTTTCCTCCGTTTTTAAAAATCAAATTTTTGGAGTAAAATATTTTTTTTCGGTTTGGTTAGAAAGATATCATACTTTTTATGGTACATGCATATACAAGATGGTAAATAAATATATGAAATAATTATATATACTAATATACAGTATTATACTATTCTAAATAATGAAATAAGCCAATAAGGTATTTAACTATAGTTATATATTATATTATATTCTGTTTCCTCGAAGAATAGAGCTCACAATTGATTATTAGTTATCAATGTGTCATAAATATGTGAACTCAAAGATAGGCCAAATATAGGAATATAACATTTACTATTGATAATATTTTAGTACTGATGCGAAATTAATTTATTGCTATTGTCGCTTATTAGTGTAGCGGCAATCTTCTTAACAGCATTTTTATTTCAAATAGCTTTTGTACAAAAATATTTACACAATGGTTTTCATATCCAACATTTCAGAAAGTTGAAAATCGTAGAGTTGATCAAGTTTTTACAATGTAGTTCATCTCTTAAAATTACCTTCTCTAAAGATGACGTTTTCATGATTAGATATACTTATGAAACAAATATGCATTCTTGTTTGGTATTGAAATCGGTGATTGATATTATTTAAATATTAATCCTATTACTGGTCTATAATATTTTATACTTGTTGTAATTCTATCAAAAATTATAAATTTTCAAAAATACTTTGTCAAAAATTAAAGATTTACTTTTAGTAATGATTTGTATTGCTATATTCAAATATAAACGCTGAAAACATTTCCCATGTCTATTAGCCTACCACATTTTAGTTCCATTTTCTCAACAATTTTCATTGTATTGGTAATAAATTATTGAGAATTATTAATTTCAATTGTTTATCGATAGTTACAAGATGATTAGACAATTTTATAAGGTAAGTTATTGATTAATTCGGCAGCCATCCGACTAAATGGGTATGTGTTATTTTGAATTTTAATTTCGTCCAATTCTCCAGTAATTCTGTAGTGGGTATCAACTGAAACGGAAATAGAAACTTCAATTTGTTTTGTATAATAGGGTGGTCTGTACCAGTGTACCTCTTTCTCTGTGAGAATAAGACAAATGGAACGTGTCGCAATCTCGCCAATCAAATTTTTCATCGTTGTAAAGGCGCTTACTGGTAAAATTAAGCGGATTCCTCCCGCAGAGCTTAGCAGGCACTCGATGAATCTGTCGTTAAAATTATATAACAGATTGTTGCATTTATATATATTAATAAATATATATATAATTAAATATTGTTAATTTCGAATACCAGTTCGGGCCTTTTCTCGAGTATGTCTTGGACGGGCCTCGCACCAGCATTATAGTACCTAAAGTTTATACCAATGGAGTAGTTAATGTAATTGTAAGCAACTCTTATTTACAAGTTTTCAGAATTTAGAGTTATGTAAACAAAAAACTCTATATAACTTGGTTACGTCCTACTTATCCTATGAGGAAAACATACTATATAATAAAACTAAAAAATGAATGATTTCGGTTAAACAAATATTATATCCGCGAAAACCGTGTTTTTAGATCAACAGAATAGACATAGAAATATATTTTAAACCCACCATTCGTTTGGATGATAATCGCGATAATTTCCAAGCCACAAGCGCAAGAATCGGCAATCTTTATGTGCAATAATGATATTGGTATTCACCCACTGGTTACCGTCTTTCTTCCATTCAACTGCACATTCAAATTTACGGTATTTGTCTAGATTCCGAATAACGTACGAGTCGGTGTCCAAATAAATCCCTCCGTACTTCATCAACAGTCGAAAACGCGCAACGTCTGAGCCATGCATGACCACCCATTGAGGGTTTAACTTCTGTCCAAATATTTCCGTTGGAATTTCAAGGGGTAAAATCTGGATACAAGCCCTCAATTCCGGGTCTTTCTCTATAATGGACCAGTATTTACCCCGAAATCCCTCAGAAACGTTATTCGTGTGCAGGAAAATCTTGTCAGGGCGTTGATACCGATAAGCCGATTGAAGGCAAATGAATTCCCCAAAAGTGAATTCCGGCTGGTTGAATCGGATGAAGTGAATCACGTTAGGGACGATCAAGTGATCTGCCCCCGTCTCATTGTTGAAACCTTCGAAATCTATTGTTGGACTGTTCATTAATAAGGTAGGTAAATCCATTTGGTTGGCGCTCCGAAAGTTCGACAGATTATTATATTCACCAATTAAAATGGAATTGTAGTCAATTATTAGCCACAAAAGAAATAAACAACAACCGATAAAAATAAATACAAAATGGCGCAGGTAGAGAAAATTAAATAAAGAGTGTTTGGTTGAATCCATGACGAATATTCTTTAAGTAGATTTAAGTAAACGTATTGAAGTATTAAAAAAGTCAAATTTAAAACATTTAAAAAAACTGCTAGTGAAGTAGAAAACTTCTCACTTTGCACAGAAAAATAAGGGACTAGTGACGTGGACTTTGCAATTCATTGGACTGATAAACAAAATGCTTTCTTATACATCTGCTGCTCATCGAAAGTGGAATAGCAGCTTATTATCACTGGGTAACAAGTTAAAACCTGCTCTTCTAGAATAATCAAACCTGTTCTATTATATATGGCCATAGTACAAAGGAAGTTTCATCTTTATTTTTTAAGTTAAACACACAAAATAAAATCAATTGGCTAATTATTGAAATTGAATCATCTATACCGAGTTTCAGATATACTTGTAACTCAAGAACAATTATTGATTTCCGATGTATAACATATGTTAATAAATAATTCAGCGTGGGGAAGAAAGTAAACGCGTATTACAGATATATAATTACATCACGGCATTGACTGTCTGGCATTAACTTTCTCCTATTCGATCGTCATTGTTTCATACTAAAACAGGTTTTCTCTCAGATATTCAAGAGCTATCGACTAAATGTGTTCAAGGGCAAAACTGGTTTAATAAATTTCTTTTATTTTAAACATATCAGTAATCACTTTTTTCACTACGGTTGGCACCTGTTTCCCAATTAAGTAGCTAGCTCAAAGACTTTGAGTAAAACAAAGATTGAAGATCATGAGCTACGCTTATTAACTAAATAAAATATATACCAATAGCGGGAAACAAATAATTGTGCATCGTTGATTTTATTGGTTGAAAACAAATTTCCCGAAGGGATTTAAGGACGTGAAAATGAGGGGTTGAAAAAGTGCTTTGCGGTGCATATTTTCGTTAGCTGCTCACTAGATGGCATTTTTGAGATTTCTCACTCACTAGATGGCTTTGACACGGAACGCAGGTACAAATTCCAAATTACCGAGCCATTATTAAATGTTAATTATCACGAATATTAGCATTAATATATAGTCTTCTCGGTATAGGCATAAATTTTTTTTTTTTTTTAAGTTAAAATATTTTGACAAGATAACGACAACGACGTACGAATGAAAACAATGCAGACGACAGAAGAGAAATAATTGTTAAAATCTTTAACAACAATCGAGGTGTGCGTTAAATGGACTTATTAACCGATTAAAATGGGGGACAGACCTAGAGATATGTGACCAATTAAATTCTTTATTATTTAAAATCCATATCACGTCAATCAATTACATTCACCCGTGATTGATTTTCACAACGGCCCTTTTTGCGTTGGTGAACCCTATATGATTTTTGGTGGGCCTTTTATATTTGGAGCATCTCTTCAATTTTGCTTTACTGCTGCAGGTCTGCAGTATATCAGTGTTATGTCTAGGGATGCTACCCATAAATTTGTTTTAAATAATCATAAAAAAAATCCACTAGCTAAAATATAAAACACAATTTTGTATGTTGCCAAAGGAAAATAATTAAAATTTCATAATAAGTTCGAATAAGTTTGGGAAATGAATATTCATTAATTTTTTTTCTGAAATATTCATTCGAATACCCAAACAACCCATAAATTGAATTTATCATATTCGAATGCAAAACCAGAATTCGAACGAATTATTTTTTTCGTTGAACGTGAATAATAATGGGGAATGGCGATACGCAATAACTCAGTCGAGAACTTAGTGCAATAAATACACATGTTATGATGAGTTGGAAAAAATTCCAAAACTAATATATAAGTTGATCTTCTTTTTAAAAGAAAACTGACGTCAGCTTAACCCGCGCGCTTATGGGGGAAATGAGAGGTGTACAATAGCCCGTTCCAGGGTATTGTATATAACAATATGAATCAAGTTCAAAATGGTTAAAAGTAAGCCATACAGTTACAAATAAATTAGTAAATGAAAAATACGGTTTTGAATTGTTATCTTGGGATCGCTTTCATCACACATTTAAAAATTATGATGGAGAGGCGCTCTCTCCTTTGTGCTCTTGAAAAACTAGTGCTGATTGCGCTCGCGTTCATTCCAACAATCCTTTTATTGGTGAACTCACTCGTCTCATCCATTTTTCTGGGTCACAATACATACAAAATATGCATTGTTTCGTACCTTATTTAAAATCAAATTATAACATTAAAGTTTAAAAAATTTATAACATCAAAATATTTTACAATTTTAATATTATGAATGGAAAAACGCAATGCCACGATTGACAAAATTAAAATTTACATTATCATCTGTCGGCTTTGTGTATCGAAACTCTCTTTGAAAAATTCATTTGAGGATATAGGATTCTAGGTGCTCAAATGCTCAATTGTATAAAGAAGGAGTAATGTTTTAAAGAATATGGCGAAACTGTATTAACAACTATCTTTCGGTTCCCAATTTTTGTTAGGCACAAATGCGCTATACTCCTTGCAGAAAAAGAACGTAACACGTCCCTGCTTAGTGATTTCTCTACGTGATTATTTTAAAAAATGCATCCCACAATTCCAAATTTATTTCCTGCACTGTACCTACTGATGAAGTAGGCTACTTAATATATGCTACCTCAAGTAGCATATAGCATTTTAATCATGGGCTCCCGGTTCATATACCGTTAATATTAAATTATTAGTGGTACAAATAATAGGGTGGATCGATTATTCACTTGGAAAAAAAGGTGTGATTCAAAATAGCTATATACACTTAAATAAGTTATGTAACAAGTAATTTCGATTTTCACGCGCACGCAAGGGTGGATTTTTTCCAATAAGATTTAATTTTACAAAAGAGAAAAGAAAAACTTAAAATTATGTGTATACAACATATAAATAAGTTTTTAAAATTTGACACACATATCAGTTCTCAACATTTGATCATACATAAACTTGCAATACTTAATAGACAAATTATTAAGGTGTATAATGTATAAAAAAAAATTGGACTATAGAAATTAAATTTTTGCTAGACAAAAAATTTCTGTCCTCCGGTACTAACGTTTACGCCGTTACGGGATACTAACGGGATATTCATTTTTAAAAGTTTGCAGAAATCATATTTCATCATTATAAAAAATATATATTTTTAGGAATTAAAATTGCTCAGACGGCATCTGCATCCCTTCGGGAATAGATTAGAAGAAAATTGCAATACAAATCGAGTTTTATTCACTCTTCGTTTTTATTATCGCCACGTTGCGTTTTTATCGTTGTTCTTAGTTTTACCGCTAGATGGCGAACTAAAAGCTACAACCAGACTACTAAGCCGAAGCAGAAGCCAGCATGCTTGTTAAACCTGATGGGTATTGCGTGCAACTATTGCATTTTTAAATCTCTGGTGTGCCAATAATAACTGTCGATCGCGAGGAGACCAGCTACAAGGTCGGATAAAGCCTTGATGTCCTGAAGGCCTTGTAAGCGGATTTCAATGCTTTTTATTCATAACTAGCTGGTCCGTGTCAACAATTCATTTCGCCCAAAATAAATTGTTAATTTGTTTTGCTTGTATTTTAAAATAATGAAATTTAACCACATACTGATTCTAGCACCTTGATTATTTAAACAACGTTCATATTATTTGATATCTGCCATAATTACATCACATTTTCCGTTTATCTGTAAATATTTTACTGCTTTAATTTTGGTAATCACGTATTTTACATAATCGTCCATAAGTTCAACTAAATTAATTAGTTCTGAGGTAAATGCATTTTCCCAGTTTACCCGTATTAAGTTATTACCTGTAATAACAACTATTTTGCTTTTATTGGACCCATTACCAATTTCTCTGGCGGCCCATGGCCACCTTCGTTCTGGGTTTAAATAAGGTTTCTTTGTATTACTTAAAAATGGTTGGAAGTTAGGTTTCGTTTTCTATTAGTTATATATGCAAGTTAATTAACGGGTTGAAATCGTGGCGTGTGTTCTATATGTACTAAAGCTACATTTGCAAGTGGAAAGTTCAACTACATTCTCTAAGCCCCTCCCCCTTCAAAATTTGGACCAATCAGGGAATTTCTTGAAACCCACCCACCGATTCCCTTTCTGTTTTATATTCATAATAATTATTTTTTTAAGTGAAATCTTCCATGTAAGAAATTTGGTTCCGAGAAAAAGCAATAGCATTTTTGGCTTATTAAAAGGGAAACCGTAAAAGAATAATTCCGAGTTTTCAGTGTCTGTATATGACGATTTTCTTTTTATCTCACACATGTTTAAAATAAATTCTTCAAGAAAATTTCACGATTTATTTAGAAAAGATTTTTTGGTGTCATACTTTCAAAACAATACTTGAACAGCTTGTATTCTTTAAATATTGTTTTGAAAAAAAAGAATAAACCATATTTTGTCATTTCATAGGAATGTGGATCAGGTTTGTACAATTGTGTGGAAAACAGATTTTTCTCCAACTTACAGACAAACGTGCAGAAATAACAGGGCAACTACTGAGTAGAGATCGTATCTGAAATCGCCGGAGGTTTTTTTCGATTTTGATTTGCCAATCTTTCGTAGAACATCATCAGGTAAAAATTAAAATTTTTAATCTCATTTATAAAATCTAATTTTAAAATAGCCAATTTTAAAGCCAGTTTTTATTTAAATGAAATGGTTCCTTAACTCTTTAAGTTATATATTATAGGCAGATATCAAATGTGGAAATAATTTACCTACTTTAAGCTTGGGTTTTTCTAGTTTTTTTCTGTGTGTGTGGTTCCTGGTGTATTTTTTTTTTAGTATAGCTGGCTTATTAAAACTTCTTTTATTAGATCACTACATACATTCATTACCAAAGATGTCCTTTTCAATCTACGCGTCCACTTTCTTTATCCTATTTGCTGTCCTTACGAATGCAATTAAAATAAAGAACGGGGGATATTGTTACACCTACCTGTTTCAAACCAAGAATACTGTTCCATACTTCGATCTGGGTATTGCAGGCTATTGCGAGTGGAATAAAGTAGAAGGACACAATGGAACTATTTTGATCTGCACCGAAAATGGAAGCAACTGCCTGGCCGTTGATGCAGTCAACAGTAATGCGTACTTGAAAGCCAAGAATCTTGACGATGTCTCTCAACAGTGGAAAGTTCTTGCAGACACCCAGCGTTTGACCAATGGCAAGACTGGTGAAGATTACTGTGCCCAAACCACAGGATATTGGGGCTATATTTCCATGCAACTGTGTGTTAATCCTAAGCAGAAATTCGAGCTTAATTAAGTTCAAATTATTAACAGCATCTGTTTTAACCGAAAGTTGTTTTCTTCAACGATTTATATAGTATAAATGTCTTATAATTTGAAGGCTAATGTTGTTGACAAAAATAAACAGGTGAACGGTAATTTTTTTTAACTGTCTTAAGTTTAAGTTTTTCCTCTGTCCTTCCATAAATTTATTTCATAAAATGGAAAGTTTATTAATTTGATAAATGTAGAATGTATTTTAAAAACTTAACTTTTGAATGCATATAAGAGCCTTATTATATAACAAATTAATCGTATTAAAAAAGAATACAATATTAAATCATTAAATTATCATATGATAAGGGATAAATTACAAAATCAAAAGAATTGGTTTAAAACTGGTAAAATACATTTCAAGCTCTTTTAACTATCATCTCTTGTGTTAAGAATTTAATCTTTTACATTATTATACGAAAGATTAAACTTATTAAGTCACTGAGACTAAATATTCATGTAATTTTTTTATTTGTAATTTTTAACTCGACCCACATAAGGGATATTCATTCATAAATTTATAATAAAGACATTATTTTTTCTGTTCTTAACCTCGTATTCGTTAATCTTGTAGGGGTCCATAGAAGGAGAACTGAGCACAAGGAATACATTAAGATTTTGGGATGTCTTTTTATATTTTTTTTATAAGAGCTAGCATGTAAGAACTTTTTACTTATAGACAATTTGTCATTTCTCATATAGCACCAGGTTTTATTGGTTAAACATTTTCAACTTTAAGAAAAACGATATAGATAACTACTTCGTGCCTACGTATAGACATTTTGTAATATACGTGGATCAATTGAGAATCATTTAAAACGTTCCCCAATAACATAGATGCAGTTATTAACCTGATTGATAGCCATTATATTGTTACCTTTTTCCTTCCAGAGCATGGTTTATTATTTAACGATGCTGTTGCTCTAATACGTCTAGTCAGCAATCACAGTGTATCGATTTTATAGGTAGATGATTATACCTCTAAATTATTAAGCGATGTCGCGATCCTCTGCTGTAATACTTTGTAATTTATATTCTATGAGTTGATCAGTTCAGATACCGATGGGAACAGCGGCCTTATCACAAAAATCACAAATTACATTGAATTCTGTTCTGATTTGTAATAGAAAATTCAACATATAATGGTAATACGACGAATAATGCTCGAGATGATGAGTTGATGACCAAGTCCATATAGCTTGAAAGAAATTGGCCCTTTTTCCACGTAGACGCGCGTTCTCAGTGCCCGGGAGGGCCGAGCGCAGACACTTAAATATATTGCACAATCCTAGTTCCCGACGCTACCGCTGTGTCTAAACCGAAAGTCACAACGCTACCATGTAGATTAAACCATGTCATCTATAAGGAGCCGTCCTGTTTGTCATCAGGCAGAGAGCAGTCACCTGCCTTCTCACGCAGTCAATCTCTATACAAGTGGATCTCCAGTAGTAATTAAATAAAAGCTCTAAATCGAATTCTGAGACTCATTCTCTCTATTCTGAGATAAGACAGCTAAAGGTTTCGTCGCTAAGTTATTTTAACAGCGTCGCATTTTTTTGTGAGTCTGGGGGCATCTATCCTAAATCCAGCATCAAAAAACCATCTCAGCCACTCAACCGATTTATCTTCAGTACATCCCACTAATCTCCAATCAATGGCATTCACTGTAAGTCAATGACAGACACTAGACATTATCATTTGAATATATACTTTTCCGTCAATAACCTACCTTCCCTCTTGGCTTTTATTTTAAAAAAATTGTTTTTAGTCGATATGATATGAGATATGATATATCAGTACAAAAGATAGGCATTGGAATGAGCGCATCCTATTTGGTGATTTCGGTTTTATTTGCTTTTTTAGAAACATCGAGAAGTAAATCCCGTTTAAAACGCAGTTTAAAGTTTTCGTCAAAAGGTTTGCTTGTTGGTAAATACAATTTAAAATCTTTTAAAACCGAAAACTTTTAAAACAAATTTAGTTTATTTTACCAAGTTTTCACGCAAATAAAACGATTATTTTTTTAACCAGCCAATCGATATCAGTTTTATAGATGAGAAATGTATCGATCAGTGGCGCAGTGGAAGCGTATCGGGGCATATTACTTGTGTTCGATACCGGATACCATCACAAATCTCTTATTTAATTTTTAATATCAAGAAATGTTTTTTTTCCAATTTTAATTTTTTTACTCGATTGGATTTTGCGTTATATCTTCGAATAGATACACATAAAAACGTAGTTATAATGCTTATGTTTCTACACGTAAACCAACTACTAGGGAAAGAAGCAAACGCGTACTATAAGTAATGTTTACAGCAAACATTATGGTTAGAAGTATCAGTAATAAGAACCAAGCTTATAAATCGTCCGTACAGCTTCATTGTTTCATCACGGTTCCATGACATCTGTGAAATTTTCAAAAATTCATTTGCTTAGGTCCAACATATAATATTTCAAGAGATGGGCGAGCAGGCAAGATTCATTCTAAATATTTTCGTTATAATCACCTGCACCGTGATCCCCATGATTGACTCAAAAGCGGTCGACACTTTTGAGAATGGAAGGAGCCAATTGGGTGGTCATGATATATCCGGAAGCTTTGTGGATGTTTGCTGTGATGCAGCAAATAAAAACGTAGGCTTTATCTATTGATTGTAATGATTGAACTTTCTGTGATATTGAAGACTTCAACTTTAAAAAAATTATCCAGGCTTTGGGTTTTGCGAATTGGGAAAGAAATGAATCGGGACATGTATTATCCAAGTATGGAATCTCGATTGAGATGATGGACTGGCTGGCACTTTCAATGAAATTTGAGTAAGTAAAAGTTTTTTAAAATAAGAAAATAGGTTATCAAATTTCATTTATTTTAAACTTTTTACTTTCTTATAAGTTATGAATGCCTTCCTCTAAAGGATTCGGAAAAATTTACGAAAGATGAGAAAACTAATACAACCGAGTGGACCTCACTACATAGGCTGAAAAATGGAGTAATTGTCACCTTTTCATAGTTTACACATTCAAATTTTGAAACACGTTCTTCTATCATTTTATAATTTGTGTATGTAAAGATGTGTCCCATATCGCTTACGCCATTCGCCATAACATATACAAGATTTAAAATTTTTGGCGACTTTCTATTGCCGTTTGTGTACACACCATTCAGTCTACTTATACCAGTACCACGGATTGCTATAGGAGGGCATATTTCTTCAGTTTGGAAACCTTTTGAAGTTTCGGTAAGTAATTAAATACGCCACGCACTCTGTTAGCTTATGTATCAAATGTTTTATGGTTAATTAAATAATTAAAAATTGGATTTTTCGATCAAAAGGTGTGGATTGCGTTGTTGCTGTCTATTGCTGTTACAATGGTGTTGAGTATAATCAACTGGTTGTATAAGAAAAGAGGAGTCGCGAAAGATGCAGGAAATAGATTCAGCCTAGAACTTCATTGGCTATTCGTTTTCGGCCTATTTGTATCAAAAGGTAACTTTGTAGCTCTATATTAAAATGGATGTATTTTTATTATAAATACTATCTGGCCCGCGTTTCGGCTTCTCTCGAAAAACATTTCAAATTTGTTTGGGTTGTATACACATAGTAACGTATTTAGCCACACAATGATTTAAACACTAAAAGTTGAAAGAACTAAACTTGGTTTATATGTTATATAATTAACGTTTCCCGTTTAACTGTAACTATTTTACTTGCCAATCATATATTTTTATTGATGGTAAAAAATTCAGAATCAAAGCTTAGCTGCAACCTTTGAGACCCCCTTCAAAATGTGGACCAATCACGAATGTCGTGAGAACGATTCTCCCTCTGCTTTATACATTAAGATAATAACAATAAGCAGTGCTATTTCTATTTTTAAACAACTACTATAGCTAATTTTAAACGATTTGTTTATTTAGCTGGATTTAGAGCTCCCAATTCATTTAAGATGCGAATCGCTGGAGGAGCCTGGTGCATCGCCGCGCTGATATTAACCAATTACTACAGTTCGGTTCTAACTTCGTTAATCACCGTATCAAGTCCTGTTACAATTGCTAATTCTGTCGAAGAAGTGGCCAACAACGACAACATTGAACTTGCCATCTTAAAGGGATATGGCGCCGCCGCAACTATTGTGGTTTGTCATCAACATTTTAATAATACACACTTTACACACTAACATCTTAATCCAGGGGTTCTTAACCTGGGAGGTGTGCCTCCCCAAGTGAGGTGCGGAGGTGGTCCAGGGGAGGTGAGCTGACCTCCCAGAAATATAGTATTTCAATAAAATATTGAATAGTCGGGCAAATTACCAAAAATCTTCAACTTATATTGATTTTGAAGCTCAAAATCGCCCCAAAAATAGATATTTACTTTATAATTTTGAATGAATCGAGTAAAAAAAATTCGGCCTACGGCCGGCACACCTTCCCTCGTTCGGTATTGTACGAATTTTTCGTTCGGTATTGTACGAATTTTTCGTTCAATCGGTCGGGCGGGGGTTCCCGACTTTTATTTCAACTTTAGGGAGGCGAGGCCTTTAAAGGTTAATAACCCCTGTCTTAATCGGATGATTGATCAGTCAGATTTTAATTTACATCCAACTAGTGTATACATGAAATAAGAACTAAGCACTTGAAAACTTATATTTCCACCGATCACACATTTTTTGTATAAGCTTTAGTGTACTATCAGGGAATTGTTATGTTTTATAAATTATATTTACATAGGATGGAAAAGATAACAATCCTTTATTGAAAAAACTCGATAAAAAGCTCAAATCATCCCATGCATCTCTTTGTGCGAATCATGAAGATTGCTTTCGACAAGTTGTGGAGAAAACCAACACAGTATTCTTACACGTAATTTATTCTTGCGAACCTAAATTTATGCAAATAATACTTTAGAATTTTTTTTTATTTTCCCGCATGCCAATAAAGGACCAATCAAGACTTTTTGGCTTAGTTTCGGAAGACTATCGCCGAACGGGTCGATGCAATGTTGCATTCGCAAAGGAGCCATTTGGTATGACGAAAATTGGATGGGCCATATCTAAAAACTATTCACCATATGAGACTTATCAACGAGGGTATAACATTATAATAAAATGGTTTGAAAAGTATTGGTTTTAATTTATAATCGTAAATGTCGAATTCATATTGGAACACAGAATACTTCGAATGGTGGAGACTGGTCTCGTTGACCATTGGTTCGAGATGTACCTACCGAACCCCGTGCAATGCATGGTTGACCCATCTACTCGTCAAGCAAAGCTGTCTAACATCCGAAATCCTGCCTTAGTGAATTTACGCGGACTCTTTCCTGCTTTTGTTTATCTTCTTTTAGGATTTATCCTTGCCTCGATTGCTCTATTTACAGAATGGATAACAATGCTTAAACCCTGGAAATGTGTTCCATTATCTGGTTGTCCCTCGCAAATAGAAGAAAAGTAGCCGTTTTACTCCTTCTTTCTGAAAACTTAAAAAAATCTAACTGATCTTCGGTGAAAAACTTATTTTAGATATTATATTATTTTTTAGAGATTATAGATTTTTTTTGCGTAAAAATGTTATCCCTAATTGGATCGAATTTATTTCAACTCACATTTCACGGTTCTATACTACCTCTCTTTTCTTTCCCTTCTGGAGCGATTCTGAAAACCTTAATTTCATTCGTTTTATGCCGCTTCTGATTGGTCGCGATCTCTCTCAAGAATCTGTCCGCATCGCTCGTCGGATTTTTTCACTGTTGTATTCAAGATAAAAAAGATATTCAAGTTGTACCTTTTTTCTGTTCGTCATCTACACATATATTTTTTAACAACATGTTACTATTTTCGTGAATCAAGACTCTGTAATGATTTACTCAATCGCCACGTGCATGCTTTTGTGTTTTGTGGGTCCGAAGGGCGAACCAAATATTTTGTGTCTAAGCGGAAATTTGTCTAAATGAAATTTTTTATCAGCTTCGCCCTGAGGCTCGATCGAATTTTTCGTGGCCTATTTCCGTTCACATCACTTTGTAGCTTAGACACAAATGTGTTTGAAAAGACTATTTATTTTGTGCCCCGATGTATCCGTCAACATTTTGTAACTCGTACAGCATTTCTTCGTGAGGCTGATTGATTTATTTTTGTGTTGCGTTTCTGTCAGCAATAGTATGTAACTCTCTAAGACAAAAAAAAATTTAAGCTTGAACTAAAAATTCTTATTTTTTATTCTCTTTTATTTATATTTTCCCTCTGCATCAGTTTTTAACGCCCGCAAAATAGTTGCTTTAGCCGACGCACGAATTTTAACACCCTGACGAGGCGGTTTTCTGGGTGCTGTTCGGATTCCACTACATATTCGTGGTTGTTTCAAAATAAAATTCCCTTAATAATTGTTATATAGTACTAATATTACTTCTTAGAGACTTAGAGTGATAAATAAAAATTTCATTTGTTTAATAAACTTTTGGTTTAGCGCTTGTTACAACACAGGACTTAAAACTACAAAGCGAAGGCTTTAAACAGAAGTAACGAAACCGCGAAAGAATAAATACTGCAAAGAAAGCTGCAAAACGAGCTAACCTCGTTTGATGGTTTTTTCTCTGTCAAACGAAGACTGATTTTTTTCGTCTGAATTTGTTTGTTTGTTAATTTGTAACTATTTATGGAAAGACCTAATTTTTACTAGTATCAGTAATATTTTCAGTATTTTTTTACATTCAATATTAGTACCTTTTCAGTACTACACTCTACAAGTAAGAATAAAAGTACTGAAACATCATCACCGACCGGGATTGGTGGAACCAAGGAAAGTAGAGATGATCCAGAAGGTTTACCTAGATGTACTACAGAATTACGTGATGAATCGTCGGTCTCAGTCGATGCCCGAGCTTGAACAATTGTTAGCCGTGCTTACAGAGCTTCGGACGCTGAGCAGCATCAACTATGAGATGTGTTTCTCATTAAAGAAGAGATATAAAAAGCTGCCCTAATTTTTGGCAGAAATAATATAGAATCTAGTATAATGTTCCACTCTATAGCATTTCTTTGGCCCAATTACAAATGATTAATATGATTTCTTTGGGCTGTGAATGAAAGTTTGAAAAAACAAATGGCGGCTTAAGGTTATTATTTCAAAACAAAATATACTTAAATTTTTCACAAAAATTAACACACACACACCCGAGTACCCTTTTGAGAACCCGCCTACAAAAATGTTTAAATTTAACTAACTTGTACATACTTTTACACGATCATAGAGAAAAATCAATTTCTAATCCAATGAAACCAGTCCGGGTGTAATCAGAGCAGTACTTTATTTAAGCTCCAAAACCTCTTAAAAAAATTCCGATCGACGGGCCTCTTGCCAGGCTAAATGTTTGGTCGTACATTCTATAGTTCCTCATATTTGTATTAATTCGTACTTTTACTTCTATGAAACCGTGGGAAATTTCCCCGGAATCATGCAACACCAATTTAGATAATATATAAAATAGTAAACAATATTTTCATCATGCCGGTTCTACCCACTTAAAAATGAGATCGATATATTTCAACCAAAATATTCATAATAATTATTTTTAAGTAATATCTTCCATGTGAGAAACTGGGTTCCGAGAAAAAACACCCGCGGAGAATAGCATTTTTTGCTTAGTAAAAGGAAAACTGTAAAAGAATAACACCGAGTTTTCAGTGTCTGTATATGGCGATTTTTTATCTTACACATGTTTAAAATAAATTCTTCAAGAAAATACCATGATCTATTTTGAAAGGTTTTGTACAATATTACTAGTACCCTAAAGAATACCTTTACGAAATATAGAATAATATGAACAAGATAGGTGACTTAGCTCAATTATATTGTCAGGAGGAGATAAAATAGACCACACTTTACATGCATTGATTCACACACTGACATGAGGGTCTAGCAAACGACTAAAACGTATGAATTGTGAATAACCAGCCATCTATTGCGAATAATCCGCAACAAGTTTTATATCCGTTTATTGTAGAAAATATTTTTCTGATGTCTTACATTGAAAACAATACTCAAGCAGATTCTATTCTTGGAACACTGTTTGATAAAGGAACGAATCATATTTTTTATTTCTCTAGAATGCGGACCACATACATTTTGCAATTGCAATTGCAATGGATCTATTAAATATAAAAATCAGCAGATTTTTCTCCATAACTAACAGAGAAGCGCGTGAAACTATTAAGACAACTCCTGAGTAGAGATGGTATCTGCAATCACCGGAGGTCTCGTTCGGTTTCAATTTGTTAATTTTTCAAAGAATATTTCAACATCCTAAGGTAAAAATCAAGATTTGATATCTCATTTTTCAAAACAAAATCTGACTGAAAATAGCCCATTTTAAAGGTAATTTTTATTTAAATAAAATTGTACCTTAAGTCTTTAAATTAAAACATATACTACTGCCCACACAGAACATGGAAAACCTTAGGATATCTTTTTTCATTCCCACCAGATATCTTAAAGAACACCATAGCTTATGATTAGGTTAAGCGAATGTTGTATCTTTGGCCGCGCCGTAGATTGTCTCAGGATAACCTTCGTGGGATAACCTAATTTTAATTTTCAGAATTTTAAAAATTATTAAAAAAGAAATAATTATTATATATTAATATCCTACCCTGCTGCCCCCTGCACCGGTTGCCTTTTCGGAAAACCCTTTATTTTTTCCTGACCTGAAAGGAAATCGAAACCGGAACTTTTGACCATAGTCCCAATGCTTTACCAATGAGCTATTTAGATATGAATTTTTTGCAAAGTATTTTAGGCCTATATTCTTTTGTTACTTTGGCCAACGTGGCCACAACTATAATAATTGTTTTAAATAATTTCTTGTCTTTTAAATTGCCAATATGACGTGACGATGACAAAATAAAAAGGCTTCTAGTACAAAGAAAATTATATTGAAATAATCTTCCTCAATGCAAAGCCTTCTCCACATTGAGCTGCCTTCGTATATATTTCGCTAGTTCTTACCTTAGTCGAACTAATCCTTTTCATTTATTTAACTTAAAGTTGGCTTGAAAAGATATCTTTCTAAGAATGAAGAAAGAATCACTATCTCTTCACAAAATATACATGACCCATTAAGAATATGTAAAGGAAAACTAAAATAATGTTATCGAATGAAGTTCAACTTAAAGCTATACGAAAAAGGCGCCAGACAACTCTAGGATCAAAATACAACTTTGGGTTAACATGAGGATAACCCGGTTCTGTATGAGTGGCACTTAAAAAAATGTAACAATAATTTAACTTCTTTAAACATATATTTTTCTTAATTGATTATGATTTATGGTTACTGTGTATTTTTCTAGCACAACTGACTCATCAAAAATCATTTTATTTGATCGCTATAATACAAATATTACCAAAGATGTCCTTTTCAATCTACGCTTCCACCTTCTTCATTCTATTTGCTGTCTTTACGAATGCAGTTAAAATATAAAAAAAAACGGGGGATACTGTTACACCTACCTGTTTCAGACCAAGAATACTGATCCATACTTCGATCTGGGTATTGCAGGCTATTGCGAGTGGAATAAAGTAGAAGGACACAATGGAACGGCAGTTTACTACTATGGGTGGATTCTTTCAATTTATAAAAACTATACGGATTCTGATAGAGCTCGTTGAGCTGATTCTAATGGTCACAATTATTCCTTGTGCAAATGATGTAAAGCGGGAGAAATCCGCTCCCGAAGTTTGCGATTCACCGATGCCCGCAGTGACCCCTGGCGGGCGCTTCTCCCCTTCCATTCTGGCACTCACACCCGCCGTAGCGCCCTCTTTCAAATTTTTAGTTTAAGTGGATTCTTCATTTTAGATTAAATTTATATGATTCTTGTTCAATTTTTTGCACTGATTCCGAATATAGTAATCGTTTTTTGTGCAAATAGAAAATAGTTATAGAGAAGTTATGAAAATATTTTGACACTTGCTCGAGCTTCCCTCGAGAATACGCCGCTCGAACCCCTCTAAGTCCAGTTCCCACAAGGGAAAATACTAGCAGTATGCTGGGACTCAACCCCAGATAGCCCGACTGAAATTCAGGTGTCATCATTAGAAAATATTGCATGTGTTGCAATTCTCTTGTATAGGAACAGCTGATATGCCAGCATTAAAGCATCTTGTATTATTGTTTCCGCGTGCGGTAAAATTGGCCAAGTTGACATTGCCCAGTTTTAATAAATAATCTATTCAATTCATAGCCTTCAATCATCATACACACGTTCTTACTAATATTTATCATTCGTGTAAATCAGTTAATTAGTGCCCCTCTCTATTGAGTTGGTCGCATCAGTAACCCCTCATGTCTCATTCTACCCATGCCTGTTCATCCAAGGACGCGATCGACCTTGATACACCCTCCTTACATTAATTCACCCGTCTTATCTCCCTGTCCGTGCATGCCTAAAATTATGGAAAAAAAATTAATATCATAATAATAATTAAAATATTGCAATGATATTTGTTGTAATAAAAAGGGTGTAATAGAAATCGATGGCATAATTTAAGAAAATTAAGATGGGTAACATATAATTCACTTCGATGAGGCCATCGTTCTCGACAAAATTTTTTTTTCTTATACCGGTACATCGATTACGTTACGTTTTTACACTTTGTTTAAGTTTATTTGGAATTATCTATTTTACGAAAGAGGGAGAGCGCGGGAATCAAATGAACCCTTCTAGAACAGCAGAAAATAAATATCATTGAATCAACAGAAAAGAGGGTGGATCAAGGTCAAGCGCGTCCCATATCAATGATCAGTTTTAAAAATACGAAAACGATTAGACTTTTTACATTAAAAAAAAAGAGTAAAAAGGTTTGATTGCCCTATTGATCACGCTTGAAACCTATAGCTGGTGTGTGTTTATACGCCATCACATTGACTTAAGTGTGTAACCAGTTTATATTGTTATGAAAGTAAAACGTGATTGTGCAAACGACAATATACGGGAAAATGCAATGAGTAATAGCAGGTAACCTAAATACTTGTGTCTTATAAATATAAAATGTTCCGGATGAAAAGTACACATAAGAGAGTCCATATGGTCTTAGAGGTTCACACAACTCCTCAGTTTTCTAAACACTATAGGCCGGACTACCTGTTACCCTCTTTCCCTCTAAAAGACTTGGAAGTTGGAAGGGTTCCAGTGGGGTATCCTCGAGGGAAGCCGGAGCAAATGTCAAACTATTTTCATGACTTTTCTATAACTATTTTTTATTTGCACAAAAAATGATTACCATATTCGGAATCAGCGCAAAAAATTGAACAAGAATCATATAAATTTAATCTAAAATGAAGAATCCACTTAAACTAAAAATTTGAAAGAGGGCGCTACGGCGGGTGTGAGTGCCAGAATGGAAGGGGAGAAGCGCCCGCCAGGGGTCACTGCGGGCATCGGTGAATCGCAAACTTCGGGAGCGGATTTCTCCCGCTTTACATCATTTGCACAAGGAATAATTGTGACCATTAGAATCAGCTCAACGAGCTCTATCAGAATCCGTATAGTTTATACAGATTGAAAGAATCCACCCATAGTAGTAAACTGCCATCCTAAGCAGAAATTCGAGCTTATTTCAGTTGAATATCAATGTTACTTGTTTTTACCTGGAAGTCGTTTTCTTTAATGAATAAGAATACTTATATATTTCTATTTTGAAGGTAGTCTTAACTAAAAAAAAAAAAGTAAACAAGTGAATAATGAAAATAGCCTGATTAAGGCCTGACGTAGTCTCATTTTTTTAACAAATATCCCGTTAAATGCATGTAATTTTATTTAATGAATCGAATAATGCCGTGCATGTTCAAGTTTATATATTTCAATGATTTAAAACAATTTTTTAAAATTTTTATTTGAATTGTTGGAATAACAGCTTATTTCTACTTCATTAGTTTATGTAATTATTTGTTTGATCAGAATCCTATGAGAAAGTTGTCTGATGAAAATACCATAGCTTATATTTTTTCAATTAAAATATTGTAAACCTCTGAAAAAAATGAAGGAATAATTTAATAAGATATTTGAGAAATGTTCTTGTTATATTTTCAAAAAAAATTCAAATGCTCCGCTTGCACAGTCCTTTAGAAAAGGTGCAGAAATTTCTATGACTATCTATACTTATAAAAATCATTTTTAGATTATGTGCATAACTGGAATATTAGAAAGTATTTTTAACTATTTTTAGGTCAACACCATATTCTGTTATGCTCGAAGATATAGTTCTATATCTTTTGCTTTAGGTTTATATTTAAAAAAAGGGAAAACTTAAAAGACAACGTCAGGTCTTCCTCAGACTATTTTAATTTATTTTAATTGATTTTAACATTTCCCGAAGGGATTTAAGGACATGAAAATGAGGGGTTCGAAAAAGTTTCCCGAAGGGATTTAAGGACGTGAAAATGAGGGGTTGAAAAAGTGCTTTGCGGTGCATATTTTCGTTAGCTGCTCAATAGATGGCATTTTTGAGATTTTTCACTCACTAGATAGCTTTGACACGGAACGCAGGTACAGATTCCGAATCAACTGGTCATTATTAAATGTTAATTATCACGAATACAAGGATTAGTATATGGTCTTCTCGGTATAGGCATGAATTTTTATTTAAAAAAAGCCAAAATATTTTGACGAAATAATGACAACGACGTATGAAAGAAATAAAATGCAGACGACAGGAAAGAAGCGAGTGTTTCAAATTTTAACAACAAACGAGGTGTGCAACATAGATAATAGTAGGCTTAGATTTGAAACTTATATGGGGAATCCCAGCCAGCTCCTTCGCAGCGCCTCTCACGTTAAAAGGAAAAAGCATTAAGAAAAGGATAGGACGGGTGGGGGGTGGCTCTCCTCCACCACCCCCAGCTCACTACAGGGGCTTATGGTAGTGTTTCCTTTTAACACGAGAGGCGCTCCGAAAGTACGTGCACTACAGAGTTTCTAATCTAAACCTACTATTATCTATGGTGTGCAATGAACTCGATTGGAATAATCAGACCTCGCATGTGTGTGGTCCGTTTACTTCAAAAGAGGACTAGGGGCCTATTTTGTATTTTATTAAAGGTGTGGAGATATCATGATGAATCTTCAACTAATAATCGAAAAATTTGAAAGATTCGATTCTAATCCGTGCCAATCGGCGGCAATCGATGCCAATCGGAGACTATTTCTGACAGTATGTAGAGATCTAAACAGAATGTAAGATCTATAACATTAATATTTTTAAAGATCTCACATTGAGAATTTAAGATCTAAGATGTATAATTTAAGTTTTCAGATATAAGATTTAGATATAGTCTCCGAGTGGCACTCCATAGATCGAGTGATTTTACTTTTCTTATGGAGAATAGCATGGTTGGATTTAAAATGAAATTTGAATTGCAGACTTCAATTTCACATAATGGGAAAGAATAAACTTAAAAACTATGTATAGAACATGATTTGACCTAATGAAATAGTTTTCAAAATTTGACAGGTGTATAGGTCCTCAAAGTTTGAGCATTTTACCACGTTTTTAAGCGCGGTTTTCCCGCGCCAAGTTCAAACATGTAATTTAAACATTTAAAACTTGCGATACTTAATCCATAAACTATATTTAAAATGTATAATGTATACGAAAATTTTGACTCGGAAGAGATAAATTTTTTTTTTCGAGAAAAAAAAATTTTCGTTTACGGTACCAAGCAGGTATCTTTCAGTTTTGACTAAATTCACTATCCTTTTCACATATATTACCTTTTTTAATGCTTTTTCGGTTATGAAGAATCATTGCCAAATATTTTATGCCCGATATGCCGTATTCATTTACATTTGACTAACGTCTTACAAAGTTCTCCATTTACGGCGAAGTTTTCTCTCTTTCGTTACTATACAGTCAGACTTTTTTTTTCTACTACAAAATATATTAAAATTATGAAGTACCCACACAGCACATGGCTAAGATTTGGACATCTTTGGATCATCGGAAAGGATGTCGAAAAAGGGGTCATATATTAGACAATTGGTACACCTCCGGGTCACCGTTTGGCCGATTTTTTAGGTCTTAGCAGTAACGAATAGATATCAAAAGGATAGAATTTTTTTCAAAGATCGTTTACGGCTGGATTTCCCAAAGATGCATTTGAGCTCTATTATAGATTTCTTCAAGATATAGTTATATTATTGTTAATACCTAGTTTGGAATAGATTTTATTTATTATTTATACTAATTTATTTTAATTTATAAAGTTTATTCGTCAATAATGACCATACGATATCTACTGGATAAAAATTCACAGTAGAGTTAGTGTCATACTGTCATAGCCAAAATGAACAGCATTTACGGGTTTACCCAATAAAGCCGATGATTGTACTTTCCTTTACTATACTTGGTAGTTGTCTTTTGGAATATTCGATAGTCCTGTCAGCCCCCTTTTAATAAAGCTTTTCAAGTTTGTACTTGAAAGGGTTACCTAAACCCTCTTTTAACCATGTTTACACTAATTTTTCGTGTCAACTATTGCAAGTCATTACATTTATCGAACTTGTCAAGGTTTTAATGACGAAGTTCATGTAACAAAATCTTAAAACTACATAAACTTTCTAAAGTATGACGAAAAAATCCCCAAAATGAAAAGTTTTTAAATATATTTTCCAATGTTTTGGGGGGATTTTAATATTGTAGAGTATATTTCTACTTAGAGGAATACAATCAGACAGAGGCATAGCATAGTGGTGAGAGTGCTGGAATTCTAATAGGGATTATAGAAGGAATAGGGTTCGGAACTCACATGGGACATATGCTTTTTCATATAAAAATGGGAAATTGAGTAATATATATCCTCAATTTCCAAATAATGCCGATATTACAATGAACCACAAACATTCAGTATTGCAGATAGTTATCCGAACGACAATAGAACAATTCAAGATTATGTAAAGCATAACTATGAAAATGTCTGACATTCCGAAGATAACTTTCTACCGATTAAAAAAAAATTCCGTCGTGTTATCCGACACAGATTATCGACTTGATATCATTTCCCGGATCATTTAAATCAAAATTGCACTCGCTAAAAATTGTATGACTTAAACACATCATCAAATTTCGAATAACATAAAATTGAAGCTTCGGATAACGGGACAAGATATGGATCAAAATTCGACCAAAAAAGTTATCCCGGTGCTGTGTGGGATGCTTCATTCCTAAACCAAAACGAGATATGATATTATATTTTATCAATATAAAATATATTTTTTAAAATTACAATTGTTCAGACGGGATCCGCATCCCTTCGGGAACCTCTCCAAAGCGTAGCCGCTTTGGTTACAGTTTTAAATTTTAAATATTTTTGAAACAAAATCTATTCACTAGATGGCAGCATTTTTTAGAATGTTGCCGTAACCAAATTGTTTCGCTAGATGGCAGCACTGTTTTTTTATATAAAGATGTGGGGGTCTACTCTCTAGGGCGCCACATTTAAACCCAGTAAAGCCTTAAGTAGTAAAATACATTTTACTACGTCAGGGATAAAAATGTCAAGTTTAATTTGAAATAGTTAAAGGTTTTCTGATTTAGTAATTAAATAATCAACATTTCGATTAATAAAAAAATGAAATTCAAAGATCTGTATGCAAAGAACAGAGCAAAATTTATTGAATAAATCTGAAAAAATATACAACACTGTGCCTAAGATGAGAATTTATTATATACAATGCTTTATAATTACGAGATAAACGGCGGGATCTAAAGTGCATTGGGCGTTTATTCAGTAAATATACGTTATCATGCTGTGTGGGTGGCTTCAATTAAATTGGGCAACTAAGCAATCAAAGAATATTGCGACACTGAAAAAAAATAGGCAAGAAAACAATTCTTGGAACAGATACTGCGGTATGGAATATAGACATGGCAACAGTTTCTGTATTTATTCAGCCTAAATAAAGCTAAAATAAAGCTTTTGAAAAGTTATTTCAATCTGCTCTGTTAACCTAATTTTGAGCCTTGCTATGAATAGAATTTTTTTTTTCAAAACAGCTCAATAAAATTTAAATGATTGAGATTATGGAATAGATTACATTGCCATGCAAAATCTGTATAGAGAATCCCTTAAATTTTGAAATAGAGAAATAAATTGGTATAGTCAGCCACTAATTTAATAGTGAGTCACTGACGCAAAGTAAGGTAGCCTATACGTCAAATTTCATAAAACCTATAATCCTATCAATATATGAATTCTCAGAAGTCCGAATTTTGGAGGGCGCAGTGGTACTTGATACGCCTATTTCCAACGGCAATAATTGGCTAGACGACTTTTGAAATGCTACATTGAGTTATAAAAGACTAACTGGCTGCCTTATCATATCCATATCTATTTTTCATACGCCTACACTTTTGATATTTTTCAGCATCCATTATAATATATAAAAATTTCACTTGGGAAACGATGCGCCCATTTGGTTTTCGATAAGCACCGTGTTAAGTACACCATACACGAATTCCGCGGTAAAACATCTTTTCTACTGTTTGAATCTAAATACTATCTAAAAACAAAAAATAAGCAAAAAAGTAAAGTTTGTTAGTAAATAGTTACCTTTAATGAAATTTTTTCTTTTTTAAATGTATCAAATTGGATTTATTGAAAATAAAGATTTCGTCCGAATTTTCAAAGTTTCTAACCATTAACCGACACCATTCAATTTTTTAGGCTGTTAGCCTTACATAAAGACTTATTTTTAAAGAGCTCTATTAATATTCCTGAGAAATTTCACTACATATTTTTATAAATGTATATATTTTAGCATTCGAAATTTGAATGTAGAGCAATAATTCATTATTCTTTTGCAGATAAAAATGTTTTTCGGACGCAATGTGGCTCTCCTCCTTTTAACGCTGGCCTGTTTTGCTGTTTGGATGCCAGCTACCGTTGATTCGGGACTCGTGTCTAGCCCCGCCTGCATGATGGCCTGCCATACGGCGTATATCGCCTGCATCGGAGGCACGGCAGGAGTGGGCACACCGGCTTGCACCCTGGCCTATACTGTCTGTGTGTCAGCTTGCTCTACAACCCTGCTCATTCCTGCTTGAACTTGGGACTTGGCCACGAGAGTTCAGCACCTGTAGTGAAGCACTTTTATAATTTTAAAATGATTTAAACCCATTATATAGCCGAATAAAATATAATCTTATGCACAATGTTTTACATGCAGCATACAAGGTGCTGACTCGAACAATACGTAGTAAAATTACACGCTTCAATAAAAAAAAATTGAATATTCTTTACGTTTTAAAAGTTGTTATATTTTAGGTCGTAACTGATTATCCTTTTGCAAATTTCAGTTTCCAAATTATTAGCAAAAAATAAGAGATATTGCATTACTTAATCCACAGCGAAAAAAAAATAGTTTGACGATAAAAGTAAACACATTATGTATAAGCTTTCTCTGCATTTCCCATCGTCGAAATCTGGGCAAACTTTACAGGGGTGTCACAATCCTGTTCTTTATCAAATGAGATTACTACATAGGTTTATAATGGAGCACTTGATTTCATCTCCTCTCTTCTACATCAGCGTCCTGAGAAAAAATCCTAACCAAAAAGGAGGTTATAGCATTATAGCAAGCTTTACTTGGTGGCCAAAGAGTTTTTGTTTTGTTTTTCATATATTTTGGAAATAACCGCTTTGTATCATTATTAAATTTCAAATGATTAATCAAAATTCGAATCATTTCTATATATATATTTTTTAAATTGTCAATTTGCTCAATGTTTGCGTCTTATTTTCGATTTTATAACTTAGTCTGGCAACCCTGTGGTTACTTTTATTATCTGTCGTCTGCCACAGCTTCCATAAACATCAACAACGAAATGTCATTTTGAATCTTTCCAAATTAATCTTTTTTTCTTTCTTTCTTTCAATTAGTAAAGCATTTTTAAAAATCTCAATCCCAAAATCTGTGTTTGTAACCATGCTTTCAGTTTAATTCAATAATTTCCCAAATTCAATTTGTGCCTCAAAAAAAGAAAAAAAATGTCAACCGACACTTTCAAGGTCGCTGGAAATGATGCTCTCATCCACAGTTTCGTCTACTCGGCTTGGGATAACGTCGTCGGCCCTAAAGTCCTTAAAACTTGGCCCTCCTCAGCCTTCGAAGACCCCTCTTCAGATGTGGTGGACGAAGTTGGCACGGAGATCCTCGAGGAGAGGGAGGTGGCTGCTGACACATCGTACACGAGCCCTGAGGCAGAGGACCAGATTGCCCGATACATCTCTTCACACACCCTGACAGGTCATTTGACCAAGGCAAAGCACACCAACTTTGACTCGGTGAATGAGGTCTGCCTAAGTGTCCCCTCTCTCGGGTTCGCCTCCCAGTCCACAACCTTCTACTGCCTCTTCCTGCCGAGCAGTAGTGACCTGGGGGACCTGGATGCCTTCTGCACGGATGAGCCCTGCATGAGCTCGCTGACAGTCATCTTCCACTCTAGTCACCTGAAGGAGTTTTGGGATCTTCAGCCACTCATTCTTCATCATCTTAGGAAAACTTCGGATCGCATCAAAGTTGGATTATCTCAGGTAAATTTGCATCATAACTCTTTTTTTCCTTTCCGCCATTTAGGTTTACTGTTGAAATTGTGGGGAATGGAACATTTTCCACTTCCATCATTTAGATTATAAGTTTCCACCATTTCTCATTAATTTCCAATTCCGCCATTTAGGGTTGACTTTAGAAATGGTTGGAAGGAGAAACGTTTTCCACTTCCACCATTTATAAAACAAGTTTCCACATTTCCGCTGTTTAAGATAATGATTTCCACTTCCACTATTTATAATAATAATTTTTTTTTTTTAGGATTTGAATTATTATAGAGATCCTATCGTTTCCAAATGGCTACAAGAGATTTACAGAGTGTTGACCGAGACGAGCCGATTGCACATCCATCGGTCATTGGTATCCAGCCCGATTCCGGTTAAGAAGATGCTCAATAATCCGCAAGTGCCTTGGGATGTGGTCATAACTTCCATGCTCACCACTATGGGATCGTGTTGCGTCGTTGGAAAGAACGAAGATTACGTCAACAGAGTATTTTATTTTAAATAATTTTATTTATTTAATTATTTTCCTATTTAATTTGTAATTATTTTAAAATAGGTGATTGACTTACTGGCTTTCTTTCTACCGGATAAGCGACAAACTAATTGCTCCCGGTATGCAGCTGATCGATTTTCTGGTGGCCTTTATCTTCAGGTATTTTTTAAAAATTATTATTTGAAAAAATACATAATTATATTGGATAATTCTAATAATTTTTTCATGATATAAATGTTAATTTTTATTTTATTTTACGGAATTTTTTATTATTAACTAATCCGCGATTTTTTTTTTGTTTAAAATAAATGATGAAAGTTATTATTATTATTTTAAATGTAATTATTTTCATTAATTTATTACCGATTGTTTTCCCATTTTAAAAATATATATTAATTATTTAATTATTTTTATTTGTTATTATTAGTTTTTTAAATGTTTAAATAAATTAATTAATAATTATTTTTTTTCAGGGACTTTTAGAGGATGCCAATGGGATAAGGAACATAAATTCTGTCGAGATCTTACTCAACGAATTTCCTTTAACTCTGTTGGACTTGACGAGGAAAGGGCGCGTTCGTTTTTCAGGTCACGTTCACGAGCACTTTCGCAGCCGTCAGAGGCAATCCAGAGAGCAGGAATTCAACATCATTCAAGGGTTCGAGCCCGACATTCCTTTCACTACTGAGTAGGTTTCTTTTTTTTCAATCAATTTATTAATTTCTATTTTATTTTGTAATTTTCCAAATATTAATTTAGAAAGCTAGATTATTTCAATAATAGAAATATTTTTTTTATTCATAAAAAAATAAGTGAATTAGTATTTATTGTTCTTTAAAATTAAATTCAAAACAATATATGTTGGATTCTATTTTTTTAAAAATTAATTTAAATAATTCATAATTTATTAAGTAATTTAAAAAAATTAGAATATCAAATCAGTCGAGGTTAGTTTTTGATTATTTTTTTCTCTTATTTTTCTAGGAGCGTTTTTAGATCTTTCGGGGAATCGAGTCGCTACGTGCGCTGGTGCCTTGATCAGTTGGCCACTCACAATGCAGAGCACTGGTCCAGGATCATATCGGCTTTTCAGCAGGCTCTCGCCCTTCAATCTCTCGACGTCGTCAAGGCTTTTCAAGCCAAAAGCTCTTCTCCGTAACTAAGAAACAAATAAATTCATCAATTTTTACTTTTAAAAATATAATTTAATTTTTCCTTAATTTTAAGGCTTAACGCAGACCGTCTGAAAGCTATCAAAACTCAGCTGAAGAAATCGATGAAAATGAGCGAAACGGATTTTTGGCTCCTCGTCGCCACCGCGGAACGTTTCAAGCCCGGATTCGGCCAGCTCTTTTCAAACTACAGAATTAATTGAACTAAATACATCTCATATTTTGAAAAAAGGGCCATAAAATGCTCCCTTCTAAAATCTAGAAAAAAATACGTATCTTCCTTTTTCTTGGAATCAACATGGAAACCCCTTAAAAAGAAATCAAAATTGTGGAAATATCTGTATTGTCTGTGATGGTGTGATAATTTGGAATATACCATATTACTCTTTTTATTCATTTCGCCTTAAAAAACATGCAGAAAATAACTTTGATCGGTTTAATTTTTAAGGAAATTGTGTTTTGAATTTCTTTGCTCAACATTTAAAAAACCCAATATTACCAAGAATTTACCAAAAAAAAATTTCCCATAATCTATGTTTATATTGTGAGAAGATTTAAAGAATGTATTTAAAGATGGCATTTTTAAAATCTTAGTGAATTAATTAAAAAACTAAGGGATTTAAAACGAGCCCAATTTTGTTCTCTAAATTATAAAACCAAGTTCTAAAATTTATTGTTTTCTTATATATACATATATTATTGCCTATTTCCGTGTGGTTAAAAGTGTTTCGTTTAACCATTACTATTCAAAACTGTTTAGTGTTTTAAAGAAATCCCCTACTAATTCATCATTAACTTTCATCACATCATTTAAAGCAAAAGAATTAAATTGTTGTTCCTCATTCGGTTCCTCAATCGGTTCCTCAACCGGATCCTCAATCGGGTCCTCAAAATTGGATTCGGGAATTTCCGTGGTTTTACCAATTGTTGCCGGAGATTTGGTGGTTTGGAATCGAGGGCCTACAGTAAAGTTGAAAAAATTTGGAATTCATTTCAATATTGAAAGTTATTATAACTCAATTACAAAACTATAGGCCTTCTTTTAAGTACATAATTTAATTTTAAAAATTTCTATTAAGCCTCTTTTATTAAGGCAAGTTTATTCTCACTTAAAGGGACCTGTTTAAAGCCACAAAAAGGTCTAAATGAAACATTGTTTAGCTGATTGAACACCTTAATACATTTGATTAAATATAAATTACGAAATTAGTTACGAAGACTTACAATTAGAATATAAATATTTTTAAAACGATCATCATATGGAAACACTAATTTGAATGACTTGGTTTAAAGTACAAAAAAATATCTTACTGGAAGGCTTCAACGTAGATTGGGTTGTACTTTCTTCATTGTATTTATTTATTTTTGTATGATTAAATTTGCAGTAGACAGCTTTGACTGGTTTTAAACCGAACAATATGGAATCCATCAAAAGTATAGCCAATGCTTTTAAGTTCTTCACAAGATCCAGGTCCTGTACCGTTTGACATCGTGGCTTGTCTGGTGAGTTCGTCGTTGCTGAGCTCAAATTGTAAAACATTCCGAACATTCGGATAGTAACAAGAACATGGCTGACTTCCAACGACATTGCAATGCGGTAAAAGTGCGGAAGATTTATTTTTGGTTGTTGAAGTGTTATTTTGTGAGGCCAACCTTTTGGTCCTTAAATTCTTCTTGTATTTTCCATCGGTTTCATTAAAATCGCAGTAGATCAATTTAACCTTCATCGCATTCAAAGAAACCCAATAGAATCCTTTCAAGAAATTGCCAGTTGCATAAAGGTCTTCACAGTTAGTAGGTACTCTTAGGTAACTCTTAAGAGAAACATTTTTTGAAGATGTATTTCTATCAAAATCAAAAAGTCGAATGTCTGGATAATCAGAGTTAAAGACCTTGCAGGGTTGACTCTGTAAACCTTTACAAAATTGGGAAAATTCTGGGCGCACTGAATTTATTTGGTTTGTAGACGGCGTTTTCATTCTTTCCGATTTGGTATTTTTGTTTGTTTGATTGAAATCGCAATAAATTGTTTGGATTCTTTTGTTATTAAAACGAACCATGTAAAATCCTTTTAAAATATAACCAATGGCCTGTAGATCTGTACAGTTGGAAGGTCCAGTACCATTCATTTTAGACAAAGTTATTTCATCGGAGCTGAGTTCAAAAATAGATACATCGGGATGATCAGGGTAGTAGCAAGTGCAAGGCTGCTGTCCAAAAGTTCCACAAATTTGTTCAAATTGTGATTTGGGTGGTTTTGTAACTGATCTAGCGTGTCTGCTTATTGGTTTACTTGGTTCCACACTTTGTTCAACTTGGCTTTCATCTGACAACGCGATTTTTTCTTTGTTCGATGAATTATTTCGTATATATGGGCTGTCCTCACTTCTGATTTGAAGCTTTTCATTTTCCACTTGATTTATTTGGTTTCTTTCAGTTGGGGATTCACGAATTGTTTTTTCAGTAATATATATTTGGTCCTACAAAAAAAAACAGAAATTAAGAATTATATAAACTATAATTAGTGAGCTAGTGGAGGCGAAACATGCTATTACACGATGCTTGGTTTCATGTTTTGCTTAAATCAGTTTCTGAGATAATGGCGATCTAAGTAAAAACGGTAAAATGGGGAAAATATAGTATTTAGACTATATCTCATCTAGTCTCTAGAACATATCTCCTTGAATAGTCGGGCTTTGGAAATCAATAAAAGACCTCATGTATTCCCGCTTTATTGATCTTTATATACGAAAAGGTATAGATATGTCCCGTATTCTCACCTCGTCAGTAATTTATTGTCCCCATGTCAGTATTATAATTGAAAATATTTTTGGTTCTCCTCCTCGGTTCTTATTTCTTAAAGCGGATAGACATGGGTTTGGTTGGTTAGGGTAAGTTTTCACAGTTTTCAGGAGTTAAGACTCCAGATTTCATCTACACTAGAATGATTCTCTGAATTGCCAAGCATGAGTGCTACAAGGCCGCAAACATTACCAGTCACGCACACTTATCTGTAAACCATTTGAGTATCGATTGAAGGAAACATCTGACATGGTTTAATTTATTGAACTATTGCACTAAATTTATCTAGGCTGGCTTTATCCCTATAGTTATTGCTTGGTCTCTTCAACCGTTGCAGCTAATTAAATTTATTATCCAGAACGATTAATAGCTTTATTTTTATTTTTATACGATGGTTTTTTTCGAGCGGAACCATGCCATTAAACCTGATAAAATTTGATTTTTCGGTGTTAACCAAGAGTGGATTCTATTTCTCACCACGCTATCGCTAGTATCGCGCTCCACGGTGTTTTAAACTAATATAGTTCAGAACGGCTTCATGTAAACCCTAAATCGTATTACCCATATAAGGACCTGTTCTCGTTGCCATCGAGAAATTTTAGCTAGAGGCTTCAGCTTGAGTTTTCAGTCAAGAGAAAAAGAGCAGTCGTGGACCCTCCTTCATTCACATCCCTTTCGTAGTAGCGGATATTTTTAAACACTTTTCATTCAAACTTTTATTTGAACACTAGGGCTTCTCTCTTCATTCTGACTTCTTAGTAAGTAAGATAGTGGGTGTTTGTTGAGGTATCAATAACATAAAAACGTATTTGGGCGAGTCTAAGGGTTCGAACAAAAATTTTGTTTAAGTGACCAAATAACATGATTCATGTATGAAAAATAAACCGAATACTTAGTTTGAAAAAATTACTTGAGTTTGAAAAAAACCTGGCTAAGACTAGTCTCAACCTTAAAACCTTATATACTTTTAGCTAAATTTCGTTTATTTTTGACAAGTTTAAGAACTCAAGGTTTGAACTGAAAATACGCATATTTAAAGTTGTATTTTCGAGAAAGTTGAACGAAAGAAAGGGTGCTTAACTTCGTCCCACTTTCTGGACCGATGCTGTACCTCATAAAATTTATCACACCTTTGTCTCAGCCATCCCTTGATAATTCTGCCCTCCAATGATAACTGTGTCCCTAGAACAACGCTGGACGGCGTAATGGTGAGATAATTGTAAATTTTTTGTGCTTAAGAAATCTGGTTATTTTAATATAGATGTTCCAGTGCTTGCATATTCGAAAGAAAAACAGAACCAAAAATTGGTACATACCATAAGAGGGTTGGGCTGGGTTTCACATAATAGTACAATCATCTGAAGTTGAATAAAAATATAAGGAACTGGAAAAGAGTCAAATAGCTTCATCACTTTCGTTTGCTAAGCATCACACTGATCGGACCATTTGTTTCTTCAGTTCATCTCGGTCGATCCTGACAAATATAAAAACGAAATGATAAAATAAGTGACACTTTCCTGTCATTAAAAAACGCAAATCAGTAGCTACATTATATGTCTTACTACAAAAACATTTACTACGTTTTCATGAATTTCAATAAAATAAATATGTATCTTTTTTAGAGCAATATCAAAATAAATTGATGTGTTCCAAAAATCCTTAATAATCATATAATGTATGTGCTACATATGAACATTACCATGACATAGTAAAATGTATTTTAATATACTAAGCTTTACTGGAGTTTTAAATCGGATGCCCCTCCCCCTCCACAGCATTAGTAGCCCAAGTAAGTACGTTTCCCGAAGGGATTCAATTCATCAGTCGTGTGCATTAGCCGCCTTTGGTTCCCATAATGCGTAATAGATGTCAGTGCTGTATTCTGTCTTCAAGCACACAGTACAAATCGTAGAATGAATACTAAGAAAAAGGAATATGGATTGTTTTTGCTTTTCCATCGGTAGGTTTTGTAGGAGCAGGACTGAGTAAAGAGAAAAAAGGAGAGACGGGCTGACGCTCAAACAAAATCTTTTAATTGTCATCCCTCGTTTTTATTGGTCGTCCAATTTTTATAATATTTCAACTCACACAAGATTTCAGAAACACCCAAATCAAAAAATTATTTATGAAAGTTATTAGTTTTTCTTCTTATAAATATGTCACATGCCAGTGTTGTTTCATCATGCAGTAACAGTTGAAGAGCGTCAAATTAAATTTTCTGCAAGAAACAAAAAAATCCCAGAGAATTCCAGCTTTAATACTTCACAGTTAATAGTAACGTACAGAGCAACTTTCTTCACATCAATATTCATTTTTCAGTTTTTTATATATTATTTGAATTCTTCAACTATAAGTATGGATTATGCGTTATACCAAGTGAAAGAGAAATTGGCACCCTTTTTTTTAATTTGAGATATGTTTTGATTGTGCCTAATACATTTTTTTATCGCCATATCGACGATAATTTTCAGAACCCTGCAGAGTCTGCCAATTTATCTTACGAATCACTTTGTTTTCAAGCGCCATCTATGTTTTCAAATAATTGACAACAGATTATTACTTTTTCCCGTTTTAAAATTACATTTCACGTAGAATAGCTTGAGAGAACCCTGACGCTATGCTTTTTCAGATATCTAGTGTTCTTGAAAGAATACTATTCCAGGAACAGTATATTCATATGGAACAGTGTTCCATACTTCGATCTGGGTATAGCTGGCTATTGCGAGTGGAATAAAGTAGAAAGACACAATTGAACTATTTTGTTTTGCACCGAGAACGAAAGCAACTGTCTGGCTGTTGATGCTGTTAAAAGTAATACGTACTTGAAAGGCAAGAATCTTGACGATGTGTCTCAACAGTGGAGATCTTACAGACACCCAGCGTTTGACCAATGGCAAGACTGGTGACGATTACTGTGCGCAAACCACTGGGTATCGGGACTATATTTCTATGCAACTTTGTGTTGATCCTAAGCAGAAATTCGAGCTTATTTAAGTTGAATATCAATGTCGTTTGTTTTTACCCGAAAGTCGTTTTCTTTAATTGACATTGTCGTTATCTTCATTTGACAGAGAAAAAACCATCATACGAGGTTAGCTCGTTTTGTAGCTTTCTTGATTTTTCGGTGGTTTCGTTACCTCTGTTTAAAGCCTTTCGTTTGTAGTTTTAGGTCTTATGTTATAGCTAACACTAAACCAAAATTGTATTAAAGAAATGCCATTATTATTTATCACTCTAAGAAGTAATATTACTAGTATATAACAATTCTGAAAGGGATTTTATTTTGCAACAACCACGAATATGTAGTGGTATCCGAACAGCACCAGGGAAACCGCCTCGTCAGGGCGTTATTTTTCGTTTGTCGGCTAAAGCAAATATTTTGTGGGCGTTAACACTGATGCAGAGGGAAAAAAAAATAAATAAGAATAAAAAAACAACAATTATTAGTTCGCAAGCCTCAAACAAATTTTAGTTTGAGAGAGTTACATACTGATGCTGACGGAAACACAACACAAAAAAAATAAATCAACCTTACGAAGAAATGCAGTACGAGTTACAAAATGTTGACGGATACATTGAGACACAAAATAAATAGTCTTTTCAAACACATTTGTGTGTAAGCTACAAAGTGATGCGGACGGAAATAGGGCACAAAAAAGAAATCACCCCTACAAATAAATATTTTCTCCTGTATTATAAATGTATGTTCACACCAACACAGCCTCAGGGCGAAGCTGATAAGGTATTCTGTAGGAATAAAAATAATTTCGTGTAAGATTCAAACTGATGTGGTCGGAAACGGCGACATTGTTAAAACAAAAAATAAATAGTAACTAGGCATACATTTAAATTTCCGCTTAGACACCAAATATTTGGTTCGCCCTTCGAACATGCAAAACACAAGTGCATTCACGATAATAATAACATGATGTTAAAAATATATATATATATATAGATGACGCGCAGAAAAAGGTACAACTTGATATCTTTTTTATCTTGAATACAACAGTAAAAAAATCCGACGAGGTACGGACAGATCCTGGGGAGAGATCTCGACCAATCAGAAGAGGGAAACAACGAGTGAAATTAATGTTTCAAGAATCGCTCCAGAAGGGAAAGAAAAAGAGGGGTGGTATAGAACCTTCGGTATTGAAATAAATTCGATCCAATTAGGGATAATTTTGTCAAAAAAATCTAATTTTAACTTTTCGGTTTTCAGAAGGAAGGAGTAAAACAGTTACTTTTCTTCTTTTTGCGGGGGAGAACGAGATAATGGAATACATTTCCAGAGTTAAAGCTTTATTACCCATTCAGTAAATAGAGCAACCGATGCTAGAATAAACCCAAAAAGAAGATAAAGAAAAGTAGGGACGAGTCCGCGTAAATTCACTAAGGCAGGATTTCGGATGTTAGACAGCTTTGCTTGACGAGAAGATGGGTTAACCAGGCATTGCACTGGATTTGGTAAGTACTTCTCCATCCAATGGTCAACCAGACCGGTCTCCACCATTCGAAGTATTCTGTGTTGGAATATAAATTCGCCATTTACGATTATAAACTATAATCAACACTTTATAAACCATTTTATGATAATTTTATACCCTCGTTGATAAGTCTCATATGGTAAATAGTTTTTAGATATGGCCCATCCAATTTTCGTCATACCAAATGACTTCTTTGCGAATGCAACATTGCATCGGCCCGTTTGGCGATAGTCTTCCGAAACTAACCCAAAAAGTCTTGATTGGTCCTTTATTGGCGTGCGAGAAAATAAATAATTCTAAAGGATTATTTGCATAAATTTAGGTTGGCAAAAGTAAATTACGTGAAAGAATACTGTATTATTTTTCTCCACAACTTGACGAAAGCAATCTTCGTGATTTGAACAAAGAGAAGTCTGTGATAATTTGAGCTTTTTATCGAGTTTTTTCAGTAAAGGATTGTTATCTTTTCCATCCTATTTCAATTTAATGTTTATAAAGGTTATAGAATAAATTTGTTATCTGTGAAAATATCAGTTTTGAAGTGCTTAGCTCATATCTTATACATAAACTAATTGGGTGTAAATCAAAATCTGGATGCTTCATTCGATTAAAGTCGGGATTCTTGAGGTGTGTAATATCAAATGTTGATTACAAACCGCAATAGTTGCAGCTGCGACATGCCCCTTTAGGATAACCAGCTCAATGTTGTCATTGTTTGCCACTTCTTCGACAGAATTAGCAATTGTTACAGGGATGGATACGGTGATTAACGAAGTTAAGACCGAACTATAGTAATTTGTTAAGATCAGCGCAGCGATGCACCAGGCTCCTCCAGCAATTCGCATCTCAAATGAATTTGGAGCTCTAAATGCAGCTAAATAAATAAATCGTTTAAAATACTTATAGTAGTATAAAATAGAAATTGCACTGATTATTTTTATTATGTTAATGTATAAAGAAGAAAATAGAATCGTTGTCATGAAATTCGGAAAAGGTTCACATTTTGAGAGGCAGGGGCTTAAAGTTTGCGGTAGTTATATATAGACGAAGTCCGGCTTAGAAATTAAAATGATGGGCAAAATAAAAATAAAAATAGTCGCTATTACAGGGGCGCGTCTAAACTACCACAGCTATCTGTTTGGTTTTTCTGCTATCCCTTAACACGTGTTG
This sequence comes from Chydorus sphaericus, assembly GCA_030141595.1. Lineage (NCBI taxonomy): Eukaryota > Metazoa > Arthropoda > Branchiopoda > Diplostraca > Chydoridae > Chydorus > Chydorus sphaericus. The sequence goes on from CM057926.1 coordinate 20,442,108, forward strand.
CCATAGCAACGGAAACGTTTTTCTTGAAAAATTCGCCTGCTTACAACTTTTTTTGATTCTATGTGTACGCCGTTTTTCGAAGTAAATGTTGGCAGGGTAACGACTGCAGACGACAGACTAGCTTAGATGCCGTACAGGCATACCCTTGTCAGGAAGTAGAGCTGGGTGCGTGCTGAACTGCTGATGCTGAACAATTACGGTACATGCTACTATACTTACTAGCCAGTAGCACTAGTTTTGGTACTGTACGGGCATAGTGGGCATGCACACGTCAGGGAGTATAGATCTGAGTGCGTACTGTACATGCTACTAGGAACTATCAGCTTAGGTACTGCACAGGCATATTAGCACGCCGAGGGGTAGAGCTGATGCTGAATCTGCCTGCATATGTGCCTACGTGTACAGTGCAGACGAAACGAAAACAACAACTTTGGTACAGTGAAAAAAACGTTAGTTTAGACGCGCCCAACATAATGACTAAAGGCCCGTTCACACTAGAGACTTTGAACCTCGACTTTTAGGAAATTACTGAACCAGTCGCTTTCAAACTTAGTAGGCAATCTATTCTAGCAGAGATTAACTCATAATAGAAAAATAAAACCTATCCGGTAAGCATTTTTCCTAAAATCGAGGTTCAAAGTCTCTAGTGTGAACGGGCCTTTTAATACTAGTATTTTTATAAGTAACACTTCCCTTTTATTACAGAACTGCAAAGCTACCTTTTGATACAAACAGGCCGAAAACGAATAGCCAATGAAGTTCTAGGCTGAATCCATTCCCAGCATCTTTCGCGACTCCTCTTTTCTTATACAACCAGTAGGTTACGCTCAACACCATTGTAATACCAATAGACAGCATCAACGCTATCCACACCTTTTGATCGGAAAATTCAAGTTTAAATTATTAAATTAATTTTAAACCCTTAAATATATAAATTAAAAGAGTGTGTGATGCCTTCAATTAGTTACCAAAATTTTAAAAGGTTTCCAAATTGAAGAAATGTCCCCTCCTACAGCAAACCGCGGTACTGGCATAAGTAGACTTAATGGTGTGTACACAAACGGCAATAGAAAGTCGCAAAATTTTTTGAATCTTGTATATGTTATGGTGAATGGCGTAAGCGATATGGGACACATCTATATTACATACACAAAATATAAAACAATAAAAATCAGTGGTATTTTCGGATATCAAATTTTATTTTACTGTGAACCTGCTATAAAGTGGTATATTTTTTATGAGTGCACATAAATTTTTCAAAATTTGAATGCGTAAACTATGAAAATGCGGCACACTTACTCCATTTTTTAGCCTATGTAGTGAGGTCCACTCAGTTATATTCGTTTCCTTATCTCTCGTAAGACCTTCCGACTCCCTTAGAGGAAGGCATTCATACCTAATATAATGTTTAAAAAAAGAACAAAATTGAAACTTGATGACATTTTTTTGGATAAAAAAATATTTAACTTACTCAAATTTCATAGAAAGTGACAACCAGTCCATCATCTCAAAGGTGACGCCACTTTTAGTTAGTACATGTCCCGATTCATTTCTTTCCAAATTCCCAAAACCCAAAGTCTAAATAATTTTCAAGTTGAAATCTTCAATACAACAGTCAGCTCAATCATTAAAATCAATGGATAAAATCTACGTTTTTATTTGGTGCATCACAGCAAACATCCACAAAGGTTCCGGATATATCATGACCATCCAATTGGTTCATTCCATTCTCAAAAGTGGCGACCGCTGTTGAGTTGATCATCGGAATCGCGATGCAGGTGATTACCATGAAAATATTTAGAAAGGATCTAGCCTGCTCACCCATCTCTGAAATATTATTTGTTGGACCTAAATAAATGAATTTTGAAATTGTCACAGATGTCATGACACCATGATGAAAAATCAAGCTTTATGGACGACGTTGAAACGTAGTTCTTGTTACTGATATTTCTAACCATAAGGTTGACTGTAAAAATTACTTATAATATACTTTTGCTTCTTGCGCTCATGCCAAAGTCTATGTTTTGTAATATGTCATATATGGATAATAGTCATGAGAAAAAATGGTAAGTATTCGTTGAGAGTCGCTAACTAGGAAAGACGATCGACTATTTTAGTCAATATTGGTAAAAAGTATAGATCAAAATGATAATGTCTTAAGACTTTCATTGAATTAGAGTGAATGCAAATGACTGGAGATAACGTAAAAGTAGTAGGGTGTTCTGTAGATAAGTAGATTGAGAGGCAGATATGTTTATTTGGTGCTGGATTCCAGGATAGATGGCCCTAGACTCAATAAAATATGCGGAGCTGTTAAAATAACTTAGCGGTCATACCTTTAGTTGTCTTATTTCAGAATAGATAGAATGAGTCTCAGTCTCCCAGAATTCGATTTATCTTCAGATTGTATTAATTACCACTGGAAATACACTATTAGAAAGATTGACTACGTAAGAGGGCAGGTGACTGCTCTCTGTCTGATGACAAGTAGAACAGCTCCCTATATAGAGATTGCCTGGTTTAATCTACATGCCGGCGTTGTGACCCAGGGTTTAGACACAGCGGCAGAGTCAGGAACTAGGATTATGGAATAAATTATAGTATCTGCGCTCGGCACTCCCGGGTACTGAGAACGCACTTCTACATGAAAAAAAACTATATGGACTTGCAGTCATCATATCGAGCATTTTTCGTCGTATAACCATCAATTTTATATTAAAAATCAATACAGAATTCAATGTATTTTTTTAATATTTTGTTGATTGGGCCGCTGTTCCCATCAGCATCCAACCTCACCAACTCATAGAATATAAATCACAATGCATTATAGCAAAAGATCGCGACATTCCTTCATGAATTACAGGTGTAATCAATAGTCATCTACCTATAAAATCGATATGTAAGGGCCACTGCTGATTAGAAGCATTAGAACAAAAGCATCGTCAAACAATACACCATGCTCTTGAATAAAGAAAGAAACAAACAAGTAGCAATATACTTGCCAGAGCCGGATTAAGCCAAGTGCGGGCCCTAGGCCCAAACCCAAGTGCAGGCCCCCTTTGCCAACTAAAAGTCGCGGAAATATGGCCACCGACCTAAACTTAAATAAATTTAGGACCTAAATTACCGAAACAACCGACCTAAATTATAGAAAATTTAGGAATCTGCCAAAATGAGATCGTAAATTTCTTGAACTCATTAAAAAGGTTTTATCAAGGCTGGTCATAGGCTGGAATATTTTCAAACAATACTTACGATTTACTAGAGTAAGGCTCAAATAGTTAAGATTGATTAACCCAATGGAAACTCAACAAAAGCAAGGGCAGATATATATGGATAACACTCACATAGGAGCGCCGTTTTTTTTCTATTATGCGGTTCTTTTATATTACATAGCTCTACCGTCTAAAAGAACTTTTTTGAAAATTTGATGTCGAAAAATTTAGATTTTCCCGTAAAATATATGATCTCTTATACCGAACTTCTGCCCTTTTCTTTCCATTATTAAAGCGTCATATCACTTTTATTTTATTGCTGTGCTGTACAGTAATAAAGTTTCTATTTTTACCAACGACATATTACCACTATCCGGAGACATTATGGAATTGTGTAAATTAAAAGTAGGAAATAACTAGACTAGTTTAAAATAATACTTTCAAACTTAGGTTTGCTAGTCGAACACGCCTACCAACTAGCTAATGATCACTCCTAAACATTTAGGAAGTTAAGCTGCATATTTTTAAGTTTCATTTTTTCATTTTTTTTTTGTAGATACTAAGAAGGTTTACTATCGCCGATTGCAGCAGCAAAAAAAGGAGCAAGTAAAGTCATGACGATAAAAACGGCAAAATTATACGATCGATAGCTCCGGTGGGCTGACAACCCGCAACCATCTTTACCGAGTCCATACACTAAATGAACTCAGTCACCAGTGGTGACCATAGGATCCGGTTTCATTGCTATACTTTATTGAGGATTGCCGCACACGTAGTTTGGCGGCGACAGCCACTCGGTCCGGCTCTTACACCATCATATACCGGTGCATAGTTTGCTCAACTTTGTTCTCCCTGTTTTGATCATTTTTTAAAACTCGAAAATTTATGTTTTTCAAAGTTATTTTCGATCAAATCACACTTGAATGTCTTAAATGCCTCTGAAAAATCAAAAGTGGATCCTGGTTGAAAGTGCAATCAATACTCACATGCTTGTAATTTCAAATCATTTTTGGTTTTCAAATCAAACTATTGGTTTCAAATACGATAAAATTCACATTTTCATATTATCAATATTCGCATGTATAATTTAAGATGGGGTTTTTAATTTTAAAGCAATTTTAACTGGATTTAAGTCAAAATGCTCATAGTCCAAATGTTTTAAAGTTAGCTCGTAGTCACGCAAAGCCGTAACCTATAGTTAAAGAGAAGAAGCAAGGGCTCTTAGAGAATTTTGGTATCATTATAAGTCATCAATACTCAAACTATTGTAGAAATTAGAACCTATTATAGAAAAAAAACCTTTCCCGCCACTTTTACCAGCTTTCGACAATCAGGATCATACAAACAATTACATTCATTCAAACTTTGCCCCTTTTTGAAAATTCGGTTAAACCATAAAATTCACCGCTTTTAGCGGTTGCGGGCCCATTTTAGTCCACTGAAAGTCAGTTTGGAACCCAAAAAGTCGGTGAATTCTTCTATGCAGGTCCTGACTTATCGAACCCCATTTTGGCTTTCCTACGGCTCCATCGCCATTCTCAAACTTTAGCCACTACTTAGATTTTCCTCAAATCGTTAACTGGTCAACCTACAGTCTTCGACATGCTCTTTAATGTATGTAATAGCCTATAATATGAATAGACAATCTCTAACGTACCAAGAAAATAGGAGTATGTACTCCACTTTACTGACCAGCTTAAGAATTAGAATAATCTAAACCACGACCCAAACACACAGTCATACCGGTGAACGATAGCATCTCCATCTCACCATGATGGTTAAATAGTACCGGTAACTTTTTTTAATTATCCACTCCTTTACAGACGTAGGGACGAGGACCACGGTTTTTCTTCGTGCTTAAGCCTTCGGCCGAACCACAAAGTTAGCCCGAGTTCCAAGTGCGGTAGCATCGGACCGATGTTTCAGCTTGACTCGACGACTACAGTATACTCTTACCAATGATTAAGAAAGTCTAGACGTACAAAATAATAAAAATCGCAATTTTTGGGAAGGGAAACGCATAAATATTAATAATGAAGGGCCGGAGGCCAGATTTTTTTGCATAAAAGTCACTGCAGCAAAAGAAACGTAAGTAATGTTTTAGTATCTTTTGATAAAATTTTGAAAACTTTTAGTTAAAAAAAATTAATAGAATTTTCATTTTTTTTTTCATCAATGTGGCCGTGCGGGCCCTAGGCCTGGGCCTCCTTGGCCTAATGGGTAATCCGGCACTGATACTTGCTATCAATCAGGCTAATAACTACATCTATGTTGTCAGGGAAACATTCTTTGTAATGATTCTCAATTGATCCACGTCCACGGCGAATTGTTTAAAAGTAAAAAAGTTTTTAAATGCACTTTTTTTTAATGAGCTTATAAGCAATAAACAATTTTATGTAAAATGAGTCTCTTTACATAAAATTGTTCATTTGTGTAGCTCAAATTTCTTGCATCTTATTCTGATTACTGAACACTGAAACACTGATTACGATGGGATCTAGTCGAAACAATAACAACTACGGGAACTGTAACAAACATGGTTACAGTTCACACATGGCAACAGTTTCTGTATTTATTCAGGCTAAATAAAGCTAAAATAAAGCTTTTGAAAAGTTATTTCAATCTGCTCTGTTAACCTATTTTGGAGCCTTGCTATGAATAGAATTTTTTTTTCAAAACAGCTCAATAAAATTTAAATGATTGAGATTATGGAATAGATTACATTGCCATGCAAAATCTGTATAGAGAACCCCTCAACTTTTGAAATAGAGAAACAAATTGGTATATATAGTCAGCCACTAATTTAATAGTGAGTCACTGACGCAAAATAAGGTAGCCTACATTAAATTTCATAAAATCTATAATCCTATCAATATATGAATTCTCAGAAGTCCGAATTTTGGAGGGCGCAGTGGTACTTGATACGCCTATTTCCAACGGCAATAATTGGCTAGACGACTTTTGAAATGCTAGATTGAGTTATAAAAGACTCTTGCATGAAATTACGTTTATCTCGTAATTATAAAGCATTATATATAATAAATTCTCATCTTAGGCACAGTCTTATATATTTTTGTCAGATTTATCCAAAAAAATTTGCTCTGTTCTTTGCATACAGATCTTTGAATTACCGCAAGCATCTTAATGGCATCATATTAAATATTGTTTATTTAAGTTGAAAAAAAATTATTTGAATTGATATTTATTGTCAAGTAAAATCAAATCTTAAAAAATATGTTGAATGTTATTTATTTTCAATTAAATTCAAATAATTTATCATTTATTAAGTAACTAAATTTTATTTTAAAAATCAATTTTTAAAAAATGTTAAATCAATCGAGGTTAGTTTTTAATTATTTTTCTTTCTTATTTTTCTAGGAGCGTTTTTAGATCTTTCGGGGAATCGAGTCGCTACGTGCGCTGGTGTCTTGATCAGTTGGCCACTCACAATGCAGAGCACTGGTCCAGGATCATATCGGCTTTTCAGCAGGCTCTAGCCCTTCAATCTCTCGACGTCGTCAAGGCTTTTCAAGCCAAAAGCTCTTCTCCGTAAGTAAAAAAAATTAATTAACTAAATTCTAGTTTTTAAAATCGAATATAATTTTTCCTTAATTTTAAGGCTTAACGCAGACCGTTTGAAAGCTATCAAAACTCAACTGAAGAAATCGATGAAAATGAGCGAAACGGATTTTTGGCTCCTCGTCGCCACTGCGGAACGTTTCAAGCCCGGATTCGGCCAGCTCTTTTCAAACTACAGAATCAATTTCATCTAAAAAAATCTCATATTTTGAAAGAGGTGGACGAAATATGCCCCTCTTCAAATAAAAAAAAAATCGTATCTTCCTTTTTTCAACTAATCAAAATTGTGGAATCTGTATTGTCTGTGATGGTGTGATCATTTGAAATATACCATATTACTCTTTTTATTCATTTAACCTGAAAGTTATATTTTGCCTTAATTTTATTTAGGATAAAAAAAATTGTTTGATGAAAAAAATTAAACAAAAATTCGATCGATTGAATTTCTAAGGAACTTTTTTTGTATTTCTAATGAATTTTTCATTTCAATTAGATTTCAAAAACTCAATACCAAAAATTTACCAAAAATTCCTGTAAACTATGTTTCTAGTGTAAAAAGAATTAAAGAAGTTAGTTAAGGAAGAAGAAAACCATAATAATGCCCATCAGAAAAAAGTGGCTTAATGAAGTAATTGTTAAGCTAAGGGACTTAACAAAGTGCCCAGGAAAATATTTTGTTCTCTAAAATTTAAATCCAAGTTCTAATATTTAATGTTTTCTTATATTGAATTATTATTTCGTATTCCTGTGTGGTTTAACGTGTTATTACGTTCAACCACTACTATTGAAGCTTACTTAGCATTTTATAGAATTCGATTACATCATCATTATTTTGATTCATCACATCATCTATAGTAATAGAATCGAATTTTGGTTCCTCAATCGGTTCCTCAATCGGTTTCTCAATCGGTTCCTCAATCGGTTCCTCAATCGGTTCCTCAATAGGGTCCTCAAAATTAATTTCGGGAATTTCCATGATTTCATCAATGGTTGTTGTGGTTTTAAATCGAGCTCCTGCAGTAAAGTTTGAAATTTTGTTATACAGTTAAATTTTAAAAATCGTTATAATTCAATTAAAGGAAATTGCTGTGGTACAAGTACTTTATTCAATTAAATATTTTGCTAATAGGCCTTCTATGTATTAGAGTTAGTTTATTCTCATTTTAAGGGACCTGTTTAGCTAATTGAAAACCTCAATAAATGTGCTTTAAAAAAATGAAATGAAAAAAATTATTTGTATGATAAAAAACTATAATCACAGCTGCACGTATTTTAATTCGGGTGTTTTATTATAATTTCTATTTAAAACAACTTTGTTAAGAATGCAAAAAAATAATATCTTACTGAAAGGCTTCAACGTAGATGGCGTCGTACTTTCTTCATTATATTCTTCTATTTCTGTATAATTAAATTTGCAGTACACAGCTTTGACTATATTGGTTTTAAACCGAACAATGTGGAATCCATCGAAAGTATAGCCAATGTTTTTAAGATCTTCACAAGATTTTGGTCCTGTACCGTTTGCCATCGTTGCTTGCCTAGTGAGTTCGTCGTTGCTGAGTTCAAATTGTAAAACATTCGAAACATTCGAAAAGTAACAAGAACATGGCTGACTTCCAACAACATTGCAATGTGGTAATAGTGTGGAAGATTTTTCATTGGTAATTGGAGTAATTTTTTGGGAGACCAACCTTTTGATCCTTAAATTCTTCTTGTATTTTATCTCAATTTCATTAAAATCACAGTAGATCAGTTTAACTTTATTCGCATTCAAAGAAACCCAATAGAATCCTTTCAAGTAATAGCCAATGGCGTAGAGGTCTTCACAGTCAGTAGGTACTCTTAGATAACTCTTAAGAAAAACATTATTTGAAGACGTATTTCTATTAATATCAAAAAGTCCAATGTCGGGATAATCGGAGTAAAAGACCTTGCAGGGTTGACTCTTTAAACCTTTACAAAACTGGGAAAATTCTGGGCGTACTGACGAATTTCTTATTTGGTTTGTAGATGGCATTTTTAGTTTTTCCGTGTTGGTATTTTCTTTTGTTTGATTGAAATCGCAATAAATTGTTTGGATTCTTTTGTTATTAAAACGAACCATGTAAAATCCTTTTAGACTATAACCAATGGATTGTAGATCTTTACAGTTGGAAGGTCCGGTACAATTCATTTTAGACAAAGTTATTACGTCGGAGCTCAGTTCAAAAATAGTGATATCGGGATGATCAGGGTAGTAGCAAGTGCAAGGCTGCTGTCCAAAAGTTCCACAAATTTGTTCAAATTGTGATTTGGGTGCTGGCTTTGTAACTGATCTAGCGAATCTGCTTATTGGTTTACTTGGTTCCACACATTGTTCAATTTGGTTTGCATCCGGTGACACGATTTTTTCTTTGTTCGGTAACTTATTTTGTTTCCTTGGGCTGTCCTCATTTCTTTGTTTGGTTTGAAGCTTTTTATTTTTTACTTGATTTCTTAGGTTTCTTTCAGTTTGGGAATCACCAAACATTTCTTCAATAATAGTTATTTGGTTCTACCAAAAAAAATTAAATTAAGAATTATGTAAATTAAGATACTTGTAGCAGTGAAGGCGAAACATGATATTGTATGATATTGCGTTTTAAAAATAATGTACTGCTTAAATCAGTTTTTTAAATTGGCTAAGATAAAGACGACATTAGGGTGTCATATTTCACCACTTTATTTTATTTTTTCAACGGCGCTATGATGAAAAAAATAATACATCACTTAAAAATGTTAAGAAAAGTATTTTTTTTGTCGGCCCAGATAGAAAAATGTTGCAAACGGTGATTTTAATAGGTTTTACGAAATATCTTCGCCAATTTAAAAACTAATTTCGGGGTACTTCTGTATCATGTATGTGCGTGGTGGTGTATCATGTAGGCATGATATTTGTATAGTCCAAATTTCGTAAGAATCTGTCTCCCACCCCCGATGTCAATTAAAAAATTCAAAAACTCAATCCATTATGTATGTTTTTATCGCACAACTTCACAACACTGCATACCAAACTACCCCAACAATTACTAGTAATAGATTACTTCTAGGGCTACTTGTTTGCAAAATAGACTTATAGCCACTATCGTTAATGACTTATAAATTTTTAACCCAGACCATAAACTAATTTATGAGTAGTATTGATGAAATCAAAGATATGAGATAAAGATGAGGCCTTTTGCTTATAAAATTGCTTTCAAATTGTAGTTTTTTAAACCAAGATAACACTGGTTAATATACTTTTTTGTTTCTATTATGGGGTACAAATGGGCTAATGTTAAGCGAAAAAACTGTTCCTCTTCTTTGTTTCTAGTCATTTATTTCTTCTTACCCTTTATATATATACTTGCCTTGACTCATTTTTGGCATATTATCTTTTAACATGCGATTTCTGAGTGAAGCAGAGAAAATTTTCTTTTTTTTTGGTGGAACCTCAAAATTTACTAAATCCGGTATTATTTTTTTGGGAAAAGTAATTATACCATTCGATGCACTTTTTTAAGAGAAATCGTTTGGTGCAAAAACCCAGTTTGTAGGATGTACCAATAATTAGATAATCAATAAAAACCAGGGGGACTTTAGGAAATTGCTTAACAATTGAATGACTTTAGATGCGTTTTTCAGGCATTAAACTTGCAAGAAATCAAAAGATTTTTATACGGATTGGTAGCTTATTGTCACACCTCGAACCCATTTTCTCAGAATTTATATTTTTATACCCGTTCAAGAAATAAAGCTATCAATCACAACCACTTTTTCCGCCACTTTTTTACCGCGAGGGAACAGCGTGGAGCGCATAGCGCCCACAGCTCCCTCTGGTTGGGTAGTGGGTGGTGTTGAGACGGCAGTACCCCTCAGGTGCATGGCAGCCAATAAGAAAAAAAGCTTTTTCCTTAAGCTCCTCTTTCCCGCGCTGAATGAAGTAGCGGAAAAAGTGGTGGTGATCAATAGCTTTTATCTCGTGAACGGGTTAAAATATCGAAATTCGGAGAAAAAGTGTTCGAGATGCGACAATAAGCTTTCGATTCATATAAAAATCTACTGATTTCTCGCAAGTTTATTACCTGAAAAAGCATCCAAAGTCACTCTTTTTTTTGGTTTTAATTTTTTAGCCACTTTCCAAAGTCCCCCTGTTTTTTATTAATTATCTAATTAATGGTACGTCCTACAAGTTTGATTTTTGCACCAAACGGTTTCTCTTAAAAAAAATGCATCGAATGGTGTGTTTGAAATTTTCCTTAGTATAATACCGGATTTAGTTATTTTCCATATTCCACCAAAAAAGCACTTTTACTTGCGCGGCGTTCGGACATCGCTTGTTAAGAATTCGACCCCCCCCCCCCCCCGACGAGTTAAGGGGGTTGGCGTAAGTTTTCCCAGTTTACCTAGACTACACTAATTTTCTAAATTGCCAAGCATTAACGCTACAAGTTATCATACATAACCATTCACGCACATTAATCTGAGAACCGGTTGGGTACCAATCGGGGGCGGAAACAACTGACATGGATTAATTTAGAACTTTTGAACTGTGAACCGGGCTGGTTTTATCTCTAGTTATTACTTGTTCCGTTCCACCATTTCAACCCATTAAATTATCTATCCAGAACGCTAAAAATACTTTTTATCATTCAATGGTTTCTTCGAGCGGAACCATGCCATCAAACCTAATAAAAATGATTTTTCGATGCAGGCGTACCGAGATCGGGGCCTATCTCTCACCACGCTATCACTAGTATCACACTCTCCCATTGTGTTAAATCATTGTTTAAAACGCCCCCATGTAACCCCTAAATAGTATAACCTATATAAGGAACTGGAGCTTTGGGCTTCAACTTAAAACGCATAGTCAAAGTCGGGCAAATATTACACAGACCATCGTTAGGGGCTGTTCATAAATGACGTCACGGGTTTAGGGGGGAGGGGGGGTCTAGCTTTTTGTGACAGCCCATGTTAAAGGGGTGGGACTACCGTGTGACAGAGGGGGGGGAGGGGGTCAAAAATTCCCAAAATCCGCGTGACGTCATTTATGAACGGCCCCTTACAAAAAAATACTCGAGTCCATTTTCTTATTTCATTCATATTTTCTAAACGTGTAATTCCTATTACAACTCCCTATTACCATTAACCAGTTTTTAAAATTCCTCCTCCATCGTAACCTTTACCATGATTTACTAACACTTCAATTTCAGTATCTCCTCACGTTTAATCTTAAAAGTCCTAAAATACATTCCAGACCATATTCATATCTTAGGAAAAATTTAATCATCACCATCCGTCTCTCAATTTTTGCATTCTTACACCGGCCCCTTACACACTTTTTTGACAAAAGACGTTATCATATTTTACAATGATCTCCTTCCCTTACACAACTTGACGATTGCACTTCGATCCCAACCAAAGTGCAGCTTGCCATTCGATTGTTCTATTTTGACTTCATGATTGAGTTATGTTTGTCACTAATAAGGCTTCATAAAAAAAATCTTCGCCCTATCTCATCAGGTGACTTATGGTAGTAAAATAGGTACTTAGAAAAATAGAGATAAAGTGACCCATCGTACCACGTACTCCTACTGAATGGCCACCTTATAAATTTGATCTCACTCCTTTGTCCCAGCCATCCCTTAATAATGCTGCATATGATAACCATGTCCCTAGAACAACGCTAAGCGGTACGGGTTAGAATAGTTGATCTTGTATGTAATTAAAATTTGGTTGTCGTATTATGAGTGCTCCAGTGCTAGTATAATGGTAAGAGCAAATAAATGAATGTTGGGGCATACCATAAGAAGATTTGGCTGAGTTTCACATGATAGCAGAATCATCTGAAGTTGAAGCAAAATTGAAAGAATTGGAAACAAGTCAAATAGCTTCATCATTTTCAATTGCTAAGCATCATACTGATTAGACCAATTTTTTTCTCCAGTTTAACCTGGCTATTCCTGAGAAGTTTATGGGATAAATGATAAAATAAGAGACACTTTCCTGTCATTAAAAACGAAATCAGTAGCTACATTATATATGTTTAGTACAGAAAACATTTACTAGGTTTTAATGCATTAAAAAATTAAAATATGTATCTTTTTTACGCGAGCAATTCAATGTTTGAAAATATTAACTTGTTCCAAAAAATCTTTATTAATCATATAATTTATGTGCATACAAACATTATTCCTGACATACTTAAAGCTTTACTGGGTTTAAATGTGATGCCCTAAATAATATTATTTGCCCAAAACATATGTTACATTATATTATTTTTATATATAGTATATATTAGTATTTATCAACAGAAACGCATTTTTAAAATGATTTTTTAAAGTTACAATTTTTGTGTGGTTTCATTTAAAATAAGAACAGCTTGAGGAAGACCTGGCGCTATACTTCTTCAAGTAATAGATCTTGCACGGTCCTTGAATGGGCTGAGGCATTCTTTCTTGAATTAAATAGAAATGCAACGTATTACGTAGCATTATACATGGTTATACGTATTACATTACGTACTACGTAATGTACTTTTCTTTCTTCTCGTGTTTGCTGATTAAAAATTTTGGCTTGTTAAAAATAAAATGTTCTCTATATTTCTTTTTGCTTAAGGTTATGATCATTGCTAGTTAATTTATAAGATGCAAATAATAATTAAATAAGACTACCCGGATTGCAGTTTTTCTAAGCCTAGTTATTTATTTCACAATTCAACTAACGCCTTCTCAGTAGATGATAAGGCATTTTCAAAACGACTACTTCAGGCCTTATTCAGGCTATTTAAAGCCATTTTCTGGATTAATTTTGTGGTAATAAAAAAATGGAAAACTTTAATTGTTGAACATACAGTACGACAGCACGTACATACCCAACTGCGTGTTTGATACCAAGCAATTTCCGCCATTAAATAATGTTTTTAAAACTATAGATATATTGCCTGTATCCTTGTCCGATCTCTCCTTTTTCTTTCCAACAACATTTTTCTCATTTCCAGGGGAGAATTTAAAACACCAAACACCAGTTAGAAATAAAATGAAAAGAAACTGCCACAATTTAAAAAGAAGAAAAGAAAAAAATGGGCCAATTTTTAACAAAAGTTGTTACAGTAAATATTGCATTATTCATCATTACCACTTTTAATAGTTGAATTAAGTCGCAATAATGAATGTGTGCGCATCAATAAAAGCTGTGGCCTGCAGATCAGTAATGGTTAAGGATGTTATAAAGACACATGTTTCTTTTTTTTACATAGCCATCGATCTATTTATTACTTCAACCAGTCACTTTTATATTCGGCCTATCAATAAACAATTGCTTTACATTGTTGATTCCAACCAATCACTTAAATCCCTATTTTTACTTTAAATCAATCAAATTTGCGGAATTGTATTGTCTTTGATGGTGTAATTTGAAATATGCCATATTACTCTTTCTAGTCACTTCATTTTAAAATCCTAATAGAAAAGCGCCAATAAACGCATGGAAAAAAGTTTCTATCTGTTTGATTTTCAAGCCAACTGTGTATTACATGAAATGACATAACAGATGTGAACGAAACACAATCCATCACCTATAGCTAGAAAGATAAATCATTTTTTAAAATGTTGTTTGTGTAGGGGAATTTTTGTTAGTGTTTTACTATATGCGCTGTTACATTTCATCTCCAAAAAGATGGAAAGTATTAAAAAAATGCAATTCTGTACACAAAATAAATTGCGTAGCCTATAGTAAATTATAATTGTAAGTGAAGAATATCAAATCTGAAATTCAGTTTTTATTTCTATCTAAAATTTTATCGTCGTTGCCTCAGAAATTTCGTCGGCCTCGGCAATTTTCGTGATTTCGTGATTTGAAATAGGACGAATAATTTGAGCATTTGTAAACACCCTCGTTAAGGATTGATTCAAAAATCTATTCTTCTTTTTCTTCAATCACTCGACTACAATTTTGAAGCTTTTGCCAAACTTTCTTCTCATCAAACTCACTAAAAAATAACTGAGTGCGACCACCATAACCCAAATTAAGGAACGTACCAGATTGAGAAAAAACAATCCTGTTTGTTTCATCAATTCCCCATTGATTTCCAAGTACTTTTGCAGCATCGAATGGCATAAAAGTAATACGATTCTCTAAATTAGCAATACCCGGTAATTCGAGAGATCAAGCAGCCAAGCATTCATCTTGCTGCAAGTTGCAAATATATTTTTTCTCCCGAAATACCGATTGTTGAGGGTCTGAGCTTTTGTCGCAGTCAACTAGGTAAAGGCACGTCTTAAAATAACTAAATTCTCCTTCACACAATGAGGCTCCTTTGATAGCTCCATCGAGACATTTTCCCTTTTCTTTTAAATTTCGCAATTGTGTTATTTTATCACATCCATTTGTTTCGGGAGATTCGGTGGTTTTCAATTGAGTGCCTAAAATAAATAATTATATATTTTTTATTAATTAAAACTCATTTGAATATTTCAACAAAACAGTAGTACTTTAAAGTATTTTTTTATTCGATATTTCTGTATTCCATTATACCTACTTTATATGATTGTTTTTTTCCGTTTATTGAATACATTTTTGTCGTGCAGCACAAATAAGATAAGATATAAGAATTTTATGATATAATATATAAATGCTGAGGTTTTCATAATATATGTCGAAGGAGTTTGTATACGGGAGTTTTTTTTAACCTTATTATATGGGTTCCATGCATGAAGTATCCTACCTCTACGTGCTTTATTCACTTAATAAAATCGTTTAAGTACGACTGTATGAGTAAATTACAGTATCAAAATAGTTGCGCTAAAGTATGTAAAAAAGGTAAAAACACTTTTTCTTTAATTTACTTAAATCAACTGAAT
The DNA here is from genome assembly GCA_030141595.1 of Chydorus sphaericus. NCBI lineage: Eukaryota > Metazoa > Arthropoda > Branchiopoda > Diplostraca > Chydoridae > Chydorus > Chydorus sphaericus. Next base: position 20,457,760 of record CM057926.1, read on the forward strand.
TCTTTTAATGATTTTAGTTGTTTTAAGGCTCTTTCTAAAGTGGGAATAGAAGAACCTGAAGTGTAAGTAGAACATACAGAATAGATAAAGAAGGTGTCTTCACTAAAACAATTAATGTATAGATTGCTCAAAAAGTAGATATTATAATTCTTATATTATAAACTAAAAAAGTTTAAATAATTTAAGCTTTACTTAGGCTTAAACATGTAAATGGGAACTTATCATTTACAAATACTTGGTAATTTCATATGTTTCGAATAGCCTTTATCAATTAAAAAACCTTTAAAGAGTAATTCACACGGCCGCTTTTTCTTAAGTCATTAGGTGCATTAAGAAAATTTCTTAGTAAAGAAATATGTTTGAACCAGTTTAAGAGATAGGAGTTCTTAAGAAAACTGCTCTCTTCTAAGAACGTAAAAAAGCGGCCGTGTGACATGGTACACACAAATGTTACCGATAAATATCTATTACTGGCGGAGTGGTAAAATCGTGGACTAAGCTTAAAATCCTACTAAGCCTTGGTTTGGTTCGATCAAGCTCCTCCCCCCCCCCCCATCGGCTAATATCTACTGGTGATTTGTTTTTGAATTTCGTGCGTCAAATGCAAAGCTTTCCGAATTGAAAATCAGAGAGCTCTTCCCACATCGGTTCCATTGTGATAACTATCTATATTGGTCTGTGCTTTTGTTCTGCTGGAGTTAAATCATTGAAAAAATCAATAGCCCCCGGATTCGAACTTACTTTTCTGGTTCTCTAAATCCAATGTCTTCATTTTAAGACCAATCATTTATAAGCTTCAAATAAAGTTGTCTATAATAATCGAGCCAGCACGGTATACTTAACTAGTAAAAATATCCTTAGTAAAAGATTTCAAAAATTTAGTGTTGGTGATTGACTAGCCACAGTGAATGAAGCGCTCCCGAAGGAACTGCATGAAAGCCATAATGTAACCAACGAAAAGAACGATGAATGCCACATATAACTGTTCCAGTTTCAATCGAGCCAAATCCATCAATTGAACCACTTCTCCGTTTTTGTTGTATTGAAGGAGGCATTGGCGTGGGGCGGGTATCATTTTCTGCCTCCAGTAGATTTCAAACCCAAGTGAATTGTACCAAAAGGATCTAATATTACAATAAATAATTGATTGTCTAAAATGCATCATATTAAAGTGCTGTATAATAATTTACGCTTTGTTTAGCTCCCTGACAAAAGGGCTCCCAATTGGTACTCCCAAAAACATGTTAATAAAAGCCATCGTTTCTTGAGCCATCGTAAGGCGACATTTGTTATCATCGGACATCGTTTTCTTAATGTAATACTTCCCTGAAAGAGTTGCCTATTTTTCAACGAAATGTATGAATTTATTTTGCTGCTTAAGACACATTTGGTAGCAATATTAGTTTAAAGCATTGACAGTCATATATTACCAAAAGAGCGACATAATTTTCCTCTATAACATTTTTGACCATGCCATCATAATTGAAAAGCCGACATCGGTCATTACATTGCAGAAATTTGTCTCCAATTTTGCTCAGCATTGTGCCTGGTTTCGCATCCTTTTTTAGAAGAGCGTTTAATTAATGTAATAATATGCACAAGAAGAAAAATATATCATATGTACCGTAAAAAAGGATTCAGGAACGACTCCTTTGATAGCTGTTGGTAGGTAATTTGGATTCTTTGCCAAATCTTGAAATGTGTTAATGTCTGGTCGCTGGAATCTCAGTGACATGTATGACATAATGCACGAACTGTATACATTGACAAAAACGAATGTGGCCAGAATCCAGACAGCAGCTACTATTTTTACAGATCGAGGTATATTTTGAGAAGGTACGCCTGCTCATGTAAGTTTTGTTAGAAATTATTGCAATTAAATGTGCATATCAATAAATATATGCTACTGTGATTGGTAAGGGTTCCAAGGATAAACATGAAGGTGTTCCCCGCTGTTAGGTTTGAATATTGGGTTTGATCATTATTAGTATTAAGGCAAGAGATTTTGCTTATGAGGAAAGTCAAAAGTTGTATGCAACCAATGCAAGCTATCATTGAAATCAGCAAGCCAATCCAAACCTAAGAAAATCATAATTTAGGTCAAACATTTATAATTAAATTATTAATAACATTGAAGTCTGAAAAATTATTTGAATAAACAACTGAAATTTTTAATTTTAAATATTTTAAAATTTTACAATTTTTGAAATAATTTTAAAACAATACAAAATATTTCCTTTGAAACTGGAGCAAACTATATAAGTAAATTTTTAAACATTTTTTTCAGTCTGTGTCAATAATATTTATATTTACATACATAGAGAGAGAAAACTTTGATTGGACCATTGATCGCTGTATGAGGCATGGGATATTTAACGAGCATTCCAAAGCCATCGCCAACAACGTATACAGCTAGATCCAAAATTCCGCGTTTCACTGTGAAAGGAGCGAGACCTAAATCTATTTCCTGTAACACAATATACCTAATAAGTACTTTAATTTTTAACGATGGCAATTTTCAGGTTACCCCACGCTGTAGCTGCCCATAAATTCCGTTCCAACTACCATTTGAATCAGGACTGCCGTATTTATTATCTATGGATGGTTCAATGTGCACACTATCGAGGGAGATATATCACATAGGAAAAAATATAAACCAACAAAGTTTTAAAATTTCGAAGAAATATGTATAACTGATGATGAACTGCTGCACCTAAAATTTAGTTTAAGAGATAACCAGATGAGCTGCTCGTAAAATATTCCACCGAATCCGGTTACGTTCCCTGAAGCGTCCCGAAAAACTTGTGTGAACGAAGCGAACTGTTGTGTTATACAAAAAAAAAATGGATGAAAATTCGAGAAATACAATAGTCATATTTTGTGCAAAAAAAAAATGTTAACTTTCATGATCGCGCACGTAAAGTTTAATATTTAAAAAATTTAATAAAAAATACAGTGCCCACCGGACGTATAAGTACACATTTTATTTCCCAATCATAATCGTAGTCAGGTTAAACTGTCGCCAGTTATCTTGCTTAAAGTAGTTCAATTTTAACGATGAAATTTTTCCTGATTTTTTCCCCTTTTCTAAACATGTTTGTTTATTACTCTGTTTTTTTCCGATTTTTTCTTCACTCACCATCGAGTTATTGATTCGGTCACCCAAAAGTACACCTCGATATTTCCCCCATACATGCACGGGTAAGCAGCCCCACATTCAACAAATTAAAGGAAGGTGTTGAAACGAGGTACGTTCCATCATCTGGCTAGTGACCATCTGATGTTATTGGGCTATTTTTAAACTTTAAGAGGCGATCCACGAGAAAGCGTACATTTATCGCGAATTTTTGAAAAAAAAGTTTTTTGTTTGAGGGCGCTAAGAAAAATGATTGATACCATTCGATAGCTCGTTCAAAAAGAAAATGTTTGAGACCGGTCGCGGTCACGGGCGCCGTCGGGAAAGGTGTCGTAATCGCGTTCTCCCGAGACACCCACGAAAAACTTGCCGTCGGATTTCTTTCAAGAAATAAATTATTTTGAAAAATGAACAATAATCTCGATGGCAAGAACTTTATTTTCAATAATTTTAATATTTTTTTTCTACCCGATAGAAAGTAGAAATATGCTAGAGAAAAAAGCATGAAAAAATACCACTCTTGTTTCACGGGCATCTTTACGTGCGTTTGGTGCCCTCCGGGCTGTCTTTCCCCCTATTATGATAGTTTTCTGTGAAAAAAGCACGTGGACCGGAAGTGGTACTTTTTCAATTTTTTCTTTCTTTCGCATTTTTCTAATCTCTGTTGCTTAGAAAAAAATATTTCAATAATGAACAATAAAGTTTTCATCATCAGAATTATTTTCCAGTTATAAAAAAAAATTATTTTTTGCTAATTAAGTCAAGGAATCTGACGGCTACTTTTTTCGTGGGTGTCTCGGGAGAATGCGATTACGACACCCTTCCCGACGGCGCCCGTGACCGCGACCGGTCTCAAACATTTTCTTTTTGAACGAGCTATCGAATGGTATCAATCATTTTTCTTAGCGCCCTCAAACAAAAAACTTTTTTTTCAAAAATTCGCGATAAATGTACGCTTTCTCGTGCATCGCCTCTTAAGATAAAAAAAGAAAAAAAAGAAGTCTTGACAAAAGTTTGGAATTTTGGAAGTTCATCAACAACTTCTTGAGACAGGAGCTAGGTCGGACACCGGGTTTTTAATGATGTTCCCGTTGTTTAACAAATTCAATTTTTTACTAGTCAAGAGCATTACTATGCCGCATCATAATACTTTTTTTATAAAATAAAAAAACAGATAGGCGATTAAACAGGAAATTCAATTTACTTTCTCTCTATCTCTTCTAGTTTTATTTTTATTAAGGTAACTGTGTGAGTAGGTACAGTGGGGCTGTTTGGGACATCGAGCCTGGGGCTACTTAAGACAGTGGAAGACAGCGTTCGCGGCGCGTTTTCGAAAAAAAAAAATTCGACAAATTTCGCCATTATGGCATGCTATTTTCAATAAGATAAGCATACCACAAGAAAGGAAATTTAATTCTGGTTCTAACTGTTATTTCAGTTTTTAATGAATCAGAAATTAATGGTGCATTGGTGCATAATAATGATTATAATATTTTAGTAAACTGTCCCAAATAGCCCCGTACTTTTTCACATTTTAGAAAAAAGAAGCTTCATTAATAAAAATTTATCAAATGTTGCATTTAAGGAAAATTAAAAAGATTATAGTAGAGAGTGAATGTGCCACAGCATACATCTAAAAGTTTTCACAATTTTGTTTTGTCCCAAGTAGCCCCCGGTCTCCCATACACTGTAGGAAAAAGATCCAAAGTTATTTTTCCTACACGAGGCATAGGAGAAAAGTTTTGGTGAATTTACAAAAAAAAATCTTTTATAAACGGTTAATTAATGTTTTTGGAGCTTTAATAGATTTTTGCGAATCTTAATAGATTGATACTAGCCCGATGATCGGTCGTCCCTCCTTCCAAAAGTTAAAGGGGAAATTGGAGGTTAACTTATTCGTCCGATGGGTACTGTATACCGAGAGAGAAAAAAAAATACTAACCGGAATTGTTACGACATTTAAAGTTTTCCCAGATGTGAAAGAATTATTTGCGTCGACAGGTGTTGATGAGATCTCATTTCCACTTGCAAACGTCCAAAACAATGACAAAAGCGAATAAAACAGGTCCATTTTAACATGCCCTAAAATAATTTGAATAAAAATAGATGTGGTTAATTATAACTAATGACTCTCACATTTTAAATGCATGTTTTCAATTTAGAATATAAATCCTGATTAAATGACCAAAGTGGCCTTTCGATGCAATATAATATGAAATTCAAAATTCAAAAAAGAAGCGATAACAAAACGATTTACTTGAAAAGCCCATTATATAAGGAGGACTCCTCTGTTGACAAGCGTACTGTGCGATGCTTGATGGTTGACTAACAGCTTATAGATCCAAACAGTATAACCTATAACTGAAAGCTGAAAATTTACATCACAGATCTGTGTGCAGCAGGAGAGGATCCCTTTTTAATTAGATACGTATTGTCGTTGCAATACAATGCTTTGCTTGTTTTTTAATATTTCATCTTTCCGTGCGGTTGTGTGATGGGAAATGTTTTTTTTTCTCTGAAGTACACATGTTTTACTGTGCGATGCTTGATGGTTGACTAACAGCTTATAGATCCAAACAGTATAATCTAGAACTAGAAGCTGAAAATGTACATCACAGATCTGTGTGCCACAGTAGAGGATCCCTTTTTAATTAGATACATATTGTCGTTGAAATACAATGCATTGCTTGTTTTTTAATATTTCATCTTTCCGTGCGGTTCTGTGATGGGGCTTTTTTTTCTCTGAAGTACTGTACATATGTTTTACTGTGCGATGCTTGTTGGTTGACTAACAGCTTATAGATCCAAACTGTATAATCTATAACTAGAAGCTGGAAATGTACATCATAGATCTGTGTGCCGCAGGAGAGGATCCTTTTTTTATTAGATACGTATTGTCGGTGAAATACAATGATTTGCTTGTTTTTGAATATTGGACTGTAACCAATTCAAACAGTATAATCTATAACTAGAAGCTGAAAATGTACATCATAGATCTGTGTGCCGCAGGAGAGGATCCCTTTTTTTATTAGATACGTATTGTCGTTGAAATACAATACTTTGGTTGTTTTTGAATATTCCATCTTTCCGTGCGGTTTTGTGATGGGACATGTTTTCCCCTATGAAGTAGATATGTTTTATTTAAATTCTTATTAAGCATGGTCACAATACCAACAATTTAATTACAAAACACACGGAATTAAGTCTTTCATATGTTGCCGTTGATTGGTTTGAAATCAAGAAGAGTAGATGGATTTATTATGTATATTGATTATTACTAGTGATGTCAAGCAATGCGCATAGCCCGGACTGTAGGTTGCAACTCACATTATATTTTTAATTGTGAGCGAAGAGAGCTTAATAAGTATTTCTTATTTTTTACATAGAAAAAAAATCATCAATGGCTTATAGATCCGTACAGTTGGAATGTCCAGTACCATTAATTTGAGATAAATTTGCATTGATTTCGTCGTCGTAGCTGAGTTCTTAAATTGGAATGATCGCAGGATATTATTAGTGACAACTACTGCTGCCTCTTAAAACCATCATATAATAGCAAACAAAATATGTATTTGGCATTTTCAATCAAATCTAGAATATAGCACAAAGCTTTTCTTTGCTTATTACCTAAAGTTTGTGAAAATGTTGATATATAAGCTATCTTTCGATTGAAATAGTGTTGCATACACAAAAGCTTCCAAAACGGCCGTATGTCCCAAATCTCTGATGAAATATATATATTCAAGACTTTTATATTACCAAGAATTATCATCATCTTTATGTATATACGTATAGATAAATGGTTGACCAACAGATCATAGATCCAAACCGTAGAATCTATATAACTAGAAGCTGAAAATGTACATCACAGATCTGTGTGCCGGTGCAGGAGAGGATCCCTTTTTAATTAGATACGTATTGTCGTTGAAATACAATGCATTGCTTGTTTTTAAATATTCCATCCTTCCGTGCGGTTTTGTGATGAGGCATGTTTTTCTTCTGTGAAGTAGATATGTTTCACTGTGCGATGCTTGTTGGTTGCCTAACAGCTTATAGATCCAAACTGTATAATCTATAACTAGAAGCTGGAAATGTACAACATAGATCTGTGTGCCGCAGAAGAGGATCCCTTTTTAATTAGATACTATTGTCGTTGAAATACAATGCTTTGTTTATTTTTAATATTTCATCTTTCCGTGCGGTTCTGTGATGGGGTACGTTTTTTTCTTCTCTGAAGTAGATATGTTTTATTTATATTCTTATTAAGCATGGTCACAATACCAACAATATAATTACAAAACAAACGAAATTTAGTCTATCATACATTACCGTTAATTGGTTTCAAACCAGGAAGAAAAAATGGGTAAGTATATTATGTTTGATTCCTAGCGGTGTCCAGCAATACGTATTACAATCCTTTTAGACTATAAGCAATTGCTTGTAGATCTATACAATTGGAAGGTCCGATACTCCGGTACCATTTGCTTTAGATGCATTTGCTGCAATTTCGTCGGAGCTGGGTTCAAAAGTCGCAACATCGGGATGATCAGGATAGTTACATTTAAAAAAAAAATCTTGAGGTAAAATTTTATCAAACTTTTTCCTTACTTTGACCCTTGCCTTGACCCAGGCCATCTGAAAGCGATCAAAACTCAAATTCAAAATCAAAGTCTTTTTTTTTCTATTTTGAAAAATGGCGGAAAAAAATTTACATTTTTAAATCTACGAAATACGTATCTTCAGCCTTAGTTCTTCTTTTCTTTGATCAACATTGAAGTTTAGTGTGATCAACTCTCCTCCGTTGGTTTTTCATTTAGTACGATTCCATATTTTCCTTTCGACTTTTTGCGACTCTGATTTTATGCGGTCAAGTTCCGACTAAGGATGGGCCCCGTTACCAATCGGTGCGAAAAACGACGCGCCGATTAATTTAAACGGGGTAAAGCCTCGCTCCGATTATGACGGTGTGGAGCATAGACTCGCACCGATGACAACGGCGCGGGGCAATGGTTACCCGTTTACCCGTGATTTTTTTTAACGAAAGTGATTTATATAAACCGTTAATTAAAAAATTACCCGATTACCCGTTTGCCCCGATATTTATTTACACCGATTACCCATTGACCTGTTTTTCCCCCGTTTAGTTTATTATAAGTAAATCAAGAGTAATTTTGTATTTAGCTATAGAGTCTAGCAAAACACACAACAACAATCTATATTTCATGATATTTCCTTAGAAATTAAAAAGAAAGTAGTGCAGCCACATTGGCTAAAGCACTAACCTTCATGCACTTCCTTAGGTAAACGAAGGCAACGTTCTACACAATGTGGCTGCACTACTTTCTTTAATGTCTGACTTAACGCCCAAGATGGGTGTGGGGCCGTTTTGCGTACCGTGTGTTACACACCGGCGTTAGCATCCATTTCCAGCCAATATATATGTATTTCGTACACAATATAATTGACAAACTTATTCAGTTTTTCACGCTGAACACGATGATATGCTTTTTTAAGCTTTTCAATTCTCATAAGCTTTCACTATTCTGTTTGTATTGTTTTAAAACAAAATGAGTACTACTAAAACTATGATAATTATCTTAAAATGAAGCTTATTTAAAATGGAATCGACCTTTTTCTGTAATTCATAATAAATCAATTAAATACGTAAATAATTTACTGTTACAATTGTCGCGTGTTACAATTAACCCTGATCTCCCCTACTTAATTTAATTTTTAAAAAATTATGCAAGTTTATTCTGACTTTAAGCGACCTGTTTAAAGCCACAAGAGGTCGAAATGAAACCTTGTTTAGTTAATGGAACACCCCGATAAATGTGTTGAAATATGAATTACGATATTTTACTATGTATGCTTTCTTATAGTTAGCAGGACTTACTATAAGAATATTTACATATTTCAAAAGATCGTCATATGAAAATACTAATTTGAATGACACAAAACCAAACATAACTTCGTGCATTTTAATCCAGGTTTTACAATAAAAATTCTACTTTATACCACTTGCTCTAATTTCTTAAATATGTCTGTCTTAACTGCAAAGATGGACGGAGGGCCGTTTTGCGTACCGTGCGTTACACACCGGCTTTGGCGTCGATTTTCAGCCAAGATAAATTGATTTGATACACAATATGATTGGCAATCTTACTATCTCATACGTATATATGATGTTTTAAAGATAAATCAAATCGATAGTAAATTTTACAGCATTAAATTATCGAGCTAATTTTTAGTATTATTGAACTTGCAGTAGACAGTTTTTATTATATTGAACTTAAACCGAACCATGTAAAGTACATGGGTCCAATGGGTTTATACTTTTTTAAAACTTTTATTATTATTACTGCACTGTGGTTTGGCACATATTGTGGTTTGAATAAATATTTTAGAATTTCAGAGAGAAGTGCTTAAATCGAAAGAAAATAATTGTTATACGTAATTATAAATGATGGAATTATAGAAAAAATCGTTTATATATATCATAAATAATTTTTAATTTAAATGTTTTACTTCTCCCCCAAAACAGCATTGTGAAAACGAATAAAACAAATAAAATGTGTTTTACAAAAATCCTTTTCAATCATGTTGGACAAATTGTGTAATAGCTCATATAAGAAAATCAAAAATGCTTGAAGGACTATTAATTTGAATTTATATTAAACTAATCTTGAGATAAAGTGCCTATACAGCACGGGTTTACTACGACGAGATGGTGCACTTTTTTATATAAAAAACATAGAATTTTAAAAAAATAATAAAACAATTCCCACTTATAAAGAATTAAACCGCTAGTTGTTGACAATTAACATTTCTTTAAAAATCATAATAACCCTTTTCAATCATGTGGAATAAAGTTTATTAAAGTACTAATAAGACCATGGAAATGCAAATTAAAAGTTGATATTAAAAAAAACTGCTGGAAGGACTATATTGTTCTGATTCTATTACACCAATGTCGGAAATGTAAGGGGTAAAATATTATATTTATAGAAACACTAAGTTATTATACCCCATGTATTAATATTTATTTAAATGGTCATGTATTATATGTGAATTAAGCACATTTTGTAACCCCATTGATAAGGATTGGTTCAAAAGCCCACTCTTGCAACTCCAAATCCGGATTTTTTTCTTTTTCTATCGACCCAATCTTCTCCCTATTATCGTCGCCTCCTTCCCACACAGTAAACCATCCTTGATATGCCCCTTAAAAACGAATAGTCGTGTTTCTTTTATCAATATTCCATATCTGTTTGGTCTTTAATGCTTTTAGATATGGCATTAATTGAGGATTAAATCTGTCTTTAAACGCTAAGCATTGATCTTGCAATGAACAAATATAGCTCTTATTACGGAGGACCCATTGTTGAGATTCCGTGCTGTTATCGCATTTCTCCAGGTAAATCAGTTTGTTATCTGAGACACTCAGTCGAATAGTTATATTTCCATCAAGGCATTTTTCTTTCAAGAAGTACAAACTTCTCAAACGTGACACTATATCACATCCATTTCTTTCTGGAGAGTTGATCTTTTTTAATTGAGTGCCTGAAATTGAGGTATAAAATTTATTACTAATTTTGGATTTGTACTAAAAGTCAAAACCTATTAAGATACCCAATAGCAATAGGTTGTTGAAACCTACTGCTTTTGGGCTTTCTAAGTGCTAAGGGTAAGCTAAGGGTTTCCTTAAGATTATGATTTGTAATAATTTCTTTTATCTGGTAAGTATATTGATTATAACAACTTTCTAGGTAAATAGATCTATATTATTCTTACTAAACCTACTGGATTCAAAGATTTAATGTAACAAATTAAAATAAAACCCAATTTCATCATTAACATAAAAATTTCATGTTTCAAACAACTTTTATTTTTTTAACCTAATTGTTGATTTCAGTGTTGATTGAATTATTGGATTAGTTTTTGTTTGGATGGGTTGTAATTGAGTGACTGAAAGAAAGTATGAACTTGTGGAGGGAATTGCAAGTGTTGTGTGACGAAATAAAAAGAAATAAGTCGATTTTTTTTCTAAATTTGATAAATTTTAAATGAAACTTACTGGTTTGTTTCAGCGTCGACTGGGTTATGGTTTCTTCACTTTGTTTCTGTTTTTTGGTCAAATTAAACTTGCAGTAGACAGTTTTGATTATATTGGATTTAAACCGAACCATGTAGAATCCATGCAATGAATAGCCAATTTTTTCAAGCTCTTCACACGATTGAGGTCCTATTCCATTTTCACTTGAAGCGCTCCTCGTGACTTCGTTATTGCTCAGCTCAAACTGCATTACATCCGAAAATTCTGGATAATGACAAGAACATGGCTGACTTCCAACGACATTGCAATATGGTAAAAATCTTGATGGTATATTTGTTTTTGCTGGATTAATATTTTGTGTCGCAACAGCATTTTTCTTTTCTTTTTCCTTGAATTCATTATAGTCACAATAGACTAGCTTAACTTTCTTTACTGTCATAGCCACCCAATAGAATCCTTTTAATGAATGGCCAATGACATAGAGATCTTCACAGTTCATAGGTTTTCTCGCAGCAATGTTAATTAAACTATTTGAAGACAAGTTACTTCTCCTAAACTCAAATAGTTGACCATCAGGATAATCGGGATAAAGGGCAATGCAGGGTCGACTCTCGAAGCCTTTACAAAATTGTGAAAATTCGGGGTATGGTGATGCATGGTTGTTGTTCGTAAAGAGAATTGTTTTCGCGCTCGTGTTCATATTGTAATTCGTTTGGTTGAAATCGCAGTAAATAGCTTTAATTCTTTTGTTGTTAAAACGAACCATGTAGAATCCACTTAGAAAATATCCAATGGCTTGTAGATCTGTACAGTTGGAAGGCCCGGTACCATTAATTTTAGAGGCATTTTTAGTGAGTTCGTCTGAGCTGAGTTCAAAAAGTGCGACATTGGGATGGTCAGCGTAGTAACAAGTGCAAGGCTGTCTTCCAAATCCTTTGCATAACTGTTCAAATTGAGATTTGACTGGTTTTGCAGTATTTTTAATTTCTCGAGCCGATCTGTTGATTGATGATGTATCTGATTTGATGTATTCCACCAGTGGATTTTGATTTGATAACGTGCAGCTTTCTTTGTTCGAATCTTTAGTTGTTTTCTGGTTATTTTCTTTAATTTCGTTCGTGGAATTTTGCTGGGTGACACTTTCCTCCACGTCATGTTTCTATAGAAAAGGAAACAAAGAAGTTAAATGGATTAGTTTCACTATTTTACGGAAATTAATTCATTGTGAAATTTTTTCAATGAATTAAAATTAATTAAGAAATACATATGCCCGAGTAATCAGCGTATTTATGTTTAGACATGTTACCCTTAAAAATTTGGTTCTCCCGACAGTTCCCGAGAGTTCTCCCGACAGAAGAATCACTTAAATGTGAATAAAACATAAAACATAAGTAAGAATTCTAAACGCTTGGAATAGCTCCAGCATTCTCGATTACTAAGATTTAAACTATTTTACAAAGATCTTCGTGTTTAACATTTAACGAATATAAATATTTTATTTTTAATATTAAAAAATTATAAATTTTCTATAAGTCCCCCTATTATATCAGATATCCTGATATCAGAAATTTCTTGGTATCAGAAAATTGAATTAAACAAATCTTTTAGAAAATGTGATATCAGGAAATCCCTGAAGTGATAAATTTTTGAATAAAATATGAAACAATTACATTGTACGATAAGAACTCAACGACGGCATGGTTTCACTAGCTTTTAAATGTTTTTTAGCAATTTATGTTAAAAGGAGAAATATTTTAGAAAATTAACGTGTACATGAGCACTTTCGATGATGCTACATTCATAATTTAAAAAAACGGTCATTTTGAGCAAGTAGTTAATCAAATACAACTATTTGAAAAATGCCGTATTTACGTAATATCGAAGGGCAATATATGGGTTACTGCGCTAATAGTATAAAAATAATAAAGTCTTTTAGTATACCTTTAAAGAATTTGGATGGGTTTCTGAAGGTGAATTAAAATTGAAAGAATTCGAACCGATTGGATAAGCGTCGTCATTCTTGATTATTCAGCATCAGACTGGTGCACTAAGCTACCAACGTATTAAATTAAATGAATAGCCATGTAAAAACCAAAAAAAGTTGCTAACCGCTAAAATGAGACATCATGCCACGTCATAAAATATTGAAACGTATGTACACTATTTGACGACATCAGCGCCATACTATATTTTGAAGCATTTTAATAACTTGAATTAATAATATGATTTATATTGCACGAGGAAATAACTATTTCAATTATTCGTTTATTGAAAAACGCGTTCCACCATGCATGGTATATGGTATCACCCATTTGTTAGATTATTTGTAAAATTCGTTCCTGTTTTAAGATACATGTATATGCACGCGCGATTTTTATGGTAGTGCATTCCTAAAATTAAATGGCTTTTTGAAATATCCTGATCCATTCCTTCAGTGGGATACAAATTGTGTTATGAAAACTCCTATTTTTTTAAATTGAACAGCTAAAAATATTAATTAAACCAATCGTTATCTAAAACTTAAATTATTGAGAGACTAATAATTTATAGACATAAAAATTTATTTTAAAATTTAAATTGCCATTAGAAAATATTTATTTTGTAGTGCCATGTAATTAAACATGAAAGAGGGGGGGGGGGGGAATCAAGAATAAGATCAATGATTGTGTTTCATTTTCTTCCGAAAATTTCTTTTCTACACTTGATAGCAGCACAATTTTTCCGTATTGGAACTTGACAGACATTTGAATACACTCGTTCGTCTATGGCATATTGCTTCGTCAATCCATTTACAAAACTCTTGCCTAGCCCATGCTTGGCAAAACCCATTACTGGCTTCTTTAGTGCAGTCCTTCATTTTTGGACAATAGGTAACGTACTTATCTCCATCATCTATTAATTAATAAATGAGCATTTTTATTAGTAAGTATCCACACCTTTAATTATAAGTGAGACATTTGCCTCTGTTTTCCAAAAAAGTTCCGATTTTCAAAGCAGCATTTACTCGTGACCGTGAGGAAGTTGACCAAGCAGTATGAAGGACCGACACCAGAATAAGGAGTGAACACAGAAGCTAAACAAATGAAACAAGAAAAGCAATCACAATTAATAGAATGTTCACTAATAAAAAAAGAGATAAAAAATATTTCTTACAAAGGAGTTGTGAGTTTGTAGTCATTATTTTCTTCTTCGTGGATAGTGGCTTGAACGTAAAACATTGATTTGTTGATTTTTATATACTTTTTTGTTGCATCTGATTTTACTTGATTGGTAATGTACTGTAACAGAACCTATTTGAAACCAAACAGGTGCAAGGGAGTGAATAACGTGGTAAACACATGTTTTTGGGTTCAATGAACCATACTTATCAATATCATTTCTAAAATATTTCTTGGTTCAATGAACCTCTTTGACGTCTTTTGGGCATCCCAAAAGAACTTTATATTGAAAATTCTGACCATTTCTGCTGTTTTGTGTCGTGGAGCTCTATTCTAATTTCTAGTATCCCATAAATTAATGCATTGATGAATGATTCAAATGGGTATTTTATTTCGTCTATATTCTTGTTGGGACAATTAATATACTTTTGTTTACAATGTTATTTTTTTTAAACACTTTTAGTATGTCGCTGCTGGTATTAGATATCTGAAGCTTTTGGGCCAGCCATTGATTTAATATGAAATCAACCAAATGAAAATGTAGAATTCGAAGCATTAATATATTCGTTTAAATACTCTTTTCATTACTACTATTTTTGCATCGTAGTAATATGCAGTTTTAATTTCTTGCATTTAAAAATTTCAAATGAAGCGCCATCTATTTTTAACCCGGGCGCCACACAACTTCAATAAAATGAGTATACATTTTTCAGTTTCATATTTTTTAGGGTTCTTTCATTTATAAAACGAATTATTACGGTACACTTTTGTTTTATCGTGCTAACAAGACACTAAAAGTGCGGTTGAGGATTACTGTATACATTTTTAAAAATAAATATTTTACTGAAAACAGTTTTTAATGCTGTAGAATTGTATTACTTCATGTAAAATATGATTTAACATGAAACAGAGGGGGAGAATCAAGAAAAGAGCCAATGATAGTGTTTCAAAAAAAATTCTTCTTTTTTACTTTTGATAGCAGCATAGTTTTTCCGTATGTGAATTTGAAAGACATTTATATAAGTTGACTTCTTTTGGGCAGCTTAAAGTCGGAAAATCTAAACCGTCAACCCATATACAAAATGTTTCCTTCGCCCATGCTTGACAAAACTGGTCACTGCCTTCTTTAGTGCAGTCCTTCCTTTTTGGACAATAGGATACGTACGCATCTGCACCATCTATTAAGGAATTAATGTACATTTTTATTATTGAGTATCCAAGCCTTTTAATTAAAGTAAAACATTTATTTGCCTCTGGTTTCCAAAAAAGTTTCAATCTTAGAAGCAGCATTTGCCCGTGAGGGAATCGACCAGGCAGTATGAAGGAGCGACACCAGAATAAGGAGCGAATACAAAAACTTAAAAAAATTATATAAGAATAGCAAACAAAATTTAAATAATTTTTACTAATATTTAAAAAAAGTGCTTATAATATTTCTTACAAAGCATTGGCGAGTTGTAGTCATTTTCTTTTTCGTGGATAGTGGCTTAAACGTAACTGTTTTTTATTTTATTTTTATATACTTTTTTGTTGCACCTGATTTTTACTTGATTAGTAATGTATAGGATAGAACCTATTTGAAACCAAACAGGTGCAAGGAAGTGAATCTGGTAAGCAGATGTTTTTTGAGGGTTCACTGAACTTTGCTTAGTAATACGATTGCTCTTTACACGTTAGCTGTTAAATGCAACCTTTATTCGCATTATATGAATAATATTCAAAGTTAATGATTAAAAATAATTCGAAAATGTCGTTATATAGTGGTCCCTTATTTACTACCAGTATTATTTCAGTTATCCATAAAGTTGTATGCTTAAAAATGTCAAAGGGGCGGTCCGATATTAAATTATGAGGTCATTTTTTCAGGTGGTGCGCCAATGACTGTTATTTATACAAGCTACTAAGAAATAAACGCATGTTTTTGGGTTTAATGAACCACTTAGTAATACAATATTAAATACAATCATGCAATAATTACAACTTATTTGTGAAAATTGATTCACACAAATGAAAACAAAAAGTTCATCAAGTTCTGACTTTTTAACATAGTGTGACGTTTTAGATAGTTTGAGTATTTTTAAATGAGGCAACCTTTAATATGAATTCATTAAAACTGTATAAAAACTAAATTTAATGAAAAGTTAAAGTTAGTTAATAAGTATTATTACTTGTCATGGTTTTTGTTCAATGGCTGGAAACTTTTTTTAAAGAAAACTTCCTTGAATCTCCGAAATTCATAAATTAAAATGAATACGAAATATCAAATACCAGGAATTTGAAGACAGCCTTTAAAATATACATATATTTCTGTACCAACACCACTTTTTCAATCATCATAAGAAATAAAAAAATATACATAGAATTCCGAAAAAGGCAACTCATGAATTTGGGTTAAATGATTAATACAACACAATTCTCTTGAACTGTACTTAACCTGTAGTTTTTTACGAATTTGTAGGTGCTCAAAAATTCAATTTGTAAATGAAAATGTAACAATACTATCCCATCATGTATGATTCTTGCAACCTTGGAAACCAATTCAGTGAAATAAGAAAAACAAACCTGACTTATTTTTTTAAATTGTAGGAAAAGTGGTATTGACCCTCTGTCCCCCAATTTATAGAATTAAAAAAAAGAAACTGCTGTCAATAATTTGCACATTTGAAAACACCATTAATTAGGACTGGTTCAAAGGACCACAATTGATCTCTACCAATTTTTGTATCTTTGTGCACTACATCAACCTGGTCGTCATCAATAGCACCTAAGCAACTTAGGCGCCAACCAGTTTGGAAATGAATAATCGTCTTCTTTGTTTTATCGATAGCCCATTGTTGTTTAAATTTTAATGCATCATTATATGACATGATGGTAAGGATATTGTATGGCATCTTGACAAATGACTTCACACCTAAGCATTTGTCCTTTAAGGTACAGATATAGCTCCCATCCCTTAATACCCATTGCTGGGATTCTGTGTTGTTATCGCAGATAACAGCTGTAAGCATTTTTTCATTGAAATAAGTCGTCCTCAAAGTCGTGTTAAGACATTTTGTTTGGTTCAAATGAAACAAACGCGACACCTTATCACATCCAATTTCTGTCAAAGATTGGGTGGTTATCAATGAAGTGCCTGTAAGACAGTCAAAATGGGTTGCATCATGAAACGAATGAATTACCACAAAATCTTATTTTAAATTAAATCTTACTTCTCGGTTTCAGCGTTGATTGTGTTGTACTCTCTTGCATGATGTATTCATCACTTTCAGTGTAATTGAAAATGCAGTAAATCGTTTTTATTACATTGGTTTTAAAACGAATCATGTAAAATCCATCAAAAGTATAGCCGATCTGTTTTAGTTCTTCACAGGATTGAGGGCCTGTACCATTTTCACTCGAAGCTTTCTTGGTATTCTCATCATTGCTAAGTTCAAACTGCAAGAGATTTGAAACTTTTGACGAATAACAAGAGCATGGTTGACTTCCAACTTCGTTGCAATGATGTAATTCACTTGAAGAAGTACTAGTTTCTGAAATTTTCTTTTGCAGTGCAAATGTTTGGTTCATAACAGTCTCTTTGCCTACCCCCTTTATTTCACTGAAATCGCAGTAGACTAGTTGAATTTTCTTTGCATTAATAGCAACCCAATAGAATCCTTTCAAGATATAGCCAATGACATGTAGATCTTCACAGTTTGTAGGTATTTTTACCTCAGTCTTGGATAAAGTATGCGAAGATAGGGCATTTATCTTTAATCCAAACAGAGGAGTGTCAGGATAATCGGAATAAAGGGCAGTGCAGGGTGGACTTCCTGAACCCTCGCAAAATTGTGAAAACCCCGGGTTTATTGGTGTTTTGCCGTTGTTTGAGGGAGACAGTTTCGATAAACCCTTGTTAGTATATACATTCGTTTGGTTGAATTCGCAATAAATTGTTTTTATTCTTTGATTATTGAAACGGACTACGTAGAATCCTCTTAGAACATAACCAATGGTTCTTAGATCTGAGCAATTGGAGGGTCCAGTACCGTTAATTCTAGAAGCGTTTACGGTGATTTCATCTGAGCTGAGTTCAAAAATAGCTACTTCAGGATGATCAGGATAGTAGCAAGTGCAGGGCTGTCTCTCAAAGCCGCCACAGAGCATTTCAAATTGAGATTTCAGAATTTTAGTTGTACTTGTTGATTGTGGTTCCTATAAAACGTTTAATTAAATTCGAAATTAGTTAGTAAAAGATTATACATCATCATTTTATATTTTTTAAACCTTAATGATAGAAAGCTAATTTTTATAAGATATTAAAAAAAAACTAAAATATAAATCAAATTGGACCCTAAACTTCTTGGTAGATATGTTCAGTACCTTATAAGTTATAACCATAAAACACTTGATTTTATTATCACGTCTGTGAGAATCCCAAGAACGCTAGTATAAGAACTAAAAATGCGTACATGGAAAAACTTATCATTTAAATTTATACTGGAATATGTAGACACAAAATGAGACTAACAAGTCTGAATACAAATTTAATTGCTAATTATTACTATTTTTTAACAATGCCTGAAGTCTTAATATAGCTGAAAAAATGAACAGAAAATATAAAATTGAAGCTATATTCTAGAATATGTTTCGTTAATTACTTCTACTAATATATTTGTACAAAGTTAGGAAAATGCCGTATAGTATAGTATATTATGGGGGAAAAGTTTGGCATACCGACATGAATTTTTCTTCTGTTTCACCTGACAGTAGAACGATTTGAAGGTAAACCAAAAACAAATTACTAGAAAACGATTTGAACATTTTACCCATTCTTCAATACTAGACCAAAGACTGAGGTATGCAGTTTTTTTGTAATGAATTATCGGGTATGTTAAAAAAAATTTTAGTAAATTGCTAAAACCGGATTTTTTTTTAAATCTTATTTTTTTAATTCTAAAAAAGTTTATTGAAGGATGTGGTTGCAATTTAATCAGTAATTGGGATTATTTTTAAACATTTTTGTATTCTTTAAACTTGGATACTTGTATAAAATAATGTATAAATAAAGGATATATGTATAAAACTCGAGTGAATTACATTCTGATTTCTGAGCACGTCAAATATTTTTTTGAAAACTTATGAAACATGAATGTAAAAAGTACTTTTCATTTACCTAAATAGTAATTTTATAGCTTGCTGCTTGCTAGCATCTCTTTTTCCGGATTTTATTGCATTCGCTTTCCGGTTTCCAGACTTGAAAGCAGGTATATTTATTTACACTTCATTAACTTTTAAACAAATCGATGACATTTCTATTTTCATCTTTCAATTTCAAAATTTTATTTAAAATCTCGTGATTTATAAGCATAGAATAGAATATATTGTAATAAATATCATTTGAAATAAATTAATAAGCAAAAACTGTTGAAATACTTCGAATTATTATATTTTAACCGAATTACGATTCAGTGTATATTAAAACAGTTTAAAGTGAATTGATTCAGATTCAGATTTTACTTTAATTTAAACTGACTTAATTAAATTTAGATCGATTCGAATTTTAGTTTTAAAAATGTCATCATATTACACACACAATAAAATAAAATATCGCTAGTGAATTTATTTTTTCCAGATTGTATTTCCTTCAAAATGCATACAATGATATTAATAAAACAAGTTTACTAAACATTGAAACATGCAAATTATGCCCATTAAAGAATTAACCAATCACCATATTTTATATTATTTTTTTAGATGCATTTTAAAGGCAGTAGTCGAAGATTTTTCCCTACATTTTACATTTGTAAAGTGTGACAGTCTGCTGTTATTTTGTAATTGTTCTGAATATAAAACATGCTTTTCACATTTACCGATGATTAAATGGGAGAGAATTTTAACACAAATAGTAACATTTGTTTTGCTAATGTTTAAAAATATTGTGAATAAAAGTGACCATTAATCATCGGCACACTTCAAATCCCCTTGTATCAGGATTGATTCAAAAGACCAACCCTGATTTTTATTATCTACCCTATCTTTATTTGCCAAATCAACCCCGTCATCAATCAAATAACTTAAAGTAAGGCGCCAACCAGACTGAGAATGATAAATCTTATTATTTTTGTCGATTGTCCACTGCTGTTTTGATTTCAATGCTTGATTGTATGGCAGGACAGCAGGATACATATATGATGGATTGCTCTTACCAGGCTTAACAGCTAAGCATTGGTCTTGTAAGGTACAGATATAGCCTCCATCCCGTAATACCCATTGTTGAGATAAAGTGTTATTATCGCAGTTAACTAGGGTAAAAAATTTTTCTAAATATTTAGACGAATATAAAGTTGCATTGATGCATTTTCCTTCGTTTAAGTGCCGAATACGTGATATTTTATCACATTGATCTGTTATCAGAGATTGGGTGGTTTTTATTGCAATGCCTGCAAATAGATAGTATTAGTAATTTTAAATAGAGTGACTTTGAATGAAAACTTACTGGTTGTTTTCAGAGTTGATTGCGTTGTACTATCTGGAATGTATTCGTCAGCTTCACTATAGTTGAACACACAGTAGACAGCTTTAAAAATATTGGTTTTATTCCTAACCATATAATATCCATCAAAGGAGTAGCCGATATTTCTTAGTTCTTCACAGGATCTTGGACCAGTACCGTAATCAATTGACGCTTTCTTGGTTATTTCGTCATTGCTTAGCTCAAATTGCAATAAATTTGAAAATCTTGTGTTGTAGCAAGAGCATGGCTGACTTCCAACGTCATTGCAAAATCTCGAGGACGTGTGTGTTTCTATTGAAGCCATATTTTGTGATACTGCTATATTGGTCATCGCATTTATCTGGTCTTTGAAATTACAAAAGACTAGTTTAACTTTGTTTGCAGTCAAAGCAACCCAATAGAATCCTTTCAAAGCATAGCCAATGGAAGCAAGATCTTCACAACTGGTAGGCCTCCCTACGGTATTATTAAGTTGATTTTTAACAGCTTGGTCATTTTTCTTTAGGTCAGCAATCATTGGAATGTCAGGATAGTCGGAAAGAAGGACAATGCAGGGTAGACTCTGTAAGCCTTTACAAAATTGTGAAAACTCAGGGTTTACTTGTGTATTTTTGTTGTTTTTAGAGGGTGCTGGTAGATTCGTGTTGATGTTTCTGTTCATTTGATTAAATTCGCAGTAAATTGTTTTGAATCTTTTGTCATGTAAACGAACGACGTAGAATCCTCTTAGACTATAGCCAATGGCCTGTAAATCTGTGCAGTTAGAAGGTCCGATGCCATTGACCTTAGAAGCAGTTGCAGTGATTTCGTCGGAGCTCAGTTCAAAAATAGGGACATTTGGGTGATCAGGGTAGTAGCAAGTGCAAGGCTGCTTTCTTAAACCGGCACAGAGCTGTTCAAATTGTGATTTTAGTTGGTTGGTTGAATTCGTTGATTGTATCAGTTGATCCTACACAGAACATACCATTTAAAAAATTCAAAGTATTAAAGTCAACATGGAAATCCTATTTATGTTATTTTAAACAAATTCTGAATATTTTTTTTTAATATACAACATTTATTTTGAAACAAATGAACGACTGAATAACTTTAATGGTTGTAGCAAACAATGTTTACTTAGTATTAAAAATTGTCTTTCAAAATGCTAAAAAATATTCAATTTTCTATTAAATGACAAGAAAAAAAATATGAATGGCGTATAATTTAAAGAAAAGCTTGTTTTACATGCTGTTTCTACTTGATAGCATGTCTCTTTAAAAAATATTTACAAATTGAAAAAAAAGATTTAAGTCTTCTGAGTCTAGTGAGTTCTTCAAGTGTGGCTACAATGATGCGCAGTGATAACATCAAAATAAATGTAATTAACTGTTTAATTACAAATTCAAATTGAAATCAAAATAGCATGATCGCAGGCTTGTGCTGTTAATTATTTATGTAATTCAGAAAATTTCGGCATACCATCAAAGAATTTTCTTGTGTTTCACCTGATAATAGAGCCACTTGAAAATAAATCAAAATCGAAAAAATTAAAAACGATTCGTATAGGTTCGTCATTCTCGATTACTTTTCATAAGACTGGCAATCGTGGGCAGTTTTCTGCTTGAAATACACCATGATAAATTAAAAGCTGCCAATCAGCTATGGATTTTAATGGTGATATTTGTATGCCAAATAAGCTGTTTTCTGATTTGCTTTACATATTTCCCCTAGTTTCGAGATATGCACGCGCGCTTTTTAGTGCTTTATGACTGAAATGGTTACTTATTGTTCTGAATTACGCACATCCCTCCCTTCCAGCTTTGGGGTACGCACGCGCGCTTTTTATGGTGCACTGCTTTTTTTTTACAAAATAGGAAAGAAAATTCCTGGTTTACCTTATATAACTGCATGAACTGTATCAACCACCATTGAAATATTCATAATGAAAAATATAATCTTATTATTTCTATTTAAAAAATAATCGAGTTCGAAGTATTTATAAATAGGAATAAAAATAGAGTCCTGGGTATAATGTTATTGATTTTTTTCTACATAATTTTAATCAAACTATTTCAATGGAGTGTGGCTTTTTACGAAATCTATAAAGAAAAGTAAATTGTATTGTTTGACACTGTATGATTGAAAAGAATATAGAAATCAAGTTTTGACTGAAGTATATGATACTTTTAACTGTTTTCTATTACTTTCAGTCCTAAGTAGCAAAATGCCCTACTTCATTTAACTTTATTTTACTTTTAAGCTGATATTTGTCAACAGATCCCAAAAGATCATGTGTCATCATATTTTCAAGATTCTTCGTCACGTTCGGAATAACTAAATTTTTCGTAAGCGTTGCCGATATTTGACTCTAGAATCGAACGTTAATATAAATGCTTTGAAATAAATAAAACCTAAACAATATCCAGGTATTGAAGTATGAATAATAGTGTTTATTGCCCACATCATGTTCCCAATCACCAGGTAGGATAAAGCATTTTATAAAAAAGTTTTAGATATAGAGAGGATTAGATAGAGCTATTCATAAGCAAATAAATCAGTATCAATAAAAACTAAGTTAGTACTTCTTACATTTTTTAAAGATTCTCAGAAATATTTTATTATGGATAATTGAAATAAAATTTTTTACGAAATATTTTATTTACTGAAGATGACTTTTTTTAGCTCAATGAAGGCTAACTATATTTATAACTAAGCAATAACCATTTTAACAGCCCTACACAGCAGCAAAAAAGTGCTTAATTTTTCGGCTTTCAGTATTCTTATGATACTTTTTAGTCCGGAAAGTACTGAAAATCTGAATTTCAGCATCAAACCGGTGCTGAAATTCGACTTTCAGTACCAGTTTTCAGTACTTTCTGGACTGTTAAGCACATTTTCGCCGCTGTGTATTCGGAATCTGCGTAATTATTATATGATCTGGATATCCGTCTCCCAACTACGGCAAAGTGGAAATAAAGTATGGGGCTTCTTTCATTTATTGAATTGTTAATTGGAAGAAAAAATATACCAGTTGGAATGGCTTTTAAAATTGAAAAATATAAACCTTTGTTTCCACCAATTTTTAAATTTTGAACAAAGATGCTGAGATAATTAATTAGCACATTTGGAAACACCCTTTATCAAGATTGGTTCAAAGGACCAGTTCTGATTTCTATCTACCGTATCTTTATTTCCCAAATCCACCCTGTCATTAATCAAATAACTTAAAGTAAGACGCCAACCAGATTGCGAATGATAAATCGTATTGTTTTTGTCGATTGTCCATTGTTGTTTGAATTTTAAGGCTTCATTGTATGGCATGACTGCAGGAACCATGAATGTTGCACTGCTTTTGCTCGGCTTAACAGCTAAGCATTGGTTTTCCCAAAAAACTAGACAAATATAAAGTTGCATTGATGCATTTTCCTTCGTTTAAATGCCGAATACGTGATATTTTACCGCATTGATTTGTTACTGGAGGTTGGAAGGTTTTTGATGGAATGCCTGAAAGGGAAAAAATTAGGAGTTAGTTTAGAATTACTGTAGACTATATAAGACTATTAAATCTTTAAAAAAAAACTGTTTTTTAACTCAGCACATTAACGCCGTTATTTTTTGCTTGTGCTCTATGCAGTTATGTAATTACGAAAAGGGGAGTATCAAATTTTAGAGATATGTGTCTTTAAAACTTACTTATTGATTTCAGTGTTGATTGGGATAAGCCCTGTGGATTGTGTTTATTTTCTTCACGAAAATTAAACATGCAGTAGACAGTTTTTATTACATTGGTTTTAAACCTAACCATATAAAATCCATCAAAAGTGTAGCCGAGGTCGTTTAAATTTTCACAGGATTTTGGGCCTGCACCATTGTCGCTTGACGCTTGCCTGGTGACTTCGTCATTGCTCAGCTCAAACTGCAAGATATCTTCAAATTTCGATTGATAACAAGAGCATGGCTGACTACCAACGTCATTACAATGTTTTACACCTCTAGAAGACCAATTCATTTCAGTTGATCTAATATTTTGTGATTCCATAATTTTAGTTGTCACGTTTTTCTTATCCTTATCCTCTATTTTAGTGAAATCACAATAGACTAGTTTTACTTTGTTTGCACTCCAAGCAACCCAGTAAAACCCTTTTAACACATAGCCAATGGTTTGTAGATCTTCACAGTTCGCAGGTCTTCTTTCCTCCTTTTTTGTAGAAACAGTGGAGGATAGATCATTTCTTTTGAATTCAAAGAATGGGATGTCAGGAAAATCTGAATATAGGGCAGTGCAACGTTGACTCACAGAATTTTTACAAAATGGTGAAAATTCTTGGTATATTGACGAATTTCTGTTTGTCAAAAAGGACATTTTTGTTTCATTCGTTTTAAGATTTTCGTTCTTTTGATTAAAGTTGCAGTAAATGGTTTTTATCCGCATTCCATCAAAACGAACGCCGTAGATTCCTTCTAAACTTTAACCAATAGATTGTAGATCTGAGCAGCTTGAAGGTCCAGTGCCATTGACCTTAGAAGCATTTGTTGTGATTTCGTCGGAGCTTAGTTCAAAAATAGGAACACCGGGTTGATCAGGGTGGTAGCATGTGCAAGGCTGGACTCCAAACTCGCCACATACCTGTTTTGATAGTCAGTAAAGTGATTTTATTATTTCAATAAATTTCGTTGACTTATTAGGAGGTTATCAATATTTTTTAATGATGTTCTACCATTAACTTCGATTGGGCTATGTGTAGTGTTCCTTGGAAACAAGTATACAAGTAAACATTTCGACAAATTTACTTTGCAATTGGTCGATAGGCCTACAAAAGACGGTAAACGACCTCAAAACACAAGAATAAACAATTCATGCCATTTTTTTACGGGTTTGACTAATTGGAAATAAAGTGTTGATACTTTTCCAACTATAGTGAAAGCGTTCTCTCCCATTTTATTTTATTTGGAGGGGAGGGGGGGGGGGGTCTTTTGGACTACGACGAACCAATTCGACTCTTTCAATTATTCTAAGGCAGAGCTATACTTCTACTGTAAGTTTTAAACGATATAACAGTGTTGCTATCTCTGAAAAAACCAGCAACGATTTTAAAAGCTTTTCCCCCAAAGAATTGATAGTTGGGGGCTGTGTTTTCCTATTCAAAAATCTAGTATTAATTCTTCTATTTCAACATAAAGAACCCTTTTGAGCAAACAAAGATAAATTAATACCCCACGCTCTTACTAAAAACAACGATGTTTTAAGTGTGCAACGTATAAGAAAAATTAATCAAAGAAAAATGTGGACATACCATTAAATAAGTGTCTTGGATTTCTCGTGATAATAGAGCCACATTAAGTTGAATTTAAGTTGAAAGAAGTAGAAATATTGAACCGAATATCTTCGTCATTCTCGACTTTCTCTATACGACTGAGAAACGCAGTTCAACACGCAGAAGTGCACTTATACAAAAGCTTTAAATAAATAAAATGACTAGCTGATAAATTGAGATGTTCTTTCAAAGTACAAAAGCCATGAATTAACTAAACAAGATCCGCTCCTCGTATCGACCGGATGGGCGGGATTTATTTTTTTTTTTGCTGCGTCAAAATGTAAAAAGGAAAAAAAACGGGAGCCTACACAACTACACTCGCTGTCCGAGTTAACCGCCACACATTTTCTCTCATAAAAGGTGACCACACAGCAGCTTTAAAAAAAACTCGTAGTTGACAAAATGCTTAAAATTGAACCAATGGCCTATTTTTTTCTTTACTTGGATAGGATTTGTCAATGGATCATAATATCAATCAGACCATAGTTAGGTGGAAAACACAAATTACCCCAGTTCCCTAATAATAGTATTAAGAAAGTGGAAGAAGAGTTGAATGTGGGCTTCTCGATCTAATAAAACTAGATAATTGACAGCTGTGAGTTACATCTTTACTTTTATAGGTAATACTTGAGACCACATTATAAGTGTTGATGGTGGATCACGATGACTTATTGACTGTCACAACACTTGATATCAATGCCCGGTGGAAATAACAGGATACATTTGAGACATGTATGTCTTTGTGCATGACTTCGTCCAGGTATACAAACTAAAATTATGATAGATGGTTGTACACTCCCCTATACATAATAAAAACAGAATGAAGTAAAAAAATAATCATGTAAAATATAAAAATTTATGGATTTACCCCATGTTACACGAATATAAGCTATTGCTGTCAATATATAGTCTTGTTGATCAAGAAAAAAAGACACCAAGAAAAGTTTTGCCGTAACGAGATTCCAATTCTTCTAAGTAAAAGAGGAATTAAAGAAAAGCTAACGATGATTTGATACTGCTGAGGGTTGTTGAAAGTAATAATTATTAATTACTTTTAAAAAAGAATAAAAACTAACCAAGAAATAAACTGAAAAAGTAAAGCTGCAAAACAATAACAAAGATGTAATTCGTCAGTATAGATGTCAACAACATGAATTGAAGTACCACATATACTTTCGTGCCCGAGATCCATCCCTAAAAACATTAAATTCCCTCTGGCTATGCCGCGTTTAGTGTGTATACTAGGTATAAGGGGTAAAGCAGGTATAACGGGTATAGTGGGTAAAACGGGGATAGCAGGTAAAACGGGGATAGCAGGTAAAACGGGGATAGCAGGTACAACGCGTATAAGACGACCAACGATCAGTAGAGAAGGGCTCACAGCTGAATTGGAATCGGCTAGCAGCGCCTCTACAGTCGGCAGCTACGGAAACAGCTGGGTGCATACAATATGCAGATGGTGCAAAGCAGAACCGCAAGGTGGCTACACTATTTATGACGAAAAGAGTGAGCCCCTCTACGGAATAGTGGGGATCAACCAATCAGAAACGACTACGGAAACGAGGGGAATAAAGGTTTTGAGACTCGCTCCAGAAAGGGGGGAGAAAAGAGGGGGAATAAGACGGTAAAAACCTCCGGTATCGAATAAATTCGATCCCATCCGGAATAAAGAATACAGTATTTAAAATAATCCAGTTTCAATGTGATTTTTTATGATATAAAATTATAAATACATTTCAGGATGTATATAAAATCCATAAAATGAATGTTTTAAATGAATTACATTTTCTATTGAAAATCAATCCCCCATGAATGGAAAATTTACTTTTATGCATAGAAACATTTCTCTTCTGGTTAAATGATATACACGCACGCATTCAATTATGCTTCATTTTCTTAATTGATTAAATAATGTAGCGCTGAAAATATCGTAATAAAACATTTTTATTAGCACTTTTGATGGAAAAATATAGCGCATTTACTGAATTGTAGTAAATATCAAGTTATTCTTGCCTGCTCATAATATTTTGAGAAATTCAATTGTTAATAACTAGTTATTCAATGCATGGAACCATTTGATTAGTCTATTAAATACTCGGAACATCCTTTTCAATTACATTCCCACATAAGTTTTACACTTTTACTATATCGTCCAAAGTTGTCGGTCGATTTTTTTAAAATTATTTACTTTTGATTCAAATCTTCAAATCTCAACTCAACTCAAATCCTTTGCAAAGATTGAATCATTTTGATAAATCTTAAAAATCTTATTTTTTCTATCGATACTCTAATTCTCTCTATAGTTCAATCGTTTATTGTATATAACGTAAAACATATAAGGGACTAACTCATGCAGCTTGATAGGTAAGTGTTTGCTCTGGCATGGTAATAGTTAATACCAGAAACAATAACCAGATATTGCGTTTATTAACCAAAATCATTTTGACAATCACCACTTTGAATAAAGGAATTCCTAGATAAAGTATAAGAAGTGTAAGCAAATAAGAAGACAACACCAATACAATTATTTAATTTTGTGTTGGCAGGGACACGATGTAAAAAATTTTGTCGCCTGCAGGCCTCCTATCGGAAGTGTCTGATCTCCCCTATATCGTACACAGAGGGCAGCTGCACAACATCCGAAAAAAGATGGCTTCAAGTGTTACAAAAAATTCAGGATTCTGTGCGCTTAATGCATCCTCAAAGACAAGCACTATTGTGCTTTCTGAAGTTTTTTAACGGGCATGTTTTGATTCTAAAATTAATTAAGACTGAAGACCTAAGCTAAAAGATGAGTTGAAAGTCGGAAAACGAGGCATTATAGCTTTCACACCTAAGGATTTCATAGTTAAGACTTGAGACGCAGGTACTGTAGCTGAAATTTTTTTTTGAACGCAGGTATAGATAGGCCGCTAGCTATGAATAGTAGTTTAGTATGCAAGTACATGTATTGCCAAATGGACAAAAAAATAGAAATGTTTTTATGTAAACAATTTTCACCATTTTACTACTTTTCAATAAGGGTGGCTATCAATATTTCGCACATTTTGGAACACCGTTAATCAGGATTGGTTCAAAGGACCAAACTGTACTTTTTTCATCTGTTGTAAATACTTCTACTGCATCTACCAAATCGTTAGAAACATAACTCAGGCGCCAACCAGATGTGTGATGAACAATCTGATTTCTTCTATCAATCCTCCATTTCTCTTTAGATTCAAGTGCTTCATTGTATGACATTGCTATAAGGACATACGGGCCACTCTCAGACAGCTTAATAGCTAAGCATTGGTCCTTCAAGGTACAGATGTAGCTCCCGTTTCGGAATACCCATTGCTGTACTTCAGTGCTGTTCTCACAATTCACTAGGGTGAGCATTTTTTTAAACGAATAAGAAGACTTGATGTTTGCATTGAGGCATTTTCCTTGGTTTAAATGCCTGAAACGTGATACCTTATCGCATCCATTTGTTATCAACGATTGTGTGGTTCTTGAAGGAGTACCTGCAAAA
This sequence comes from Chydorus sphaericus, assembly GCA_030141595.1. Classification (NCBI taxonomy): domain Eukaryota; kingdom Metazoa; phylum Arthropoda; class Branchiopoda; order Diplostraca; family Chydoridae; genus Chydorus; species Chydorus sphaericus. The sequence continues at coordinate 20,487,411 of CM057926.1, forward strand.
AAAAGTTTCAAATTCCAATCATTTCATTTTCTCCATACGGTATGATTTATTATGTTAAAAGAAGTAATGCAATTGCAGTTAAATATATACTTGAAAACCGGTATAGTTTAAATTAAATCTTACTGGTTGGTTTCATCGTACTTGTTGATTCCGTTGTAGTCTCTTGGTCATACTCTTCATCTTCACTGTAATTAAACATGCAGTAGACAGTTTTAACTATATTGGTTTTAAATCGAACCATATAAAATCCATCAAAAGTGTATCCAATGTCTTTTAGATCATCGCAGGATTTAGGGCCCACGCCATTATCACCTGCCGCTTGCCTGGTTGCTTCATCATTACTTAGTTCAAACTGCAAGACATTCGCAAACTTTGAGAAGTAGCAAGAGCATAGCTGACTTCCAATGCCTTTGCAATATGGTAAAACTCTTGATGAAATATTTGTTTTTGATTTACAATCGTTTCGTGATATTACACTTTCGATTAATGCATTTTTCTTTTTGATTTCGTTAAAGTCACAATATACTAGTTGAACTTTCTTTTCACTCATATTAACCCAATAGAATCCTTTCAAAGAATAGCCAATTGCACTTAGATCTTCACAGCTCGTAGGTTTTCTTATATAATTTTTAAGGGATACATTTCAGGTAAAGTTATTTTTCTTAAATTCAAAAGGTGGATTGTCAGGATAATCTGAATAAAGGGCATTGCAGGGTGGACTCCCTAAACCCTCACAAAATTTTGAAATTTCTGGATATATTTCTAATTCATTTCTGTTTTTTGCAGAGGGAATTGTTGGATTTGTGGAGATATTTTTGGTTATTTGATTGAAATCGCAATAAATGGTTTTTATTCGTTTGTCATTAAAACGAACAACATAAAATCCTTTTAAACTATAACCAATGGCCTCTAGATCTGTACAGTTGGAAGGTCCGGTACCATTAATCTTAGAAGCATTTGTGGTGATTTCGTCGGAGCTAAGTTCAAAAATCGTTACATCGGGATGATCAGGGTAGTAGCAAGTGCAAGGCTGCCTCCCAAAACCGCCACATAGCTGTCCAAATTGTGTTTTGAGTAATTTGGTCGAATTAATTAGTATCTTCTGTTGACACTGTAGAAAATAAAAGAATGGCTAGAATGAATTTAGTTTTTAAATAATTGTTTACTATTGATTTGTGCGAGATCCTAAATGTCTATTAAGTTAACAAAAAACCCTACATGGTCTAGAATAAAATTTAAAAATTTCTCTAATATTCCTTTGAAATTTTTAAATGAATGAGAAGTTAGACGAATGAGGTATTTGGAGGCATTCAATATATTTTTTAATAATTTTTTTTAAATTTTGTTTAGGCCTACTACTTTCGCTATGCATACTTAACTACGGATGAAGAATTTATTGTAAAAACACCCTTTCACTGCTTAAATATAGAGATTCAACCTTATAAGCCAGTCTGCTTATGCTTGAGCACTATGAAGACCGTGGGCTTTCTCCTCTTTTCATAAGTCAACCATAGTTCTATAAAATCTTGAATTCCCTTTTCAATGATTTTATGAAAAATTTTGACACACCCGTAATATGAGAGCCAAATAAATAGAAAGTTAGACAACCGTTGTTATTCATTTTACCAGAAACGGTTTAAAATAAAAGAATGTAAATAAGATGTACTATGCAAAAATACATATCAAACGTAAAAAAAGCGTACTAACAAAAATGGTTTTAACATACCGCCGAATTTTCTTGTGTTTCACTTAACAATAGAGCCACTTGAAGGTGAGTCCAAACTAAAAGAATTAGGAACAATTTAAATAGCTTCGCCATTTTCGATGTCTAGACATAAAAGTAAAGTGAACAGAGCTGTGCTGAAGTAAAAGAATAAAAAGTGTAAAAAGAACTATCTGCTTACTAGGCATGAATTCAAAAAACCGTTATAGCAATAAACAAAACTTAATATTTCTTGTCGGTTCATTTCTGCCTCGGCCCCTCCCCTTCAGTTTGAAGGTATGCACGCGCGCATTTTATGGTGCCAATCGGCTGGAATTTATACGATTTTTATAGCAAGCTTCCTTTCCTGAATGAAATAGATTTTTAAACAAAATGCCTGTCAAACCTTATATAACTTGATGAACCTTCGGTGGTAATTTTCAATGCATATATAGTTTCAATCCTTTTCATGAATTATATAAAAATAGTATTTAAAATATTTAAACAAATATATGCTTGAAATTTATTTGGCCATTGATGTTCATCCAGATCATAGGGTAAAACTGACTAAAATGGAAGCAATCACATAGGTACGATTTCAACCATGTATTATACGAATAAGTTTTATGTAAGCTGGTATAGTACTTAATGGTATCCAAAAGCAAATTAAAATGTCTGCTAAATTCATTGAAATCATCTTTCAATTTTTCATATCCTGCTAAAGTCTGTGTAATTTGTTTTTTTTAAAAGAAAAATCGCAATGATGTTTTCTGAAATTTTTTTCTGAATGTAACTAACGTCACATCAGTATTAAACATTTTGATAAACATAAGCAGTAATAAGGACTATTGAAGGATGAAATCAAGAAAATATCATAGTTTAAATATATATTATATAAATATATATAACTTTTTCTATTGAAAGGGATTTATCAGTCTTTAAGTCAACCATATTATTGATTTTGACTGGCATGACATTACTTTTATTGTTAAGGAATCCGTTGAGAAATTTTATACTTGTTCTAAAATATTCTTTTTTATATTTTTTTTCGATGACCATTATATATTGCGTTGCACTACCCTCAAAATCTTAATATAAATTGATAAAGAAAGGTTTTTTTAAATGTCATCGAATTATGTTTTGTGACTTCGTCATTACTTAGCTCAAACTGCGTGACGTTTGTAAATTTAGAGTAGTAACAAGAGCAAGACTGACTTCCGACGATATTGCAATAGGGTTTGTTTGTAGTTGCATTTTTTAGTTGAAGACTTTTGATCGTCACATTTCTCATTACTTTCCCTGCTATGTCATCAAAATCACAATAGACTAGTTGTACTTTTTTTTGCAGTCATAGAAACCCAATAGAACCCTTTCAATTTATAGCCAATAGCATATAGGTCTTCACAGTTCATTGGTCTACTTCCCGAATTTTGAAATGAAACATTTGAGTCAAAGCTATTGCTCTTATTTCCAAAGATTGGAGGATGATCTGAATATAGGACAGTGCAAGGTTGACTCCCTAAACCTTTACAAAATTGAGAAATTTCTGGATATACTGCTGATACATGTGTTTTCTTGGAAAAGGACGAGGCTATTACATTCATGTTGAAATTTGGTTTTATTTCGTTAAAATCGCAGTAAATGGTATTAATTCTTTTGCCATTTAAACGAATCGTATAGAATCCTTTTAAATTATAACCAATGTTCTGTAGATCTGTACAGTTTGAAGGTCCGATACCATTAATCTTGGAAGCATTTGTAGTGATTTCGACGGAGCTGAGCTCAAATATCGTGACATCAGGATGATCAGGGTAGTAACAAGTGCAGGGCTGCTTCCCAAAGCCACCACATAGCCACGAAGTAAGGCAGGAGCGAGAACTCCTATACCTATACCACAAGAGAGCCTTGCAGCTGTATGTCCAGACCGCTAGAATCTAGATGGTGGTGGCGCCCGCCCGAACCCCACTTTGTACACAGTTTTATGGAAGAAAAAAAAAACAATAACACAGCATTCGATGCAGACGACGCTTTATTCCTATCTCTGTGTATTGTGAATGGGGTTCGGGCGTGCGCCAACGAAATCTAGCGGTCAGGACAGATGACTACAACCTATTTGACATTATTTAGCACTCCTGCCCTACTTCGTGATAGCTGTCCAAATTGGGATTTGAGAAACTTGGTTGAACTAGTTAATTTTTTGCTGATCCTACAAATAATAATAATTTTTTTAAAATCCTGGATAAAAGTATTATTGATGATCAAAAGTTAAACTTTTTGTATTTAATATATTGTCTTTCAATGTATAAATTAATAATTGTGCTATTGTTTCTTTCAGATATCTAATTACACGCTAATTTTATAAGCGTAAAAGTATGAATATAAGAATAAAGCGAAGTTAAATTTTTTTCAACAACAAGTTCCCCAACAAATGTGCGTTGCTTTATCAACGGTTGCTTTATCAACACGCGCGCTTTTTATGGAGTCAAATGGCTTGAATCGTTTTTTAAATTATAATCTGGACATCCTAAAACTCTTTTCGTCATATGCGAACGCGCGCCTTCCATGGCATCCTTTATGCTTTTCATTCCCATGTATACGCATCTCTACTTTGCTTATATAATTTTATTAAATCGGTGTCGGTACAGTAATAAAATTAAACATTTTGAGGTAATTGCCTTTTATGAATTGGGAAAACTATATTTTTATCACTACTCAAGGAGATGAAAATGACTGATGCGAACAAACTTATTTGAAATTCTGTGAAAAATACCTAAAGATATTGTCGCGTCTCAAAGGTATTGAGAACTAAGTAAAAAGTAAGTAAACTTAGCAAGATCTAGCCTTCTAGGGAGATTCATATGGATTACAACCACATATCTTAGAGGTCAGAGCAGTTATCTATGAATACTATAAAATAATCTATGTGTAAATGTAAATACAAGACTTTTAGTTGTACAGTTAAACCAACTAGTCAGAGTCACTTTTTCATCACGTCCAAAGGGAGCGCGTCAATATTATACAATTAAATGTTTATGAAGTTTATACTCCTTATTATGTAATAATTTTTTTTTTAGTTTTTTAACGAAGAAAATTATCCGGCGAAGCAATAGTTTTTTTTAAATAATTAAAAATAGGACGAATAGGGTTTCCAGCAACAAAGTTTAATTAATTTATAAGGATTACACTGCTATAATTACAGCACTCTAAGAATTTTTAGAATAAGAACTAAATTATGAAGAACCATGTTTAGCTGGGAGTGATTTAAGAAGCAAGGGATGGAGCCTAAAAATACACTTACACCAGGTCTCCACAGAAATCAAGTATATGTCAACAAAGATTTTTAGAGATAAAAGAATATAAAAATACTTTGAATATTTTTATAGTGTAGTTTCTGTATACGATGATCTCATTTTTAGGCCATACCTATTATATCGAAATATCAACCTATTATAGTATAATCATAATATTTAGCTGATATTTAAAACAGTGAGAGCCGTTTTATAGTGCCAGAAGCCCGAAAAAATGTGAAATAATTTTTTTTTCAAGACGAGTTATGCCAAATGCATATTATAATAAAAGATCTTAAACCAATTTATATCATTGTATTTTTCTCAAAAATACATAACATTGAATTGAATAAAATCCCACCTTTTAACCAGAAATAGATTTTTTAAATCAAGGTGACTAATTGTAATTAGCACATTTAAAAGCATCCTCAATCAGGATTGGTTCGAAAGACCAACCCTGATTTTTATCATCCACTGTATCATTATGTACCAAATCTACTTGATCATCAACCAGATAACCTAAACTCAGGCGCCAACCAGACTGTATATGAAAAATCTTATTTTTTTCATCGATGGACCATTGTTGTTTGGATTCCAGTGCTTCATTGTATGTCACGATGGCAGGGTTCATATATGATGGATTGCTCTTACCAGGCTTAGCAGCTAAGCACCGGTCCTGCAAGGTACATATGTAGCTCCCATTGCGTATTACCCATTGTTGAGATTCAGTGCTATTGTCGCATTTAACCAGGGTAAGCAATTTTTCAAGGAATTTAGAAGACCATAGAGTTGCATTAAGACACTTCTGTTGGTTTATATGCCGCAAACGTGATACTGTATCACCTTCGCATCCATTGTATACAGGCGATGGGGTGGTTTTTGATGGAATGCCTGTAAGAAAAATAAAATTTGGCTCTGAATTTCAAGTTTTTCTATACGCATAAATATTAAATGTAATACGATATATAAAATGATTGTTATGTGACTTAAAACCGATTTTTACTTATGGTTGGTTTCGATGGTGGCTGTTGGGTGGTACTCTCTGGATTGCTTTCATCTTTTTTCATATAATTAAGCAGGCAGTCAATTTCATCTAGTTCATTACACCCGGTTTGAATGAAATCATTCCAATTTTGGGGCTCGTATAATTTTTCTTTTGCTGCATAAGTTTTATCCTATAGAAAATATAATATAAAAGAATTTTTATTGATAAAAAAAATTGAAATCCACAATAAAATTGCCGTCATATAATAAGGGATTTTATTTTTATTTTTTAATGTAAGTTTTGAAATATTTATTGGTTTCGGGTTTTTTTTAAAATCCTAGATTGATAAGGATACGCTGGAAATTATCTGGAAAAGGGAAGTTTTTTTCTACTTTCACTTTGAAAAATAAATGACCATGAAATAAAACTCTGACAGATCTGAGAGATTGTTGATGACAGTTTAACAGCATCTCGCGTTATTTTATCTTATTAAGTCAACTTGAAAAAAAAAATAATGTTTTGGTTCCAGTGTCGACTTTCTAAATATAATTGCTTTTGAATTTGAATTTGAATTTGAATTCACATAAGATTTCTTCCCAAATATAGCATTTTTTAAATTAAGATTTTTATACACTTCCACAAAATTAGTGTGGTCTGAACTTCGAATTAGAGCCAAAAACTGTTAGCACAAAAATTGTTGAAAAGTTTATGTAAAGTTTAAAAAAAAATTAATAGAATCCAAATTTGGACATACCTCCAAGGACTTTTCTCGGGTTTTGCCTGACAATGGAATTACTTGAAATTGAATTAAAATTGAAGGAATCAGAAAGGATTTAAATAGCTTCTTCATTCTAAATTACTTGGCATTAGACTGAGATTAGTTAAATTTGTGTTGAAGCACCCGAATTTAAATGTTTGAATAAATAAGATAGAAATACGACTGTCAGGCATTCATTGAAAGTTTAATATAACATATTTTTTTTATAACAGTCATCCGTTTCCTGGTTCGTTTGCATCTCTTTTCCGGCTAAAAGCTAAGCACGGTGCTTTTAAAATGGCGCTAGTTATTAGTTAGAATTTGTGTTTTTATTTGCTTATACTTATTTGCACTTTATTGAAATTTTTATCAAATATAAATAGCAAGCTGCTAAAATTGGAATTGATTGATAGCTTGATATTTGTAAATTTCCAGAATAAATATTTATTATTTTTAGATGCAACTATCTCTCTAAATCAATATGATACAATACCATGCACCTGCATTTTTTTTACTTAAAAAAAAAAATTGTGAAAACAAGGGCATCTTCAATTTTTACTATAGAAAACGAATGTATTTCGACCTTTTCACTTAACAAATCAATTACTAAATTACATATTTTTTTAAAATATATTCTTTTTGCCTTCTGCTATTTGAGAAATAGTTTCAAAAATAGTTGTGCCAATACGCTTTTAGAAGCCTCATATGTTGTGGATACAACTATAATCAAGGGTAAATCTCCTATTGACAAATTCAAAAGGAAGATTTAGTCATCAAAGTTGAGAAACGAAAATGGTTCTCTCTCTACTGTTTCATGATTGCATAATTTAGTTCCTTTTAAAATCGAATTAATTTAATATTGAACTAGTTCACAAATTGATACTTAAGTCCTAACATACTAGTCTATTAATAAGGTACTAAAATATTTCTATATAGATGAACATGACTTATTCGTTGTATTTTTAAAGGCTGCAAGAAATTATACAAAACTTCAAAATAATAGAGCAGTAAATCGTAATAATAAAATGGAGCAAATCAGAATGAAAATGTATGAAGGATTCGTAATATTTGATCTAGAAAATTCCTGAAAAGGCTGAATGCCAGTGTATCTTGTAATGAAACTATCCACGTGGTAGGATACACGAGTAACGCCAGCCGGAACCCTACTTTGGCAACCTCTACTCGAGACGAAACTTGATACACCAGCCAGTCATTGTCGTTTATTTGGTGCCATGCAAATTTTAAGTGATGATTATTTTGAAACAGAGAAAAGAGAACGAATAAATTTTCTTTATTACAGAGCAGGCTCCTTTTCCACCAGTGGAGTTTGTGCACATCGTTCCATCGGTAATGACTTTAGATCCAAATTTTACTGAATAACCCTTATTAGAAATGTGTGTATGTATGTATGTATGGTATCGTGTAGAAAACGTGAGGCATTTTGTAATGGAAAATCTTTTTTTATTTTATCACTGTATAAGAGGAAAGACAAATGATCGCAAACCCTTGTTTGTTTTTTTGTATTGTTTTCCATTGTTGGTGTCAGCTTGACAGCTTCCCTTTGTGTCATTTTTATTCGCTCCAAGTATTTTTGATTTCTCGTGAAATACTTTTGAATTTAATTTAAAATACGGGGAAAAGACGTTGTATTTGTACTCTTAAAGTTCATTGACCATCAATTCTTAGGGGTTTGTACCACAGACTCTTGCATTACCTCAAGCCCATGTGAATAAGAATCTCACACAACAGCTTATGGATATTCAATCTTTTATCAAAGAGAAAAAGAAGATGGTTTCAAGTAATGAGTTTAATTTCTATTATTATGTTAAAGTGGACTATTTCTGTAATTTTTTCATATTTCAGTTTCCCAGTGAAAGCTGTTGGTTGGTTTGCAGAACCAACTTGGAGTTTTACACCGTGTAGACAACCTTCACTATTTACAACCTTCTTGAGGCTGAAAAGATCCCCTTTAATGGTAAGAGATATTGATCTGTTTTGTTTATTGCTCGCTTCAGTATAAATAGAATTTATTCACTTTAGACGACAAAGAGAGCATTATAGCAAATATGGGTGCTACCTTGGACCGCCAGAAGAAGACAAAACCTCCTGTTTCTGTAACAGATTCTTTCAAATGCCCACCTAGAAGAGGTAAAACCATCCTTATTTACACTAAAAATGTCCATGCTGATCATTTATTTAAGTAGGTCAAGTTGGTCCATTACCCAATCATTCTTTAAGCAAGATTTTGACTGAGAAAGATGTCAATATTCCTAGTAAACAAGTTGTTGATCAAGTGAATGCCTTAAAAGTAAGATCCATTATTATATTTTTCCCTATTATTCATGCATATCCTAATACTAAAAAAATATTTCTAATCTAGACTTTGCGCTGTCAGTTTCTGGAAGTGACCCAGCAAGGAATGGATATCAGTCCGGTTGCCGTAGTAGCAGCTGCTTCCACCTAACTTTTGAGTCATGAGGACTCCGCCAAAATGAAGGGAGACCTGGACGAGTATGATGGCAAATGCACAGCTAATAATAAGTGAATAATGTTTTTCAGGCACTCAACTTTCGCGTATTGATTTTTATCAAACCCATCTAGTGTATTTATCTATCGAATTGTCAATCACAGTCACAAGTTTATTGTAACTTTATTGTGCTCATTTTAAAATAAACAAGAATTTGAGAGTTAATTTGATTGAGGTGTTTTAATTTATTTTAATTTTAATTTATTTTAATCTATTGAATTTCCTTTAGCAGATATTTTCAAACCCAAAAAGTAGCTAGTATTTAGGACGTGCAATTCAAGGTAAACATTCTTGCAATCTTGCTGAGCTAGGTCAAATTAGGTAGTTTTCGGCTAGCTTATTTAGGCGGGACTTTTACAGCAAGAACTAGCTAGCCTTTTCAAGCTCAGAATTTTAAAAAATTGACCTACTTAAAATCTAGCTACGGCGACCTAAAGGGTTGGCTATATCTTAGCTAAAATCCAGCTAAAGTTTTCGTACGGGTAATTACGTTGCTCTCCACCCCAAGCCTGGAATATGGCTAGATCTTCGTCGTATGTTTCGACAGCCACAAATTCTAGGTTCTGGTCGTTGCAATACGTTTTTTGATCTGCCCATGATCTCTAGTGTGTTTATAGGACAGCATTTCATATTATGAATTGAATAATTTGTATACAAGTAATAGAATGTGAGGTTGTGATATCGGAATGAATGTGGCATTGTGGCACAGTGGCAGGAAGTGTTGCTCAAGAGTCGAAGGCAAGAAGTTGAACCTCCCAAAGTTGGAGGACAATCCACAGCCTAATTAGATTTTAAATTCCAAGAAATCGAACCACAACTTACAATACATCTGTTGCCTTTTTATTTATTTACTCTACTGGGTTTAGTTTGTAATTTTTACTTTATCGAATGAACATTAAAATAGTTAATTTTTTTTTCTAAGTATGTTTTACCTTTTCAATTTTTAATCGAAATAATGGAGACGACGCATCATGAATGTTGTCATTCTTTTCGTTATCAATAGAGTGGGTAAGTTGGATATTTACAGTGTTGCCAGTTGTGTGCAATGTCTCCGGAAAATTGTTAATGTGAACATTCTCCATCGTAGATCTACTTTTAAATGTTGAGTATTAACTTTACTAGAACATAGTGTGACATTGTTATACCTTAAGAGACTCAATTGAATCACGATCGATTTCGTCAAAGCTAAGAAATAGTATTCGATCCAGTTGGGTTTCAACTCTCCATTCGATATTCCGTTTCTCAACATCAACTAATTTGGAATCTAGAATGATTTCATCGTCAACAAAAACTTGAACTGAATAAATAAAATTGATCCGATAGATACGTTATTGTTGTATAGTTTTGAAAAACTTTATTTTAAATTCAATTAAAACCTGATTGAGTAGAAGTGATGGACACCAATGTTAGTGAGAACACAATAAAGAAAAATGCTATGTTATTTAAAGCCATCCATAAAGATTGGATTCTATATCGAGAATGATATGCCTATGTCATAAAACAGCGGCATAATATTGCATAACACATGTTTGAGTAGACAAATAACGATTATATAAATAAGATGTATAGAAGAACTTTGTCCCACAGACAACCCTTTGGCACAAAACTAAATTGATAACAAATAAAAGGTACTGTATCTCTTTTTTTTTCTTTTTTTTTTTTTTTTTGCTTCCAAAGTTCATATTTTAATGATTGATATATAGAACCACATCAGCTTAGGTTACAATTGATGAGTAAAATACATCATGAAATACATCGTCAAATTGTGGGTAGGAAAGCGCATATAAATTAGAGAAAAGCCTATAGAATTGTAAATCGATTTTTGCATATTTAAAAATCAGTTCATTTATATTAAAAATTCGATTAATGCTTTTTATCTCTTAAAGTTTATGCAAACTATGACTTAACTATGTTCTTAATTGGGTAGTTCATCAATTAATGAAAAGGGCTTAGATAGCAGATAACGTTACTATTAAGTGGCATAGGGAAATCAGTGGGTTTGTAACATAATAATAAAATAAAATTAAGAAAATATATTATATTAAATGAATACGTATAAAATGATTAAATTTTTAAAATATATATTATAATAAATTGCTTATGAATATTAATTTTGCAATAATCTTTTTATTTCTCTTTGTTTAGTTATTTATATTACTAAAGCATACTTTATTTCAATCAATCCAATCAAATTTAAAAGCGGTGTATTCAAAGGCATTATTATTACTTCAAACGACTGGTGCTGGAGGTCCGTTTGTCTTGCTACCACACTCATCTGGTTCACCGCACCAAGTAGATTGGAAGTATTCACAATCGCAACTGCCGTATTCGTCGCATCGATATCGCCAGCAGTCCAACAACTGCTTATTATTCTCTTGCGCTTCTTCTGCTACTTTTTCGCCTGCTTCCACTTCTACAGGATTTGCCACCGATAAGACGATCAGCGTCAGCATCATTAAACAGAATAAAATCTATAAATAAATTCGGAATGAATTAAACTAAGCAAACTCTCAAGCCCACAAAAAAAACAGAGATAATTTTATAATATACTTTTTTGGTTGAGGTCATATTGTTGAATATTAGAAATACTGTTGACTGCTGAGCTTTTGGAACAAGACTGGTTGATGTCTGGTGGTAAATGCTCCTTTTAAACACTACTGTTGCTCCCATGGGCATAAAGAAGGATGTTTAAATTCATTCAAACAAATGGAGAAAAAAAAACCGAAAAGGTGGGCGTTATTAATATTTTGAATAGTCAAATTTCTAGATAGGTTCATTGAACTCTTTTAAAACAAAATGAGAAAATTGCTCTAATAGAAGGTTTCTTGAATCCTAACGGGTAAAATCAAAGTCGATGTACTCAAATTCAGTCTAAAGATTTTATTTTGACAATTTATCTTCACCAATTTGCGAATAGACTTACAAAAACTTTATATTTTAAATTATATATTTTTTCCAAGTATTTATGACACACAATTGTACCAATAAGACAATTTAAATAATTATGTAATAAACTAGATTTCTATTTTCAACTTAAAGATTAGATGAATAACTAAAACTCTTTTCAAGGGCAGATACAGTAAGACAATAAAGGATGATTTATTATAATCTAATTTGTATTATTAATTTTTTTAGTTAGTGATAAAAAATATAAGGCAATAAATTATTATGCTGCCAAACATATAGCCTTACTTCTACATAACTACTTTATAGTATCGTTTGCACATGCCTCAACATGTCTCATTACTCAAACCATGTTCTCTCAAAGTCAATTTGTTCGAATTAAATATATATATATAAATATATAAACTTGACGAGCATATGATTTTTTAAAACTTGACGAGCAAAACTCTTATAAAGTTTTCTGGTAAATAATTAAAATTTATGTAATCTATTTAAAAACAGACATATATTGATGCAAGCAAGGAATAGTTTTATTCTAGGACTAAAAATATTTAAACAAGGAATTAAACAACTTAAATAAAAGAGAAAACAGCAGTTAAAAGTAATGTAAGTAAATAGAGCGACTTATGGTAGGCGGTTTGGGCCAATTTTTTCCCCCGTCAGCTGCTAGCGCCATCTAACAGTCGTTTTTAAAACTTCTTTATTTAAAAATAACTTTTTAAAATTACATCGACTACGTCGTATGTTTGTTGTAAGTTGTTATATATTTACATCTCGATTACAAAGAGACTACCTTGTTGGTTTCCAAATAATATATGTTTTTTAATTGAGTGACATGAGAACTCTCCGTTCTCAAAGACCGACCAAAACGGTCATCCCAATTATCAAGATGAGTGCCATTTACATAAACTTTTGAATAATAAAAAAAAGAAATTGCGCTTGCCAGGGCTACTACCTCCTGGTTTCCAAAGTTTTGTATGTGTTACAAGCGCGTTTTATGTCCTTGCCAGGTTTATTAAGCCTGGATAATTATTCTCATGGTTTTTTTACCACATATCTGTTTGGATTGTTATACAAGCGCTTTTATTATTAAAATTATTATAGTTGATTTATTTGGAATAAATTTTCACTTTAAAAAAATGACCTAAATTGAGAGATATTTTGTTTGGTTCAATTTGTTCACATGTTGCAACAATATTGTGTCTTTTACAATTCTTCTGTTCCTATTTTTCTAGAAACCAACTGCTATTCCGTTTGAAATATTTTGATATCCGAATACAAAATATTGACAGATAATAAAACAACGATTGAAAAGTATCGAATAAAAGGAAGAGGTGTGTAAGTGCTTTAAAGAGGCTATATTGAGGGATCTGTTTCAAATTTTAAAAACCTTATACAAATCTTTATTTCGAACTTATTTTGGCCATTTTAGGGATAAATTTTACAAATTCAAGCTCAAACTCTATAAAAAAAATTATTTCTGTACGTAAAATCAGACAGATGTTAATCATGTGATGCGTAGAATAAAAAGGAATTAAATAACACTCTAAATTTGTCGAACCTATTATAAGGGTATTATAGTTATAATTGAAATGGAAAACCATTATAACTGTAATAAGGTATTGCTATTTCCCCTATTATAAGACATTTAAGACCTTAATTTTTCAAGCCTTTTTTGCGAAAAAATGCATTCACGACAATTGAGTCTGAAGGGACTTAAACCTCCGATCTTGGGGTTGGTAGTCCACGACTCTACCACTACCCAAAAATTTAGAGTGAAAAATGTGTATACCATTTTCAAATTTTCGTTGATTTCGCCTGATAATAGAATTGCTTGAAGATGAATGAAAATTAATGAAAATGGTGACTTAAATGGTTTAGTCATTCCATATTAATTCTAAAACCGACTGAAGAACGCAGTGTTGAAATGCTCGAATATCAATACTTTGAATATATTAAACGGTGCTTGAAAAAATTCAATGCAATTTTAAAACGTAAAAATATAATGTGCATTTTTATAAATTTCAGAACATTAAAGCCGCAATATCAGCTTAATTATTGTCATACATTTTCCTTATCACCCATTTATTACTTCTTTTTATTCAAATTATTTCGGTTCTGCCATTCTTTTGATATCAAAATGGAGAAGAAGACAAAATAATAAAATCTGAAACCTCAAATCGAGTCCCCGTAGAGGTTTACCAGTGCCATCTAGCGGTGAAATTTCCAACGACTGGAATAAAAGCTCGCCCTTCGGGCTCGCAATAACAAACACTCATCAGGCACATACTATAGCGAATATGGTTTATCCGAGATCAACCTGTATGTTTTTATCAATAGTCTACTGCTGTGTAGAGTTTAATTAGTGTTGTTCAGTTAGTGGGTTTTTTAACTAACTTTCGTTAGCTAATTTTGACAAAGCTTCGTTTTCGTTCCGTTTCCGCATTTTAAAAAATGATAGACATTTTTCGTTATTTTTTCATTCTCAGCTTAAACGGCCAAATCCCAAGGCTCCAACGGCCAAGGGACGCCGAGTTGGCAATTATATTTGAAGGGTCGACAAAGAAGAAAAAAAATTGGGTTTTAGTATACGTAATGCTCTAAAAAATGAGAATTTTATAAAAACAAAACGAAGTTGTTTAGTTTCGTTTTCATTTTCTAGATTTTGAAAACTTCGTTTTTATGTTTGTTTTCGTTAACGGAACAGCACTTAGTTAAATGCTTCAATGTGTGACATGACAAAAACAGACAAAATTACTTCAATGCTGCTAAGAGATTTGACAGCTAAGCATCTTTGATACAAGGAACTGATAAAGTAGGAATTTTAATTCCCTCTTTTATTTACAAAATACGTAACACTCAATGAACAGATATTTTTGCCCTGTGCTTATTATGGTGTAATTTTAATTACATCATATTCCTCTTTTTATTTGAAACAAGTTAAGAATATCATATTTAATAACCGTAATGACTATTGACTATCTTTTAATAAATAAATAGAAAAATAACACTCAATAATAACTTTTAGTAGCACGAAAAATCTGTTTAATGATATTTTGTATTATTATTTGTCATTATCTAACAGTTCAAATTGTAATTCCACTACAGTACATGACATTGAAATGATGGAGCATTAACAATGTACCAACGCCAAGTATACACCGTGTACAATAAATGAATCTTTTGAAAGAAACAGTTTTTTTTATGGTCACAATATTATAATTTTAAAAAACCTTCGAAAACCAAAACTAACAGAGTGAAAACTAATGAAAAATAAACTTGTTCCTTTTTTATTTTTATTTTAAATGAAAATGAATTCGTATGTCAAAGCCTGTTGTCTATCAACCTAGATTAAATATTTTCAAAACTTCTTATAAACGATGGCTATTCAGTTTTCATTCTTCAATCGGGATTGGTTCTAAAGACCACTCCTGATTTTTGTTTTTATCCCTTTCTTTTTCTACAACTTCTGCTTGGTATTGATACATATATTCATTTCCCAAGCTCAGGCGATAACCGGATTTAGAATGAACAATCCAGCATCTGTTCTTATAAAAAACCCATTGTTGTTTAGACGCCACTGTTTCATTGTACGGCATAGTTGTAAGAATCTGTGTACCTAAAGGTTCTTTACTAAAAAGTGGCTTAATAGCTAAGCAAACGTCCACCAAAGAGCATATATAGCTCCCATTTCGTAATACCCATTGTTGAGATTTCGTGCTATTATCGCATTCAAAAACCTTAAGAAATTTTCCAACGAACGTTTTTTGCCAAGTTGCATCGAGACATTTATCATCTTGCTTCAAATTCCGTAAACGTGATATTATGTCAGATACGTCTGTAACCGGAGGTTGGGTCGTTTTTAATTGAGTTCCTACAAGAAAGATTGAAACTCTGTAATTAATTTTGGAGTTATTGTTGACATTACGAAACAGCAGAAAATCTAACGATTTAATTTTTACGAGTTCAATTCAAAGTTGAAATCTTACTAGAATGTTTCAAAGTTGATTGGGTTGTACTCTCTTGATTGTATTCATCTTTTTCTGTGAAATTAAATGTGCAGTAGACAATTTTAACTGCATCGGTTTTAAACCGAACCACGTAGAATCCATCAAAAGTATAGCCGATATTTTTAAGTTCTTCACAAGAATTAGGTCCTATACCGTTTGAACTCGTGGCTTCCCTGGTGAGTTCGTCATTGCTGAGCTCAAATTGTAAGAGATTTCGAAAATTCGAATAGAAACAAGAACATGGCTGACTCCCAACGGCATTGCAATTCGGTAAATTTGCCGATGATGTAATTCCGGTTGTTGAAGTATTATTTCGTGTGACTAACCTTTTGATTCCTAAATTCTTCTTGTATTTCCCCTCCATCTCATTAAAGTCGCAGTACACCAATTTAACCTTCTTTGCATTCAAAGACACCCAATAGAATCCATTCAAGTAATAGCCATTTGAATAAAGATCTTCACAGTTAAAAAGCCCTTTTATATTATTTTTCATGGAATTATACATTGGAGATTTATCTTGATTGAAGTCAAACAATTGAATGTCGGGATAATCCGAGTAAAGGGCCTTGCAGGGTTGACTCTGTAAACCGTTACAAAAATCCGAAAATTCTGGTCGCAGTGATGCATCACTTTCGTTTGTAAACGGCATTGATTTTACTCTTTCAATTGTTTGGATGAAATCGCAGTAGATTGTTTGGATTCTTTTGTTATTTAACCAAACCATATAGAATCCTTTTAAACTATAACCCAATGCTTGAAGATCGGTACAGTTGGAAGGCCCAGTAACATTCATTTTAGAAAAAGTTATTTCGTCGGAGCTTAGTTCAAAAATTGTGACATCGGGATGATCAGGGTAGTAACAAGTGCAAGGCTGTCTTCCAAAACGGCCACAGAGTTGATCGAATTGGGATTTGGGTGTTTTCTTTTTATTTCCAATCGACCGAGTGTCTCTTCTAATTTGATAATCCGTTTTCATACATTGGGTGGGGGTAACTAAATTGTGTAATGTGGAACTGTCTTTAGTCGATGAATAATTTAGAGTTTCTAGTTTCTCGTCATGACTGCTTTCGTGCTCCTTATATTTCACTTGATTTAATTTCTTCAATCCAGGTTCGAAAAGTTTCAATACATTTTGGGGTTTAGTACCATTTTTATCCTACAAAAAACAGAATGTTTGTAAATAAAAAAAAATTAACAGACAAAAACAGATTACAAACATATAATTTTAGACTTCCAAAATCTACTCTACTTTCAATACTTTGTTTTGATTTTTGTAAGCAATATCGATATTTACAAATCACCTCAACAGCGCACTAAACTGTATCATAGTGGATTTCGAAAATTTCTTTGAACAGTAATTTTTAATAAACTTCTAATAATAATTCCTACATAATAGGAAAAAAAACCACTCATAAAAAAAACACTGTGATCCTTGTAACTTTGTAATATCTAATGATTCGTGACACAAACAGCTTGTTGTTTTTGTTTTCTAATAAGTGAGCTTCCAAAAAATAGTTAAATCGTGGTTGCCACTATTTTTCTATTTTTAAAGCCACTAATCTTGCGTCTTACAGTGGATAACTGGTAAAAAAACGTTAAGTTCCCACGTTTTCGTCAGCTATGGCGATCCAATCGTGTTAGCTTTGCTGTGGTGTGATGACAATGGCGGTTTCTCTATTTTAATTTATATTCTAATATTTCCGAATGCTATTTACATTAATGTTCAGATTTTTGAATAGATTCAAATTAAATTTATTGAATGGAGAAGCTCAACGAATCATAAGCCCTCAAATAATTCCTGTATACAGTAGCTACTAATTTATTAAGTACGCCGCGCGTAGTTCCGTAAGAGCGCGTGTAAGAGCGCCCTCCAAATTTCAGCTCGGAAAAATCGAAATTTCGAGCTGGAATTTTTTTATGATTTTTCCGGTGATGGCAGAAAGCTAATCTATCTGCTAATTCAATTTGAGCCGTCGGCGTGCAAAATCCAGAGAGTTATTTGTTAGGTCTTCTTAGTTAGTAGTCTAGTTAGTTAGTCTTCTTATTAAGTACGGCCCTATTTTTCCCGTGTATTCTGATGGCAACCGTCCCCCCCTCCCCCCCCCCCCCCGAAAAAATCATAACTTTTGAACGGATGCTCATTTGATAATCGAACGAATGATCATTTTAGAATTTGATTAATCTACAGTTCCAAATTGAAAAAAAGCTAGCAAAAAGATATTCCGTCTGGAAAATTAAAATAGAAAAACTTGAGTAAACTTTGTTTCCCCTATGCCGCTAGTAGAAACAAAAGTGACCTTGGAGCAACGCGTTCTGTTTTCTACAGCGGTTATAGGGGAAACAATATTTACTAAAGTTTGTCTATTTTATTTTTCCCGACGGAGCTAATTTTTTGTAATTTTTTTTATTGCAGTTGTAGACTAATCAAAGCCGCACACGATGTCAATAGTAGGATTATTTTCCAACAAAATTCCTTATAAAATTTGAATGAAAATTGGCTTATGTAGCTGAGATTCATGTCATCACAATGAATATATTTTCAATTTTTTACGACTCGTGGTTAAGCTAATATAAATGGCTAAGCTTTATAAATTATCAAGTGTTGATTAGCCTATTTTTTCTCAGAAAATAGCCTCCACGAAATCAAGGCCTAGTTGGTACCCATGGTTCTCGAAGTTTTGATCCAGCTTGAAATTCGATAACTAATTCAGCGTTAGTAGCAGACAAATTTTCTTTTAGTGAAAGCCGTAGAATTTCTCCCCCTATCCACTCATACTACTTTTAAACTTCTACGTCAATGGTGAAAAGTTTGAAAAAGGCCTTAATTGATCGATGAATTGTGTACCGTAGATTCCCGAAAAACCTCTCCTTTAAACATGATTCTAAAACATAACAATATTAAATCATGTTGTTTTTTCATACCGTAGAAGAATTTGGTTGGGTTTTGCCTGATAATAGAACTACTTGAAGGTGGATTAAGATTGAAGGAACAAGAAAATGTTGGAACAGCTTCGTCATTCTTGATCACTAATCATTGCTCTCAAATAAAATGGTTCGTGTGACAGAATATGTACATATAGATGCTCATCCGTTAGATGTTAAAATGGTATACGCTTTCCTGTCATAAAATGATGAACTAAAGCTTATAACTTCAATAAATAACTATCAAAGGACGCAGTTTTATTTTTTATTTAGAATATTCCAATATATAGAATATTAAAGTTTTTGAATATTTTTTTTATTCTTTTAAGTACCTCCTATCCTATATGAGCCGTGTCCTGGATTACAATGATTTCGCTTCTAATATCTCAATATATGCACGAATGCTTTTATAGCTCCAAATGAAAAAGTATCACAAATATATATATATAGGGAGAGATACATTTATTCTCTCATATTCAATATCCGTAAAAGCTTTATAAAAAAAAATTAAGGGTCGCTGTGTTGGTGGCTGAAGTAAGCTAGTACAAATATTTAAAAAATAATTTCAATAGTTTTCTGCTTACTAGACATGAATAGAGAAAGGTAATATAAAAACACATATGAAACTAGCCGTTTTATAGTTTGCTTATTTTTTTCATTTTCAAGATATGCACGCGCGAATTTTACGGCACCAAATGACTGCTGGAACCGATTCAATGTTTGAAGTACGCTTCTTTCCCTATGTGTATGAAAAAGATAGTGGGACAAATTATCTGTCGTACCTTTCATAACCTTACGAATTTTCGGTGGAAAAATGGTAATTTCATAGAAAAATTAAATTTCAAATAAAATGATTCCAAGCATCCTAAATAGTATGGCTGGTATCGACGTGAATTTTTAAAACTAGGCTCCACCTCTTTGAAAACGCGCTGTTTTTGCGGCTTTCATCCGATGAGGTGGGAGACAGGGAGGAAGAGGGCTGGTTTGTGTCAGTTTCGCCTAGAGGAAAACTGGGGACACTTTCTCCCGTGCTCTTATGGGGAAATGAAAGGTATACTTGTAGCCCGGTGGGTACTGCATATCTTCAATATTACCTGTGCAAACCGCATTAAAATTCCTCCATAAAAAATAAAATTTGGTTGTCTTTTAGCTATTCCTAAGAATAAAACAAATAACCCAAGGATATCCCGCTGCTGTATGGGAATCGAAAAATCTACATGAAAAATTCCCATATTTTCCCCCATACATTCCCAAATTTGAGACTGGTTAACTCTCTTTTCAAAACACAGATACACTTTCAAAAAGTAAGGGGTAATAGGGATTGTGTTTTCAGTTTAAAAGAAAATCCATTGTCCAAACTTATTTTAAATCATACCAGCAAATGGATATACGCTTTAATTCTCAGAGGGGAAAATGGCTT
This sequence comes from Chydorus sphaericus, assembly GCA_030141595.1. NCBI lineage: Eukaryota > Metazoa > Arthropoda > Branchiopoda > Diplostraca > Chydoridae > Chydorus > Chydorus sphaericus. The sequence continues at coordinate 20,507,925 of CM057926.1, forward strand.
GTAAAAGGTTACTTCGTTTAAAAACATAAAATATAACACAAATTTTGACATGCAATCAAAGATTTTTATTTGGTTTGGCCTAAAATTCAAACAACTTGAAGAAAAATTAAAATAAAACAAATTGAAGGAATTCGCAAAGCTTCGTCATTTTCATTTAGTAGACGTTACACTAAGATTTCTGTAGTTTTTTTACAAAATACCAAAAATAAGAATACAAATTGAAATGTTCTGAAAAAATTATCCACCTCGATTTAATGTTTTATATTGTTTGCTATTTTTAGCCTATAATTATCATCCATTTTCTGATTTGTTCACATTTGTTTTTCTGTTAGAAGATAACCACGCGCGCTTTTAATAGCAAAGTAAGTTAGAATTAGTACTTTTTATAGGAAACCCAATAAAATATGCAAATACACTTTTTAGAATGCAGAACCTTTTAGCGCTTTCAATCACGTACATTGAAAGCTGGGATATATATAATATCCCAGACAGCAAATTATTTAAAATACATTAAACTTGTTATTAAAGTTATTCATGAGTGGAAATTGTACTTTTTATATGCTTTGTCATTTATTTTTAGGTTTACTCAAAATACCTCGTTTCCGGTTTCAAGTTTTTTTGCAGGCGCTCTTTTAATGTTATTCCCAAATTTTAAGTAGCAGCTGAGCACAAGAGTTTGAATTTTGCAAATATTTTTAAATGAATGAAACAGCATTTAGTTTTTCAGTCTTTTTTTCAGTCTATTGTCTTTTTTATTACAAAATTGTTTCAACGACATTGATGACATCCCTCAGTGGGAGCTAAAAATATTTTAGTTATTGGTTTTCTATATGAAAAAAATAAATGACGAATTTCAAAGACACCAAGATATTATTTTGTATGTGTAATACAAACAAAAATATTGTAATATATAAACCTCAGTCATTTTGGTTTTCACTAGTTTCTAACGAGTTTCCGTAACTAATGGTCACAAACGAAATCATTCAAAACCGTATTTAAAAATGGAAAAATTTGTTCGAATAAGTATCTGGGGTCTCCAAACAATTCTGTTATTTTTCCTTGTCTATCATCAATACCAGCTGAAAGGTGTGGAAGAACAAAGCAACAATAACGATGATAATGATGGTCGAATTTCAAAAATCGAGGCTCATAATGAGCGCCAAGATAGCGATATTTACGATTTAATAAAGAAGGTAAACAAGCTTGAAAAATTAGGCGGTGGTACCGCCCAAAAAAAGCTTAAATCTGTGCGACGTGAAAAAAGACCAGCCCGACTGCTTCCAGATTCTATTCTTCGGTAAGTTCATGATTTCAACTATTTCAAAATCCCCAAAAAGTAGTATTCTTATTTTTTCTTCAATATTTTGTAACCTTTACTACTTTAGTGGGAAAGAGAAAAATTATACCGAAACGCGATTTTTTGGACCAGCAACTAGTTGTGAAGAAATGGGGAAGCTTGGTTATACATTAAACGGACTCTACTTGGTAAATGGGAAAAGGGAACTAAGCAAAAATGAAATTGGGGTGGTTTTCTGTCGTTTTAAACTACCACATGGAACGGAAGCAGGTATAGCAATTCAGCCCCCTAAAAGATATTTGACAAGATATTTAACCATTTGATTAAATATATTCACAGCGAAAGAGGAACGGATTGGATTCGTCAATTTTAAAGCTAAATCAAGTCAGGAAACATGGGGTAAGAAAGCAATCACGAATGCACCACATTATACCTCCGATATACTAAATGCTTAAAAAAATTGAATTTCTATTCATTCCTAAAATACCGTGTATTTTTTATTCGGATTAGCTACCAAGGATCCAAAAAACCAGCTTCGCAGTCTTGTTGGTCAACAGATTTCCACTCTACCTACTTTGAAACGTAAGTTTTGAAATATACCAATTTAAGCCAGCACATCTTATTAAATTGTGTTTAAGTTGTAAGTTTCAAACTTGTAACCATTGTGCAATAATTTTTTAATGTTTTTTTTCAGCTAAATCATTCCAATCTGTGGCTGTTACAACGAGGGTACCATTTTATTGCAATACTGAATCGAACAATCAGTTTTTCCATTTTAAAAACGGCGATCGGAACAACTGCATGGGGATAAAAGAACACACAGATAATCGATTAATCCGGTCGAAATGCAGTAATAGTTCTTCTATTCAGTGGATTAAGGATCCAGTACCACAACTTAAGACACTCGATGGCGCGATTCGAGTCTGTCACATTGGCTACGATATGATATGCTTAACTGTTAAGATAGATCATTTCACCAACGAAAATCATATCATTTTTACGCCCTATAGAAAAAACCTATGGGTGCAACAATGGCTGGTGATAAACGAAACTGGACAGTTTGTAAATTTGCAAACTCGGCTGTGCTTGACAAGCTATTCCAGTAATAAACATATTCCAAATAACTCCAAAAATATTCTGTATGGAATGGAGGCTTGCAGTAACAAAACGAAAGAGATAATTGCCCAACAAAAATGGTCTTTGGTACCACTTCCAAAGTGTGATAACAAAAGGCCTTGAAACATGATCGTCATGAATTTTAAAGAAATGAATTCGTCAATAAATAAAAAATAAAAATATTTGATTGAAACCGAAATGTAATCCCAAATCATGAAATCTTTAAAAAAATCAGTTTAAATAAATTCTGAAAATTTGGTAAATGAAATACAAAGGCAAATTTAATTTGGATGGCTATATCCTTTGGTTGGGATGCACATTCTCGTGTTTTCTTTTTAATTACCAGAGGCTATTAATACTATTTAGTAAAAGCAGCAAAAAAATGTCTCAAGACCCAACTAGCTACTGTTTTTAGGTAATCTTCATCCTTTCTCAACATCAACTAATTTAGAAACTACAATGAATTCATCTTTTAAAAACGTGAACTGAATAAGAAAAGTTAATTAGACTGAAACGTTATCCCAGATGGGATCAAATTTATTCGATACCGGAGGTTCTTTACCGTCGTATTCCCACTCTTCCCCCCCCCCCCTTTCTAGAGCGAGTCTCAAAACCTTTATTCCCCACGTTTCCCTTCGATTCGGATTGGTCGATGCCTATAATTCCTTAGAGGGGCACACTCTTGTCGTCATAAATCGTGTAGTCACCTTGCAGTCGTGCTTAGCACCACCTGTATATTGTATGCACCCAACTGTTTCCGAAACTGCTGACTTTAGAGGCGCTGCGAGGTGATTCCAATTCAGCTATGAGCCCTTCTCTATGCATCGCTGGTCGTCTTATACGCATTGTACCTACTATACACGTTTTACCTGATATACCCCTTGCTCCTGCTTTACCCCTTATACCTGCTATACCTGCTATACACATGGCATAGCCAGAGGGAATTCAATGTTTTTAGGGATGGATCTCGGTCACAATAATAGTGGTACTACAATTTATGTTGTTGACATCTACTGACGAATATATAACACCTTTTGTTTTCAGTTTACTTCTTGGTTAGTTTTTATTCTTTTTTACAAGTAATTAACTAATTTCTTTAAAAAACCCTCAACAGTGTCAAATAATTGTTAGGTTTTCTGTAATTCTTTTTTCACTTAGGAAAAATTGGAATCTCATTACGGAAAAACTAGCACTGTGCAGTTAGTGGTTTTTCAGCTAACTTTCGTTATCGTTAAATTTTCGTTTCTAAATTTTGTCGAAGCTTCGTTTTCGTTTTAGTTTTTTCTGATTTTCAAAAACGATAGTTTTCGTTAACGATGGTTAACGAAAACGAAACGAAATTTTTCGTTTTTTTTTTCTTTTACAGCTTATGGGACCAAATTCCCCAGGCACCATAGTGGCCGACGAGCCAAAAGCTGCCTATTTCTTATTTATTTTTTTATTTGAAGGGTCGTTTAAAAAGGGAAAAAAATATTACATATATTACGATGTTTTAAATCACAGACTAAAAAAGTTCTGCTTTTCCTTCAGGTAACGCTCAAAATTTAAGGATTTTCTAAAAACAAAAACGAATTTCTTTCGTTTTCGTTTTCGTTAACTGCACAGCACTAGGAAAAACTTTTCTTTGTATCTTTTTTTCTTGATCAATAAGACTATATATCGACACCAATAGCTTATATTCGTGCAACATGGGGTAATCCATATAATATTACATTTTGAATTATATTTGCTTTACTTTATTCTCCTTTGATTATGTTTAGAGCAGGAATGTACGACAATTTGTTATAATTTAATTTGAACCTGTATGTAGACATACACTGTCAATAAGCAATGTATCAAATGTATCCTGTCATTATCTCCACTGGGCATTAATATCATGTGTTGCAGTGTTGTGACAAGTCATCGTGATCCACCAACAACACCTATAATGTGGTCTCAAATATTGCCTATAGGCTATAGAAGTAAAGATGTAACTCTCAGCTGTCAATTTTATAATTTTATCAGAGAAGCCCACATTTAACTCTTATTCTTCCACTTTCTTAATACTATGAGGGAACTAATTTTTCTAAAGCTGTCGTGAGGTCGCCTGTCGGAATGCCTTCTTTACATGCTTTCTTGCCCTTATCTGAGGGAAAATGTGTGGCGGTTCACTCAGACAGCGAATGTAGCCGTGTAGGCTCCCGTGCTTTTTCTTCTTTTTATATTTCAAAAAAGCGCAGGAAAAAAATTCCAGCCCCGTCCGGTCGATACGAGGAGCGGATCTTGTTGTTGTAGTTTTCAAAAACTATATGTTAAATTCAATAAAATCTGATTGCCAACTGCCTAATATTACATAACACATTTTTTAGTAGACAAACAATTCTACATTAGGTATAGAGGAACTTTGTCCCGCTCACAGAACTTTGGCACAAAACTAGGTCAACAACAAAATTAAAGGAACTGAATCTCTCGATCCACTTCAATCAATTTAAAGATTTTTAGGTTTTAAAGCTAATTTTTTGTCATTCATTTAGAAATGCGACTAAGGGCTCATTTGATGAGTAAAAAAAATAAAATGCAGCACCACATTATAAGAAAAAAATTATATTTAAGTTAGATCATTCGATCATTGAGAATATGATGGTTGATTGATTCCGCATATTTTAAAAATACAGTATCAAATTATATTATTCTTTAATTTATATTAGATTTTCATGAGGTGAAAACTGTTATACATCAATCTTTTATTTAGATCTCTAAGAGTTGATTATATAGCTACAGTAATTAGTTTAGCTATTTCTGGATAGTTTATCGACTAGTGAAAAGTATGTTGTTAAGAATTAAAGTTACTGTGTTTAACGGCGCTTTATACATATATGCGATTGGTTTAGTGAAAACAGAAGGTCAATAACTATAATATAAATGTTTTAAAAATTCTATCAAAATAATAAATATTACTTCATCAAATTTAATAATAAATAATAATATAAATCCTCAGCATTTAATATTTATTTCCCCCCTAATTTATATTATCAAACTAGGCTTTTTATCAGCTAATGAAATAAACAAAATATTTTATTTTTTTACCAATGCGATGTATTGTTTTAAAGTGGTAAAATGGACCCGAAAGTCGATTATTATTTTGCGTTATTTTTTGTTATATTTTATTATTATTATTTTAAACGGCTGATGGTACTGGAGGCCCCTTGTTCTTGCTACCACATTCATCTGGTTCTCCGCACCAAGTAGCTTGGAAGTAGGTACATCCGCAACCGTAGTCGTCGCATCGATAACGCCAGCAGTCCAACAACCACTTATTATTTTCTTGCGCTGTATCTGCTACTTTTTTTCCTGCTTCCACAGGATTTGCCACCGACAGGACGATCAGCGACAGCAGCATTGTACAGAAAATAACCTATACAAAATTGGCAATTAACTAAACTAAGCAAAATCATACACAAACAATAAAACAGAGATTAATTTATAGTATACATTTTTGGTTGGGGCCATATTGTTAAATATTATAAATACTCTTGGCTGTTAAGCTTCTGGAACAAGACTGGTTGATGCCTGATGATAAATGTTCCCTTTAAATACTACTTTTGCCTCCACGGGCATATAAAAGGATGTTTTTAAAAATTTACTAACCGATGAAAAAAAACGAAAAGGTGGGCGTTAATATTTTAAAAGGCAAATTTATAAACAGGTTCATTGAACTCTTTAACGAAATGAGAAAATTGCTCTAATTGAAGGTTTCTTGAATCCCAACGGGTAAAATCAAAGTCGATGAACTCAAATTCAATCTAAAGATTTTATTTTGGCAATTTGTTTTTACCAATCCGCGAATAAACTTTAAAAAAAATTATATTAAATTAATTTTTTTAATATTTATGGCACGCAATCGTGTCAATAATGCAATTTAAATTTTTTATATTAAACTAGATTTGTTTTTTTTAATTAAAGGATTAGATGAATATATTCATCTGCAGTGAACTTTCAAGGGAAAGTAAGACAATATACGATGGTTTATTATAATCAAATTTTTATTATCTATTTTCTACATTAAAAAATATTAAATATATAAGGCAATTAATTATTCTTACTAAAGTATTATGTTAATTTTATGTAACTACTTTAGTATCGTTCAAACAGGCTTCTACCCTTTTCCATTACTCAAATCTCGTGCTCAAACTGTCGAAGTCTATATATGTCCAAATTGAAAAAAAATGGCATTGTAAAACAGGAGTTAAACCCTTATATAAAATGTCCTCGTAGATGACTAAGATTTCTTCAATTTATTTAACAAGAATTATGTATTAAGCTACGAATAGTCTTATATTACCCCAGTACCTAAAATGAATTAAATTAATTAAAAAAAATGCAACCTATTACGTAATACACTAAACTTCATCATTTTAAAAACAGAATAAAATAGTTCAGAATTCAAGATCTATGTTAAATAAAAATATAACATAAAAATCCAAATCGAACCGGATAATTGTAATCGACAAAAATCACAACTAACGCCAAAATAACTTATTCAATGATTGCGGTATTTCACTTATTTAATATCATTAAAACTCGATCATCCAATTTTCATTCATATTTAAATACTTTAAGAATTGCGTCCACATTTTTGCAACAAGAATTGGGTTATTCGAAAGTGGTAGTATAGCACAACTATTTCACCGAATCAACCAATCGGACTGGAGGTAAGTGAATCCGCCTGCCGATTAACCTGCTTCCACTTCAACGGGAGTAGTCACGGATAGGACTATCGATGACATCATCCTAACACAGAAAAAAAAATCTATCCACAAATCGAATCTAACTAAATCGGGAAAACTATAGAATGCGACTACGCTTTTCATTAATATACTTGATATATATTATATTTGTATTAACGATGATTTACTCATTATTTTTAAATGATAAAACATCAAATTAAAACAGCGCTCAATTATTAAACTTAAAAATCATTTCGTACTCAAATAAATTATGTTTAGCACTGTATTATTCGAAAACGGCAAAAGAGATACCTACACATGATAAATAAAACACTATTCTATAATTGAGTTCATTATTATTGCTTGGATCACGTCGAATATTTTAAAATGTTTCAAACGACTGGTACTGAAGGTCCTTGGTTTTTGCTTCCACAGCTATCCGGTTCGCCGCACCAATTGGACTGGAAGTACCTGCATCCGCAGCCGTCGTCGTCACATCGATAGCGCCAGCAGCCCCTCTTCGTCGTCAGCTGACCATTCTCCTCCACTGCTACTCCTTCGCCTTCCAGTTCGACAGGAGTGGTCATTACTAGCACGATCAGCGATAGCATCATTGCACACACAAAAATCTATTTTTTTTTTATAATCAAAAATTAATTCATAATGCGAAATTATCAATAAATAAATCAATCAATTTACATTTTTGGATGAAGCCATATTGATTGAATAAAAGAGTAAACTGATTTGGTTTGTTGAGCTGTTGGAACAAGACTGATTTATGGTCGAGGAAGAATTTCTCTCTTTATATACCATTTCTATCTCCTACATAAGTGTACAGAAGGAGATATTTTTTTGCATTAGATGGTGGGGTAGTGGGCGTTTTAAAGTAAAGTTCGCGTAGACGACCTTTAAGGAGTTCGTTGCACTGCTTAACAAAATAGAAATTTTGCAGGTTGTATGAATAGAGCCAAGTTCATTCAAAGTCGATGAACTCAGGTTTATAGAGCAACATTAGGTATAGAGAGAAAGAAAGAAAAATGTAAATCCTATATTTTAAACAAATTATTCATTTAATCTTTCTGGATGAATTTTCAAAAATATAAATATACAGTAAACTATTCTTTTGTGGGAGAACTCTGCCCTGTAGATAGACCTTCAGAACAAAATTAAATTGATAACAAACAAAAGATGCTCTTTTACAAAAATAATGTTGAGGATTTGTTTGCTCCCAAAGTTCATATTTTTATCACGGATTAGAAGCGCAGGTTAGGCTATACATTAAAAAGAGGAAAGAAATTTTAAAAATTTAGCATCAAAGTATACGTAGGAACATTATGTACAAATTAGAGATTAGTCTATAATAAAAAATTTTATATAAATTCTTCGATGTATTTTATTCATTTTAATTAGACAAAAAAAAATATAGATGTATGCCTTTGATCTCTGAGACTTGATTGGGAATTTAAAACGCCTAATTTGTGATTTAGCTATGCCTTTAGTTGCATAATTACAATAAATTCATGAAAACTATATATGGTGTTGATTGGAGATTATTACTTACATTGGAATCTAAGATTTAATAGTAAGTCTGAAGGATATACAGGATCTCAAATTATTAATATTTAAGGTCTATCGTAACTTTGCAATTTCGTAATTTTTAGTCGAGATTCATTCGTCATTCAACCCCTAACGATCCTAAATAATATCGCGGATTGAAGCGGAGAATAAAAATGATTTATTATTGAATAATTCATTTTGATTTAGATTCGACAGTTTTAAAAAATAATTCATGAAGTAGTCAAATTAGATAAATTAAAATCCTGGTTTTTAGAACACCGTTTAAGTTAATAAAGGGAAAGCTATAGATGAATTTTACACCAGCTAATATAAGTCACCAGTTCACCGTTACATTGGCTCTGTCCCAAAGGTTCCTTTTCACAACATATTGTTCCTTATTGCCCTAAGCGAATAGCCTACTTTCTTCTATAGTCTCGTTTCAAATTGGTTCGACCTTCCGCCTTCTCGCCTATACATCAGTAAACTTATTTTTATTTCTGTTGCTGGTCCCTCTCAGGCTTCACAACTTCAACTATTTATCGAGGCTTTGAATTCTTCATTATAAATTATATCTTATTTAATAAAGGGCTTGATATATTATTCAAAATTGTGCACATCATAATACCTCTGCTAGGCAATAAATCAGAATGCTGTAAAGGTGCGTATCAAAGTTGGAGCTGTTATGAGAAAAGCTGTCCCCCTCTTTTGTTGAGGAGATCGGGTCGATTGATTATCTATGCTCGGTTCTTCCTCAATACCTAATGTAGAAATGGGAAAATAAGGGATGAGTATTGTAATAGTAAATGTATGCGATAGTCATCATGAATAATGTGTGTGCCATCATTGACCTGATTTCTAATGTGCTCAGCCTTCCGTATAAAAGGCAGTATACCGATCGAGCTCTTCCTCAGTCTTAAGAGATAGAGAACTATATAAAAGATGTAGGTTTTTTACACAGTGTCTTAACTCAACTATCAGTTACGTAACTTTGTCGACTCTGTTCAAAATTGTGCTTCATGTCAGTCAATGAGCTCAATAAACTTAAAAGAAGAAAGAAACTATAATGCTAAAAGTGTATATATGATTTAGGACGACACTATGACTGGAATAGTTCTTCTCTCTCGCTTTTTCACTGTGTCTGTTTGCTGCCTGATTATCGGCTATCATCAGGCTAATTGTTTAAACAACCCACTAGAGCCTTACGTCGGTAATTGGAAGTTGGAAACTCAAGACAACATGAACAACTTCTACATCGCACTTGGTACTTAATTGTATTATTTACTATTTTATTTCAAATTTTAAATTGCTCAACTTATTTTTTTATAGGTGTAGGAGCTTTCAATAGGTATTGAATCAGTTAATTTTTACTGCCTTAAACTCCTTAATATTTTAATTATTCATTTCTTAAAGGTGGTTGGCATCCACAACAACGCCGCACCTCTACATCACCATGGACGGGGAGGATAAGCTGACCGTCGTATCATGGGCCATTAAATACCGGACAGCTACAACAATATTTGACCAGGAAGTCTACAAAGACGCTATCGATGGTCGAAAAACTAAGGTAAGCTAACTTTTTAAATAATGTTTATATGGAATTTTTCGAATCTAAATATAAAACATAAATTAAGCTGCTTTCTATTATAGATCTTTAAATTGTAATTTTACATATTATACCTAATTAAAATGAATAGTATATAACTATAATGTATATATTTTGTTTAAAAAAAAAGGTTGTTAACATAATGAAGAACGGCAAATGGGTCTCTGTGGAGCGCTGGTTGGACAGCAACGGAGATGAGAAAATTGCCAAATACATCTACGACATCAGCCCCAATCAGATGATTATTGCAAGTTTTTTTTCTTAATATATAATAACATCTATTGTGATTTTCAAAAAATAATTTATTCAATTTTATTTGCAATAGAACATGTCCGTGGATGATGTCAATGCCGTCCAATGTTACAAAAGGATCCCCTAATAGAGCTAATAAGAAGGTGGAATTTGGCTTGTTTTATTAACTTATTGTTAATTTGATCATGTGAATAATTAGGAAATAAATAAATCTTATTTGTTGCAAATTATTGAAAAAAGTACCTCGAATTACAAAAATATATAAATTACAAGATTTAAAAAAAAATACTAAACTTGAACAACTAACTTGAACAAATTCGAAATCCGGAATCCTCTTCATATAGATCCAATATCCATAGTTATTCACCAATATTATGGTAGTATATAAATGTATGATGAGCTTACCAGCTAGATATGTAATTGTAGTAATGGTAGCACTGTACAGATACGGTCGTTATACTGATGGCTGTAATTATGTAAAATTTGATTTAATTATAAAAATAAGTTTAGTTTAAATGGCCCTAGGGTTTTTCGCCCTTACAAAAAATTATCATGTTGACGTGACGTGATCAATACACGATTTGATCATTGATTGGCCACAACCGTAGTGTTTACAGCATGACCCATAATTGTATTATCATGATTCAGGCATGATTTAAGCATGATTTAAAATATTTGCGTCAACCATGGTCAGGTTGGAAACGTGATAAGATCGTGATGCATCATGACAACATGAGATGATCAGGTTCAAATCGTGATTGAATCATAGAAAAGTGTATACTGATTATATCATACTCTCATCATGATGCAATGATGCACGGCTTAAATTCAGTAATATTTTAATATATTTAAATGAAGCAACCTATAACTATCGTAGCTCATCACCACATCAGGACTTCGTCATGACATCCTATACACATTTAAAACGTATATGTAATTTTAAGAGCAATATTTGGTAAACACCCATTAATACGAATCGTATAACATATAAACAATGTTGTAGCACGACAGTTTAAGTTCTTATTATGAAACCCAGCATTATTCCAAAAAAAAAGACATAATCATCATTTAATGTATAGATATAAAGTATATTGGTTTACTATTCATAACTATTTATATGATAAAACAAAGTTTTGTTAGTTTATTTTAGTTAGCTTTGCTGCAGAGTATTATTGCATTATAGTTAATCGTTTTAATTATTATTATTTCTTCGTAGATCAATTCCATTCCAATACTCTATTCATTATTCGTATATATACTTATTATTAACAGAATACTCTATATCCCGGATAGCTCAATAGGTAAAGCGCTCGGCTACCACCCGAGAGACCAAGGTTCGAGTCTCTCTGGCGCATTTATTTTTTAAATAAAAAATCACGAAACCGTCGTGACAACGTCATGTACCCATAGCTAAAGACAGCATGATATCAGAGCAATACATCATCTATGAAGTCATGACTTAATCAAGATAATAGCATGATTAGGTCAGTTCCATAAGATCATGAGTCATGATCTATAGGTCATGATCTAAACCCGCGACTTTTTTGTAAGGGTGTGTTTGATTCAAAAATTTTATTTAATATTCTGAGGATTACTCGATACTTGTGCCCAATCGAAGGGGTAGTCCTTTATGAAATAATAAAGGTCATATTCGTATTTTGATATTCAACTCGTAATTATTTCTTAATGTGTAACATTCTTTTAATGGACGAAGAAGAAGAACTTCACCCGGGTAACTTCTTCGGTTTCATTTGAATTTTTGAATGCTGTAGAATTGTATTACTTATTCATTCAAAATATGTAATTCAGTAACACGAAAGAGAGGGGGGGGGGGAATTCAAGAATAATAAAATCAATTATAGTTGTCGTATATAATTTTCTTTTAATATATTTTTTTAAATGTCTGTTCTAATATTGATAGCAGCACAATTTTTCCGTGTGCGAATTTGAAAGACATTTATACAAACTGACTTCTTTCGGGCAGACTAGAACCAGATAATTGGGGTGGGCACTTGATGACCATTTACAAAATTTATCCTTTGCCCATGCTTGGCAAAATTGATCACTGCCTTCTTTAGTGCAGTCCTTCATTCCTGGGCAATAGGAAGTGTAAGTACCTACATCATCTATCAGTGATTAATCAACATTATATTTATTATGTATTTACTCCTTCAATTAAAAGTAAAACATTTGGCTAAACTATAGAATGCGACTACGCTTTTTCGTCAATTAGTTTAATCAAATCACTTAAATCTCTTAATTTTTATATTGAAAAAAAAACATGGGGCTTTGTAGGAGATACTAAATTAACTTTAATCGTTGAAATAACTTAATCTCTTTAAAATAGTTAAATTACTTGAATTCCGTCAATTAATGAAATCGAATGTTATCCCGAATGGAAATCTTTAAAAAACTAAAATTTTAAACAATTTAGTATTTTAAGTAAAAAGTTAAAGAACATACATCGAGAATCGAACCTAATATGTTGCCCACAGGAGCCTAGTACTAAACCAATGAGCCAGCTGAACTGTTTTTTAGCTGGTGAATTATGTATCTTACAAACACATAAATGTATAATATTTATATTAAATTAAATTAAGTATATTTTCATAATTTCAAGTATATTAAAGTATTTAACGAAAAAGCGTAGTTACATTCTATAGTTTTACCAAACATTTATTTACCTTTGTTTTCCAAGTCAGTTAAAAGCTTCGGAGCAGCAAGAACCGACACCACAACAAGTGACGAATAAAACAGAAACTAAAACAGCAATACAAAAGTTTATCAATCAAATTTTATCACTAAAATAAAATTTTAATAAAAAAGGAGTTCTTACCAAGATTTTGCGAGTCGTAGTCATTTTCAGCTTCGTGGATAGCTAGTTAAAAGTTGAAACATCGTATATTTTTTAACCTTTTATATATACACTGTTGTGTTGCATTTGATTTGACTTAATTCGTTTTATGGGTTCAGTAACCTATTTTAACCCAAAACAGGTGCAGGGAATCTGGTAAACATGTTTTTTTTAATGGGTTTACTGAACTGTACTTATTACTTGGTATAATATGAAATCTTTCTCTTTGCATTATAGTTATATATAATGCAAACATAATAGCTATATAAATTAATTTGACCATACAAATTTATAATGAGGTTTGCTCACTTCAAATTTAATTAAATAACAGTCATCATTGGTGCACCAGCTAAAAAAAATGACCTCATATTTTAAGGATTTAAGTTGTATTTTAAATTGAAAAAATTGGGCAGTATTTTATCCCCAGCAGAATAATATAAATAGAAAATTGTGAATCAATTTTTATAAATTAATTTATATTACTATATTTTATTATTTAGCTAATATTATAATATGGAGATATTGAATTAATAAGTACAGTTCATTGAACCAAAAAAAAACAAAAAAACATATGGTTACCAGATTCACTTCACTGAACCTGTTTTGAAATCAAATTTCAAATAGATTTGATTCTGTTTTCTATACTGTAAATTCAGATGCAACAAAAAAGTATATTAAAGTAAAAAGAAAAATCAGTCTTTAAACTATAAAATACCAATCCAGCACGAAGAAGAAAATGACTACAACTCAAAAAATCTTTGTAAGTCCGTTTTTTATTTTTGATCAAATTTTACTCAAGAGGAAATTTGATCACTTTCTATTGTTTTTTGTTTTTGTTTTTTAGGGTATGTTTTATTCGCTTCTTATTGTGGTGTCGGTCCTTGATACTACCTGGGCAATGACCTCACTGGTCAATGATGCTGATTTGGAGATTGGAGCATCCTTGCGTGACAAGGGTAAATAAATGTTTCACTTATTATTATTATAGCAAAAGTTTGCTTGATAAATTTGCATGAATTTTTATGCATTTATCATACTTTTAAAAAGCGAATAATATAGATGCAAGATGGCCTATACATTTTGCATACTGAAAATCATTAAACTAAATCTTCAAACTTAAGTATAAATTGTAAGATTTTATTTGTCATAAACTTAGTGATTTTAAAATCTTTGGAAGGTTTCAAAACATTTAAATGTTGACTATAATTTTGAAAAATGAAACTCGAATTACATTTACACGTGTAAATATTGAGTAAGTTATGTAATATATATATATATATAATATATATATATAATTAACACTGATAATACAGTTAATTAGTAATCCATGTAAATGTTAAAAAAATACTAAATAGTAATTTTCCCCTCAACTCCTTGAAGGCTTTATTTATACTACTAATAATAATGTTTACCTAATAGATGGAGCAAATACGTACGCATCCTATTGCCCAAAAATGAAGGACTGTACTAAAGAAGGCAGTGACCAGTTTTGCCAAGCATGGGCATATGCAGAATTTTGTGCATCCATTAAGGGTATTGATGAGAGTATAACCTGCCTAAAAGAAATCACATTATACAAATGTCTTTCAAATTCGCATACGCAAAAACTGTGCTGCTTTCAAAAGTAGGAAAGACATTTTTGGTAGAAAATGAAACACGACCGTCGATAATTGATTTTATTCTTCATATTTCCCTCTCTTTCATGT
Organism: Chydorus sphaericus; assembly: GCA_030141595.1. Classification (NCBI taxonomy): domain Eukaryota; kingdom Metazoa; phylum Arthropoda; class Branchiopoda; order Diplostraca; family Chydoridae; genus Chydorus; species Chydorus sphaericus. Next base: position 20,523,016 of record CM057926.1, read on the forward strand.
TGAATTACATATTTAACTTGAAGCAATACAATTCTACAGCATTCAGGAATAGTTTCCAGTAAAATATTTATTTTTGGAAATATCACTTAATTTTGGTTTCTTAACTTTAACTTCATCTAGTTTACATAAATGCAATTTTCTTACTTTACTTTACATATAATTGGGGGGGAAAGTTGACATCGCTGCGGTGAGTAAAAATGGAATGGTTTTAGAAGTTTCAAATCAAAAATTAAAAATTAAAAGGTTAAATCACGTTGAAATGCAACACAATACTATTTACTTCTTTGAATATATTAGAAAATAATTTCTGAATTTTTTTTTTGGTTATTTGGTAAGGAACTGAATTTCAATCAATTAAGAAATGTTTATCAATAAAAGCCTGACTTTGTAAGACTTTATTGCTTCAGGAACGGCAAATAATGAACTAAGATCATTTTTAAATAACATTAAAATGAAATAACCCAAATAATATAAGTTTATACTTTTCATTTTCATACTTTTTTTTTATTCTTGTGGTTTACTTCTGTGTTACTCTGTGTAATAACAGTCCGGTTAAATTTTAAAATAAACGTTATGTACTGGAATCTATTTCTGGATGTTATAGACCGCCCGTACTGCAGTCCTCTTTTTTTTACCGTCATCTACTGAACTTAATCGGGACTGGTGCAGCCACAAATGTTTTTGCTACTAAAAAGTGAACTGCGGTACTATAGAATTGTATTACTTTAAGTAAAATATGTAATTCAACATGGCAGAGAGAGAAATATTATCAAGAATGAAATGAAACGACGATTATTTTTTTTCTACTTTTGATAGCAGCCAAGACATTTTTAAAGGTCGAAAAACGAACTTTTTCGGGACAAAACTGGAATACCCAAAATTTAGAAACAAAATTTGCTCCTTGTCCATTGTTGGCAAAACTGATCGCTGGTTTTTTTTAGTACAGTCTTTTCTTGCTGGACAGTAATAAATTTTTTTTCGTAAAGTGAAGCATCATCTATTGAACAATTCATAAAAGTCATTTAATGTTATGAATTAAGACCTCATAAGACCTCATAATTGTAATGCTTATTTACCATGGTTTTCCAAGGAAGTTTCAATCTCCGAAGAGGCATTCTCCAATGAGGAGATAAACCAGGAAGTATCAAGGGCCACCACCAGAATAATGGGTGAGTAAAAAAAAACTAGAATAACAATAAAAAGTGATGGAATTTCACTTATGTAAAATTGAAATTTAAAAAATAATGTTCTTACAAATAACTTACGAGTTGCAATAATTATTTTTCTTGCTCGTGAATAGTAATTTAGATGAAATATTTTAAAAAACTTATATATAATGTTTTGTTGCATGTGATTTTGCTTGATTTGTAATGTGTCAGTACATAACAAAAACAAAAAACGTGTAGTGAAGTGAATATAGTAAACTTACTGGTATTTTTTTGGGGGGGGGGGACTAAATTTTACTTCGTAATACAATTTTTGTTTAATTCAAACATAATCATTTCAATTCTGATTTCCGTGCAATTCGCAAAAGCATTTTAATTTGAATTGCTTGAGTTATACCCAATTTAGTCCCCCCCCCCCCTCGATTCCTCAAACCGCGCGAATGGAAGTGGGTGCTATTTGAAAAATTATCGCAATAAAACGGCTCTAACTTACGTAATTTTAGTTTTAGACCTAGTAAACTCATATATAAATGATCAATAGATAATGCTCTATCGTTTAAACTATACGAATTTTTGTAGGGGAATTCCTTAATGAAGGGACAGCAGTCCTTTATGAAATATTTAGACCAGATTCGTCTTTTGATATCCGACTCGAAGTTTTTTATTCGTGTATATCTTTATATTATTATGGATCTTTAAATCTTAATACTTTTTACTTCGAACTTCCGCAACAATGAGTTCATAGTTCCTATCTTCTGATGTACTCGCCCTCTCTATATTTCACTACTAAGATAGTAAAGCAGAGCTTTTCAGCTCGCCTTTTGGATAAAAGTAATCCAGCATATTAGCTGTATTATACAAAAAACAAACTTAATGGGAATCTAATCATTAATGGTTTGAAGTCTTGTTTTGAGGTTTGGTAGTTGCAACTTGCAAAGAAAGCCACATGTCATTAAACGCATATATACTCCCCTTCCTTTAGTAAGACCACATCTATCCAAACGACCTACATAAAACTTTCGTTGATTAAACCTTACACCATCACTAAGGCTGTGTATGTGGATCCTAGAAGGCAGTAAACTTAAAGTAAGTATATATGTGTAATTTTGGACGGACACGGGACATCGAAAAAAAATTTGTCCCTGGGCAGGCAGTAAACAAACAAACATTAAGTGGACATGTATATCAAACAGTAAGTGGATATGTATAATTTTGGACGGACACGGGACATCGAAAAAAATTAGTCCCTAGCCAGGCAGTAAACAAACAAACAGTAAGTAGATATGTGTAATTTTGGACGGACACGGTACATGAAAAAAATCTTCCCTGGGCAAGCAGTAAACAAACAAACACTAAGTGAATAAGGTTAATTCTGGACGGACACGGGACGTCGAACAAAAAATCGTTCCTAGGCAAAAATGTTGTTTACGCCAACGCGGCGATACTGATAAGATGTGCTTTTACGTTAATGAAAAAGTGATGCGGACAGTCACGGGACAGGTAAACAAATATAGCCCCTAGGCATAAATTTTTATTCACGCTTACGCACGACTTAATGGCTCGCAATAAATAGCTCTGGAAATGTTATGAAGAAAAATTTTATAGGTTGGTGCCAAACTGTGTGGAACTCTCTATCTTTTGACTTCCGCAGATTGTTCAATAATGTCTTCTTCTCTACCGCTCTTAAAACCCTTCTTTTTAATCCTCTTTCTCAAGTCTCGAATGCACTGCGAAACCTCCTATGACACGTCTTTTAAGAAAAACTTTTTGATCGTGATTCATGTTATGTCCTACTGTGAGCGCTTTTGGTTTGATCTATAGTTATTGTAAAGGCACTTTATAAATCCCAATGTATATTGTTATTATTAATAATAATATTATGCTACATAAGAAAACTATTTTAAAAACTGTTTGATAGAATATTGGACCTCTCATGTTTGCAGCAATCTTAACCACCTACCGGCAGTAAATAAACAAGTTCTAGGAATGGTAATTGTGCTCCCTGGTCAACTCTGTTCTCACTTTATTTTCTGCTCTCTTCTGTCTGCCTTTCATCATTATTGGCAGACTAGCTTATTAAATGCCTAATTTAAGATTCCTAATTTTGGAATAAGGAGAATGGGTTTAATACCTTAAATTGTATAAAAGATTTAAAAAATTCCAGTTTCTGAGTGTTTTCGTCGAAAGTGTTGATAATATTTTATAATTTTCCAACAAAAAGGACAGTGTTAGCACATCTGGAATAGATCATGTCTATAAACTGCCCTCAAACGGCTTATCCGGGATTCAAACCCGGGACCTCTTGCACTAGATGCAAGAATCGCACCGCTAGACCAACAAGCCGATAAAGGAGTGGTTCTAGTTGAAATTCAAACAGAGAAGATCTCTTTTTAGTTCGCCCTTATACAGGATCCTTTGCAATAACTTTTTTTTAGAATTTTTAAAAAGATTTTCTATGAATTTCATTCCAAGGATTTTTTCTCTCTATATATTATGTGTAAAATCTAAAGATGTTCAATTCAGTTTAGCAATTAGTCCATTTTTTTAAATATACTTTTTAATGTTATTGGAGAATTCCGAGGTATATATTGGATGTTAAAATAGTATTTTAAAACCCTGGTATATCAACAAGTTCACATTAGCTGGTTAACAAAAAAATATTTTTTTAAAAACACCCATATCATATTAATTCTGTTTTAACGGCCTTTCATTTGCCGAGTCTTGAATTTCCAGTCAGTTTTCAAGTTAACAAAATTTACAGATACTACTCATGTAGAAAAAAATAATACATACATTTTGTTAATCCTCGTTAATTGTTTTATTGCTTCTAACCGTGATATCTATCCTTTTCGCTGACTAAGACAACTTCATAATATCATGGTAACGCCACTTTTACTTTATTTTTTATCTGTTTCACATGAATGCACCGTTTTATCGGCTAATCTTTTTATTGCAAAAAAAGATAACATCTACTACTTAGTCTTGTTATTCAGTATATTCATTCCAACACGGGGCTTAATTGTATCATTATTTTAGTTTGAGATCCACAATTTAAATTGCTCGCTATTTCATTTAAATAATGCAATTAAGTGTTTCAATACGCGTCTTCTCCGCGATCCAAATTTTCTTAGGATTGTGTTCCATAATCTTACAGGTATATAGGAATTTAAAAGAAAATCATTTGCTTATTCTAACAACATGACTTAAATGTTTCACAATCCACAGATTGTGTTATTTCATTTCGTTGCAAATTGGCACGAAGTGATGTACGACTATGACTTTTTCTTTTATCTCAATGGATTTGACTGTGGAATTTGGGCCGGGGCCTCCTACGCCATTTCAGGAATAGTAGGTGTAGTGACATCTACCGTTCAAAAACAAAAACTGTAAGATTATTAACCATCAAAAGTATACGTTGTGAAACATAATCAAGTGATTACATTTTTTCAAGTATATATTGGGTAATAATTAACAGTGTATGACATCATATCTTTTTCATTTTATTTAAGGCTTATTTCAACTGTAATTTTCGCAGCTTTGTGTGTGCCAGTCTCTATCGTGGCCGGAGCTCTGACAGTACTTGATACTTTGGTAATCGTTGGCGGATGTGATCCACGCTGTAAGTTATCTATGCATGTGTATCAAGAGTTAAACAATTTTATAAACAAATAAATAGTTTTTTTGTAATAAATGCTATGAAAATATAAAGGCGGAGATTGGCCGTCTTTTGAAATCGCATTGGCAACATCCACCGTAATGGGTTTGGTAGGAAACTTGGTCTTATTGGTCCTTGCTTCCATTCAAACCTCCTGCTGCCGTCCACGACAAAATAGTTCAACGACACAGCAAATAATGGCAATATCTATTATCTTTAATTTAAAATAATAATAATAAAAATATTTAATAATTTCTTGCAGACTATTTATCACCCCATGTACATAATTGCCGATCAACCTCAACAAACGAATCAAAAACCTTGAAAACTGGAGATTTTCAAACATTAGATGAGTTTCAATATTGTTCAAGTGACTGTTTATTCGGCTTGTTTCAAATCAAATTCCAAATTTAACAAGAAAATAAGAGAAAAAAATTATAAAATACCCCGCACATAACGAAATAAAAAGTGAAAACAGAAACAAATTAAACAGTTATAGTTTAAAACTTACTAAAAGAATAATACTCAAAAATATAAATATTACATTTTCTTTTTAACCTTCAAAATTTTTTTTACATAACTTATACTTTTTTTATTATTTACTTTTCATGTAATTTGGAAAAAGAAAAGAATAATATTTAAAAATATATTTACATTACAATTTTCTTTTTTAACTTTAAATTTCTGGTTACTTTAGTTTTACTTCACCTAGTTTAGATAAATGCATTAAAAAAATACTTTACGTGTACTTTAATTTTGAAAAAAATTCAGCGGTGAATAAAAATGGGACGGCTAAAAGCCTCAAGTTAAAAATTAAAAATGAAAAGGCTAAATCACGTTGAAATGCAATACAATATTATTTACTATTTTTAATATAGCAAGAATAGAAGAGTATTTCATTTTCTTGTAAAAAAATTAAGTCTTTTCTACTTTTAGTGATTATTTAAGTGAATAAAGTAAACTTATACTAAACTTATATGTTTTCTTTTTTTTCCTGAAATTTACTTTGTAACACAATTTCCTCTTACGTTAGCTATATAAGTCAAACGTAATCATATCAATTAAGTTTTTTATATTTGATTCACAATTTTTATTTAATATTTTTAGGGATTGCTCGATACTAGCTAAATAGCAAATACAATACAATCTGCCCAATTGAAAGGGCTATCCTTAATTAAATACTAAGGTCAGATTCGTCTTTGATTATGGGCGAATAAATCTGGTAAACATGTTTTTTAAGGTTTATTGAACTATACTTACTATTTTACACGAAAGTTATATATAATACAAACATAATACAATAATAATATGAAATAGTTTGACCGTAAAAATTAATAGTAAGGTTTGCTCAATACTCTCATATTATTTCAAATTTAATTGTTCAAATACAATAAAAGTCTGCCCGATTGAAAGGTTGGTTCATTATGAAAATAACAGGTCATAAGCATGGGATCTTATGTAAAGTTCTTTCGGACTAGGATCTAACACAGCGATAGTCCCTAGAAAATTTCCTTCCAGATGTTTTTTTTTACTAGTTTGTTTGAATAACAGTCATTATTGGTGCACCAGCTGAAAAAATGACCTAATATTTTCATGATGAACCGCCCCTTCAGTTGGGCAGACTAAATAGTAGTATTTAGTTGCCCCCAAAATATGAATATATAGAAAATTGTGAATCAATGTTCACAAATTAATTCATATTATTAAATCAATGTTTTATTATATATAGCTAACATAAGGAGCAATCGTATAAGTATTACTAAGAACAGTTCAGTGAACCAAAAGAAAATATATGTTTTCCACATTCACTTCATCACTACACCTGTTTTAAGTTTAAACAGATTCTGTTTCTCTACTGCGTAAAATCAGATGCAAAAAAAATTATATGAAAGTTGAAATAAAAATCAGTCTTTCGACGAAACTACTACCCAGCAAGAAGAAGAAAATGACCACAACTCGAAAAATCTTTGTAAGAACTATTTTCATTTTTATCTCAATTTTACATTAGAGAAAATTTGATCACTTTCTATTGTTATTTTAGGTTCTGTTTTATTCCCTCCTTATTGTGGTGTCGGTCCTTATGATACTACCTTTACAATGACCTCAAGTAACAAGGGTAAAAAATATTTCAGTAATTACTATTAATTCAAATTTTAAATATTATTATTATCGCAAAAGTTCTACATTAATCAGATTTCATATAAATTCAGAACTTTCGCTTTAAAATGTTTTATGAATTCTTATACATTTATCATACTTTTAAAGCAAATATATATGCAAGATGGCCTCTGTTTTGCACATTGAAAATCATTAAACCAAATCTTCAAACTTCAGTGTAAATTTAAAGATAATAAATTTTAATAAATTTAAACACAATAGTGGTTTGGATTCATTTAAAATCTTTGGAAGGTTTCAAAACATTTATAAATGTTGTGAAACTTGAATTAAATTTACACGGTTAAATATTGAGTAAGTTATGTTATGTATAAAAAATGTAACACTGATAATACAGCCAATTAGTAATCCATGCAAACATTTGATCAATGCAACAATAAAGCAAACCATCCAATAGTTCAACGATAGATTTTGTTTTTTGATTTTGCTTTTGAGGAAATATGATTCCTCTTTACTCCTTGAAGGCTTAATAATAACAATAATAATAATGTTTACTTAATAGATGGTGCAGATGCGTACGCATCCTATTGCCCAAAAATGAAGGACTGTACTAAAGAAGGCAGTGACCAGTTTTGCCAAGCATGGGCATATGCAGAATTTTGTGCATCCATTAAGGGTATTGATGAGAGTATAACCTGCCTAAAAGAAATCACATTATACAAATGTCTTTCAAATTCGCATACGCAAAAACTGTGCTGCTTTCAAAAGTAGAAAAGACATTTTTGGAAGAAAATGAAACACGAAAGTCGATAATTGATTTTATTCTTCATATTTCCCTCTATTTCATGTCGAATTACATATTTAACATGAAGTAATACAATTCATAAGCATTCATAAATTGTTTTTTGAGTAAAATATATTTATTTTTGGAAATTGTATTGAGTGACCTTCAAAAATAGTATGCCGTTAAGCATGTTAAAAGAACCTAAAAATAATATGAAACTGAAAATTGTACTTATTTTATTGTAGTAATTGTTTGCACACAATTGCATTGATATTTTAAACTTGAAATAAAAGTTAGGAAGCTTCAAAAGTGTTATTTTTATAGAATTACGATCTGTTCAGTGCCTTCGAGACCTTCAGTGGTGACCGGTTCAGAATTTTTTTTTTCAAATTAAAGAAATTTTAGTTATAAATAATTAAATGTATATGAACCGGTTAAAATGGCGAGTTGTGTGAGTCCTTATAATCAAATCGTCCTGTTTAAAATCCAGCTCCCATCCGCCCATCATAGTATATTGTTAAAAATGCAATTTTTAATAGTGCAATACGCATTACTTTTTTTTAAAAACCCATTTCAGGTTCAGAACTAAAGGAGAGAGGACACATTTTATTTGCCTATTTTGTATTGTTAAAACTACAATACTTTATTTTCTATATGACGATGACGGCCAACTTTTTCGTTTTTGATATGTCTAATTTTTGCAATTGCTTAGTTTACTTTTTTACTTCATTCATTAAATCCCCTGTTGTTTTGGCTACAAAATAAGCTATATATTGAAATATTTGTAAATTCTCATTAGTCACTAGAACCAAAAAAATTGAGGTTCATCAACACCCCGACCCGCCACCGTGTTACCTTATGGAGAAGTATGTCGCGCGCCGACGGCCTTTTCTCCCTGGAAAATTGACGTAGAATTTTTAAATTTTTTTTTCTGGGTAGATCTTTGAACAAGCAACAATTTCTTCAATCTATTGGTGTAGCCATTTTGATTTCCTAAACAGTTATTGAAGCGTCATTAATTATTTGAACACCCCCGTCGGTCCCTGTACTTTCTTATGGAAAATGACTTCGGAGCCCTTTTTTGAAAAAAATTATCTAAAAATAATGTATTGCTCTGATTACAACCAGACAAGTGCCATTAAATCAGAAATAATTGATTTTTCAACATATTCATGTAAAAATATAATCAATTAAATTAATTTTTTTTAATGATTTTGCAGGCATATTTTGAAGTGATTTTGATTCTTGTTAGATTACTTTTAATTAAAATTGTGTTCCTATAATAAGATGAAAATGCTGCGGTTATATTCTCCGAGATTCTTTCTTTAAAGAGTAATTTAAGGGGGGTAAATTACATATGCTGGAAATGCTGTATATTGTAATAAGAGTTTATAATTGATTATTAATCAAGTCAGTAATTCGTTTAAGTGGTTGTCGCTGATAGTCGTGTCGCTGATAGGCCAGAATAAGGGGGGTCAATGGTCATCTAACTGCCGCATCGATCTGGTGCTCCGCACCAAGTGGCGCGAAAGTGGCGGCATCGGCAGCCGTCCCCTTCGCAGCGGTGGCGCCAGCAGTTCAGCAGCTGGGCGTCCGCCATCCCGCCACCCATTTCAACAATAACGGCCAGCAGGACGGCCAGAACCACCAGGAACAGGACAATCTATACACAATATTTACGCAGTAAAATTCCAATTGAATTGAAAAATTGAACTTACAACTTACATTTTTGGAAGTCATCTCTCGTCTTGTTTAACTCTGTATAACTTTGGAATGGAGATGGCTGGTTTATATATATACCATCATAAGATGGCGGAAACCTCAAAACCATTTATCCTGGAAATTCAAATCCTGGAAATGATTGGTTAACCAGTGAAATAAAGACCGCACTTTGTGTGTTGTAAAAAGCCGCAACATAATCTAAATTCTCCATTTATTTATTTCGAATTTGGCGAGTGGTCGATAGCAACGCCACCGCTGATAGAATACGAGAAAAAAAAATCCTTTCGAGCAAATGAATTTTTGTTAGGTTTATACTTGAAGGCTGATTTAATGATTGGGTGACCGATTTATATCCAAATATCGAATTAATTTTTTGTTCACTCCTTTCTTTACAAACACTGGATTGAAATGTAGTTAATAAAATGGTACTGTTTTTATTCATTGAACCTATATTTTTTTAGTTCATTTAAAAGAACTTCTTAAGGCGCATCTTTTTATGTGTGCAATCCCTAAATTATGATATTTTTTATTGAGAAAAAAGTAAATATGGAGAAAAATCGTTGTATTTTAAAACTATATCTTCATGGCAAGCGGGATTTTTTTTCTTGAACAGCGCTTGCGTCATATAGCAATCACGTACCAAACTCCTCCCTTGTGTAAACGTTATGGTCAACTTGGTTATGAGTTATATAAGACTTGATTGATCCTTACGTCGTAAAGAATGTATTCAAAGTAAATCGCGTATAAGAATATTGAACAGCAGAATAAATTGATAATTATGCTTAAATGTGTATTGAAAAAAAAGAGTTTAACTAATTGTTAATTAATCAAGTCGGTCAGTATTAATTCGATTAAGAGGTCGCCTCTGTAAGTGGATTATAGGCCAAATGAAGGGAGGATCTAACTGCCGCACATCGATCCGGAAGTGTCACTTTCCGAAAAGGGTAAACCCTTGGAGATTTTCGCGAAAATGTTGCGTGCGTCTGCCATCCCGCCGCCCATTTCTACAAAAATGGCCAGCAGGACGGCCAGAACGACCAGCAACAGGGCGATCTATATCATATTTTTAAAATATATAACAATTTTCTTTTAATCGATTAGTAAAATTTAATTGACAACATTTGTATTGAATGTCATTTATCTTTATAATTATTAGGAATAGGGGAGCGGCCAGTTTATGTATACCACCACAAAGGAAAACCTTAAAACCACTATTTTTTTTACTTAAAATCCTAGAAATTTGTGGTTTACCGCAATGCTATTTTTTGAATTTGTGCGGTTGGAGGTCAGCAGCGCCACACCTCAAAAACCAATGAGGGAAAAAATGTAAATAATTTTTTTTTATTGCTATTGGTAATGTAATTTCAAAATAAAAATCAGTTTAAAAATGAACTACTATTTGAAATTTTTGAATTTGGCGGGCGAAGACAGGAGCGCCACCGCTTATACCAGGCTTAAAAGAAAAAATACCGATCTAAACGTCAAAATTTATTCTATTCTCCATTTTAATTACCACTTCATGATAATTAATTAAGTAAATAAAAATTAAATACGTAAATTATCTAATACGACTTCTATTTGGCTTGAATTTGGCGGGCGAAGACAGCAGCGCCACCGCTATTAGTAAACAAAAAAACATGAGCAAATCGGTCTTAATGTCTAATTTTCTTTTTTACTTTAATTTCTATTTCTTGTTGACTAATAAAGAAAATAAGAAATTAGTAGTCAAATACGGAAATTATATATTCACGAAAACTATTTGAAAAAATTTTGAATTTGGCGGGCTTAGACAGCAGCGCCACCGCTACAGAGCAGACGAAAAATGTGAAAAAGCGTGATCCAAACGTCAAAACGTGTTTTTCCCTGTAATTTTTTCTGTTTAATTAATAAATAGATAATTATTTCCACTTTAAATCAATTAAAAAACATGGGAATCAGAGGTTTATCATCTTTTATCCAGCAGAGGTCTGAAAAGTACCTGAAATCTCACCAGCTGCACGACTGCCAAGTAGTCATTGATGGTCTGCACCCCACTTTTCTCACATTTCAAAATATCAAATCAACTTTTTAAATCTTTTAAAATAGGCAGCAACTTCCTTCACTTCATGTACATGAGCCTACCTAAGCAGAATGCCAGTTTTGGTGGAGATTACAACTTCTTTGCCGATCACCTCCGGGAGGCCTTCAGGCTCTTCGCAAAATGCAAAGTTACACCTCTGATGATCTTTGACGGGAGTATGGATGTCGATGACAGGAAGCAGAAGACAAGATTAGTCAGGGCGAGGCAGAAGCTCATTGCATCAATCAAATGCAAGCCAAGCAACCAAGACAGGTGAAAATTCATCTAAAATCAATTAAAAATTAATTTTAATTTTAATTTAATTTAATTTAAAGGATGTGTGTATTCCCGCTGCTGCTCAAGATTGTCTTGATAGAGGTGATGAAGGAGTTCAAGATTGAGGTGATTCAGTGCCAGTACGAGGCTGACAGCTACATTGCAGCACTGGCTCGGGGACTCGAGTGCCCAGTAGTGAGCAATGACTCAGATTTCTATGTGATGGATGTCATGGTGATCCCGCTGAGTCTTCTGGAACTTAATGGTTGTGTCAAGTGTGCTGATAAACCAGGAGAGAGCGCCTTACAGTGTAAATTATTTGTTATGGAGACTTTTCTGAAAGGGTATTTTTTAATTTTTTTTCCTTTCATTTGAATTTATTTTTTTTCATTTTATTTTACATACTCTAACTAAAATTTTCTAACTTAATTTAATCTTGTATTTAATGTTAATTTTTTTTATTGATCAGTGAATTAATTTTAATCATTTCTATTGAATATTTTTAAATATTTTTATTTCATTGAAATTTTATTTTATTTTTAAAAATTTACTTTCTTATTTTTCTTCTAAATTTATAAATTTATTTTATTCTTATTTATTACATTTATTGGAAAAAAAAACTTTAAAAAACTAGAATCATTTAAAATTAAATTTGAATATTTTATCGGATTTACAGGATTGGACATAAGGATGCGAGTATATTTCCATTATTAGGAACTTTATTAGGCAACGATTACGCCGATAAAAGATTATTTGAGAATATTTTCTCTCAAATTCACATACCTAAGAGTAAATCAATGGGCGACCAGCATAGAAGGTGAAAATGAAAATCTATGATAAAAAATAGAAGTAATAATTGAAAATTTGTTTTCAGATTACAGGGTCTACTGGATTGGTTGAAAGGGCAAGATGTTGAAGAAGCCATCGATAAAGTAATTTTTTTCAATGATCATTAATATTTTTGCGATAAAATATATATATTTTTTTAGATTTTAATGTGCATCAAGAAGATTCATCACATTGAAGTAGAAATGGCCATCAGGACGAGTTTGAAGGCCTATAAGGATGAGAGTAACGGAGCTATTAATTCCATCCCATCTCTGAGTAATTGAAATTTATTTTTTTAATTATTTTAAATGATTGATGAATTAATTTTTACTTTAAATTTAAATTTTAATTTTGGGTAATAACTAATATTAAAGTAACTAAAATTATTATAAATTTTTATAAGTTTTAAAATTTCTGGTTGCTTTCAATAATACTGTTTTTTTAAATTATTTTTAACAATCGGGTAAAATATTTAATTTTTAGTGGCATTTTAAAATTAAACTTATATAAATAAGTAGGAAAGAATGGACAATTTTTTCAAATTTTTTCCAATTTTTTCCCCTGTTATGTAACTAATTTAAAATTCGAAAACATTTAAAATGAAGTTTTACTTGATTAACGGAAATAGTAAAATTAAAATATAATTTTTAGTTTGAAAATAAGGGATTTAAGCTTTGAAATTCCTCTCCTGTATTTAAACCGTTAATAGTAAATTTTTTTAATGCATTTTTATTAACAATTATTTTATTTAATGCATTTCTCTATTCAGATAAAACATAGAATTTCACGGCTTTTAAATCTAAAACCTTTTTAAATTCAATTTTAGTCAGATAAGTTTGTAAATTTAGATCTATTTTGTTAAATTACGTACTGAAATAGAACTAAATTGAAAATAAAATCAAAACTCAATTGAATATTCAAAAATATATTTCACCGGTCTTGGCCTTTATAGTTGCCCTGACTTGGACGATCTTGAGCCCGATAAACTCCATAGCCGACGCCGGTGGAAAAAAAATATTATTTTATATTTATTTTTCAGGAGAAAAGGTGATCAACGGTCTCATAGATGACGGCATCCCCGAGTGGTTCGCCATATCTTACACCTCCGCCGACTTTCCGGCCTGGGTCGTCGAAGTCGCTCTCTCCCATCGAATGACATTCAAATCCCAAGTAGAATCCGTCCGCTACCCTAGCAGTTTCTCCAGCTCATCCGACATTCTCAAAGCCATCTCTCTTATCCTCTTCGATCAACAATCGGGCCAAAAACTTCAAACCATCTGGCGGAAATCTAATGAACTCGTTTTCAAGCGGCTCACCATCACCCACCTCGATTTCACCATCCAGATACCATCCCTATCATCGGTCTCTTCACTATCTCTCTCCGATCGTCGCAAAACTCTGTTCGATCTCATCTTGGAAGGCAATTCAGGCCGTTTATTCGATGATTTACCCGTCAAGTTGCATCTCATCTTCGCTTCGATGGTCCACTGGATCCGTAAAAGTAGTTCCAGAGTCAAAAGCTACCATCTGGATGGTCTAATCCTCACCTTGATCCACTTTAATACCATCGAACCTAAAATCGGTCGCTTGAAAAGCCTCGTAAAGATCGAAAACTTGATGAAATCCAGGCCAGATTCAATAGAATACCTTCTAGCAGCTAAAAACTCGTTCAAACTGAGGCAGACTGATGATCGGATGATGAGCCACGATATAAATTACGACAGGGATGTCGTCCATGTTTTGGGAGAGTTTCAAGCTTCTCTCTACTTCAGTCAGACTCTTCGAAGAGTTTTAAACGTTGATGATGTTTACTTATCGAATCCAGCGAGTTTCTACAATGGTACGTTCATTCATCAGGCCGTTTCGATGTTCAAAGGTTACGATCGGATGGTTTTGGCGGCTAAAATCTATGGCCAAGATTCTTCCCTGTTTGAGATGTTTAAAAAGTACACTGAAATCGTGATGGAACTTGCTTCATCATCGATTAATGATTGGACACCCCACGGGCCGTTGAAACCGAGGAAGAAGAGACCGAAAAAGCCGAAAAGTCGGTCAGAATCTGCTCAACAAAGTTCTTCGAGTGAGGATGAAGAAGAAGAGGAAGATGAGGGAATTGAATTGATTGGGAACAGATTTAGTTTGTTGCATGTGTAATTAGAGTGTTTGTACATTTAAAATACAAATCATTCACCAGTTTGTTCTATTTTATGGATTTTTGGCAAAATAAATCGATAAGATGCGATGAAAAAATCAAGTCTCTTTAAATGCAGTTTTACTTTGAAAAGATTGATTCAAACTCCTCTGATAATAAAACTAAAATCTAGATTTGCATCATCACATTAATTCGTTAAAACCAACTGAAAAATTAAAAAGGGCATATCATTAATTACATTTTAATTAAATCATTAGTAATGGCAAATAGCCTTATGAGTATTTGATTAATGTATTAAAGCGCAATAGAAGAGTTAATTTACCTAAGGCTCACACTCGTATTGTGTTTGATGAAGTGAGCACATTCCAGTGCTGCATTAGCCGAAAAGGCATAGCAGGCTCCACAATTAAGATATTTAAGTAGTTTTATTAACTTTACTGCTTTCATTGTTAAAAATATTATGGATTCCCACTGGTTTTATATAATTTTTATATAAGTTTCGCTTTAACTCATTGCCATTCTGAAATACTTATTTTAAATGAGTAGTAGTATTTTTTTTAACTTTTATGTTTTTGAAAATAGAATGTCCGGCGACAGCTTTTTAAATGTATTTTTTGCATAGCATGATTCAGTTTCGATCCACATAAGCGACCAATTGTTTAATTGATCTATCTTTCAAATAATTATGACAAAAATACTACAAACTAGTCTCAATATTTATCATTTATTAAATTACGATGTTCATTTTGGAATTCTAAAATAGGCTGTTACGAAAAATTAATAAAAATATACAAACTGTCGTAACAGCGTGGTTGCTCAACTGGGCAGGCACTGTACAGAACAGAGGAGTGCGTTAATGAAAAAAAATTGTTCAAATGATTGATCAAACAATTTCTGATTATTCAAATGATTAATTGAAATTAATCAGACAATTTTGTTTAATTTTTCGACCAAATTGTTTGAATTTTTATTCAATTAACTGATTTTATTTGAACAAATTCCATTCAGCTTTTTCACATCGAATTTTCACAACACATTTTTTTCACTAAGAAGTTTAAAAATAGAACATTCAAAAAGTTTAATCTTTGTAATTAGTGCACTTTCCTTTTCATTACTCTTTAATTTGCAGTTTTATTTGAAAACCAACCAGTTAATTGAATAATTTTGAATGCAGTTAACTGGTTAATTATTTTAACAAATTAAATTTATTTCTCCCACCCATTATCTGATCATTTGATTAATCAAACATTTGGTTAATTAAATTTTTTTTTCAAACAATTTCAATTAACGCACACCTCTCGTACAGAACGCTCTAGTGTAAGTTGTATCTCTCGGGATTATTGACGACTTTACTTTTTGACTGCTATTTTCAAATGCTGATCAATGATTTCTACCCTGCTGAATCAACCATTTTAATCAATTTTAAGTATGATGTATTCTAAAAAGGTTCTCAAATTTGCCAATATCGATAGCAAGGACGATTCTGGCATTTGTCATGGTCTAATGGCTACACTTGTTAGGATGACTTTCAAATAGCCAGCAAGGTTGAAAGGTGATACCAGATGTCATTCACGAGATTTGGGTTTAGATTCTTAAACCTATATTATGAGTCAAACTATATAGGCTCACCCAATCAGAAAACTCGTTGATGGCAACTTTAAAGGTAGATGTTGATTTTTCGTTAAAAGCAATCACTTCAGCTAATGAAGATTTACCATTTTTGTAACGAACAGGTTCTTCATCTTCAGAAAGTTCCCTTTTGTGTTGAATCTACACAGTATTTGAGTAAATTTATATTATATTCGTCGCAAAGAATAAAATGTCAGATTAGATAACCCATTTTACCAATCGGGCTTTCCAGATCTTTCTTGTGATTGAGGAAACCTTTTTCCTCCGACAAAATTTAAGTGCGCGGCACTGTTAAAAAAAAATCAACTATCGAGTGTTCGAAATACTTCAAAAGCATGACGTTGTTTCGGTTTAAAAAAAAACCTTGAAAACCGAGGGCTTGGGTAGATGTGAAGGGTAGATTTCAAAAATTTTAAAATATGAAAAGATTCGAATTCAAGACCTTTTATTATGTTTCGACCCCTCTACCAAATGAGTTATACTAAGTTTGGGAACATGGAACATGATTCGGAAGCTGATATTTTTCGTTTTCATTTATTTTCTGAACTTCGAAAAAAATATAGCCTTTTGAAATAAACTTAAAAGGCGACTCGATATGTACTGAATTCTTATGAAAAGTAATAAGCAAATTAAATGTGTCGCTCTGGCTCAGATGGTAAAGTGTTTAAATTCACTTCTGAGAACGTAAGTTCAGAACGCTCGTATTTTTCTATGCTTCGTTTTAATGGCTTAAAACCCTCGAATATTAGGCTAAAACCCCTCCACAATCAATACCTCTTTCTTGGCTAAATTTCAAGGGTTGAAACCCACCGAGAAAAGTTACTCGTTTTTCGCGGGTTTTAGTTCTTGAAAAGAGAGAAAGATTTTTAACAGTGCGCGACTCTCAAAATTTGCATACCTTTTTTTTAACCCGCCTAGCTCTTTTGGAATACTATTTTGGCATGTTGCTGGTTGGGTCGAAATTGGATCCAATTGTTTTGACTTCACTTGTTTACAGTCGCTTTTTAACGTCTTAATAATGGGCAGATAATAACTTGTATTTTTGATCGATTTGAGCGTCTTTATGTTATGTTCTTGAATTTGAATCAAAATTGCAAGATAAAGATGTTTTTGCAATTTGCAGGATGTTTAATCTATTTTGGAAAGTTTGTTTACGGTATCTGTTATCGACAATGACTTGTGGGCGGATCTAGCGCCAAAGCGCGTTAATTAAATTAAATATGTAATACATCAGAAATAAACTGTTTTCATCCAAAGGAAGATTTTTTATTTAATTTTTTATTGTTCAACTTAAAATTTTTATCTTATTTCCGGAATAAATTCGTGAAGTAATTAATTGGTTCGACAAAATTATTCAGTTTCGGGAAGCGTTATTCAATTTTAACGGATTTGGGTCGGATTTTCAAACCGGGTTTTCATCGTTTTCGGAGAAATTTCAAATTCAAATTGTCATAAATCCAGAAAGAACATTTTCATTTACCAATAAGCAAAGTAAAACGAAAACTCCCCATATAAAATATTCCAAAATTCCCCTAAAACATTAAAAACAATAAAAAAATAGAACCCAGAATGAATAATACGGGGCGTCGCCTAGTTTACACAATAATATGAATCAGCACACTATAATACTTTTGAGCGATAAGCGAACGCGCGTCAAAGATAACTGATTAGGCCACATCTACTATACATTATCATTATCACCTGGGAAACCACACGGATATTCTTGAATGTAACATCGTCGTATAGTCTGTTCTAGTCAGCTGTAGGGTAATCATCATCATCACCATGCTTATCAAAGAATTGTAAGTTTTTTTTCTGTTACATTCTAACACTTTCTTCTCAGTTTTAACACTTTTCTATTTTCTATTCTAAACAGCCGGATTCCAATGCCACTTACAGTGGACGAAGTAAGTACATTAAATCACCCTTTTAAAGAGGGAATTTAAATAAGTTTCGATTAGTATCAAGTAGGGCAGATGTACGCCTTCTCCGTGGAGAGTTTGAACAATACGGGCGGAGGAGACGGGCTGGAAGTGGTGCGGATAGAGTCCTTCAAGAACGTTCGCCTGCCGGGCAGAAAGAAACCGTTAAGCGGCCAGTATACTTACAAGATCTATCACATGGCTAGGTTCTTATATAATTTCGTCATAATTGATAAGAGTTTATTAAGTCACGGCTATATTTATGTTGTATTATTATTATTATAGTAAAGCGCCGGCTTTTATCAGGATGCTCATGCCTAAAGGGACTCTGGAATTCCACGAAGAGTCTTGGAATGCTTATCCTTATTGCAAAACTGTCATTACGGTAAGTAAACGAAATAACTGTTAACTTTAAAGGTTTATTACTCTATTTAGTTCACTTTTCTCTGGATTTTAAAATTATTTAGAAGATTACAAAGTGGTGTGATTTTCGCTTAAAAAAGAACTGTTTAATGAATTATTGGGTTCTATAAATATTCTAAAATTTGATTAGAATATTTCATGAGCTGATATTTTGTTTTTATAGATTTATAAGATATTCAAATTTTTTTCAGATTTTGTATGTGAATTTTTTACTTTACATCATCTCGCAATTTTGAATGAAATTAACTTAAACCATTTTTAAATAAACAGAATCCCAAATTTATGAAGGAAAATTTCCAGTTTGTTATTGAATCTATGCATCTTCCTGGTGGGCCGGACAAAGATAATGTAATTAGATTGAAATATGTTTAACAGACCATTATGTGTTTAACTTTACTATATCTAAAAGGCACTAGGCATTTCTGATGAATTACTAAAAGTGAGAGAAATTGTTGATATTGATATTGCCAATGACCGGGTCTCATCCGGTGACTACTCTGCGGATATGGATCCTACTTTATTCCACTCAAAGAAAAACGGCCGAGGACCACTGTCAAGAAACTGGAAAAAGACAGTTAGTTTAATGCATTTAAATACTAAACATTGTGACTTTATATATTAACTCTATTTCAATAGGCCAATCCGTTGATGACTTGCTACAAATTAGTTACAGCCGAATTTAAATGGTTTGGATTGCAAACGAGGGTTGAAAACAGCATGCTAAACACTGAAAGACGCATTTTCCACCTCTTCCACAGGTAAAATTTAAAAATTGAATAGCTATAGTGTGTTTAAAAGGGCCATTTTCACATAGCTCATTATTCAAATATTTTAAATCTGAAATAGTTTGTAAAGTATTTGCAATTTCCTCAATATTTTTACTGTTCCGGGAGAAATTAGGTATGGCACCCTTCCCGTAATCAATTACGGTCGGGATCGGTCTTAAACAATTGTTCTTTGAACCGTTTATTCATTGATTATTTTAAATGTATTTAAATAGTGAACCGCTTAGACATAAAAGGTTTTTAAGTGTCCTAATTTGAAATAAAGTAACTGTGCCGAGAGTAGTACTATTAAGGATTTCCTGGTAAGATAGATAAGAAAGTCTACACATTTTTTAAACTGTCTGGCAATAATCCATCATGGCTGTTTACTTAACGATTGCTCAACTTCCTGATTAAGATTACAACTGACGTCATGACACATTTTTCTTCTATTTTACAGACAAATTTTCTGTTTGTCCGATGATTGGCATGGCATGAGTCTGGAAGAAGTGAGAGAATTCGAGGCCAAAATCAAATACGAACTTGACAAAGTATTTGTTTATATCCGTAAATTAAAAAAAAAGAAAAGATTTTAACCGTTATATTTACATAACAGGCTAGATCTCAAGGTGAACCCAGAGGATTTGTCGCCACAGAATGATAATACAACGTCCTTGACGAATGGAATATTAATAATTATCAATAAATCAATACAGCTGGTCAAAGGCATCCTAAAATTTATTTGCTGACGTGCTGTATACAATGATCGACCTGTTGTTATTATTTTCATACATCAATACCTTTTATCATTTGTTTTCTATATACAATATGTCCTGAGAAATCGAAATAACACAATATAAAACACGTTATACGCCTTCTTACATATGTTTTAGGCCTACTGTATAGTAACAGTCTTGTTCAGAGTCAAACCTAAAAAAAAAATAAACGTACGAAAAAAAATGCTTAAAAAATTAAAGAAAATTCCCATGGGAAATGTTATGCCCAAAGAGCGTTTTTGTATGAACTGGAACATCCTCCAAGGTGCAAAGTTCATATCCTACGTTTATACGGTAATAATTTAAATAATATTATATGGATGCTATAATTATGATGAATTATGATATTTAACTTGACGAATCAGAAAAATAAATGTAATGAAAGCTCAACTCCAAAAAAATTAGCTTATACGTCGTTAACCTAACGTAATCTATCTCTTTTAATTATAATTAGGTTTTTACTGCATTGATTGTGATCGCGTTGGCAATTCTTTTGGCAAATTGGCGTTCATTGTCTGGCAGTTTGATGGACCAAGTGACTCAGACCAACGGCACGACAACACGCTGTATGTCGGTGTTTACCTCCGTTTTTGTCCGGGTGATCGTCCGCAATTTCCTCATCCTTGGAATCGTCTTTAATTCCATCTTTCTAGTCCTCTGCATTGGCCTCGTTTACGGACTCACAAAGGCATTTTTATTAACAAATTATTCCTATTCTTAGGAAATTTGATATTTTATTTTGATAAATTAAAGAGAACTCAATAGATTGAAATGAGTATGTGTATTTAAATAACTGTTGCATCATTTGAATAGGGATCAAAACGTTTTGTGAAACCTTGGCTAGCGGTTGAAGTAGTCCGTCTCGTCATCTGTTTCCTTTTCTTTCTGTTGCTGTGCTGGGGATGTACTACACTTGTTTCAGTTTTCAACTATAACCGTAATAAAATTCATAATAGTTTATTTCCATTTTATGAAAGTTAGTTGCTATGGTTTATGTAGCTTCACTTCCGGTTGCTTGGTGTATTGTCACCTTCGTTATAATGGGTATACCATGTGATAATATTTTTTTTTTCAAATTTAAAAAATGAATTTTGGTTGTTAGTTGTGACCCTATACTTCTGGCTGGTCGTAAGAGCTGCTGTAGAGGTGATGCTGGATAGCAAAAAGAAGCAGGCCGAAGTTTCACCTGCTGCTGATGAAGATTAATAGTAAACATGGCATCGCAGTTACTACTCTTCAATAGCTCTCTATATACGTACTAGTATAATACATATTGGTGCTTTTATCTTGAAGCAAACAATTGACTATAAAAACAGAAAGGAACGGCTATAAATCAAACCAATGTCACTGGTTTTGAAGTTATCAGAGATTATTGACTAATTTGTCAAATTTTAAGTATAAAGAAAAAACAAATACACAATCAAAAATTGGTTCAAAACCGATTAAGAGTTATTCATTTTCTAATAAATTAAGATTATATAAATAAGATATACATAAACTAGGGAAAATAAATCAAGCATGAAAGTAAAATAAAGCGATTAAAATGTTTGATTATAAAAATTAGGTAAAGTTTCTTATTGATTGGTTATAATATTCCTTATCAATAATCTATAATATTGTTAAACATTCGTGTACACATATAAAACCGAGCTTTTCTGCTGTTTACAAAGATCGACCTGTTGATACATCAAATAAGTTTTTTATTGCTTTTCTTTTACGCAGTTTTATTCGTGAAAAATCGAAGTGAAACAACATAAAATGCGTTAAAAGGCTTATTCGCGACATATGCCTTTTATTGTTGGTAATATATATATTTTAATATAGGCCCACTGAACGATCAGTCTTGTCTAGAATTGAATAGTTCAACAACATCACAATATCAATGCTTAAAAAGATGAAAATTCGTATTGGAAAAGTAATGCCCAAAGAACGTTTTTGTATGAGCTGGACCATCCTCCAAGGTTCCAAATTCATCTCCTACATTTATACGGTAATTATCCGTTTAAATATTAGCATCGAATGAATTTAAATGTAAAAGCATATTTTATAGGTTTTTACTCTGTTGATTCTGATCGGATTGAGCCTACTTTTTTGCAATTGGGATTCACTATCTGGTTCCTTAATGGAACAAGTGAACGGCAATTCAACAACTTTTTCAAACTCTCGTTGTATGTCAGCGTTTGTCTCCGTTTTTATCCGGGTAATCGTCCGCAACTTTATCATCCTTGGGATCGCCTTCAACTCATTCTTCTTGCTGCTCTGCATTTGCCTTATATACGGACTCTTTAA
Source organism: Chydorus sphaericus (assembly GCA_030141595.1). Taxonomy (NCBI): domain Eukaryota; kingdom Metazoa; phylum Arthropoda; class Branchiopoda; order Diplostraca; family Chydoridae; genus Chydorus; species Chydorus sphaericus. The sequence continues at coordinate 20,545,576 of CM057926.1, forward strand.
AGTGATTCATTTAAAAGGTTATTTTATACGCTTCGTCATCTTTTTAAATTAATTTTTAAATGGATCGAAACGTTTTGCCAAGCCTTGGCTGGTGGTAGAAGTGATACGTCTCGTCGTTTCTTTTCTTCTCTTTCTTATGTTGTGCTGGGGATGCTCTACTCTGGTTTCCATGTTCAACTACAACCGTAATATAACCATCACATTATCATATGTTTTAGAAATATAGTGTAATTTATTATTAATAATTAACACAGCTTCACTTCCGATCGCATGCTGCGTTGCCATCTTCATTATTATTGGTATTGTTATAGAATAACCAAAGTTGATGTGTTGTTGAAAACTATCGATGTTTTTATTATGTCAATAGCTGTGACTCTCTATTTTTGGATGGTCGTGAAGGCTGCTATAGAGGAAATGCCGGGTGACAAAAAGAAATCCAGTGAAGTTTCACCAGATGACGACTAAAAAGCGAAAATGGCAGTGGAGTTACTCCTTAAAGATAGTTGCCGACAGTTAATACGAATTGCCTATTTATTACAAGTATCTTTTTTAAAATGTAATACTTGTCTTAAATTGCTAAAAAAAGTGACGAAAATATTTTGTATTCTTAATCTTTTGAAATTTAAAAGCACAAATGTTTTTAAGTTATTCAAAGTAATCTATATTATAACCACAATTTATATGAGATAATCGATGCCATTTGTGTACTATACAATTGTATGCATCAATAAAAATGTAAATTGGCGCGTTATTATACTCAACTTTAAATAGGTCATCAGGTCAGGTTTGTAATTTTTGATCAAACAGTGGCGTAGCCTGACATGGATCGTGGAGGGGGCGAATTTCATGGTCACGACGGGACAAAAATATGCAATTTATTTATTTTTACTTTGAAAAACTATTTTTTATTGTGTTTGAGTGGTTGGCACTCTTAAATATTATTAAATTAAATACGTTTATTATGCATTAAGTATTGAGATGGTGAGGGACGTTATCTAGCAAGGTATATTCACAAAAATATTCTGATTCATTCGTGCTGTCTTTTCGCAACTAATCAACATGCTAGTTTTAGTAGATATACAAAGATGCGATGAGTTAAAGATACTAGAACTTTTTAAATTTATATAATTATAATCAATGAAATCCTTACATGATGACATGTAACTTTGCAGTGGGATCATTTTTTCATCGGGATACGTTGTTCTGAACTTAAAATATTATTCTGGTAATTTTGTTTTCTATTATAATTCAATTTGAATAAGGGTTGATAATGAAAAACACGTAGGCCCCTAAATGCTTCTTTTCAGCACGCAACATAATCATTTTTTTCATTCTGACCAATGATAAAACATATAAACAAACCAATTTTGAAATATTTAAATTAGTTTATTGCAAGTTCTGGAGTTATATAACATCAGTACGCAAAGGTATTTCATTAGTATCATTGATCTGTTGTTTGTTGTACTGTTAATACTCACTCCTTTTTACAACACTCTTTATTTGCGTTTTGATTGCATTGCAAAGTACAACAATGTTCCGTCAACAAACCTTAATGGCTGAATTACTGCTTCAAATTCTTACTTTTTATCAATACAAACAATACTATTGTAGCATACCAACTGCTCCATCCCTCAAATTTCCGCCTCATTCTAGATTTGCCCTTTCTTAAGATCTTACACACTTCTAGTATCTAGTGTCATTCCATCTTTCATCATGAAGCCCAAGAATTTTTGCTTCGAGTACAGTTTGCAGAAAGGAGCTAAAACTGTCGCCATAATTTACATGGTAAAATTCTATTTTTTTCTGTATTTCATGAAACAATTTTAAAAATCACTGAACTTGTTGCTTAAAATAAGTTTGGAACGATTTCTGTCCTTATTGGTCTAACCGTCATGATGGTCGAGTTCGAAAATGTGTTTCAACCCTTCGTCGACTGGCTCATCACCGACATACCTCAAGATGTAACTGAAGCTCTTAAATCCACGCTCTCTAAAGCCAAGAAAGATAGTCTAGGAAAATCTGCTTCGAACTCTCAGAGTTTAGAAAACAAAGCTGCAACTGCTGCTTCCTTGAGGAGTGTGGCACTTGTTATGGGAGAAAGGGCATTTCTTATCATTGCAACTGTCCTTCACGTTTTGTACATGATTCCTTGTGTTCTACTCTACGTAGGCACTCTCAAGGTAATTCTGGTTGAGACGTTTACAAATTGCTAATGAATTTGAACTACTTGTGATTGATTAGGGAGTGCCTCGTTATATGGCGCTCTGGGTGACCGTCGAGTTGATCCGGCAATTATTTGTAGGGATGATCTACGCATTCGTCATTTGGTGCACCTGGGTCGTCATCAACAAACATCTCTACGATAGTAATGTTTCTCTTTACTTTCTTAGATTTTGTTTTAACAATTATTTTTATGATTTTTTCTTTTGAAGTTGCTGCCCCGATTGCTCTATGCGTTCTAATGGGTCTTTTTATGGGTAACTGTGAAAATTTTAAACATTATTCAAACACTTTGTGGTAATCAATGTTGTTATATATAGGAGTAACTTTCTACTTCTGGGTGGTTGTCTTTGCTGCTCTGAAACAAGTGCAAGCTAAGGGAACTGAAGTGAATCCCGAGTGACGCTTACTAATCAATAAAATTAATTGTTTAGAAAATCAATAACTTATATAAAGTATTATAATCAATACTCATTTTTTGTGTGTATTTTTCTGTGTGTCTTTTTCTAGAACCGATAAAAAATAATACACTTAATGGCAAGAAAATATAGGGATTTGAACAATTGTCCATTGTCTTTAAATCACTTGTTCTGACTTGGTGGAGTGGTCTTTGTTCGATTCCCGGGGTTGCGAAAGCATAGGCTGTTTCTAATCTTACCAGAGGTGCCCCAAATAAGGCATCCCTTCCCTTGCTAAAACCTTCATTCGATCTTTGGTGTGGAGAATGTGGTATATAAATTGATGGATGGCATTATACAACTTCGTGGGGCATAACAGATGGACATACAGATTTTTTCAGCTGCAGGAAAGCTTATAGCAGCCTTCGTTTGACATTCTAAGCTTTTAATTCTGGGTTTTTGAGTCAAGAAGAGTTTCTAGGCTGTAAATTAAGGTACTCGCGTAAAAAATAAACCCGGATTTGAAGGTTATTAAGAACATCAATACGATTTTTGACACTAAATCTGATAAAAAATTTGAAAAGCGGTGCATTAACGGTTTAGGAGATTCGGCCTTTTTTACCATTAAATGGTGCCTCTAGTGGGTAATTATGACGTTTTATTTTATTTTATAATGAAAAATTTTAAATAAATAGATAAATAGTTCCTTATGCAGATGCAATTAACAGATAGCGAAATGTATTTTCAATAAAAAACTGAATATCCTCTTGGAGCGCTGGAAACTTGCGTAAATTATTGCACGAAAATGAGAAGAATGGGTCATTCAATTCAAACTTTTTTTTAGACATGATAAAAATTTTATTCAAACCTATCCCTTTAAGGACAAATTAATGAGGTACTTATCCCTTGTATACAGTAATTTTACTTAAGTGAGCACTTTTTCATGTTCCCCGTTTGGGTTATCGAAGTTTATTAATATTCAAAATATTTTTTGAAAATCTGGATTAACGATAGCCTTTATCTCCCAACTACTAATCCATGATTTTCCAGTTTTAATGAATACAAATTAAGTACCCTTTACTCTTTTTCGGTTTAATTATTTGTGCAAAACCTTATAATAAGTTCAATTTTACTCAGAAACCCGGTGCAAAGTTGCTTAATTGATTTGTTTACTGTGTAAAGGTGCGAACGCTTTAATTACTGTTAAAAGCCTAATCAAGAACACCGCTCTTGGAAAATTCACAGAATATTTCTTAATGCTCGTTTTGTTGGTGGTTACACTACAGAAAACTACTTTCATAGTCAACAAATGAAACGAAGTGCAATTGGAACAAAAGTAACAGGAATGAACATCAACAAGTGATTATTATTTGTTGTAGCTTACATACTTTCAAACTTGGATTAATTATGTTACAAAAAGATAATTATGTAAACAAAAGACGGATAACAAATCGAAATATCATTTACCATTACACAATAAACTCATTTGGAAAAGGCGAAAGAATTAAGATAATTGGGAACGCCCCTAGGCCTCTTAGTTTTATCTGCATTACCGGTATGCTGTACTGTATAAAAATGCATACTTTTCCTGAAAATAGTGTTTTAATATACTTAATCGGTTAATATTTTTTTTAAAAACATTGTGGTAACCAACAATACAGGGACCAAGGGCAATTAAAAAATTAAGATCAGTGTACTTTGTGTAATTTACACCGTATAATTAGAACCATCATATAAAACAAATTTCGCAATATTTCCTCACCATTTACTTAATTATTTTGTTGGTACAATCAGAAAAAATGCAAAAAACACCATTTATTCCTTTTACTTTATTATGTTTCCTGTTCTCTAATATGGCGCTAAGACAGTGAGGATTTATTCAGATTCTACAGCTTATTATCGACGATAGGTAACTAATATATAAATAAAATGCATAATCATTGATCAATTATTAAGTAAAAGATATCTTAGACACATTCCCGATTCTCTATCAATCTTTATTTGTAATATTATTCTTAAATATATTTTTATAATAAAAAATTTGTCGGGAATTTTTCATTGATTTGTATGACAGTTTAAAAAACATTTATTACATTTCTGTTCTTTTAGAAGTAATACGTTTGATTTCTGATGGTTGGTCTTTGTCACTTGACTGAATTTATTGAAACACACGGGTTGAAGAGGGCAACAAAATGGCAGTTTCAACAGATACAAAAAAATGATCTTTTTAAGGATGAATAGTTTATTTTTTAATCATATTTATTATAAAAATGTGCAACGTACTGCTGCTTTTTCTGAAGAACTACTCAATAAATTGTAGCTGGTATACAAATTGATTATTGATCGTATATTTTACTTCCTGATTTAATGAATACTCAATTTTACATTCTCATTTTTGCTTGTTTACGTTTCGAAATACACAGATGATATGTAAACATGAAACAACATTATATTATGAATTTGAATCAACATTCGTCTTTTGGAAGCATACACTAAGCAAGGCAACCGTTCCAAAAGCTGTTTTCTTAAATAAATAAAAATGAGACCACAGAAGTTTTGTTGTAAATTCGATTTGCAAAAAGGAGCAAAAACCGTTGCAGCAATTTATTTGGTATTATAAAATTATTGTTGAAGGATTTCATAATATCATATAGTTTTAATAATAAGGTAGGTACAGTAGCCGTACTTATAGGACTCACCGTAATGCTGGTCGAGTATGAAAGAGTGTTTGAACCATTTGCTAACTGGCTGATAAGCGACATCCCAAGTGATGTGATTGACGCCCTTTCAGAGTCATTTTCTTCAATTGAAAATCACAAACGCACCAGGAGGAATAAAATTGAAAAGTGGGTCCACATTTGGGCGTCAATTACTACTTTTTTGAAGAAATTTGTCGGTGAAAGGGCAACACTAATTCTACCCACTGTCCTTCAAGTTTTATACCTTATCCCGTGTACCCTTCTGTACGTTGGTTCAGTAAAGGTTACAAATAACTGCTCGTTTAGCATGTTTTTTCCTTATATTAATCTGAGATTATTTTATAAAAGGGATCTCCGAATTTTATTGGATTATGGTTATTCATTGAAATCTTCCGACAACTGTTGGTTCTACTTTCCTATGGCTTTGTTATTTGGTGCACAGTGGTCGTAATTAACAAACAAATTTACGATAGTAAGAATTTTTCAGTTTATAATACATTTATTTATCTAATTTTAAATTTTTGCTGCTTACAGGCAAAGCTTTAATTGTTTTATGTGTCTTGATGGGAATTTGTATTGGTATTTATTTTAATTCACTGTTTTTTAAAATGTTACTTTATATGATTTTTTTTAAGGTGTCACATTTTACTTCTGGATGGCTGTCCTGGCTGCTCTTATCGAATTGCAGAAGAGGCAAACAAAAATTTATCCAATTTTGGAAGAAGCAAAGACAGAATAGTGAACACACATTGCATTTTAAAATACTAATTATCATTAAATACTATTTTTAAGTAGCGTATTTTTGTTTAGTAATGGTTTGTTGTGTGTATGTTGCTATAGCACAATAAGAAAACAAATACACATCATTTAATGATTATTAATGAGTAGATATATATATACACGTGCACCAGTATCAGTACACCATTAAAGCGGTTAAGGGTGAAAGAGTGTGTTAATGGTTTTAACACATGTTAAAATCCTGTTTAAAGTTTTAGAGTAGTGAACTAGTCGAATTCGTAAATTATATTCAGGGATGTTCAATTCATTTCTCACTTGAAGTTCATTTTCACATTGAAATTGCTCTTGTTAAAATACCAATTTCAAATTATGAAAACAACGGTTTACTAAGATTTAACCCATTCTTAATAATCGATAATAATAATAACCAAGTTTTAGGGAGGCAATGAACTTCACTTATCGACCTGTTGATTGTGCATGTAGAATTAAACGATTTCTCATACCGAACAAGAATATAAAATTAGTTTTTTGTTTTACAGTTTTAAATCTTGTTTATTAACAGCTAGAGAACTGTATGAATTTGCAGTTTTAATTTATTCTTATTATATAATATAAATTTCTGTTCATAACGACTATCGATGGCGATCAAAGGATTCAGACTCGGATATGTCGAATCGATCCGATAGATTATCGTACCATGAATCTAGTTGACTAGTCGAATCCATGCGGCTTAAAACAAATGCTTTGAATCTATTGTCCTTGACTAAGTGCGTTGTTACATTTGAAAATTAGTTGGTTGAATTTTTATAATGAGAGCAACCTTTGTAAAGTCCCATTTTTGTGGCGGGTCTGGCGCTTAGGCCGAGGTTCTTATCCATTCTTTCTTAAGGTCTGTATATGTTTGGTCATTTTGCATTCATTTTTTTTACTGCATAATTTCTGAATATTATTTCTAAGGGATTTCCAAAATTTCTTGGCATATGGTTAGTTGTCGAGTTTTTTCGACAGTTGTTCGTTCTATTTACCTATGGTTTTGTTATCTGGTGCACGGTGGTCGTCATTAACAAACAAATTTATAATAGTAAGAATTAACACTGGGTTTCTGAGTCAAGTAGAGCTTTTCTAAAGGAGTTTCAAAAATAATCAAATCCGGAAAAGAGTTGAGGGTACTAAATTGGTATTCATTAAAACCGGAAAAAGTTGCTTAATCGATTAGTGAAATCCGCATTTCTCTATCACTTATAGTTTTTGAGATAAAGCTAATTGTTTGTCCAACTTTTTACAAATATTTTGAATATTAATAAACTTTGGTGCCCCAAAACAGGGGCTTAAAAATTTTTTTCCTTGACTAAAACTACTGTATACGAAGAATAAGTATCTCCTTAATTCGCCCCTAAAAGGATAGATTCAAAAAAAATGTGCATCATGTCTTAAAAGAGTGTTAACTGAAGGACCCATTTTTCTCATTTTCGCGCCTTAATTTCTCGTGAATTTTCAGCGCTCCAAGCGGATACTAACTTTTTCATTATGAACAAAACGACATTTACTATCTGTAAATTGTTTCTAATATACATGAAACTAATTATTTATCTATTAACAATAATAATATAATACTTTTTCATAAGAAAATCTCATAAAAAGCTTTTTATTACACGCTAGAGGCGCTGTTCTATGGTTAAAAAGAAGGCGCGAAAAGTAGAAAAATGGGTACCTCAGAAAAAGGCCGTTTTTGACGTAATAGCTTTAGTTAGGAAGAAATGGTTTAAGGGGCTAATAGAAAACAGAGTTCCCTTTAGATTCCAGTAGTTTTTGTTTAGGTTTTGACAACGTAAATGTCAAAAACGCGTTACCGAAGTTTTAGTTTTTTTTCATCGTTTTTGAATTTGATGAACTTTAACTAAGTATATCTCATGAACCGTTAAAACTACAGCTTCGTTCATGGTTTCATTGGATTCAGCGTAAAAAATAGTACCGAAATAAATACTTTGTAACATTTAAACATGCTCTCCGGATTAATTTTTTTACATGAGTTCCTTTAATTATAGGCTAAAAACTCTTCTTGACTCAGAAACCCAGTGTTAAAAAAAAAATCTATCTATTTTTCCTGTATTCTTAATCATCAATATTTTATTTGCAGGTACACCTTTAATTTTCTTGTGTATGTTTATGGGAAAATGCATTGGTAAGAGTTATTATTATAAAAGTTACATTCGGAATTATTTCGGAATTCCTTTAGGAGTAACATTTTACTTCTGGTTAACTACATTGGCTCATTTTAAGGAGCTGAAAGGAAAAGATAAAAAAAATTTCTACAGTTATAAACAAACAAACCACAGAATAAGTTCATATCGATTAACATAATAAAAGATATGGACCATTACTTTACCTTACTTTGTTTGTGTGTACTATTTTGCTAGTTTGCTATACTTCAGTAAATTAATAAATACATTTATTATATTCTACACTTTACCAAAAGTAAAAAGGACATATAAATTAATATATGTGTACATGTATTAAACATTTTATTGACTTCCAATAGCAGTGGTCCAAACACCAACTATTACCAGTAATAAAAAAATTTTACATTAGCAAAGTACGATGAACTTAACTAATCGACCTGTTGGTTGTGTATGTAGCTTTGAGCTTTCCTCATACTTTAATAATGACGTTCATAAAAGCACTGCAATGAAGCAACAACAACATCATGCCAATATCTTGTCGACAACATTTCAATCACAATCGCAAAGGATCCGTTTTAGCGTCAAGAAGCGAATTTTTTCCTTTTATAAAAAAATGCCTTTGCCCCGAACTTGCTGTTGCCAGGCCTGGGAACTCCGAGATGGATCAAGAGTTATTGCCATTTTCTATTTGGTATCGCAATAATTTCATATTTCAGTTTAACAAAGATTTATTTTTGAATTAATTTCTTTCTTTGAGATTGGGACAATCGCTGTCTTGGGCGGATTAGGAGCTATGCTAGGTTGTCCAGAGACATTTTACAACCCATTTATGGAGAAGATTATCAGCGATATTATTCCTAGCGCTATTAAGTTTAAAATTTTTGAGACGAACGATACGAAAACTATAACAGGACAAAATTATAAGAAAGGAGGAGTTATTTCCGCTATCAATCCAAATCAAACTTCGATACTATTTTCAAGCCAAAATCCACTTATAGGAGTCACCGCTTTCCATGGTTTTTACTTTATCGTTAGCATTTTACTACTCGTCGGGATAAATAAAGTAATGTTAATGTCAAAAATTACCTTTTTTCAGCATGGAATAATTTGCATTTATTGTAATGACGTTTTTTTTGTATTAGGGAAAACCTGCATTTATGATTATATGGCTGGTTGTCGAATTCTTACGCCTGTTAGCTGTCTTGGCTGTTTTTGCCTTCACTGTTTGGTGTATCACCCCATTTCTAAGCAGTTCCTCAATTGTTGATGGTAATAGCTTAATCTACTAAATTAATTCATACAGTTTAATGGGTGTTTTAAATATTTAGCTACTGGTCCAATGGTTTTGTGCGGCTTGACTGGAATATTCCTCGGTTTGATTAAATAAAAAAAGTCATTATTAGTTTATTTATTGTTTTCTAACCGTTTTTTTTCCTTTTTAAGGGTTAACCATTTATTATTGGGTGATTATAGTCGCAACTTGTCGACAATTACGCGAAGATGGTCTTCAAGTGAAACCCGATCCATCGGATGATACCTACTGATTTCAGATTTTTGAAAAATATTTCATTCATTCGTTTTCAGACAAAAGTTATAGTAAAAAATAGTTTCTCTTTTTATGGGTGATTAGTTTGAACACTTCTTTTTCGATAACGCATAATGTTATCAAAAATAACTAATTTTCTATAGTGAAAAAATACACTTGTTCGGGAAATATATTTTTAAAAAGTGATTAAACAAATTAAATAAATTAAGGTTCTTGAGGCCTTCAGAGTTTCTGAGAAGAACTTGATAAATTTTTGGGAAAAAACGAGCAAAAAAATAATAACTGTGCTATTGGGTAGTATAAATCAATATAAAATATTCAATCTATTTAGGAGCTCTTTTTTCTAAATTTCTTTGTTTTTTTTTTTATAGTTTCTGCATTTTTCCAGAAAATCATGAATTGCTATACAAAGTAGACATGGTAAATACCGAGCGAGCTTATATAAGAATATGCTATTAGAATTGTATTTTATTTTAAACGTTGTTCAATAAAATTAAAGCTAATGGATAAATATACTATAAACGCAATGTAGATAAACGATTTTTTCTCTTCATAATCGACTTTCCCCCTATATTTCTGTTTAACATATTGATCTGTTTTCAAATGACGATCATGTCGTAATTTCTACTTGTATAAGAGTCAATATCAATTCTTAGAATAAAAGTCAAAGGGTTTTTCCATGTCCTTCCGGATAATTTATTGTCGTGCTAGTCGGGCACACAACCAAAATTTCGTCAGAGTTGTGTATAGACCTTTTTTTTATTGTTGATTATAAAAGTTGTTGAAGCAATAGGCCAACACTTTCACCGCTGGAAAACAGTAGTTTCTAAACCAAGACGATAGAGGAAGTGTGTTGAGCTCACTGCTTTACAATATGAAAGGAAAATACAATTTCATGCCGAGGACGGAACCAAAAATCCTTGCAGTCTCATACTCTGTAAGAATAATACTTGTTTCTATCTTATATTTGATCTTTATATTTATATTATAAAAATTCAGGCTGGGACTGCTCTAACTGTTGTCGTTGCAATTGCCATGCTGGCTTGCAATTCAATATTTTTCAACCCATTAGCTACAAAAGTCATCAACTCTTTCCCCAAGGACTTGAATAGAGTTATTTTCCCATCAATTGGTTCAAACACCAGCTACTACCAGCGAATAGAGTCTTCATCAATTAATACCTCAACAACAAAAAGATTAACTACTACTACAGCAACTCAAAAGTACACTGGGATCTCAACATTGGTTACAACCAAAAGCAGTTATTTAATCACCTCGTCAACTCGATCTGGTTCTTCAACGACTAATAATGGTCAAACAGTTAAGTCTACAGAAGGTTCCACTACCAAAATATTCACAAGTACAACAAATAAACCAGTATCGATCACCACACAAAGGTCAACCGAAGTATTGACCACAAAATCCCCAATAGTAACTACAATGCAAAAGACCAACAATCCAATATCGATCACTACACAAAGGCCAACCGAAAAATCGACTACCAAATCTTCGATCACTATGACTAATCGGCAAATTACTACAAGCACCGTGCAAAACACAAGAAATATTGTGACAGCTTCAAACAAAGCAACCACAAAAAGAGGAAATTCGGGACGTAACAAAAGACAAATAAATAACGTGGGCACATCATCACCTCCGTCAAAAGAAGGATCAAAGAATATTCAAATTATTTTGAGCTTGGAATTGACCAGAGACTTGCTAATCATTATCCTGGTCTTCAATATTTTCTACTTGATCCTTTGCATCTTGCTATATTTTGGAGCTGTTAAAGTATAAAATCTTTGTTAATAATTGTAACTTTAATTAATTTTCTAACTAATATAGAAGGGGCGGTTTCTAAATTTAATGGCGCTGTGGATAATTGTAGAAATTATCCGCCAATTGGCAGTTTTCGTCATTTTTGGATTCGTCTTTTGGGGATCTTGCCTTGCTCTTATGAATCTTTCCCGCTTCTTCGACAGTATAATAGAAAAATATATATTTTTTATTTCACGGAATTAATTTTTTTTATCATTAACACAGTTGCCATTCCATTGATCGTCCCCACAATTATGCTTATCTTTATGGGTATGTTTTTATCATAAAACAATTCAAAATTAAGGAAAACTGATGAAATAAATGTTGCATATGTTTTCAGTTCTGACATTTTACTTCTGGTTTTTGGTGATGACCACTTGGCGCAACGAAAAGAAGAAACCAAATGTTGATCAAAACGTTGCACGAGAAACTGAATCGATTCCAAACGATTTTGTGGAATCGAATATGGCAAACGGAAAGAATGTCAAATGGGCTTGGACTGTGGAAACTGAAAAGATCAAAGCAATGTCACCATGAAGTAGTGGAAGTCAATAATTAAATTGCATGTATAATTTAAATATTGACGGTAACAAAATTGTGTAATTTTTTTATTCTTTCATTCCGACTGTGTTTTATTAGTGCTTTATTAGAAGAATACATTTAATTATAAGACTTTTTTTGGTTGCTTAAATTATATAATTTATTGTTACGGGTTGATCTTACGTTTATCTATCGAGAAATAAAGTTTGAAAAAATATAGCAATTGAACCTCTTTATTTCTTACTATATATGAATTTTAGAATCATCAACACTGTGGAAACAGCCATTTAGAATATTCATTCCGGCTTTAACATGAAACAATTACTTGGACATTTTTAGAATAATACAAGTTATTCAGCTTTATAAGGACAATTTTTATTGTTAGTTTTTATATCACTAATGTTAGCTTTTAAAAATAAAAATCCTTTTATTTCGTTGATGATTTGACAAGTATCTATATTAAAAATGACAATATTTAAGAAAATACATAGAAGTAGACAACAGTCAACATTTCCTAAGTAGTTCGGTGTATGTATTGATTTTATTGATTCTCTGGTGCTTATTAGAAACTCGAATGTGTAGCCTATGTTACTTGTACTGTTGTAGTTACATTTTACCTGACGTGGAAACAAGATGATTGCAAGAGCCTTCGATCTGTTGACGGAAATTAACATTTTGTCCCAACAAATATCCCATAAAACAAAGAAGAATAATTATACAAACAGAAAATTACAAACACAGAAACTTAGACACGAAATTAGAACTAGTATAGAAGAAACAGTCAAAACTCAAACATCGTTTTCGATATTAATAATGGCTCCATTACTAATTAAGTTTAAAGTTAAAGCATTTTGTTTTAAATACAGCATAGAAAAGGGCTCTAAAATGATTGCAATCATCTATACGGTAAGATCTATATAAGATATATGGTTTATTTATTTAAACCAATTAATCCTATATCTAAGAATCCTCAAAAATTAGGCAATCACACTGGCACTTTTAACTGGATTGCTCATTTTTGTAAATGTCTACACTTTCGAGAAGATTGAGCCTGTCAAATCTAGAGAAGAGTTAAATGCTAAGCAAAGTTACTTTACTTCCATGGTGTACGAGAAAAAAGAAAGACAGACCAAAATGTCTAAATTTAGTAAAATAGCTGGGTCAAAGTTTATAATAAATGAGAATAATACAGCAAAAATAAAGAAGCCAAAATCTAAAAAAATTGAAATAAATACCAACTCGAACTCGGGCTCAACGGTGCGAGGCTTAAAAGAGTTTTTAAACCTCCTTGTGTCGTTCGAAGAGCCCAAGTTTATTGTAATAGCATTCATTGTGGCTCACATTTTGTACCTACTCTCTTGCATCTTGCTCTGCATTGGAATTTGGAAGGTTTGCACTATTAAAAATGATCATCAAATCAATATATTGGTGTGAAAATATTGTTTCTGGTTTTAGAAATCCCAAGATCTCATAACTCCGTGGATAATGGCTGAGGTATTAAGGCAGTTGGTTGCTTTTGCAACTTTATCAGCTATGATTTGGGCCACTATGAAATTGATTAATGATAATAAAAACCAGTGTAACGGTACTGTGAAAAACATTTAATTACATTAAAGAGAAAAAAATGTGACATTAACTTGTTATTTCAAATTTTATTTAGTTACACTTCCGATTGCCATTACTATGATCACCCCGCTTATGATATGTACCATAACTTGTTATAATTGGTTTCTCTCAAATAAAATTTATTTTGTAATTCATAGGCATTACTGCGTACTTCTGGATGGTCGTGAAAGCACATTGGTCTCATTTGATGTCTATCGACGATCGAGACGAGGAAGAGGGAAAAGATAAAAATCATCATTTAAAGAGGGCTAAGCAAGCCTTGCCAGTGGATCCACACGTCTTAGAACTCGTTGTTCAAGCGTCTAAGGAATACCACAGTCTCAACCGCCATCTTGACTACGAGAAACTTGAAAAACATGTTTTGACGCCTTCAAAATATTTTAGAAAGTTTTCCCATAACCACGCTATTTATTAAAAATGATTCTTAACCAGCAGACCTTGATTCTCTAAAGTTACAAACATAATGATATTTTTTCAATTTTTCCACGAAGATATTATATCACTGCACATCAAGATTTAGAGATTTAAAAAAAAATTACAATACACAACAGTTTTAAAGAACAAATAATAGGGAGATAGTTGACATTTACGACTAAAAATGTGGTTCTCCTTTACAATTTTGGTTAAAACAATAAATCAATACCTAAAAAAAAGTTTGGATTTTCGGGGCTCTTAATGTGTAATATAGATTGGTTACTGAATGAGGCAAAACCTTGTCCACCGTTTTTCATTTAGGCCTATTAAAAAGAGGACATTGTTCAAGTAGAGGAAATGAGATGCATTGTGCACTCGTCCTTAAATTTTACTTGTGAGGTGATCGGCTTTGATCACATTAAGCAAAGAATAAGGCTACCTCAGCACCATTAGCCATAATGTAGTCTTTGAGCGAACATGGCAATAGGGATGCCTCCAAATCTACTTCCATTGTAAAAGAAGTGCCAAATCATTTTTTAAGTACGGAAACAAAAATGGTTGCCGCTGATGTGTATTCGTTAAGAAGGTTTAATGTTTTGTTTAAAAAAATGATCTGAAAGGGTTCGTCGTTAAAATCTAGATTTGAACTGTTGCCGTTATGATTGGATTGATTGGTATGCTCTCTAATAACCCAGCTAAAACTACTCCGCCACAATCAATAGATGGATCTAAGAGTATAAAAATAATGTTGAGCCTGGAATTCACCAAAGGCTGGCTAATCCTTATTTTGGTTTTTAATATTTTATACTGATCATTTGCATTTTGCTTTATATTGAAGCTTCTTTTAAAGTATAAAATCTTATCGGTTTCTCGTTAAAAATATTGATTATGGAAAACTTATGAAATAAATGTTGTATTTTTTCCACATTTTACTTTTGGTTTTTGGCAATGACCACTTGGCGCAAGAAAAAGAGATCAAATGTTAATCAAAACAATCATGTTAATCAAAGCGAAACTACTGAATCGCTTCAAAACCATTTGGTAAAACCAAATTTAACAAACGGCAAAGATGTCAAATGGGCTTGGATACATGAAACGGAATAAACAAAAGCGATGTCACAACAAAATAGTGGCAGAAGATGAAATATACATTGATTTGCAATAATTTCTCATTTTCTAAGTGTAATATTTTTCGTTTGATTTACACGGTACACAATATTAAAAATTTTGGTTTAATCATTTTGTTTGATTAAACTTTCTTTTAATTTAAGTTATTTCTTGGTTACATACTTACATGCATAAACTATTTATGACTTTTGCGGATTTTTATAATAATAAAAGTCTCAAAAGAGTTAACAATGACCAAGTGGGAAATAGCGGCTTCAATTCATTCTTTCAATTCACTTAGTTTGACACTAACTTTTTTTAATTCAAACGATTTTACTTACTTAATTCACTTAATTTACTTAAAAAACTTAAAATATTGAAATTCTTTCAATACTTAGTTCGAATTTTCGACACTTCAACTTTTGATTTAGTTCATTATGTTGAGAAAGCAGATACCAAGGTTTGAACTGAAGACCTCCGAGTTTGTAGACAAGCACTTAACCGTTGAGCCACCGAATCGACATTTCCTTCCCAATTTTATGTGTAGAAATTTTGCTAGAATAGACTGCTTTCTCAAAACCATAGAGTTTTCCAGTATATTCATTCAATTAAACAATTTAACGAATTCAGTGGGCAGTGTTCAGTTCTCTCCGCTCTATGGCCGGCTTAACCGCATTCTCTCATTCCCTTTGGATTCCATCATTCACCTAATTTACTTAATTTCCTTAATTTACTTGATTTACTTAGATTACTTAGATTACTTAGATTATTTTAATTCTTCAAATTACTTAATTATAAATCTCCCCACTCAAAACCTCAACTTTGGCTTCGCGAGTGGTCCCGATTATAGACCTTTTTCAAGCTAACAACTAAGTCATTTAAGTCATTTAAGTGATTTAAGTAAACTATTTGACGAAAAAGCGTAGTCACATACTATAGTTTTACCCTTTTTTGTTATGGTTTGGGCCACTGTAAAATTAATTTACGATGAATACATCACATACAACGGTAGGCCTATTTTAAAAATTGAGAAGAGTTAGCTAAAAAATTGTGAAAAAGAATTTTGTTAATGGAAACTTTATTCAGTTACGCTACCAATTGTCATCCTAGTGACCACGCCAATTCTGATGGGTATAAAAATTAGTTGAATATTTTTATACAATGTCTTAAAATAAAAAAAAATGCTAAGGCTTTACTGCTTACTTCTGGATGGTTGTGAAAGCACATTGGTCTCATCTGCTTTCTTTGGATTTGGAAGAGGATGAAGATGAAGATGGAAAAGGAAAAAAACCTTATTCGAAGAAGATTTTTTATGAAATGGTGGTAGAATCTTACGTCCTAGAACTCGTTGATCAAGCTCCTAAAGAATACCAATGTCTCAATCGCCACTTTGACTACGAGAAACTCGAAAAACACGTTTTACTGCCTTCGAAATATTTTAGAAAATTTTCTCACAATCACGCTCTCTATTAATGCTTAACAGATACTGTTGTTTCTGTTGTTTGGCTAATCAAAATATAATTTTAGAGTAATATTCCCTTAAAACTGTGTCTCCTTAGGGGTAATCTTTTACACTTTTTTGCTGCCTTTAGTGATTCCTTGTATTGAAATAGTATTTTTAAGAATTATGAGCTTCTTATATAATTTCACTGCAACACAGGAAATTATTTTATTATTTGTAGTTTGGTTGATATTAAACTATGCTTTATTACCTTGAATACACTTCAATGCTGAATTGTACTGTTTACATTTATTATACTTCAGGCGGATTTTGATTATAGTATTAATTTGAAAGGTGAACGTATTCAACCGAAACAAGTAATTTTTCAGTTCTTTCATATTCAACGAATATTACAACTCATTTTAAGTTTGGGTCAAGGACTTCAACACCGTATATATTATTGAAATTCATAAATAACATCTATATTCATTGATCGGTTGTCGAATGATGAAAACCTGTTGACATGTTCATGCTTAAAAAAGATAATAATTGTCCGAACAGATAAAATAAAGCACACCTTATGTTTGTCCTTGAATTTTATTGGTAAGTTGAACAACATTCACTATATGAAATGGAAAGAGGGCCACAATATCCAAACAGTATTTTAGGAGTATATATGGTAATAGGAATGCCTTCCATTCGCTGCAAATCAAATTGTTTTCCAAAAACCGAGACGAAAATAATTGCGGTCGTATATTCGGTAGGATGAAATTTATTCTCTTTCAGTAATATTTAATATTATATCGTATTTTTAAAAATAATTTAGATGGGGACAGCTGTTATTATGCTTTGGTTGATTATCATGCTTTCTTGCAATGCGACAATTTTCCACCCTCTTGCTGAAAGGTTGGTCAATTCTTTACCGAAAAATGTTACTGGAATTCTGTTCCCAGCACCTGGATCGAATGAAAGCTATTATCAGAGGCTAGAGTTGCGAATCATAGCAAATAGCAGTAGCACCACTGATTCACCATCGTCTGAAGGAATTCTATCTACAAGTGCAAAGACCACACAAGCCATTCAAAGAAAAATCACTCCTGAAAATTCAGTCTCTCATTCGCCAACAAAATTACCAACCATACATTCAGTCATAGCTCATTCACCAACAAAATTACCAATCCTACATTCAGTTATACCTCATTCACCAACACAAATCCCTTTCCCACTACCAGAAAATCCGAAAGACGGAATATTGCTTACAGCGACTGGTGGCGCTTCAAGTAAAGGGCCACCTGGTACCATTAAGAAAAAATCACCAAAGAATTCCAACAAAGCGAATAATAAAATGATAAATTCCAATAATAAGCGAAGGAAGAGGATGGCAAATAAAATTTTGACTTCGTCTAGCAGCAAAACAAAACCATCTGAATTTAAAATATTTCTTAACTTAACATTGACCAGGGACATTCTAACCGTTTCTTTGGCTTTTAATGTGTTCTATTTTGTATTTTGTCTCTTACTCTTTCTCGGCGAAGTAAAAGTAAGAATATTTCGATAAGTTTCATAATTTTATATATATTTTTCATGATTTTATTCATTCTATAGAAGGGACATTATTCGATTCTTATTGTGCTGTGGGTAATTGTAGATCTTATGCGACAATTGGCCGTTTTCACTGTTCTAGGATTGGTCATTTGGAGCTCTTGCATTGTGCTTTATGATCGTGAAAATCTTAAAGATGGTAAATAGCTCATAGCTATATATTTTTTTGCATTTCAAAAATTAAAATTATTTATTCGCTTAAAAACTGACAGTAGCCATACCATTGCTTCTGCCAATCTTTATGATAATAGTAATGGGTGAGCATAAAAATATGAAAATATATTTTTAAAAACATTGATAATCGATCGAGTATTTTTCTAGCTCTATCATTCTACTTCTGGATTGTAGTTCTGGCCGCTTGGCGTGACGATTCCAGAGAGAATAGAATGGAAACCAATAACTTGAAAATAAACCCGAAAATAATGGATAATGAAATTATATCAAATAAATTTTTAGGACCAAATAATATAGCAAACGAAAAAAACGTCAAATGGGCCTGGATAGTGGAATCAGGAAAGATCATTACATAAATGCGAATAAATTTACGATTACATTTTTGCATGGATATGTTCGATTTATCTTTTCTCCTAAACAATTAAATGAACTAGTCTCTTTATTGTTGAATGGTTGTCGTTCAAATCTGCTTGATGTAGAAATAAAATTGATAGTCATCGATCAGTTGACAACACTTTACTTTGTTCCATGAAATCAAATAGTACAGTCGTACACAAAACAGCTACCCAACATAAATCTCCTAGCATTAAAGAAGGAAAATTGAAAATAAAACCCGTCAATGCTAAAAGACCTCTTTTCGTAAGAAAAAAACGGTAATAATGGCTCCATTACTAATTAATTTGTAAAATCGGGCTATCACATTGGCATTCCTAGTTGCATTGTTAAATTTTATGAGTTTATAAAAGGCAGAATCAGTCAAAGTTAGGGATGAATTAGGGGAACAAAGCTATTTCAAAGTTAAAAAAAGAACAACAAAAGTACCAAATAAGAGAGTGAAAGCAGTAGTCACAAAAGTCCAAATTGATGAAGATACTACAGTATCGACTAAAAGAAATAAAAGAAAATCCTTATGTAAAAAAAACTTTCCAAGCACGGAGACAAAAATGATTGTAGCTTTATATTCATTAAGAAATCTGAACATCTATTTGGAAAAAAAAATTCTTATTTGGTTCGTTAAAATCTAGATTGAACAGCTTGTGGTATGATTTGGCTAATTTTCATGCTCTCTAGCAGTTCAAAATTTTCCCATCCATTCGCTGAAAGAGTTGTCAACTTTCTACCGCAGAATTTTTTATAACTATTTTACCGTCACTAGAATCTAATAATAGCTTTTATCAGAGATTAAACATATCAATTAAGTTAAATAACACCAAAACTATCCATTTATTACGTCTTCAGAAAACCACTAACTTAGCTGTTTCTGTTCTCTAAAATGCCAACAAATCCTGAAACAGAAACAGCTTAACCTATTCAAAGGAAAATAATTCTTGGCCATACAATTGCAACCCATTATTATTCAACTCAAAGCTCTTTCCCATTGCCTAAAAATCCAATAAACAAAACTTTGGTCACATCAACTAGAAGCACGCTGAAAAATGACTGCTTTCAATACACATGGGCAATCTAAGACGTCAAACAAATGTAAAAGTGCTTATAGACGCAGGAAAAGAATGTAAATGAATTTTTGTCTTTACCTAAAACTTAAGAGGAACATTTCAAAATTCAAAGTCTGTAAAAATGTAGTGAGTCTTAAACTCACTGAAAGTATTCTAATGCTTTCGTTGCCTTTTAATATTTTCTATTTGGTTATTTGTCTCTCACTCTATCTTGGCGCAGTCAAGGTAAGGCTATCGTTATATATTTGTGTAGTTTAACTTTTTCATGATTTCGCGTATTTAAAAGGGACATTGTTTGAGTCTCATCTTGCTGTGGATAATTGTAGATTTTTTACAACAATTTTTCATTTAAATCATTCTGGGTATTGCAATTTGGAGTTCTTGCCTGGCTCTTTATGATCGCGCTAATTTCAGTAATGGCAGGAACTTAATGTTATATTTGAATATTTTAACGAATATTAAAATCATATTTTCATTAAATTTTGTATTAAATTAAATAGTAACCATACTGTTGCTATTGCCAACCTTCATGATCATAGTAATTGGTAATGAACTAACATAACATGAATTAATCAAAATACTAATAATTTATTCAATCTTTTTTAGCCTTTTCATTCTACTTATATGGCTTGTTGTACTGACAGCCTGGTTTGACAATTTAAGGCAGACAAAGATAGAAAATAGCAACAAACCACAGAATAACGTTGAAGCTGTTCCGGAAAACTTCTATCAAGCAAGTAATATAAACGTCAACGGAAAAGACATCAAATGGGCGTGGATGGTGGAATCTGAAAAGATAATGACATCTTATAATAAATCCGAATAAAAATTGTTACAATCGGATAAGATTATAAAACATGAAAGTAGCATTTTTAAGAATTTTGAACTTATTTGTTTGATCAATCATGTTCTCTTGAGCATTTAAATAAAGTTATTGGTCTCTAAAATATTATTGTGGCGTTTTGTTTTCGGTTTGCTTGATGTGGAAATAAAAACAATAGTCATCGACCAGATGACTTTTTCGTATGTCTCGTAAAGATAAATAAATAAGTAAATCATAAAAATCGTACACAAAACAACTTTCCCACATAGATTTGAAAGTATCATAGCAGAAGCCTCGGGAAATAATGCCAATGCTAAGTCTTATTCCTGTAAGATAACACTATGGCTCCATTACTAATAAAGTTTAAAGTAAGACATTTCTGTTTCAAATACAGTATAGAAAAGGGTTCTAAAACCATCGCAATCGCATATACGGTAAGAGAGTTTTATTTCGTTTTAAATCGAATCTATGACTTTTTACTTATTAAATTCAAACCGTGAAATAAGGGAATTACGTTGGCATTCCTAACTGCCTTGCTGATTTTCATAAGTGTCTACACTTTTGAGAAGATTGAACCTGCTGTCAAAACTGGAGAAGAGTCGACTGCTGAACAAAGTTACTTTACTCTGATGGCGTACGAGAAAAAAGAAAGACCGACCAGAATGTCTAAATATAGTAAATTAGCAGGGGCGAAGTTCATGACCAACGAGAATAATACGATAAAAAAAATCAAGCCAAAATCCAAAAAAATTAAAATAAATACCAACTCGAACTCTGATTCCACAATGCGAGGATTAAAAGAATTTTTAAACCTCCTTTTGTCGTTCGAGGAGCCCAAATTTATTGTAATAGCATTCATTGTGGCTCACATTTTGTACCTACTCTCTTGCATCTTGCTCTGCATTGGAATTTGGAAGGTTTGTGATGTTATATTTTCGTAATTAAATAACATCATAATTTTTATTCTAAATGACTGGACGTTGTAGGAGTCTCACGATCTTGTAACTCCCTGGATTATAGCTGAAGTATTCAGGCAGGTGGTAGCAATTGCAGTCTTCGTTGTTATGATTTGGGCCACTCTGAAATTGATAAACGATAGTAAAAACCAGTATATCGGTAATATAATCAATATTAAATCATACTCAGTAAAAAACTGATGAATTAACAAATTAAAATTTAAATAAATATTAACAAACCATTCTAGCTACGCTACCGATTGTCATCACAATGATTACCCCATTTTTGATCTGTAAGAGAGTTTTTTTTTTATATTTTAGTTTTTTGTCTTGTTGAATCTGTTCTTATTGATAGTCGTTACTGTGTATTTCTGGATTATTGTGAAAGCCCACTGGACTCATCTGCTGTCATTGGATTTTCAAGACGTAGAAGAGGGCAAAGGAAAGAAACATCGCTCAAAGAGGGTTTTGCATGACATTATTGTGGAATCTCACGTCTTAGAACTCGTTGAAAAGGCGTCTAAAGAATATCTACGTCTCAATCGCCACCTTGACTACGAGAAACTTGAAAAACACGTTTTAATGCCTTCGAAATATTTCCGAAAATTTTCCCACAATCATGCTATCTATTAATGCTTGCTGGACATTTATAGAACCCTTCATCGAGTTATATAATACAGACGAAAACTCTTTACACAGCTTATCAAATACGCTCTAAACATTAAACAGACTCAGAAACTCATAGCATGAAACATACTTCATAAAAAAAGAAGTGACTTGAACTCTTTTTTTGAATTTTTGCTGATGTTTTATTTGTGTGTGTGTGACAACTATTTTTGGTGCTTTGCAAATTTTCTGATAAAAACTATTTCAATTTCATTTAAAGATTATCTTACATTAGATTGCTTTATCATTAATCAATTGGTTTGAAGCTAGCGGGAAATCAATTTGACTTTGTTAAAATTTATCATGTGTGCGGTTTGAAATAAACGGATTGCATTAAGCCAAGATCTTTGTTCAATGACTTGGTCATAAAAAGGGAAATTCTAATAAAAAAGATAAAAATATGCATTTTCGTGAAAATCGATCTGTATATAATAATGTGCTGACCCCCTCACTAGTTTTGGAGAAACCGCAAGTAACACAATATATTCACTCAGTTACAAGTTGGTTGCGCAAACACTTGGATTGCTATCTCTGTCTAGGTCAAGCTTCAACTTCTCTCGGGAAGATGAAGTCTCCAGAGGTACCTGTGCTTCAACCGAGACGCATTTGTGGGCGATATAGTTTGAAGAAAGGGTCGCAAATCATAGGAATTTTCTACTCAGTAACCATTTTTCTCTTTAATTAGTAAGATTGTCATTTCGATCGATTAAATATTTTTCTTGCAGATTTGCACCATTTTTATTCTTTTCGGCTCTGTTGTTCTACTTCTTGAACACGACAAAATTTTACCTGCTATGGACAAATTCATGACTAAAATTTTTCCCGAAAGAAATGTTACAATGGTTAACAAGAAAATTGATCCTGTAACTATGGATCCTGGAATAAATCCGAAGAAAACCTCTCCAAAATTAGCTTCAAACATGAAAAAACATAACCACTCAATTTTTTTCAACAAAACCAAACTGACTTCTGGAAACAATCAACGAGATTACGCGAATGATTTAAAATTACTTTTGAAATTGTTAATTAAGCCGAGTATGATCATATTCTATATCATCACCTACTCTTTGTATTTGTGCCTCTGTATCAAGCTTGTTAGATCAATTTATAAGGTAAATAGCATGTAATTCCATTAGCAAATTAGTTTTAAATAAATTTTCTTTAATTTCAGGAGTCGTTTGGGTGGATCAATGTCTGGTTATTGGCGGACTTCCTCAGTCAATTAGCTTGGCTTATCTTTTTTATTTATTTTGTTATTGTCTTCATTCTATTATCCACTAATCCCGGAAATCCTTTTCGTTTAACGGCAACTGCATTTCTGGCAATTGTTATAGGTGACTTCTTTATAACAAGACAGTTTGTCTAACAAAATAATATATATTCTACTTAAACGTAGGATTGAGGTACTACGTATGGTGTATTGTCAACTCTTTTTGTAAAGAATTAGAAGAGGAAGAAGAAAATCAACTTGCCAGGAGAAAATTTCGAATCAAATCTATTAGTGACGAGCGTAAATTTACGACTGAAGCTACTACTACAAATGATTTAAACAATGATGCAATTAAAAAAGCTTACATAAGACAAGCCACTTTTGAATATTTGAAACCAATTTCTTCAATTGATGTTCTATAAGAATTTAATTCAATACACGTTCTTTAATAGGTCTTAACTTATTGTTACTCTTTTTAACTAGCAATTTAGAGGGCGTGGTTTCTATCAACACTGACATTATTATTTAATTGAAATAAATGAGGTCAATTACTTATTTAAAATAAAATAATCTAACTGAAAGTCAATTTATCATAGCAAAAAAATGTAACAAGATGAGCATAATTTTGTATTATTGATTGGAAATAACCTGATTGATCTGTTATTGTTAAATACGCAAACAAAAGAATTAATTTTTATTTCAATGATTCATTATCAAAACATGTTGTCTCTCCATGACAACCTTATAATAATTTTATTTCAAATCGACTTGTGGATTTTCGGTTGGAAGAAATAAAAAACGTGACCGCAAATTAATGCTGTTGTATAATAAAACAACGAATAATCATATCCTTCTAAACAAAACAATTGAGTAAGTATTGAGTTTCCATGGAACAGGAGCGGCTTCTCTTTCTCTTGGAATCTTCTGGCAATAGAATAACAATTGTTTCGCTTGCAAAGGATTTTTCATAATGGCACCCAAAAAATGTTGCAAGTGTTTCAGCTTGTTATCTGGCTCGAAGATCATTGCAATCGTTTACTTTGTACGAATTTTATTTTCAAATCGTTTAAAATCTTATTTTATAAAATTATAAGCATCTACTTATATTCAGGTTGGCAGTGCACTCGCTATTAAAGGGCTTACTGTGATGTTAACCAATTTTGATAAAACAATTTCAGTTCTACTTGGATTACCAGCAAACATTTCATTACAGCTTAATGATACAAATCTGATTGCAACTTCAATGGAATTGAAACGAGGCACTTATGGATTAGGTTAAATACTATTTTTTATTTATTTTACATTTAAGAATGATCAGAATTTTTAAAAATTATTTGAAGACAAAATTCTGATTGTTGGGATTACCTTCTTCGTTCTTTATTTTCTCTTCTGCTTGGTACTAATTGTTGGAATTTTCAAGGTGCGATTTATATTTCTTTTAAATTGAATTATAGTATTTATTTGTTTATTTCCTTTGATTGAATTCCAGAAAGTCCCTAGCTTGATCACCCCATGGATTTTCATTGATCTAATTCGTCAATTGATTTTTCTGGCGTTTTCAAGTTATGGCGTCTGGATCATTTCTAGTCTTTTTGTGGACATCACTTTTAAAACAGCAAGTAACACACTTATTGCGGTCCTTGTTTTAGTTGGAATTTCAACGCTTATAATTATGGGTATTAAAATAAACATATCGCACATTTATAAAATAAATATATTTAAGAAAAAGTGCAACCATTAATTTTGTTTTTACTTTCAGGTTTGTCTTTCTACTTTTGGTTGGTTGTTAAAACAGCGTGGAAAGATATGGATGTAGGGAAGAATAAAATTATCGCAATCGTGCCAACAGTTGGCACAGTGGCCGTTTCAGTTATTAACACAGAAGGAGTTGGAGACAATTATAAAGAAGAAATTAAGTCATCTAAACCTCCTGGTGCTGCTACTCTTAGACCCATAGATCGAGCATTTATTCGATTAAAAAATGGTTAATAAGTTGCGTTAAAAAATAAATATTGAGTCCCCATCCTTTAGATATTAAAATGTTTACCCTTTTATTTGTTTCATGCTAGTTTGCAATTTTTGAATTTTGAATCTTCTGGTTTTGTATTTTATTTTTATTTTAATCAAAATTCACTTTCGAATCTATCTATTGATCTATTCCATTCTTATCATATGTGTCATTCAAAATCGCATTGTAGGCAAAAGAATAAATGCAATTCATGATATCCTTGGCAAACCACGGAATGTTTTGCTGTCGGGAAGGATTGAAACCGAGCTGACTGGGTTCGAGAACGGTTTCGGACGGAACATTTTTGACGGTAAGAAATGCGGTACGGTTTCGGTTCGGTAAAAACCGTACCGTTTCCAGCCTTAGTTTAACTTAGTTACCTAGTTCTTCCTAGTTTTTCATTCCCCAACTTTTTAACTTATTTTTATATGTTAAATAACCTAATATTCCATAGTTTCGAAAAAAAACTATTTTTAATTATAACCTAGTTTTAGAAAACAGTTTGCCTTTTTAGGCATGTTTCTATGAAGAAAAAAGCTAAAGGAATAACGGTTCCGAACAAGATAACAAAAGCTTTAGTGAATCCTTTAAGTGGGTTATATGGTTCGGGTTTTATATGGCTTAATCTACAAAAGGTGCTCTTCAATTGCTTTTCATGATTTTAAGTAACTTATGTAGCCTTTATTAGGCTATTCAGATTCATCCACACGAATTTATCCCGACCATTTCTGTATTTACCGGTTCCCTGACTTTTCTCCTTTTTGTGTGTATACTATTTATAGCAAAAATGTCTTTAAACTACTGTATATCGAAAAAGAATCGAAAACCCCCATGGTACAAACAAAATTTTAAAATTCTAAGTGGTTCTCGAGTTAACGTCGTAGAACAAATGTCGTCCGAAATGACCCCGCTCGGCCACTGAAACAATCATTATGAAACGTTCATATTCCAGTAATCAGTATCACCTTTTCACGAATATGTGTTATGTACATTTTGTGTGTGTTACTGCTATCTGTCAAAGAATCTGTCAAAGAGCCTTGAAACTGTGTTGTGGTTTGTTTGCCTCCTTTCAATCCCAGTCAGAACCTTTTATGCAGATGGATTTCGGGATTTCAAGGAAATGCGGGAAATATTCTTTCATCGTCTGGAACTAAATCTCTGTATTGTTTTTTTTCTCAGAAATTACCGTTTAAAAAAAAAGGGCTAATAGTTTTCAATGATTTGCTAGCCCATTATAAAGTGTATTTTTCACCCAACGGTTATAAAAAGATTGTAGATAGGTGGTGCTCTCCATAAACCTCTACGAGAAAACCTGTTGTAAATGAGGCGAATTGTTGACACTTCGCGTTCGTTAAGTGGTAGGTTCTTCCAACAAGGTCCTCCTTCCAAAGGAAATAAAGGAGGTCACG
Source organism: Chydorus sphaericus (assembly GCA_030141595.1). Classification (NCBI taxonomy): domain Eukaryota; kingdom Metazoa; phylum Arthropoda; class Branchiopoda; order Diplostraca; family Chydoridae; genus Chydorus; species Chydorus sphaericus. The sequence continues at coordinate 20,572,608 of CM057926.1, forward strand.
CATCGTGTCGATTCCATCATTTCTCCATACTATCTGACTTATTGGATGCAGTCTTCCTTCTTCATTGTTTCCATTGCGCGTCCAATTTCGAACGTTTGAGAATATCGTTGATCCCTGAAGTGGGACTTGTTGATCATCTTTTTCCAACGACCAAAAGTATTTGTCCGTTTCGAAGATGATGAAATCGTGGTATGCTGGCCCAATCCTGGGTAAGAAGGACAAGAGTCGACTTTTGTAGATACCAATCTCTCGGATGTACTCATCTTCAATAAGATTATTCATATTTCTGCTAAACTCCCGTAGTTCGCTGTCCCACACAACCAGCCCGCCGCCGGGACCATATGAATAATAGAGTCTCGGGGAGTAGCCAACGGTGCAGTCGTTGAGGTCTAATGTAACGAAAACGATGAGCAACAACTTTTTAAGTAAACGTATTGGAACCTGTATTATACCGATAAGATAAGATAAGACGATAAAATTTTTTTAAAAATAAAGCTATTTGGTATTATTATCTATGTTTATATAGGCCTACTTGCCTTTTTATGATCCATTCTCAGTTATAAAAGGATCTGGGCTAGGATTTGAATGTCAATGATAAAATCCTGGTCCAACTTTATTGCAGTAATTTTCAAACCTTAAGCAAACCTAGTTATGCAAAAGTCAATGCGTTTTTACTGTTTGTCTAAATGCTTCACACTTTTTAAAAGTACAAGTCTCTGCAATTTTGATCATTATATGCGCTTCAACAAAATGCTTAGCGACGACATCGGAGACATTTGATATGTTTTATCGTTCTAACTTGTTGTAAAAGACAAGTTGCTGGACAGATTTCTAGAACTTTTTTGTACGCAGATTTTTTTATATTTAAAAAACTAATATAATATGGTTCAAAATAATTGAGTAAGCCTAACCTAACCTAACCTAACCAAACCCCCAAGTTGCTACATAATTAATACACCGTCTTTAAAATTCATAAAAGCTAATTCATTGTAGTGAATAGTTGAATCGTAGCATTGTCAGCGTACTCAGCATTTGCCTTTATCGAATCATAGACCGCAAATTACATTGTAAAATATAAACTATATCTACATGACACGAGTGCAGCTACAATAGTGTACTTGTATTCACAAACATTCAGTTCTTACTAGAGATTAGGTAAGAGTAATATCTTGTGTATATTTGCGAGAGTGTGCGAATTATTCATTTTCAATATACAGAGTACAGCAGGAAGCTACAAGGCTCGAGGCTTGAACTTTTAAAGAAAGATTTTATTACCCAAGTCGAGAATCATTACTAAGAAATATAATGTTACAAGCCAAACCATCCTCTGAAAAGAGACAGAAAATTATAAGCGCGTGTACAGATTTTCAATTTTCAGAGAGTAAGAGTTCAAGGTAATGCTCTGAAATATATGCCTTGCCTTTATCTCATCTAACGAGCCAAACTGTGTCTTTTTGTCTAAGTAGTATGGATGTTTCATTTTTTCGGAGATTTCAATATTTTATTAGAATGTATGTTGCAAAATAATAATGACGAAACACTTTTAATTTTTTTTTATAAACTCTGGAAACTAAAAGAATTCTATTGCGGTTCGCCATTTTTAACTCAATCGAGTAAAACAATCATTTCATATAACATGCTGATTATTGTTTTAGCACGATCTATCTCATCCTGGCAGAATATATAAAATATATGTTACTAATAATCAAGATTCTTGTCAATATTTTAAAATGTATTGTGTACACAGTTTAGGATCAGCGCCAATGGAACTTAGTTGGGAAACGACCAAACTACTGAAATTTGATGAGCCCGTTTACTGCGTCGCATTTTTATTTGCCTTTTTTGCACCAAAGACCCATGAAATTCTTACTAACTGGCTATTTTGTTTTCTATCCCGAGTCTTTTGAGCTTAGTGGATAAAGTTTGAGATTCGCAACTGCTCGGCACATTTGGAAGACCCCCTAAACCCTTGAAATTTGACGAGCCCGTTTACTGCGTAGCGTGCTTAAGCGATTTTATTTGATTTTTGTATCCTCGTACCAGGATCCACTGAGCTCTCACTAGCAGCTACTTCTATCCGCATTCTTTTGAGTTAGCTCTTCAGTTTCTGCTGAGAGTTCAATCGATTCATACAAATTAACAATGGATTTCATCCCTATCGATGGGATTTCCTTTTCGTATAAGATTTAATCTCCTTCTTCTACTTGTTTTCTCCTTAGCTATAACCGCCGATGAAATTCATGAAAAACAAACGATTGCAATAGAAAAGATAAATTTTATTTATTTACGTAACTTCAGTATGGAGTGCCAGATGACAACTCGTTTTTTACCATAATAGAAAATGAATTTAAGCATAAAATCATAATTTAAAAAATAATGAAATTATTTATTTTATTGATAACCAAAATTATTTGCATCATCATTTCGGACTAATTATATGACATTCGAAATCAATTATTTGGGCGATCAATTAGTGCTGTAGTGTGATTGATTCATTGATTCATTTCTATGCATCATTTAGCCATTTTTGTAATTACAGAAATAGTTTAAAGATGAAATCATTTTAAAACTGTTAAATAAATCACATTACAACTTGAATCATTTATATTAACGGCAAATAATTTATGTTGCTTCTAAAATCACTTCTGTAGCTGACAAAACCATTAATGTTGTTATTTAAATAAGTTATTTCGATCTTTTTAGAAAACCTTATTTTAAGATTCAAAAATCATTTATATTGTCGATGAAATGAAAGGAATTTTCGTATGTCACCCTATACTGTAATGATTTCTTTGGTATATAATTGTCAAATAATATAAATTAAAATATATCTTCACTATTTCTAAAGGAATCGGATGCACGTATAGATTTCTTGGAAAAGCAAGTAGCTCTCCTAAACGCTAGAAATGAACGCCAAGATAAGGAAATCGCTCAGTTGAAACAAGAAACTGCTAGGCTGGCTAGACAATCCCAAATCCAGTTACCAAATTGGTTTCAAAACAAAAAAGATCTATCGATTCAGACGGCAACAGCGGATCCTCCTGGTCAAGGCTCCAAATATCTCCCTACGAACTAGGATCCATGGAGTATGACAATTACGGTATCGGCATCTACGGACACACTAAAAATTCACTTCCAGGCACTAGCGACGCTCAAAAAAGTTTCTTCTACGCACCCATTTCACAATTAAACCATCATAGTGCAACTGCACAGAAAAACATCGTCACCAATCGGGCCGAGCTTCGATTCCATATTGATATGTGGAACAGTAAAGTAAAGGAAGAAGTTCGCAAGTACACGGAAGAACTTGTTGGCCATCCCGTTAAAGCAAACCAAGTTTGTGTTCTCCCATTGGAGAAAGTGATGCTGTCAACTAGAATTCCTTCTGCTTCATACGAATTGAGCAATTAGTGGACTGATAACAATCGACGTCAATCTTTAGTTTTTTCCATGGCTTGTCCGAATGTAGAACAGTGCAAACATTTAGTCCAGGAAATGAAATCGAATCCAGAGCAGTTCGACCATCTAAGGCTGCAATTCAGTCTGTCCTCTCAAACATCTGAGAACCAGTATCTAACCATTAAAATTGAAAACATCGTTGAAGGGCAACTTGTCTCGAAACTATTTCAGAGGTTCCCTCAAGCGAAAGAAGTCTTGCTTACAGCTGAAGATGAGAAAAGAGTTTTGAGGGAGTCTACGAGCAGTCATCGTTGATTGCTTTGAAGACTCGATTGTCGTCGCACCCAACTCGCAAAGCAGAATTTATGAACTGTTGAAGGACTTCCTGATAACTTCAAGACTCACAATTTCATCTCAGACTGACAAGATGTGGGATTCTGTCTTTTGAAATGATGACAATTACCGACCGGACAAGACTTCCAAGACTTGGAATGAAATCTACAAGAAATTAGATGAGGAAGATAGATAGATCAGACAAAAGATAGATCAGACAAAATTAACAAAAACTTTTCAAAAGACTGAAACAAAGGGATGCAGTGGTGGACCCGATATTGCATTGGATGCAGAAAAAGGATCTAATGGAAAATAAAAACAATGCATGAGGGATAATCAGGACTCTTTTACAGAATCTAAAAGCGATGCAAAAGAATACATTAAAAAACTCTTTGAAGAGAGTAAAGATACTGTACAGTGGGATGGAACAAAATTTGTGCCCAAACCATTGTCATTGTCCAGATTAAATTTGGCAGTTCTACGAGACAAGCAATCTTTCCAAGAAAGGAGGACGAGAGTTTCTTTTACAAAAGCAATGCTATCCGTCGGTGTAAATATTCAGCCTTACTTTAAAGAGGAGAAAAGCAGCGTACTTTCTGAAATCATAAAGGAAATGCAAGGTACTAAATGTTTTTAAAAATTTATTTGCGGAACTCAAGATTTTTTTATTTATTTAAAAATTTATATTTAATTAATACCTTCAGATTGGACTACTGATTCAAAACTAATAAAATCGTCAATTATTGATTTGAAAAACCAAAATAAAGGTAAAATTTATCTTATATTTAAAAAAAAAACTTTATTTCAATGGTAATTAAAGGTTCAGTGTCCGTTTTTCAGCAAGTCACGGGCATAATAATTTTAGCAGCAGGAGAGTGTAATTAATGACCAGCAATGATGTAGAAATAGAAACGATAATTCCTAATGTTATCACAAAAGAAAAAAAAAGTCAATATTAATTTTAAAGTTAATATCATTTTTTCACTAGTTTTCACCGGCGGGGATTAGACATTCCTATATTTCTTTTAGTTTTCTCTATAAATTATAATTAATCGGGGTAAATATGGTTGTGGGTTTTTAACGAATTATTTCTCGCGATTACGATTTAAGATATCTAGGAAGACCAAGTCTTATCAACCAATAAACTAAGAGCCATATGGGCTAGCAGCGATAATATTTTTTTAATAAGTCTGAATTTTGAAGCTCTTCCAAGTTCTTCCTCCATGCTAATGCTGATGACCCCTACTCCCGTGTTTGAGGGGGGGGGGGCACTGATCTCAAACTCAGTCCTCAATATCTTTTAATATACATATTGTTTATTGGGAACATTTCCATAAAAAAATAAGTCTTGCAAGTCTTTTTGATCAATATAATGTATTATTTTTATAAATGATACCAATTTTCTATTTCCTTTAAGACCCGAGAAATTAAACGTCATGCTTTCCATTTTTATGTTTGGAAGCTTCATCCTCCGAGTCTACCTCAACGCAATTATGAATCTCTAAAATAAACAGCCAAATCAAAAGTATTTGTGAATTGCATAATAATAATCAATTTATGATGTAAAAGTACTTTTTTCTAGCGGGCAGCTAGTTATAGCTATAGCAATTTCCTTTTAAACAAATATAATTTAACAAACTATTCAAAAATAAAATATTGAATTTCCATTTTTCAGAAATAAGATCTGAGCTCAGTTCAGTGGAAATCTTGATTCAGCGACTAAACGACACCTTAATTCAACTTCAAATCAAATGCAAGAAAGAACCGCCTGTTTATTTTTCTAAGAGCGATTCATACATCATTACTCATTATATATCTAAAAGTGGCGTCTACGCAATCAGCTTAAATGGGGAAGTTTATAGTGAATATGGTACTGTATACTTGAATCGCAATTCTTATAGTATTGCTTCTGTTTCGCACGAAAACAAAGGACCAGTGAGCTTATTTACTGTTTTACATTTGAGTTCAGGTGATTATATAACTGCTTCTGGTAGTTATTTAAAGAAACCTTATTTTTATGGATTCTTATTGGATTAAAAATAATTCAACTTATTCGAACGCAATTTCTAACATTTATCATAATACATCATGTACATTTACTAAAAACATTCATTATAAAAACTTAAAATTTTATTGATGGACGAATTTCTTAAACCAGATAAATTAGAGTCAAGGATTAACAATAAGTTGGGCGATTTCGCCTGTTTAATCGTTTGTATTTTGTCGCATGGAAGAAAAAGCGCCATAGAAAATGTTGACATGGGTATCAATGCAAACAAAAACCCAGTCCTTATTGATGATCTAGGATAACAATTCTGGTGGCTGCGAAGCCCTTAATGGAAAGCCAAAGATTTTCATCGTTTTAGCTTGTCAGGGAATCAATGAGCAGAAGGCCTACGCATCTGAAGAACCTGAAGCAAGTAAAGCCTATCCGATCACAAACGACTACGTTGATAACAGAGAGTTGAATCTTAAGATGCAGATGATGCCTTCCACTTATGATTCTCAATCCCCAATGGAAGATTTTCTGACCTTGTTCTCCACAATAGAAAGCTTCTTAACTTATATATTTAATCTGTTTAAGCTATATTTTAAATTTATGTTTGATTTATAATTCTTAGCCCTTGGTGTGGGATCTCCTTTTACCAAACATATTTGTAGCGCGTTAATGTCCGAGTACAACAATTACGAAAGGGCGATTTTCACCATAAAGTGAGAATAACACAGCTATTTTTCGGCAATGAAGCAGGTTAACAACTAAATCATAGGAGACATCATATGTCTAACCAATCCAAAATAATTAAAAGCTTTTCTAATTTAATAATATTTTAAAGGATTGTTTTTCTTCGTCACAACACATTTTAATCAATTCATTTACTTCAAAAATACATTAACGCAATAGTCCCTTTCTTCGTAAAAAAATTTAATATTTCTGAATTTGATATGTTTGACATAAATGACATATGTTGCTCTGGTTGCTGAACTATAAATCTTCTTCTTATGGATCTGATCAATTCCTAAAATTCTTACAGGTCAAATGGAAGAACAAAGAAGAATAAAAACATTATCAATTCGTTACTCCAATAGGTCCAAAGTCCAAACCGATTTTGTTATTCTTATGTAAATAAATAAAGAAGTACACAGAGAGAAATATTTGGCTTGCTGAGCACAATAATTTATGCCACGACCTTTAGATGGGGCGCAGGCTTGTCATATTTTACTCCAAAAGTATAGCTTATACGCGTGTCGGTCCCAGTTCCAATAGATCGTGTTCCTAATATAACAAAAATAATAAGTTATTAACACATTTCAAAAACTAACAAACTTTAAAACAAACATCATGTATCGTTACACTATTAAATAAATTGGTTAAGGGTTTTCATATGAATTAGGTCAAATTAAAATGCATCATTTTGTGTATTGTAGATATTATTACACTTTGAACTTAGTGCACAGAATGATTTTCAACAAAAGAGATGATCCATTTATTTTATGATGCATGAAAAATGTACCAGGAGTCTACAGAATGATGGGTGTCACTAACAGTAGAATAACAATAAAAAACATCGTTGCACATTTTAGAATCAAATAGATTTATAAATCCTCCCCCACGAGTCACCCACGAAAGTGGGTGAAGTGAATTCCATTAAAATAGAGCTCATCAAAAGTTTTGTACCAATTCACTTGGTCTTCTGTTTCAATCGTAATAACAGACATTCACGAAAACCCTACCGCACCTCGGAGCAAAAGATAGTCCCCAACCAATCTTTTACCTATCTATCAATAATAATCATTTATAATCAAATATTTAAAAGCAAAAAAATTCCTGATAATACAAAGCGCTCGGATTAAAGATTTCTTAAGTTCCACTTAATTAATTTGAAAGGGGCGATGGAATTTTTCAAGTCCAAATGTTGGCGATCGACTCTGAATTACTATCTGCAAAATATTAAATATTTTGTAACTTTATATTTGAATGAAGAACAACTTTAATTTCTTACCTAACAATATCAATAGGCTCCTCTAATCAAAATGTTTATTCCTAAACATGCGGGTGATGGAGCGGGTGGCTCGTCGAGGAGGATTTGTAACTAAATTTGATTTCTTGATGAGTCGAGTTCGTCCCTTCTACTAAAAAATGAGTTAAAATTTGGATATGAATAACATATTTATTAATTAAAGATAGCGAATAACCTGTTAAATCGACAAGATTCTTCTGGTTTCATTTGTGGGTGAATCCACTGCTGCTTCAATCTTCAACGAGCACCCGAATCGAAAATGAGCTATTGGTATGAATTTTTAAAGTTAGTTGTACACATAGAAATGTAGAAAAGGTTTTTACTCAGCAATCACATTAATTATCTGTAAATAGAATTGAGCAGATTTCTAGGTTACCTGCCTCTCATTGTGAATTGGGTAGCTCGTGTTGAAGATCAAAACAGCAATAGAGCGGCTGTTTATGAAATCAGAAGAATCTTGTCAAATTTATACAAAACGCAACTTTATTTCTAGTGAATGACACGCAGTACTGTCTTGAGCCAGTGTCAGCTCAGTTATAACATCAAAGTAGCCCTTACTCGTGGTTACACTGGTCTGGTTATCAGTAGACTAGTTTAAATTTCAACATTGCCGGTTTTCTTATCAAACACGCCCGGAGGATATTTCTTTCTACACTAGCTATTTAGAAGCTGTTTTAGTTCCACCGACGGAGTAGTATACTTGTTTTTTTACGAGGTTGAACAGAAATGGGTGCGTCCATAACCAACTTTTTTAACGTATATCATCAGCTGATCAATGTGGATCCCTCTGATTGGGCGGGTTTTCCTTATTCAAGCCATTCGTTGCCTAGCAACAGACGAACCTAAGTTGGTCTTGAATGCAGCTTATATATTTATAATACCGTTTGGAAATAAAATATACGACCCCGTCGGACTAACAAAAACAGCTAAAAATAAATACATAATGTAGAAAGAATTTTTTTTTCCGGGAGTTGTATTTTCATGGAGTTTGTAGAGAAGTGGAAGTAGAGAGAGAGAAAAAAATTGATTTTAGGTATAGGGACATTTGCTATGGAAAAAAATCTTTTAATTTTTCTACATTAAATGGTACTGGTTTCAAAAAGTGCTTATTTCGTCCATCAAAATTGTTGACGCAAATCATATTGATATTTATTCGAATGGCATATTTCAAACTATTTATTCATTCGAAGCTATTTTATATTTGAATATGAATTAGGGTCAGACACCTACACCGGACGTACGTTTTTTTAAATATCATTTTTTTATTGCAATTGATTTTTACTATAACTACCTAGTATATTTTTTAATTAAAAAAAAAATTATAGTCATAAATTGATTATTCTCCCTTTTAGTGTTTTTCCCAACTGGTCTGTGGTTTTTCCACTTTTTCCGGTTTTTCCTATTATTACTTTTTTTTACATTGAAGGATAGGCGATGGGAAAGCAAAAAGCCGTAACCTATCAAAACATGCCATCAAAATCGTTTCATTCTCGCCGACAATAATTATTGACTTTCTTTGAACATTGATAGAATAAAGAAAAATCTATTTCTGATTTTATTACACTAGTTTAGTGTATAGTAACAGATCAGATTTTTAAAAATTAATTTGTTTGGGTCACGATGCCATTTTCCAAAAGAAACACTGTGACCGTATACAAAATCCTTTGATCGTGAATGAATTCAGGGACTTACTGCAGTTCTCTCACTCCACCTAGGGTTCAATTTAGCAGACGACGTTCCGACAATTTATATATATGTTTACGCCTCGAGACGTTAGATGGAGCCTCATAACTAGTCTTCGATTAACAGCCTCTCCATTTATCAACCGGGAAATTCTCCTGGAAATAGAACTGACCATTTCAAGTCTAGACATTAATAAGCAATTTTACCATCGCCATCTCCCCGTGATAAAATCCCAACTCACCAAAGTTAGAATACGAAACAGTACGAGTAACAGTCAAGGAAAAAAATCTTATTAAACCGTTAAACGTATTTTTTTAAATAACTGGTAAGTACTAAATTTATTTCAAATAGAATAGCAACCGTACGGTAATACATAGAAAAACGAAGTAAATAAAATTGAATAAAAATTATATACTGTTCATCTGAAATTTTAACATGTTAGGCCTCGAGATATAGGGTAAAACGGCAAAAATAAACAGCCGAAGTGTAGTTCTGGCAGCTCTAAATATGGCGCTAGTTGTCAAAGCTTATTTAAAGAATTTCTCTTATGGGTTTTCCTATTTAAAAAATAAATTTAAAATACTAGGTCATCGACTTTTGTTCTTAATAAAACTATAGTCTCGTTCTTATACGACGACTTTTACTATAAACAAAAATCTCAAGTTGGCTTTTTTTGCACAGGAAGGAGGCCTAAAACAAAGTTATTAGTTATTCGTAAAGAAGTTAGAAATTAGACAAAAAAGAACTATTTTCAAAGTTTGAGCAGTTGGATTAGAAAGTATTTTTATTTGTGGGATACACTACAGCAATAAAAGTCAGGTACACATAGAATAAATTATTATTATTACATTTGTTTCCAATTTCCAGAGCAGTTTGATTACGGATATTTTTATTGATGGATAAATTATACAAAAAAACTAAGCCATGTTCAATAATATTTTTATGGATTATGTTGTATTATAACGAAAAGCAATAACGATTGTTTCAAATATACAGAGCCATAGGCGTAGAGTTCTCATTTTCTCGGAGGGGGCTCTCCCTATATCTCTAACGGGGCTAAAAACCGGAAGTCCATAAGACCCTGTACATTTTATCCGATCCCGGCGGGGGCTCGAGCCCCCGCGTACTTTACGCCTATGTCCAGAGCAGTTGGATTATGGGTATATTTATTGGTATTAGGTTTAACAAAACAATGCCAAGCAGCATATTTTGTTAATTCTTTAAAAATATCACCGATGCCAAATTCAATTCTAAGTTGAACTCGTGAATTGCCATGCACACTAAAGTAAAAAAATAATTATTTCCGAAGGAATTCAGGGTATTTGTCTTCGACTGTGGCCTACTGCAAAAAAAAAAAGAACTTTCAACTCAGGTCCGTTAGCTCAACCTTTCCATGTAACAAATGTTATCCAAGAATTATTTTAAAATATAACTCACATTGCATGAAGCTTTTGAACCAGTTTTATCAAATATATTATCCAAAAAACGATTAAGCAATCTCTTGTATTTATTTCAATTTTAATGTTAAATTCTTTAGGTAGTCAAATTTATAAGTAAAATTCAGTTTTGCGATCATCTTATCACATCCATCTTGTAAGAAATTCTAAACTTCTACGTTTAAAATGGATTATAAGAAATAAAATTAATGGTTCATGGAAACTACTCAAAACCATCAAGGTCCTCGTCAATAAGGAAACCATTAAAATGGTTGAATAAATTTCCCTTTATTGCCCCTTCTTGAAGGAATACATCAACCGTGTCTCCTTTCTTCAAGTCGAGCGTAGCTTGAAGTGAGAAAGTATAGTCATATTCATTGAAAAACTTTAACGATTTCGCTTTTTCCTGTGATAGAGAGAAGTATTTGGCTCGCTGAGCACAAGATTTAATTCCTCGACATTTAGATGGCGCAGGCTTCTCATATATTGCTCCAGCCCCATAACCGATGGGATCGCCATTCAAACGGAAGGCGATTGCCAAATGTTTATTGGTTCCTTTGTAACCATGTCGATCCTCATTGACTCCCGAAAATGAGAAAAAGTATCGACCAGAATTAGGAGCTGTAAAAACTCCCGAAGTGATGTATATTGCTTCCCCGTTGTTAGAAATGGTTTCTTCAAAAGTTATTCTACTGTTTTCATTATCGAAATTACTTGACCGCTGGACGTAGAAAGAGACACAAGATCCACCCGATTTGACTGGCACAAAGCCAAGTCTCTGCTCAAATCCTGCAATTGAAACCATATTGAGTTGTACGGTTGAAAATGAAATAATAATCAGTAGTTTTAGCTTCACAGTAAACCATTTCAATCTTCTTTTCCTCAGCCCCCATCACAGAGTAGAGCCCGTTGAGAGAGTGACCGATGAGACTTAGTTCGTAACAGCTTTTTGGTATATTGTAAACCACTTTCTTTCCGGAACACTCGAGCTTGCCAAGCGTGTGCCAGCTACTGGAACTCTTGTTCTTGTATTTACCAAAATTCAGTGAAGTCACCGGCAATAACTTCATGTCAGTAATAAATCCTATTATGTTAATTAAAAATTAAATCAACATAATAAGTAAGAAAGCATTGGCTTAAATTAAAGCAGTTATTTTGAATACAAGGTATCCTATTGATTCTTCCCTAATTCCCTAAATATAGATATATTCTGGCGCTGTTCACCAATTAATTTTTTTTTCGTGAATGCGCCTAAAAGTTATCGATAATCTGGATTCTGAGATATATCAAAAGGAGTCAAGGTCCTTTCAAGGGCCTTTTGCATAAAAAGAAAATACTACTTTTAATAATTCTAAAGTTACTCTTGCATTAGTAAACATTATAAATACTTTTTCATGATCAAGCGAGATGAAATGCTAAAAACCTTAAAGAATCCTACTTATGATTTGCTAATTTAAAGTTCATATTGTTTAAACATTTAGTTTTTAGTAGAAATAAAATGCTTTAAGTCTTATTCATTGTATGCGAGTTAACGGAACAATATTATATTGTTATTAATATTACCAGTATCTGCAGCTGGAACAGATGAATCGTAGTCGCAGTTGCACCCAAGGTTTGGGTCGATGGTTCCTCCAATTTCGCACAATTTAGTGATTCCACATTGACAGATGTGTTGATTTCCTGTCTTGTTCCCTGCCCAGAAGTATTGCGGAGAGCCATCCGAATCATTCCAATAAGAGTACTGAACATTTTCATGCTCTAAAGGGGCTTCCAAGCATTCATAGAGACATTCATACCAAACTTCAAAAGTGAAAACAACATAATAAATAAATTATTTTAAACATGTTTGATTTATTACTTTAATTAACTGATGACATTCCTTGGAGATTTCCATCAGTACCTTCATTTGTTTCATCGGCGCGGTATAAGTGACTTCTTTTGAGTAACAACCAGGACCCACGCAATTTTTAGTCACCATTTTAGCCTCACTATCATGACTAGTGACTGTCGATCCTTTTAAAATGTTTAGGAATTTATTAAAGACCGTAAAAGATGAAAGGTTTATTTTATTGCCCGTTGTTACATTACAGTGGACCTCTATGAGACCGTCACCAATATCCGACCCATCGGGATCGATAAAATACGTTCCCGACTCCATTTCTGGATCAGATGTTAAAGCTTCTAAACAGGATCTGGGTACCTCAGCTACTCGTTGACTTTCTGACGATGTGTCATAATTTTGAAAAGCAATTAAATCATCATCGTCAACATCAAGTTTAAACTTCCGTTCCAAACGGACCAATTTTCGCTCAACGAGCTCCAAACGGTCAATCAGAATGGTTATGGTGGTCTGTAAATTCATGTGTGACTAAAGGAAATTTCACATATTTTTATTCGCGAAAAGTAATATTTCTTACTTACAAAATATTTTACTTATCATACATTTAAAAAAGAATTATAGAATTTAGTTTATTCTTTTTATACGGTGAATTTTTAAGTAACCATTGCAATTATTATATTTTATTCCATTCAACTGAATGAAACCAATTATTGTATTCTCTTTGTTACATATTGATATCAAGGTAAATTCATTAAACAATCAATTATCAAAATCTTCTTCAATGAGCCATCCAGTAAAACGGGATTCGGCGTTAATTTTCCCTGATGCTAAATACACATAAACGATCTCCCCTTTCTTTAAGGCGACGGTTGCCTGAATTGGGGCGTTCGATGACGCAGATGAAGCCGAATCGTAGACTTCAGCCTGCACGACTCCACCGATGGTAAGATACACATTTGTCACCACGCTGCTGGCTTGTGAATTTTCCCCTACAAATGCGAAAAAATACCGACCAGATACGGGTGCGGTAAAATAGCCATTGGCCAAATCCAGGGCGTTGCCAATCTTTATTTTGACAAACTCCCAGAATATGCTAGATCCAGTGAGGCTAAAATCAGAAACGCTTGCCACATCAAAGAAGACCTGATTTGACTTCAAGTCTTCGTAGCCCGAACTAGTCTCACAATATGTGAGAATTTAAGACATATTTATGTAATTTTCAAAGTTATTTAAATTTTGTTATACTCACTTGGTTCAAATGGGGACAAACTAAAATCGCAGAAGACTGTCTCAATCTTCCAGTTCTTTTTTATGGAATATAAGTCACTGAAGATGTGGCCGATTCTATACAGATCTCGGCAACTGGTGGGCATTCCAATCACCTTTGCCCGTCTTGAACATTCAAATCGGCCTAATTTAAACTTTCCGTAATCGTAGTCTGGGTTAAACGTGGGATGCTTGCCAAACTTAAGCTGCTGAATGGGTAAAGCTTCTTTTTCAGTTATGTATCCTATATAGTAAAATTAATTTAAAATTAAGAGCAATAATTAAGCCTCTATTAGTGCTTGGAAAGTACCAGTATCATAGTAGATATCGAAATCCAATGAGTCACAAAAGCAGCGAAGGTTTGGGTTGGTACCACAGTTTCCATCAAGTCCGCACTGGCACATGTGTCGAGTAGTGTTCGATCCCGCCCAGGTATAGTTTTCTTTAACCAGTAATCATATTGAACACCATTAAACTTGAACGGGGAGACGAGGCATTCATACTACCCACCAAAATTAAAGATATAAAAGATGATTAAAAAATATATTTGTATGTTTTCAAAAACCTGGAAATATAGGCGGCAAGTGTCTGAAATTTCAATGAGGGCTTCACTTTGTCTGTAAGTGACATTGTAGGTCACGAGTATAGCATCCTGGCGTGGTGCAGGTGCCTGTATCTAGTCGATCTGCTTCGAGGCTGTGTTCAATAAGCATCGCTCCTACATATAGAGGACCACGTTCATGAATTTTTATTTGTTTCCCCAAGTTTTTTTTTCACAACAGAATTTTGGTTATTTACCTGTTTCGTCACAGAAAGCAGTGATAGGGCCATTTCCTACGTGCACTCCGGTGAATCAATGAGCTAAAACTGAGTTTATATCTTTGATCTCATAGCAAGATCGGGGAAGTCCAAGACTAATAATCTCCGCTCGACCATCATAGCATGATTTGGCCAAAACTGTTCCAGCTTCCAACTTTTCTACTTTATTTTTCAACATTTCCATCTCTTTTTATAGATTTACCTTGAAGAAATATAGAAGTTTTCAGAAATTAGGCTAGTTCTAGTGTTTATAAGTTAGTAAGTTTCAAGGATACCAATAAAGATGGATAGTTTGCATCTGATTTCAGTTGAGTGCCATCACAGTTTGCCTCTGATCTTAGAAGGACGAAAGAGACAATTATTATGGAAAGGTTGAATGAAATCGAAAGAAGCTCCATCTTATTCGATTGAAAATTGATTATAAACAAAATGTATTTTCAAATCAAGAGGAATTACTCTCTGTAAACTACGAGCTAACAAAATCAAGGCTTATCTCAACTCGTTTTGAAATACCCAAATCATGTAAAGAACACACGGGTCGGTTGCTACTTACTTGAGATATATGTAAAAACATTATTTGACGTTTGGGCACGATGATTAGGCCTGTTATTAGTTTTTTTTTAGTTGAGTATATTTGATGAAACTTACCTATGCCCAGCCAAGAAAGATTTTTTTATCCTTTCATGACGTTCATTTCCTTAAAAATTTTAACTATTTTTCTATGAGATTTTATATATAGCTTAAGTGGTAAGTTTGAACTTAACGTAGTAACAAAACAATAATCGTTTATAGTTCATAATTGATATAAATGTTCAAATATGTATTTATAAATATGTAAAAAAAAACTTCATTTTTTTTAAGTTACTACATCTAGAATAAAAAATAAAGAAAGGGAAGAAAAAAATCTTCGTTTTTTATAGGCTTTAATCAATACCTGTGTGATTAAAAATCTTATCATGAACATTTTAATAGTACGTTCATGTGTCTACTGATATAGACTATAATCCAGCGAAACTACTCAAATCGTCGGCAATTTAGTTACTTTGTTATCTGTAAAGAGAACGAGGAACGATGAAGCCCTTTATTATTTTCACGGCATGACAAATTAAGTTTTTGTCTAAAAAGTTTTCATAGAATAAAAGTATTATTCATTTTCAGCTTCCACTTCTTTTTCATGCTGACGTCATATTTGCGTACAACGATTCTTGCCCGGAAGATTACTTGCCTTGTTCGTGCACTGTTGAGTCATCTTATTATAAAATCACTTGTGGGGGAGACTCTAGTTTGAAAGAAATCCGTAACGTCTATGCTCGCATTGAAAACAAACAAACGTATAATTTTGAATTTAGTATTTCAAAAGATGAACTCGGTCCACTACCTGCTACCTTCTTTCAGGCAAGAAAGCCACCGAGATCAAAATCAACAGCCCAAGTCCTGACTACAAGTTGAAGATTGATCCCATTGCATTCAACACTTCCAAAGACAGAGAAGATGGCATGTTGATCATCTCTGGATGTGATCTTGGCGAACTTAATTTCGACTTTCTTGCCGGTTTTAATGAATTACTCGTCTTACAATTTACCTCGTGCAACTTTATCAGCAGCAATTTTGGGCTGTTTCCCACCAATTTGACAAAATTAGCGATTCTGATTTTTGAAAACTGCACAGGACTTGGAGAGTTGACTTTCCCTGAATTGGGTCGAGGTCTCTACGCATTGGCCATGTCAGACACTGATTTAGACGACAGTTCAATTAGTAAAATTTTAGACTGGGCTTTAGATTTGGATGCGCTTCCTGGAAACGACGCGCAGCACAAACTTGCAATTCTCACTATTAACAAGAACCGATTGTCTCGAATTCCCGACCAAATAAAAAGTTTTCGGTACCTCGAACAGTTCTACCTCACTGAAAATTTGGTTCCATTGAATGTACCGACAGGATCTCTTTCATTCGACAACAAGACTATTCCAGTTTCTTATTTTGGATCTTGGATCTAGTCAGATTAATTCAATTGAAGATGGAGCTTTCTACGGTATTATGCTTATGCTTATTAATGGCCTTTTAAATTCATTATTAACAACCTCAATATTGTAAATCTATGATAGGGAATTTTACAAAAACCTTTTTGAGTCTGATATCCAATAGCAATATGGCACGATTCTACCAGTTGGTTTTCAAGCTAATTTTAGAAGACATGAATACAAAAGATGCCACTGGTGTCATCAACCTTTCCAAAAGTATGAAATTAATGTGTTGTGTCTGTTGATAATATAGTTTGGTTTAATTAATATTTTTTTTAGGCCTCATTGAGTGCGACTGTAACCTAGCTTGGATGGTGAGACAGGGAAAGAATTATGGTCCCATATAATTCTTTCCTTGCCAGATGCCTTTCAATTTTGAGTAGATGCCACGCAGAGTTAAGTTGAATGTTGCATCTTTTATCTAGGCTACGTCAGCAGTTGCAATGAGATTCAGGGTGTGGCAGGCACAGTGCCGATGTGGAGGAAGATAGTAGTGTACTTGAGAGCTTTCCGGACGATTAAGAGCGTCAGTCAGCGGCACGAAGGAAACTTCTTCTTTATCTGGATCGTTTGCATCATTGCGAGCTGAATCAAGTTCCCTTTTTGCTTCAGCACTGCACTCTGACTCTCCATCTTCATCCTCTGTGAGCCACTCCAAATCAGATTTAGCTTCTGTTTCGATAGATTCTTGAGAAGGTCTTGGAGCTGTAACAACACCTAAAATTTAAGATTGAAATTATATTAGAAATTATATTTAAAACGTTATGGTATTAAACTTAAAGTGTTCACGGGCCGATGTTTGTTTCGCTGACGGAGTCCTGGTAACTGGTTCTTCAAAATACTCTTTGGCTCCGAAGAGATTGAAAGCTTTGACAAAGTTAGAGCCATTATCAGTGGCTGTAACAGTCACTTTCGTTGAGATCCCAAACTCTTCGTGGATATTTTCTAGTAGTTTTCCAAGGACATCGTATGATACTTTCCCTTGGAGTCTACGAACTGCTAAACAAGCTCCATGCCGCTGTAAATTTATTTTAAATATAAATGTTTTTATCACAAATTACAAGGAAAAAATAGCAATTTTTCGTTACCTTTGAAGTCTGCTCCAAGCCAATGGACAGTTATTCCCAAAAACTGACGACGCCTTGAACTCCAGCAGTCGGCGGTAGTGCAGACATAATATGCAAGGGACTAGGCCTTCTTCAAACCTTTCTTCCCAATGGTAAACATCTTACGGATATTTCTTGTGTAAAACTTTCTTGAGCGGATTTTCATTCTTGGCTGAGTACGATGCATAAAACGCCGGAATCCTCTTCGATGGACTGTATACGTTGGCAAAGCGTCAGTAACGAGCCATTCCTATGTTTAAATTTATTTTGATTTAGTTTACTAAAAGTAAAGTTAATAATAATGATTATACCGTTACGGCATCATCAAACTCTGCTTGAGTCAGATTGGAATGCGGAGTATACGATCCATTTGAATCAAATTTTAGTTGGCGTAAGGAACCGACGGTACTCTTCTCGGTGGAATTGGCGTCGTCTTCGTGGGTTTCCTGCCCCTTACTGTCTAAAAGTTCAACCAAACTGTTTAATTTTTTAAGACTCTTCTCTGTATGTTTTGTCTAAATAAGAGTACCACTGAATATAATATCTGTGAAAAATGTTACGAGTCAAAAATTATTTTTACCTTCAAGTGTCGCCTGAGGTTTACCCTAGAATTCTTCACCATCATTATCTCCTTATTATTGGGGCATTTTAGACATTGATAGATCAATCCAGTTTTAGTTTTTCCTGGTCTTAAATATAGAAAAAATTCCTCCGGAACAGGAAGAAGCTTCTCGTTTGATGTTGGTGGAATTGCATTTGAACCACTATAAATTAAAAATATAAAACATTAATTGTGAGCTTATTATTATTGTAGTATTTCACCTCTGATTACACCGTTGAAAAGAGATAGTGGTTTGACGAGAGCAGGCAGCATCAGTACGAGTCCTTTTTCTATCACTTACTTGATTTTGATTTTCACTTGTATTGGATGGAGACAACAAAACTGGTTGGATATCTTCTTATACTTCTGTCATGTCAGAATTATTCGATTCTTCCATGTTAATTGAAGATTTTAAAATAGAGTTTCTCACTAGAAGGAAATGACACAATGTGACAGTTGAAATATACTTCTTTTATTTACATTCCGTCACTACGAAATGGTATCTTTTCCTACCGGTAGATGGCGCTTGCAGTCGGAAAGAACGCGAAAAGGAACGCAAAGAATTCGTACAGCGCTCGCGTTTACGTTCCAATTTTTCCAAAAAGAACGCGCTCGCGCTCCCGTTCGCGAAATGAACGCGAACGCGACGAACGCGTTCTTTTTTGAACGCGTTCGTCACAACCCTGGTGGGACCTATAATTGATGCAAAGTGTATCGATGGTCGCACTTTTGAAGAGCTTGACGAGAACATGTTTTCTGATTGTCCTTAGCTGATGACCTGAAAAATAAATTGAAATTCCATCTGAGAAGTTAAATAAACTGTGCTCGTGATTTCCGTTTTTAAATGAAATACTAATATGCAAACGAAGAATTGTTAAATGTGCGTAAATATTAATATATGTTTTTTCAATGAGTTCATAACTATAAAAAAGATGGACCCGCGAGGAAATGTGAATGAAAATAACATGAAAAAAGGTTTTAATTCCCAATTAACGGAAAAAATAAAATAAATTCCAAAATAATTTGAAGTGGATCAGTTAAAATTGTTTGACCTTTTCTCTTACTTAGCTCATAATAGATTGAGAACTGTATTTAAATAGGGTAAACTAAATTTAGCACGTTTTTATTCTTCGATAAAATCAAGAAGTGCTGCTTACGCATTAACCTAAGCTGTGTTCTGATGTCAGCAGGAAAAACCGCTGTGAACTGTCAATCATCCTATTTTTTAATTAATCTCTTTAGATAACCAAATAGACTCAAGTAAAGTAATGCACATAATACAGCAGGTGCACATCTAGTCCTGCGAGCCATTTTCTCTCAGTTCATAACCTATATAGTTGTTATTTAAACAATCATGGGAAATATTCTACATCTCAAGCAATTGGTTTCCTTTATTTTGCTTGTTGGTAATCTAGCAAATGGATTTAGATTTATCTACCAAGAAAACAAATGGAGTAGCAACGTAATTGGCTCAAAGTACATTGAACTAGTTCATGCCAAAGGTCGAATTTAAATAATTTATTGAGCATCTTTAAAAACAATGTCTTATGTTGTACTTTCTTCTAACATCATTAGATATACAAACCGAGATTTATAATGAAAACAAAAATTCTTTTCCCAGTGCAAGAGAGGTAGTAGTATTAACATGAAATAACCTTTCATTTCATATAATTTTTTAATATCCTATTCTGTATTACTTTACATACAAAATTAGACTCCACCAAATGCCATTACTGATTTGAGATTGACTTGTATTGGATCTGCACAACCTAACGATCTAATTGCAAATCTTAAATAGCTTGCCCCTGCCTCAAGTCCTGAAACTCCTAACACCAAGGGTAATATACAAAGCAGAAAGTCTTTAGGAATGTATAGCGTTTTATTTGTTGACTTAATTCAGTTGAAACGTACGAGATTAAGTATAGTGAGAGCCTAGATGACTTGTTATCTAACTACGACTCGAGTCCGGACGCTCCTTTATTCTATGACCTTCAAACCGTTCCTCCAGGAGGAGAAATGAACGTCGACATTAGCCTTCCAAATGGATTGAATACGCAATTTTTCATTGCTGTTCGAGCAGTTGGGATAACTGGCCTTAAGGTATGTATAGAGCTTTGTGTGTTAAACGTGTTAATTAATGCTATTTTTCCATAGGGAGGACTCTCAAATGTAGCTTCTACAGTAATTATACCAACTGAGCCCACACCTGAATCAACAACAACGGGAACAACTATATACCTAGTAATTTATAAAATTAATTGTCATCAACATTTGAGTAATGGAAAACAAATTCAATTAATATTGAAGCAACCTCCAGATAGGATATCAGATCTATTGATAGAGAGCTCAACAGGCGATGAACCAATCAACCTGTACAGCCGATTGACATGGACAGCCCCAAGTGCAAGTCCAGAAACACCAAATGCCACAGGCAAAATATTTTATTTGAATTTTAAACACATTGCATTTTTACCCTATTTCCAATATTGAATTCTAGTTGAAATTTACGAAATCAAGTACAGTCAGACGGAACAAGACCTAAACGAACAGTTTGACAACTGCCTCGATGTGAATGGTCAACAATGTGACTATTCAGCCCGTGGCTCCCGGACAAACAATAACAGTCGATGTCTTTATTGATTCCGGAGCTAGTGGTAGTTTCTTCATTGCTATCAGAGCCATCGGAACATACGGTGCCAAGGTGCAGAGATTTTTAATTTTAATGCATTAAATAAACTAAATTTTTTTAAAAAATAGGGTGAAGTGTCTAACATTGTGAAGACCATCGCCAAAGAACCAACAACTCCAATCACTACATCTCCTCCAATCTCCAATTCGACTGAAACTCCTGCACTTCCAAGTACTCTGTCAGCAGGTGCCATTATCGGAATTTCTATTGGCGGAGCTGCTCTGTTATGTATCATAACAACTTTGACCCTGTGTCTTTATATGAACAAAAAGAGTAAAAGCAAAAAGAAACAAGATAGTATCTATCAAGAGTCAAATAATCTTCCATGGGGAGGTAATTCTTTTCCCCAGAATCCACCAGCATTCATTCCACGTCCAGATTATAATCAGCCAACTCGGCTACCACCTACTCAAAACTATCCTGCAGCAGCCAATCCGAAACCATACCAGCAATAGTCAAGCTACCCTTTCTGAACATATGTACTACTTATTACAGATAAAAGCCAAATACATCATAAATACAATTGAAATGTAGTATACAAAACAGTGCCATAAAATTTTCCCAAACGAATAATTGGGAACATCAATAATTCGTTATAAGTAATGGAAATCATGACAACTACGCCATTCATATATTTAATAGATCCCTGCGATTTAATTAGTTGCTGCGATCGAGAAACTTTCGATATTTTATATAATTATTCATGCGTTATTTCTTAAATCAACATGCGTCATAGTTCAAGGATTTGGCTTGTTACTTGTGTTATTTGTTTGCAACAGTTTGAAGACTTTCAACAAATACAGTATAAGTGAATGTAGTAAACAAGATTAGATTCGATATTTAGGTCCGGGGGAAATGGAACAAAGGTTATTTAATCCGGTTCATTTGTAAACTGGAACGGCCTATTACTATTATTCTAAAGCTTTTAACAAATGAGTGAATGTAGCAACCACGATGATGTTTAGCATCTAGGTCCGGTTCAGTTGGATTATAGGTTGTTATGTATATATTGACACTAATAATCCAACAGCTCAAACTATTTTTCTTTCTTTGAGATGTACAATGCACCTGCTAAAATCTTGTCAAACAGTTTATTGAGTTTGATAAAAAAAACAGGCAACCAGCTTATTTACTTACGAGTTGAAATTTTTAAAGTGTTCAACCATCATACACACAAGTAGATATATATAATTTTTCAAATGATATCAATTGAGACTTTTTTCATTATCATTATTTTAACTGCCATCTTTCTTTTTAAAAAGTGATATTTCATAACTCATAAAAGAAACTAACTAGACTAGTAATTTCTGTTCTAATTAGTTAAAACAGATTTCAACAGGATGTTTGGTTTTGAAATAAAGGCATGACAAAAAATTCGACGCTTCTATCATGCAATTGAACACAACATATATTAACAACTTTTTCGTTTTAATTAATTAAATAAGTAAGAAACTAATTGAACGTAGAATGTACTACCACTTGATCAATTAGATAAAACAATTTCATTGCGCTAAAGATAAATCCAATAAATAGTTAAAAATACATATAATGAAGTAACAAAATATGGGACCCATAAGTTGACCGCGAAGGAAAAAAGATACGAATGTCAATAATAAATTATCTTTATGATAGAAATAGTCTGGAATTTCATTAATATTGATTGTTACAATTTCGCATTGTATTTTATTTTATGGCAAAATAAAAAAGTTAATTTTGCTTTATCAAAGAAAATAAATTAAGTGTTTACTAAAACGGCTAGACTTCCGTATCTGGTTGAGTTTACAAGTTGAAATCACGTTCAGAATGTCAATCAAATTTGAAATTTGGTCACTTTGCAGCACTGATAATGGGTAATGATGATATATACTGTTGATTGCATGATCGTTTATTTGTATAAAAACAAGGCTTCGCACAGGAAAAAATATTTTGGCTGTATTGGAGTTGAACAGTTGCTTCTTTTAAAAAATGGTTTCTAAAGTTGCAATTTTTCTCTTTTCTTCATTTCTTTTGACCTTGCTTGTGGTTCAGCCTTCGATGACCAAACAAACAGAAAATGAGAAACTGGTATGAATTTAGATCCTTAATTTTTTTTTAATCATAATTGTTTTTCTTGTCTTACACAAAGGCAGAAATAACTGAGAGCTTCGAAAGATGGCAAGGAGAGATGAAAGTGCTCAAGTCTGAAAATGAAGAACTTAAAGCGGACGTAAGAAAATTAAAATCGAAAGTGGAGAAGCTTACAATAAAGCTACAATCAAAAACCGACGAGACTTCCGAGCAGAACTGTATGTCTTCGGGGAAAGAAGAGACAGAGCACATCTACTAAAGATGCACAGGAGTCATGTGAAGAATTGCGTACAAAGGGCCACTTTGCAAACGGAATCTATCAAGTGGAAGACCCGACAAACACCAAAAAGATTGAGGCCGTCTCCTGTCAATTTAATGGAGCCGGTAACAGTAAATAACGGCTTATAATTAGACAAATGATTTGTTTTTCATGTAATTATGAAATACATGTATTAATCGAGCAGCTACCGGAGAATCGAAAGGAAGCATCGCCTTGAAAACCCAAACTGTTCATTTTAGCGTGCAAAGAATTTCGGAATTCGTTGACTCAGATACCATCATCACTTTTGAAAACTCAACATTCAACTATGGTGACGCGATGGACTTACCAAGTGGCGTTTTTACAGCCCCAGTGGCCGGAATTTACCATTTTGCATTCTCTGGGGTGACCGAAGATTATTTGCAAATCATTATTAGAGTTACGGATGAATCTGGCATAAATATAAAAGATGTTGCTTCTACGACCTCTGATATTGTGTTTGCAAACAATGCGTTTGTAAGCGTCTCTCTCTCTACTTCCTTACAATTGGCTGAAAAAGACAAAGTGGCCATGTTCAAAAACGGAGACGGTACACTTTCTTTAGCCAATGTAGCTGGTGCACCAAATACACTTTTTAGTGGTTGGCTTG
The DNA here is from genome assembly GCA_030141595.1 of Chydorus sphaericus. Classification (NCBI taxonomy): domain Eukaryota; kingdom Metazoa; phylum Arthropoda; class Branchiopoda; order Diplostraca; family Chydoridae; genus Chydorus; species Chydorus sphaericus. The sequence goes on from CM057926.1 coordinate 20,596,795, forward strand.
TCGAGGAGCTAGTTGTGCCTTAATCATGTTTGCTGCTCTGAATAATGGATTTGGTGAATAATTGAGTTGAAATGTGATTTCTATAATATAATACACGTTTTCTATCATTATTTGAACGAACAGATAAGGAAAAAAATAATTGGTGATGCTTGAAGGAAATATAGTATTATCTACAATACACGTTTTCAACCCCCCTTAAATACACATTAGAAGAAGAACAATTATAATTGTGGTAATCGATGAAAATGCTGGTTTATTGTTGGAAATGAACTGTTACACAAATTTGTGAACAATTGAGAACAGTTTGAAGTCATGTATGTTTTCTCTGGTAATACACTCACCCTTCACACACACATTTTATAAAATTGCCAAAATAAAAGATATCACTCAGTCTAAACGTAAGCTGTGAAAAAAAGAAAAACAATTTATTACATTTTCACCCCAAAATCCCTAAGTAAATAAAAAAATTCTGAAATCAACTGTTGAAGGATAACAATTTTAATGCACTTACGATATAACACCTGATAACAAGATCCGCTCCTCGTATCGACCGGATGGGACGGGATTTTTTTTTTAACGATGACGAGTTGGAAAAAAAAATTACCTGAAATCATTAAGATAGACAAATATAGGATTGAACAATAAGAGACCATAAGAAAATGACAATAAATTACTGACTATTTGTGTTGTATACCAGCAGCTTACAATTAGCCTTTGTAGTATATAGGTATGTGTACCATTCTAAGGTATATTGTGAAGTAAATTAAAACTATTATAATTTAAACAGGATTAACACTCTGGTAGTATTGTTTTACAATATGTACCTGGTGTTAGTCTATCATTAATTCATTATGAGAGTAATAGAGTATGTATATATTGCTAACGATGACCAGGAAACATGCCCAGCAAAGATGTAGTTCACATGGTCAACTAAATTAGCCATGCATTGAGCTTCAAAAATAAAAGAAGGGATTTATCCTGTATTAAAAATAATTCAATGAATGATAATTTCTTTAATGGCATGTGGTAATCAAGAGTAAAACTTTAGAGTGAAAACAACTATAGTATACACTGCCGATATAAAAGATGTGCCAAGAGAAAAATAGTTTCAACATCATGAGATTCTGATTCTTTCCCTAAAAAATGTATGGGTGACTCAAAATATTCTAAAACGATTGCCGCTGTAAAAATATTGATTTTTACAGTGTGAAAAAAAGATGTTATGTTATAGAACTATTCAGAACCATTAAATGTGATGTTTGAAGATGCCGCCCAAATCATGGCACAAGATGGCGTTGTGTCCACTAGACAACGGTGTTAGTCACAAATGAGAGCCCTGGGGCAATAATTTTGCAAAAAAATCTAAGCAGGCTATAATTAAGAACTCTTTCTCCTCTTTCGAATGACGCAACTCCCACGTTCATTGGAAGCACACAGTGGTCACGCATTAAAAAATACCTAAGAGGTACCCAAGGACCTAAGGGGTACCCAAGGACCTAAGAGGTACCTAACGCCGACCAATCAGAAGCGAGGAAGGGGGAAATAAAGGTTTTGAGACTCGCTCTAGCAAGAAATAAGAAGGAGTAGAACCTCCGGTATCGAATAAATTCGATCCTATCCGGGATAAATAACTATATATGTTAGCAGAAATGCACATATATAGTTCCCATAGCTCATATGAAAATCATTTTTTTCATTTTATGAAAATTAATTTAATATAAAATTAATTATTTTATTAATAATTATTACATTATTATTTCTCGAACGCGGTTATTTCAATTACCACAAAATTTTTCAAAAAAATCCTCATAGTCCTACGGGCCTGGGTCACGAAAAAAATCGAAACACTCGTTTCGGGCCGGAGTAAAAAAAAAAATTAATGAAAAATCTGCATATTCCGGACGATTTTCATGGAATTTCAGGGAGAATTCGTTGCCATGGAAACGTCTCAACTGAAAACCCTTGAAGGCTTTGGGAATTCGGTGGTCCCATGAGACCATAACGTCACAGTTTCGTCCGCTGCAAGGTAGCAACAAAGATTTTAGTGGTATGTAAGCCGTAAGGGAGAGGCTGAACGATCCGAGCGTATAGGACGGCCCGCGTAGACTTCTGTCTTGAATATAGCAGGATACTTTCGTCGCATATACGCTGCCGACCAGTGTCAGCAAATGGCAGAAAGTGCGTTTATTAAAAACATAACGTGTGTGCGTTACCTCCTTTATTCGGCCGACCGAATTTTAAAACTGATTCAACTATGTTAAAATAGCTTAAATTAGTATTGGAATAGTTACAAGTCGGTAAACTGTATGTAGAACGTTGTCTCTACATAAAAGTACGAAATATCAATCGGAAAACTCAAGATTTACAAAACGTTATCGCCGTAAACTTCAATGTATTGATGTGCGAAATATAGCTAACATTACACGAGGGCGCCTACACGAAGCGAGACTTGTTCTCTCTCACACAATCTTACTGCGGTCTCTCCTGTGCCTATTGAATGGCGGCCGATGATAGTTCTGAAGACAAAAGTCTTCGCGATATGTGTGGGTTAGATCTTATTAGGCCTACAATGGAACGCTCCCCGTAGTTAATTCATCAATGAATTCCGTTCTTGTCTCCATCAATGAGATCATATTTTATTAATGCTTCTCCGATTTTTTTTTTCAATATAGATTTTAATATGGCACAGTATAACAACTCCATTTCTATGTTATTTTATTTTCGCCGAATTCGTCACCGAATTTCCCCATATAAATACCAATAGTGGAAGTGAATTCGGCGAGGTTTTTTATCGCCGAAATCACTCGCCGAAGTGCTCGCCGAATTCCCCAAGTACCGACGATACGTAAGCGCGATCATTATACGTAGTAATGTAGGAAAACAATGTTATCTAAAGTGAATAATGGGGAAAATGAATCAATACATTTTTCACAATGGTATATTTGTATAAAAATATATACATCTAAATTAGCTTCCTGGTAAACTAGATTTTATAGTATAGTGGTTATTACGTCACCTATACACGATGAATGTCCTCAGTTCAATCCTGAGTGAAAGCAGCTTTTTATTTAAATTTTTATTGTGAAAGCAGTGTTTCACAATCCTGTTTACTTGCAAAAAGTAGCTCAATTTTGCTGCTGGAATTTTTTCCGATTTTCCCCCGACTCATAACATGTTAGACAATCACTCTGAATTATTTCAGGTTTTTATCATCATACCCCATCGAGTTATTGATTAGGTCATCTATGAGTACACCTCAATATTTCCCCTATTTTAGCACATGTAAGCAGTCCCGCGTTCAAACAATCATAACTTTTGAACGGAAGCATGCTCGATCACCGGGCTGTTGACAATCTATTAAGATTGGTCTATTCTTCAAATTAAAAATTAAAAAATTAAAAAATGGTGCCTTGATTAAAAGTTTTGGAATTTTAAAGTTCACCAAAACATTTCCCCTATCTCCCCTGTAGGACGAAAATGACCTTGAGTCTTAGTCCATAAGGGGGTGTAGGGGAAATATTGTTGATGAACTTAAAAAATCTGGAACTTTTAAGTCAAGTCTTAATAGTTTAAATTTTATTCTTCAGCTGAAAGAATAGTTCAACCTCAACAAATTGACACTAGTTGGATGATCAAGCGTGCCTCCGTTCAAAAGTTATGATGGTTCAAACGCGGGACTTTGTTAACCCGTGCTTAAATGAGGGAAATACTGAGATGTACTTATAAGTGACCTAATCATTAACTCGATGGGGAATGATGATAAAAATCTGAAATAATTCAGAGTGATAGTCTAACATGTAATGAGTCGGGAAAAAATCAGAAAAAAATTTCATCGTTAAATTTCGTTGACTTTTTGCAAGAATACTGGCGACACTTTAACCCGTGCTCTTATGGAGAAATGAGAGGTCTATTTATACGTCCGGTGGGTACTGTATTTTGTTTTGTTTTTTTGTTTGTGGGAAATATTTTACGCTGTTAATGTAGATAGCTCAATATATATTTAATAAACCATTCTCATCCGAATGTAGTTATTAATGGCTCACTAGCTCAGTAATAAGCATATAATGAACATTTTAAACTTTTTGGGAATCTGAAGCTCGAATTAGATAATTTACGGTAAACAAATTTCTAAACTAAATTATGAAAATTTACTGTTCAAATATTTTAGATTAAAAAAAGGAAAGTGTTGCCATTGCCATCTGACAGTACTCCTCTAAGATTACTAGATCACAACAACAACAAAACTTTCGTTTTCATGTGCGAATGAACTAAAAGTTATCGTTTTATTTCCATCTTTAAAAAAAAGTCTTTATAATCAGTGACTAAACGTTCATAAATAAGGACTTGCACATTTCATTCAATTCGATTTTTCAAAAAATAATATCGTATGCTTGGCTCCTTAAACGATAAACGATTGGACTTTTGATAATCTTTGGAATTGTTATTTAAATTTTGATTCAAAGTTTAAGAAGTAATTTCAATATCAAAATATTGTCAAATGATACTCAATTTATTTTTACTTCGCAAAGGGTTTGAGACACCGATAGGCTATAATGACATCAAATCTTCGTCACCTGGAACCTACGCTAGGGGAAGGTTATTCGGCCAGTGATGATTTGCCGTCGTCGTTTACAGAACTTTAGAAACGAACAGTGACAAATCCATGAACAAGGATCGGGAAAATTTACACTCTAAAAAATTGACTCCTACTTAACTCCCCATACTTAAGTTATACTTAATAAGTATACACCTGATAAGTAGAGCTAAGTAGATAAAAATTTAACTTATTGCCGTACTTAGTAAGTATGGTAGGAATACTTAATAAAGTGTAAATATGGGGTCTACTTATTTATTTATATAGGCTTCAGACTGTCAACGAAAGGTTCAAAGATCAATCCCCGATGGGTGCATACTACAAATTTCTTCTGAACACCAATGTACAAAAGTTAAGGTGAAGGGTAAGTGTTGAGAAAACCTCTCAACATAATAGAGACATAGAGTAGATAAGATAAGAGTTCTATTTTTAATCTGTTTTAAATTAAATGAAAAAATACGTAGATTCTACTTATTATGTACAGGCACCCGCGAATTAATCCTCGGCATCCGCTAGGTGGATTCAGGTAGCCTCATAAGGCTAACATGGGAGTTACAAAGACGAGTTACAAAAAAACGGGAGATCAATATGCGGATGCCTGTTCAGGCATTCTCAAAAAGATCCCCGCTTCCCCCCATGTTAATTAAATGTAAATTTTTGAATTTTTACAAATTAATGTCTAAACCGTTATAAAAGTCTGATTTAAGTATAAACATGATAGTTTTGAATACCTGTAAAGTTTAAAATGTCTATTCTTCAATTATTGATCTAAGAACGGTACGTAATTATAATAGCTATGCTTTAAATGGTCAAGTGCTATGTTCCATAAAAATATTCAATAACTAGTATATGTTTTATATTGATAGTTTTGAGATTATGCATCGTCCTCTAATTGATGTATGCTATTTTATACCTTTCTTACGTTTAACAGCTTTAATTATTTATTACTAATCGCTTACTAAGTTCATTCACATAGGCACCGACTACGAGAATTACTTTCATTTAGAAAATTAATCTTTTATTTGATATTTTTATTTTGCGGAATTGTCGCATAAGCGTAATTATTTAATTGAAGATGATCGACCTTTTTATATAGAATGATGATGACTATTTATACAAACAGTCATAGATCGATTACTATAATCTTAATTAAGTTTTTGATTCACTTTTGTTGCATTAATTAAATTGCTATGATAGCATAGTGGTCCCATCATGCGGTCAGCTGAGAGGCACTCCGTCGCCGTTGACGGCGCCGAAGACCTTGAGAAAAAAAGAAGTAAACATTCCCAGACGTGTGCTGTAGATGCATAGCAGCCTACCCCGGCGACCCTGAAAATTCACCTGCCACCCACCTTTCAAAAACCCATCCTCTGACAACCGAAAAAAGAAAAAGCCTCCCAAGCACTTAAAAAAGGCAGAAGCCGCCGGCTTAGTAGCTGTAGGCCTACGCCCGCGCTACGCTAATAGAATAGCTTTTAGGCCATACTTTGAGATGGCCGTTCCATACTATGCGGATGCCTGTACATATATCTACTTAAATTAAGTATCCCTTACTACTTAGATTAAGTATCACTAACTAGTTAAGGCTTAGGTATACCACATGTACAGGCATGCGCATAAAAAACTCCCAAGACCTCCTGACCTCGACTTCAAACGGCCATTTCAAAGTAGGGCCTAAAAGCTATTCTCCTGGAATGAGGATTTGATGATTTTATTTTTGCTTATTGACAATGTAACGTTTATTAAATATCCTTTTATATAATAATACAATTAACGGAAAATAAATCCAATAGATATCGAGGTAACCGCCAGATAGGATATCAGATCTAGTGCTAGAGAGTTCAACAGGCGATGAACCAATGAATCGGTACACCCGATTGACATGGGCAGCCCTAAGTGCGAGTCCAGAAACATCAAATGCCACAGGAAAAAAATGTTTAATTTAAAACAAACTACGTCTTAAGCTTATATCCAATATGACTTCCAACTTAAATACTAGTGGAAATTTAAAAAATCAAGTACAATGAGACCGAGCAAGAACTAAATGATTAGTTTGACAAATGTCTTGATGTAAAAACCGTCAACAATGCCACTATATTCAGGCAGACCCCCATAGTTACAGCCAATGTCTTTATCGAGTTTGGAGCTATTGGTAGCTACTTCATCGGTATTAGAGCCATTGGAATATATTGGCGCAAGGGTAATTATTATAAATATAATTATGTATAAATTTTATGTCTTAAACTAACTGTCAATTGTTAAGACATCCGACATGTTAAGACCACCGATAAAGAACCGTCAAGTCCGATCAATACAACATCTCCAATCTATATATCGACAGAATGTACTACATCACCGGGTACCTTGTCAGGAGGTGCCATTATCGGAATTTCTTTCGGTGGAGCTTCTCTCTTATGCCTCATAAAGAATTTGATATTTTGTCTTCACGAAACAAAATGAGTAAAAGCATAAAGCAAGAGAATGGCATCTATCAAGATACAAATAATATTCCGTGAGGAGGTAATTCTTTCCCCCAGAATTCACCAGCAATTCTACGTCCAGATTATAATCAGTCAACTCGGTTACCACCTCCCCAAAACTATCCCGCTGCGTCATCAAATACTAAACCATACCAGCAACAATCCAGATATAAATACTAAATGGACATTATTTTTCTTTTTACTATAGATAGCTTAAAGTAATATAAGTTAAAAAATGGTTGTAGTACGGCATGTGAATTTATTAAACAATAAAATAATACTAAGAATTTACAAAACTATAATGTTTCGCCTAATAAATAAATGGTTTGACACTATAATAAAATCAAATATTTTAAGATCTCTATATACTTTAATTAATTTCTAAGAACGTGAAACTTTAGAAACTTTATTTAATTTGTGCATTTTTCTAAATCAACATTGTGCGTCAGATTTCAAGGATCTGGCCTGTTATTTGTTTGTTTTGATTCTAAATCTTCAGTCAACAAATGAGTGAATGTAGTAACAGGATTAGATTCGGCATTTAGGTCCGACTGAACTGGATCAAAGGTTATTTTTATTGACATTTAGAATGCAGGAGCTAAGATCTTTTCAAACAGTTTATTGACTATAGTAAATAAAAGGCAACGACAGCTTATCTGGTACTTTTATAAGTTGCCACACTTCAAGTTTGGAGTCACGTACACAAATAATTAAACTCTTATAAAAAGATTTCTTTCCGCCAACAGATTATACCCAGCCAAGTAGCCAACTTAGTTTCCAACATCTTAGGTAGAGCTCAAACACCTATTTCTAATTATATATTTTGAAATCCGGTTCACCTATGCTAACTGATTGATGGCCTAAAATTACATTCTAAAGCTTTCAACAAATAAGTGAATTTGAATCTTATGATACATAGTGTTCGGCATCAAGGTCCGGGTCAGTTGGATTAAGTTATCAAACCGATCAAACTTTTTTTTCTTTCTTTGGCATTTATAATGCAGCTGCCTTAATCTGTTCAAACAGTTTACTGGGTTTGAAAAAACAACACGACAATGATAGCTCTAATCTATGTTTAAATTCAGACTCTTCAAGTGCTCAGCAGTCCTGCATATCCAAACAGGTAAACAGGTAAACATAATGTGATTTCTACAAAATAATGCAAGTTTGCAATAATTTTTTAAATACACAATAGAAGAAGAATAAATATTCAGAATAATTGATAAAAATACATAATTATATTGCTTAAAATAAGGATATATTGTAAATGACGATATATATACGATTATATATAAATATACATATACATTGTTTTGAAATTTAACAATCGTTCACAAAGGGATGCAATTAGTGCTATTTCCATTAAATTTTCGCTTTAGTGGAGTTGAGCCATAAAAAGTACAGTTACTGACAAGAGTTAATTGAACTCAAGTAAACACTTTGAATCATGAATCTTTGGTGATACATTTATTTAATCCATTGTCACAAAAATTATATTAAAGTTGGCCTAAATTTTGATTTGTATTTTGCTCTGGCCAAGGGAATATGCTGTCGTATTTTTTTCTCTAGCCTAATCCATGTATCTACATTTACATTTGTTTTTTACTCACACTGTGAAAGAATGCAGATTTTGTGCGCATTAGATATAGAAAAATTGATAAAGAATAACTATATAAATGTTTACAGAATGACCAGCGTATCGCTCATTTGAAAAACAGTTTTTCTTTTGAAATTAAAAAAAATGATTGGTAGACGAATTCAAACTATGTTACTTCTTTTTACTGCAGTAAATATCGTGATGGTTCCTTCTTCAGCGAGCAGCCCAACAGAAAATAATATAGTAAGCAATTTTCTAATTTATTTCCATAACACGCGATTGAGAGTGCAGTTCTAACCAAGAAATTAAAAAAAAAAACAGGAGGATGTGCTTGTACAATTAAATGAAATTCGAGCAGAGGTGAGGGAACTGCGGGACGAAAATATGGAACTTAAATCTGACGTTAAAGAATTGAAATTTCGATTGACACACCAAGAAAATGAGATACAACAATTAAAGAATAGCATTTCTAATTTGGAATCTCTTAAGATTTCGGCTCCGTATGAGACGAATAACACAAATAACGAGATTTTTCATAAAAATGAAGGGCCAACACCTAGGCTCAACAATCCTCCAACATCTTGTGTGGAATTGACTTCGTATGGCAACACAAAGTTGGACGGAATTTTTCTAGTAAAAGACGATACAACCCAAAAAATCAAGGCTGTTTTTTGTCGGTTTGGAAATAACGAACCCGAAAATAGTAAGGATTACTTATTTTGAACTTAAGCTATTCATAGTCATTTTTTGGAAATTTTATTAAATTGGTACTGGTGATTTTCATCGTTAACGTCTGCATTAAAACTTCTGACATTTCACTTATTTAAATAAAATATAACGTTTTTACAAAACGTTTTATGAAACTTAGTATTTAAAATAGTCAAATAAATTTGAAATATGCTAATGTTTAAATTTTATACAAATAGATTAGTAGTAGAGAAATAATCAATAAAATAATAATAATCAAGTAAATTTTTAGAAATTTTCAATGAATTAATAAGGTTGTTACGATAAAAGGTACGAACTAAATTTGTATTTTTAAAATTAATTTATTGCAGTTATAGAAGATTTTGTCGGCAACATGGAGATGAATGATGGAAAAGTACATTTGAGACCAACCAGTTGCAACGATTTGTGGGAACTCGGAAACACTGTGCCCAATTTTTACACAATTCAACAATTCAACAAGTTAAAGACCGTCTATTGTGATTTCACTCTAGCAGCTGGAAATACTGGTATATAAGCAAAAACCGATAGTATTCAGCCCGAAAATAGTAATAATTATTTATTTTAAGTTATTCATAGTTATTTTTGGGAAATTTAATTAAATTGGTATTGTTGATTTTCACCGTTACTTCTGCATTGAAACTTCCGAAATTTCACTTATTTAAATTAAAAATAGCATTAAAAAATAAAGTTTATGATAGGGGAGACCGGGGCTGCTTGGGAAAAAAATTTGAAACCGGTTTTTAGGATTTTAAGCTATTTTATAAAATAACTGTGATGAAAACTTTTGTGTGCATGTTATTGCCTATTCATTTAGCTTTTCTAATCTATTTTCAAAATTTCTTTTTTTTTATTACAAAATTAGCTAAAATTTTCAAATGAAATCACTTTTTTTCTAAAAACCGAAAAAAACCACGGGGCTGCTTGGGACAGTTTACTAAATTCATAATTGCACAATGTTAATCCCTAATTCGATTGAAACCGGAATAACTATTAGAATCACAATTAGATTTCCTTTCTGGTGATATGCTTATATAGTAGAAAATAGCATTTAATAATGGCAAAATATGTCAAAACAGTTTTTTGATGGAAAACGCGCCGCGCGCGCTGACTCCCCTTACTTCTACATGGTCTTTCACTGTCCCAAGCAACCCCGGTCTTGCTGTCCCAAACAGCCCCGCCGTACCTGCTCACATTTTTTCCTTAATAGCAGCTAAACTAAATGAGATAGAAAAATTTGGTGTTCGGCCAAGAGAAAGTAAATTGAATTTCCTTATCAATAGTTTATCTCGATTTTTTATTGGATTAAAACGAAGATGCGTGTTTCTAAGTTTAAAAACTGTGCTTTTCAAGCTAAAAAGTGGAAATCAGCATCTTACCCCCTATCTCCTAAATTATTTTAAATATCTCATTGATTTTTTCAAGATGCGGCACACTAATGTGCAAAATTTCGTAAAAAAAAATAATTTTTTTCAATGTCAAAAACATACTGAAAACCTCGTTGTCCCACCCAGCCCCTGTCCCAACCAGCCCCGGTCCCAACCAGCCCCGGTTTCCCCTACTTAGCATTTAAAATAGTCAATTAAATTTTAAATATGCTTAAAATGTTACACAAGTAGATTGGTAGTAGAGAAAAAAGCAATAAATTAATAAAAATCAAGTAAAACGTTTGACATTTTCAATAAACAAATAAGGCCACTACGACAAGAGGTACTACACCATTTTAGAACTATTTTTTTATTTTTCAAATGAATTTATTGCAGTTATAGAAGAATTCGTCGGCAACATCGCGATGAATGATGGGAAAACAAATTTGAGACCAGCCAGTTGCGAGGATTTGTGGGAACTCGGGAACACAGTACCAAATTTTTACACAATTCAGAAATCCAACAAGTTATGGACCGTTTACTGTGATTTCACTCTAGCAGCTGGAAATACTGGTATGTAAACAAAAACCGATCATGCAATAGTATTCAGCCCTTATTATATACGCGGTTTGTTAAAACGTACTCAGGTTACCAGAAAGAAATCGGATATAATGACGTAAAGACAAAAAGTATCCACTTTTACGTACAAAGGATTTACAGTTTTTCCGGATCTGTCATCAATTTTCAAGTAAGTCGTCTGAATGATGGGGCGGCGATGAATTTGAATACTGGTGTATTCACTTGTCCAGTGCCAGGGATTTACCATTTTGAATTCTCGGCGCAAAAAGCTAAAACTGACTTTATTTTGAGCGTTGTTCTTCAAGTAAACGAGGCCAGTATTGGAATGGCCGAAACAAAACTTTATCGTGCTGACGAGAATTCAAATAGCATTTCCTTGACTGCTTCTCTACGATTGAAAGCGAACGACCGGGTGAGGCTCCTCAGGATCAATGGTGACCTCCTTGATAACGGAGATCATCACACTCACTTTACGGGCTGGCTCGTGGAAGAGGAGCTGATATAAATTTTCTTTATTTTTATTTACTGCTTATACAAATTTAATAGATTCGTTGAGAATATTCCCTTCAATTATGTGTGGCGATGTAACAAAAGCTCATTTGTGGAATCATACCTTGTTTACAAAAATATCATATTTCTAAATACAATGGTTGTATCTTAAGTTTAACTTTGTCTTTATTTTTATTTCAGAAATATATTTGAGAAGACTAAATATTTTTTCATAAAAAAATAAAATGGAATATTTACGAAAACTACTATCCTACTTGGCTTATGTTATCTTGTTAAGTTGATAAGTTGAACTCTTAGGTGGTCGTGCTAACACCATCACTTCTGCTCTTGTTGATAGCATTTCTTTGACATCCTCCTTGTCATTGAAAGAAACTGTTCGCGTTAACCAATTACGATGAAATGCTCCAACGAACACTATACAAAAACCACAGAAGACGTGTCTGTTTGCATGAAAGGGGCAGCCCCTCAAAAATTAACATATGTGTGGTATTACGATAGCTTTGCTAGACTTGCGGTAAGAAGAGATTGAAATAATACCAAAAGAGTGTATTAAACCACGACGATGATAAAAATTCCAAAAATATTGCAGGTAGAAATAAATGCCGAGAAATTTTAGCTGTAATAGCTCTGATATGGCATTATTGCGTTGTTCAATACTTTTGTTTTAAGTCTTGTATTTTCAAAGGAATTATGCTCGAAAAGTATAACGAAAAGATTTGAGTTACGCAATAGACCCGAGGTACTATATCTAACTTGAAGAAAAACTATATCTTTTGTGCTCTTTGCGATCAGCAAATGTCACTATACTTTTCCTAACTTAATTATTAGGTTATGAATATAACGGGTGATGGTCTAAACTGTCGTACATGCTTTATCCTGTAGATTTGAATCCATATTTTAAAATTATTAGGTTATTGCAGCATTGAAAGAAAGTATCAAAATCTTTTTCCAACTATATCTATAGAACTTCAAAATGTTTGGTCTAGGTTAAATGATTTCATTAAATGAATATTTTGACATCAAATGAAATCTCTTTAGTTTTTTTATCCAAAATGTTTAGCCAATTCAATTAACATAAATACAGTTAAAATACTGCGATTTTAATTGAAAAGTGAAAACAAGATTTTATATTATAAATTTATTTCGACTACAACAAATGTCAACGACGAGCCCAATAAGGCTTTACAATTGTATTTGTGAAAACAAACTGAAAAATAAAATAAAAATAAATAAAAAAAGGAACTTACATTAAACTTAAATTTACTCGGCTGTAACAAAATAGAAGTAGTAAAAAAGATCAGTGATCGTCATAAAATGGATGATTTTGTTTGCTAATGTTGAGCCATCGTCCTTAAAACCAATCTGCGCAAAAAAGTACGCAGGCCAAATAATGAAGTAATATATCCAGAAAATGTTCACAATCAAATAGCTATTCTAGAAGATTGATAGAACTTTGATAGACTTAGCAGCTATCATATGCTGTGCTTAAAGCGGTTTAAGAAATCGCCTTGCACAAACAATAATTATAAGATATATGAGTAACGTTTAGTTCATTTTAGATTTGATATTTTTGATTAAAGATTAAAACCGTAGTAAAGCAGCTGCATGTCTAGTAAGAAACATCTTTTTGGTACACAAAGTAGCTTAATTTCCCGTAAATAGGTGGTAGTATCGTTGGAAGGAAGGTTCAGCTCAGATTTCTTTGTATTAGCTTTCTTTCAATCAACAACATTTGAATAATTTCATTTTGGGGGACTTTTAAATGCAATTTAAAAAAATATGAGAGATATTTGAACCACACACCATATCCACTTATAATAGTATCTGTAGCATAATCCAAGTATTATCATTCTGTATGTAAATTAAATTGCTAGAATTAAATATCAATTGAAGCGTTGTATCATAGGAACTAAAACCCTTCCAGATCCTCGTCTATAAGGAAGCCATTAAAATGATTGAATAAATTTCCCTTTATTGCTCCTTCTTGAAGGAATACATCGACTATGTCTCCTTTCTTTAAGTCGAGTGTAGCTTGAAGTGAAAAAGTGTAATCGTATTCGTTGAAAAAATTTAACGATTTAGCTTTTTCTTGTGACAAAGAGAAATATTTAGCTCGCTGAGCACAGGACTTAATTCCACGACATTTAGATGGTGCAGGCTTATCGTAAATGGCTCCAGCAGCATAACCGATGGGATCGCTATTCAAACGAAAGACGACTGCCAAATGTTTATTGGTCCCTTTGTAACCATGTCGATCCTCATTAACTCCCGAAAATGAGAAAAAGTATCGACCAGAACTAGGAGCTGTGAAAACTCCCGAAGTGATGTCAATTGCATTCCCGTTGTTAGAAATGGCTTGTTCAAACGAGATCCTGCTGTTTTCGCTATCGAAATTACTTGATCGCTGGACGTAGAAAGAGACACCTGACCCACTCGATTTAACTGGGACAAAGCCAAGTCTTTTCTCAAATCCTGCAATAAAAAAATAGAACTATTAATGGTTTTTTTAAACAAATTCAATATCTTTGATCGATTCAGATTCATTGCAACTTATTTATAGATAAAAATAGATTCAGATTCATTTTGTCTTTTTCGTATTTATGTGTTCTACTGTGTAGTTCGTCAAGATTTATTTGTAAAAACTAATTAAAATTTGAATGGTAGCCAACAATTTTTCCTCTTTATTTTTTATTTAAAAATTAAAGAAAATTTTTTATAAACACAAATATGAATCAAAATTTTTTTCATTTTTTATAAATTTCCTGTAAATGTCTAATTTATTTGAGTGCAATATTTGAATCGACCAACGTTTCCGATTCGCCATATTTAAAGTGCATTGAATAAGATTAAGATTTACAATTTTGTTTAATTAAACCTAAATTACTTCAATTTTGAATCGATTCACGTTTGAAATTTACTGATAGGCCTACTGGTAATAAGTAATTTTACCTTCATCCTCAGGAGCCAAATTAAAATCGCAGTAAACCATTTCAATCTTCTTTTCCTCGGCCCCCATTACAGAGTACAGTCCGTTGAGAGAGTGACCGATGAGACTAAGTTCGTAACAGCTCTTTGGTATATTGTATACCACTTTCTTGCCAGAGCACTCTAGCTTGCCAAGTGTGTGCCAACTACTGGAACTCTTGTCCTTGTACTTTCCGAAATTCAGTGAAGTCACCGGCAGTAAATCCATATCAGTAATAAACCCTTTGAAAAATAAATAATAAAAATAGTAAAAAAATAGTCGTTAAAACGTTCGCTAGATGTCACTGTCTCCCCATTCTCCCTATTAATCTATATCTAAATATTTAATTTTCATTTAATTTATTAAGTATCTAATTATATATGATGTATATTTAATTTACGATGTCCAAGTAGCTATTGGCTTACTATATAATAGCTATTAGCTTACACTGCTTACTATATAACATGAATGATAGGTTAAGTTTAGCAATAGCTATAGATCTTCTATGTACACCAAATATATATCTATACATACCAATATCTGCAGCTGGAACAGAGGAATCAAAGTCGCAATTGCATCCAAGATTTGGGTCGATGGTTCCTCCACTTTCGCAGGTCTTGGTGATTCCACATTGGCAGATGTGTTGATTTCCAGTCTTGTTCCCTGCCCAAAAGTATTGTGGAGTGCCACTTGAATCTGTCCAATAAGAGTACTGAACAGTTTCATGCTCTAAAGGAGCCTCCAGGCATTCATACTATATATTTAAAAAGAGGAATCAACATGTATTTATGTGAACCTATTATAAAGAATGTTTTCTTACTTTTATTAATTGTTTACATTCTTTGGATATTTCTATCAGTGCCTTTAATTGTTTCATCGTCGCGGGGTAGGTGACGTCTTTTGAGTAACAGCCGGGACTCACGCAATTTGTAGTCGCCATTTTTGCCTCACTGTCATGGCTAATAATTGTCGAGCCTTTTAAGGTAGTCATTATTTATAAATCAACCCTAATCATTGAAACTTGAAACCATTTTATCACCTGTTGTTACATTACAGAAGACCTCTATGGGACCGTCACCAACATCTGACCCATCAGGATCTATAAAATACGTTCCAGACTCCATTTCTGGATCAGATGTTAAAGCTTCTATACAGGATCTGGGTACCTCAGCTAGTCGTTGATTTGCTGACAATGTGTCAGCATTTTGAGAAGCAATTAAATCATAATCATCTACATCAAGTTTCAATTTTCGCTCCAAACGAGCCAATTTCCGCTCGACAAGTTCCAGACGGTCAGTCAAAATGGATATGATGGTCTATTTATTAACAGGTAACGTGATGGAATTTTACAATATTACCATTGAAAGTTTACATTATACTTACGTGGTCATTATTGTCAGTTGAGTTGGAATATTCAATTAGAATCCCTAACGAAATCAATAACAGTAGGAACCAAGTTGAATTCGTCATGTTGATTCTGTCAATAGGAAAAAAATGTTTAGATGGACACAAAAAAAAAAGTTCTGTGATTGTTTCTAAGATAAGGTAAAAGTATAGGATGTTTGAGAAAGAAAAAAACTTTCAGACACTCGACACCTGGCATTGCATCATAGATCAAACAATCAAATACAGTCGTTTTATCTTGTTCTCTGACGCAGAAAATAATCCCACCATGGCATCTAATGATCTCTGTAAAAGAAGCACAAATATTTCTACTAAATATAAATTCTTATTAGTTACGTCCCAGGTTGATGAAATGCAGCGTGAAGTAAATCACGCAATATAATTCGTGAAGAAAAGCTTATATTATGATTATATAGAAACGCTTTTTGTATTTATTTATCATTGATGCATTTGGGATTTAGTTGGTTTTATAATTTTATTGGTTTTGGTTATAAAATGAATTAGAAGTAATAGAGCTAATTGTTGTATTTTAATCCATTCAAATAATAAAATCAACTGTTTATTCTTTTAGTAATACAGCGATATCAAGTTATATTCATTAACAATCAATTATCAAAATCTTCTTCAATGAGCCATCCAGTAAAACGGGATTTGGCGTCAATTTTCCCTGATGCCAAATACATGTAAACAATCTGCCCTTTCTTTAAATCAAGAGTTGCCTGCATTGGGGCGTTCGATGACGTAGATGAAGCCGAATCGTAGACTTCAGCCTGCACGACCCCACCGATGGTAAGATACACGTTTGTCACCACACTACTGGCCTGTGAATTTTTCCCTACAAATGCGAAAAAGTAGCGACCAGATACGGGTGCGGTAAAATAGCCGTTAGCCAAATTCAGTGCATTGCCAATGTTCAACTTAACAAACTCCCAAGATATGCTGGATCCAACGAGATCAAAATCGGAAACTCTTGCCACGTCAAAGTAGACCTGATTTGATTTCAAATCTTCATAGCCCAAACTAGTCTCGTATTCTAAAGAACGAATAATAATATTTAAATGATTGTTAAATTAATTTAGATAATTTTTAATTCTTACTTAAGTCGAATGGGGATAAACTAAAGTCACAAAAAACAGTGACCATCTTTCCATTCTTTTTTATGGAATAAAAGTCATTGAAGATGTGTCCGATTCTATACAAATCTCGACAACTGGTGGGCATTCCAGTTACCTTTGCCCGGCCTGAACATTCCAATTTTCCTAGAGTAAACTTTCCGTAATCATAGTCTGGATCAAACAGAGGATGTTTGCCAAACTTTAGCTGCTGAATGGGCAAAGCATCTTTTTCAGTTATGTATCCTATATCAGAGAATAAAATAAAACTAAATGAACTGTAAAAATAAATGTGTTTATAAAGTACCGGTATCATAGTAGATATCGAAATCCAATGAGTCGCAAAAGCAGCGAAGATTTGGGTTGGTACCACAGTTTCCATCAAGTCCGCACTGGCACGTGTGTCGAGTAGTGTTCGATCCTGCCCAGTAATAGTTCTCCTTGTTGTTTCGATCCATCCAAAAATTGTATTGCACACCATTGAACTCGAATGGAGAGACTAGGCATTCATACTACTCAAAAAATAAAATAAATTATCACGTTTTAAAACATTTAATTGAACAATAAGTATATTCAGATTTAAAAAAAAAAAACCTTAAAATTTTGGCGGCAAGTTTCTGAAATTTCAATTAGGGCTTCAATTTGGCTGTAAGTAGCATCGTAGGTGACTGCACGAGTATAACATCCTGGCGAGGTGCAGGTACCTGTGTCTAGTCGACTTGCTTCGAGGTTGTGACCTATTAATGTCGCTCCTAGAACGAAGTAAATAAATACAATTTAGAAAAAAGAAAACAATTGATTTTTAAAGTTTTGGACAAATCACCTGTTGCATCGCAAAGAACAATTATAGGATCATTTCCGACATGGATTCCGTCAGGATCAATTACATATTCACCCGGAGTTATAACAGAGTATACTTCTCTGATCTCATCACAAGATCGAGGGATTCCAACAATAGCAGTCTCAGCTCGACTGGTTATTACTGTTGCAGCTTCCAATTTTTCCACTTTATCTTTCAACTTTTCCATTTCTTTTAACAAATTTACCTTCAAGAAATTTCGACATTTTAAAATTTTCACCTTGATTTAGAATTTTTTCAGATAAAAAGTATATACCAATAAAGGATCATTAGTATTGAGTCCGAGTTGTGTGTTTCCAGATTCTTTGGAGACATCACAACTTACCCTGGGTCTTAGTAAGGCGACAAAGACAATCACGGAAAGGTTCCTAGAGATTGAAAAAACCCTCATCCTTTTCGATACACTGATACTTGGTA
The DNA here is from genome assembly GCA_030141595.1 of Chydorus sphaericus. Classification (NCBI taxonomy): domain Eukaryota; kingdom Metazoa; phylum Arthropoda; class Branchiopoda; order Diplostraca; family Chydoridae; genus Chydorus; species Chydorus sphaericus. The sequence continues at coordinate 20,615,405 of CM057926.1, forward strand.
ATAAGAAATATATATTTCCAAACAATGAGAGGTACTCCCTGTCAACTGAGCTAACTTAATATTGAGGCTTATCTGTAATGTCAAATGTACAAGCGTTTGCTCCTATACTTAAGATATGTATGACTTTTGACGTTTTGAGTACGTTGTCAACAATGATAAGATTTGTTATTGATTTTCCTTAAAAAAACACTTTGCAATCTTGAAATGAAATTGAAAATTGATTTACTGCTCTATTGGTTTTAATTTTTAATTTTATAAAAATAAGCACTTTATATGTACTAAAAACTACTTTCCTTTTCATTTCTGCATGAAAAAAAAACAACTTTGTTAGTGAAGATAAATCTCAAATCGAACTTCGCTCTTATCGGATCTAGCAAACGCCAAGTGTGCTATATTTGTTTAAGCATCAGACAGTATTCTTAAGTCTCATAGATTTTTGTTTGAGTTTTTATTCTCATCAATTTCACTTCATAATTGCATTTCATTTTTTATTCCTAGATGTGAAAATCTGAATCACCTTGAATGAAGTATAGCACATGAAAGATATCTTTTTTTATGTTTTCTCAGCCTCGAGTATTTTTTATGTAGTTCGACCAGTCCTTGATTCCCCCCAACCTTCCCCCTACACCCAAAGATATGTTTTCTTTATCCACCAATAACACCAAAGTGCCGCAGCATTTATCTAAGCCGGATTCTGATGACAACATGGGAATTGGTCGTGCAAGAAATGTCAATCGTTCTATTTTTTTTATTAATTTATCACGGGCCATAGTTTTAATAGTGAGTAGTCCATAACAGTAGTGGCTGATTTCTATAACACTGAAATTAAGACAGTGTCGAAAAACGTTTATGCATTATATCGATTAAAAATAATAGATAGGTGTACTTTTTGAAAAAGTAGAAGAAATAAAAGACTCATGAGATTTTAGTCGATTGGAAAGGAAGTCCAACATACTCAATATCATAGTTTTTTTGCGGTAAATATAGAAATAGTTATTCATAGGGGGAAATCTCTAATATTGCTTCTACAATCATAATACCTATAGAGCTAACATCTGAATCAACAGCGACGAGGATAACTTTATATTTAGTATTTTATTATAAATTAACTCTTGACTACCATTTAGTAACGGTAACACCGCCATTCGATTTTGCATTCCTCCTGATAGGCTGCATTGACAAGCGTTTATGTATATATATATATGTAGGGAATAATACGTAATATATTAGTTCCTAATTACTCTCGATGTTTTTGAGTACGGCGACTAGGTTTATAGTTATATCTTTTCTATGTAAATATCTTGGCCCCTGTTTGAAAAAAACAACGTAATAAGGGAAGATCAATCACTAATTGAGCCTAAGCTGTTATCGGAGCTAGCAAACACCATGTGTACTGTTTGATTAGCCTAAGGCCCGTTCACGAATGACGCTTTTCGGCCGCCAAAAGACGAAAGATGAAAAAACGAGCCGAAAAACGAGCCAAAAACAGTTTCGGCTTTCCAAAGTTGAAACTTTCTAAACTTTCTGGCGCCGAAATGAGTTGAAAGCAATGAGCGAAACTGGAAAGCCGAAAAATCGAATAGCCAATGAAATCATTCCATTTAATCGAGTGATCATGTGAAGATAATTATTTGTTTTGGAGCAGCACCACCAATGCCAAATTGTTTTCTACAGTCAAAAAGACTCGGCATTTTTATTTTCGACTGGTTTCTAAATTTCATTAACATTTTTTAAAAGACATTCTGTTTTGTAAGCTACAATGTTTAACTACCAAAACATTGCTTCAGACGCTAAAGCTAGAGCTGTTATCTATATGGAATTTCCATAAGTATGTTTACATTTGACATACAAGCAGTCAAAGATTCGGCCCTGACGAGCCGATATTTTTTTAGCGTGAATGGCTCGGGCCGAAAAAAAATCGTTTTTTGGTTTTCGTCTTTCGGC